>JAAWXA010000002.1:44502974-44574988 GCA_038090715.1 Florisuga fusca | reverse complement strand
CCTGGATCAAAAGGATCCTCATCCCTTGAAGAAACAGAGTCCTCCGTTGCAAAGTTTTGATACAAAGTTTTAGAGCCAGTTAACAATGCATCGCTAGCAGGAGGTATACCAGCAAAAGCAGTCTCTGCAGCTGAAAAAGCGTTTTGGACGCGGTTGCCACGTCCTCTGTAGCAAATGACATCAGATCTTTTTCTGTCCTCTCTTCATCGCCAGCAATCTGAGTCTGTCCTGCCTTTTCCCAAGTATCTATATGAAAGGCAGTTCCAGCATTTGCGTCTAAGCCATTTCGTCTGCACCAAACAAGTAAGTTGCGGAGCGCTCCTAATTAGCTCCTAATTAGCACCACGCTTTTCTGAAACCTCAGTCAAAGCAGTCACAAGAGATTTTTCTTCTATAGACATTTGCGCTCCCATTTTGTCCCCAGGGACTCACCTTCTCCCCATGTGTCTGTAGTAATTTATGTCCGGACTTCCCGGCTCTGAGATCCTCCCGCTGCTGCTTCGCTGGGTTCTCGCCCCCCGCTCGCTTGTCTCCGCGGCCCTTTCCTCATCACCCAGATCGGGGTTCACTCGTGGCGAGACCACGAAGACGCAAACTTCATTCTTGGCAGGCAATGACAGTGACAACTTTATTAATAGCAAGCTTAGTTTTATACACTTTTTCTTCTGTCCATGCGCATACATGTTGTATTTCATTGGTTCTCTGTTCTTGTCCAGCCCTCCGAACTCGTCTTCTGATAGGTGGTCTGCATCCTTCTGCATGATGGCAAGTCTCAAAACAACACCTGTTATTTACCTCATTTTCTGCTTTCTCATCGTGGACATTCACATTCTTTTAACAACTTTACAATTCCAACTCGAGACCGAAGCTGCCTGCACCTAAATCGGTTCCCACAGTCGGGTAAATATGCATTTGCTTCAGGGTAATGAAACCCAAGAGGAATGTTTGCTTTTCTGGTTAACATCTTGAAATAGAGGACTTCAGTGACCAAGGACTCACAGTCTGTCACTGAACAAAAAGCTCAACTTTCAAGGCCCCCAGTCTCTTCTGCGATGAAGTAGGGGTGCAGGTCAGGCAAGGAAAACTCCCTTGCTATGGGGGTTTTTGCAGACTCTGCTTGCTGAACTGTCTGTGGGGTCAGAGGACTCCTGCTTGACACAGGATCTGACTGAAAGATGTCCTTGCTGCTCTTGGAATCTGATGCTCATAAACCAGTGTGCTTCATGCTGTTTCGAAGAGCTGAGCACTTGAAAGTACTGCATGGCATTAACATCCATTGAAAGCAGCGAGAGGGAATAAGAAGCAAAACGACCTTTTGCTGCTGGCTTTATGCTGTGCCCATATATAATTATACTTAATTTATGTAACCCAGTACTTCCATAGTCTGTTTTGACAGGCAATATCATAATTTCTACTCACAGGCAAGGATAGTCCGCCACAGTGGCTGCACTGCAGGCATTCAAAGGATAAACCTGGAAGCAGAATCTAAGTCATCTTGATATCCCAGATTCCATCTTTTATCAACCCAGGAATCTGCTGGAAGATAAAGGTTTTTTTTTCATCACTGGGAACATGAATATACCCACAACTTCAGAAGTAAAGCCAATGTAATTTCCTATTACTTTCATTTTCCCTGTAATCAAGACACCTAGAAATCTGGCAGGTATTAAAACTTGTAGTCTTATGAATCTTATCATAAGCTAAGTATACTTTAAATTATTTTTCAGCAGTTCTTGCACTGTGGTCTTGACATTTTGGCACTGGGTGTTTTACTAGTCAGATTGACTGAGGGTGGAGCTGCTCCAAGCCACTACACAAGCACTGAAGTCAGTAGGTGAGCGTGATAATTCTGTGTGTGCTAGTCACAGGCTCATGAGTAGGGTTAATCTTATGTTATATCTTGCCCAAATTAATATCTAAACTACATGAATTAATGAGATTAGATTATTCTGTATCTGAATAAGCAGATAGTTAAAGCTGAAAATGTGAGATAGTATGTGTAAAATGTTCTTTTTTCCTTGCAATTAGACTTTAAAGCCTTAATATTTGCAGTAGCTTACCTTAAAACTTCAGTATGACTGGACTAAAAAAAACAAAGAAGCTGATAGAGCTGAGAGTCAAGCACTCTTTTTGGAAAAAAACTGGGTGCAAAAATTTTTTTATGTGCATGAATCATGTTCCAGGACAGCCATTCACACTGTGCCAGCTCAAGATGCTCATCTTTCCAGGAATGAGTTTCATCCCAGTTCACATGTGAAAGAAAAGTTTTGCACTGCTTCAGCAGTGTAAAGTCATTGGGGTTTTTCGGCACTGCTGTATGAAAACATAATTTCCTTTCATATTCATTTGCTGGTTGTTATCTGTCTGGTTACAGCTAAAATAAAACATTTGTATTTCAGAAGGAATAATAGTGCTTTAATTTCTAATTAATTTTGAATGCTGTTTGCAAGATTAATATGAAGGCTTGCTTTGATAGGTGGTGATGGTTGTAATATCATTTCATAATGTTGTCGTTCACAAACAAAAAAATAATCTTTCCCAATAAATCTTTTCATTTTAATGTTGTTCAGTGGAGGATAACTCTTTTCATTCTGATATTTCCAATATGGAAGGGTTACAGTGAGATGCAAATCTCTATGTCAGTCTTGGAGATGTTACAATTAATGTAGCAGAATAATTCAAGGAATCAGAAATACTGTTGGCTGTATTAAACACCAGGAAGGAGTGAAGATACAATTAATCACATAGTTAATTATTTTATTAACTTTGATATTTTTCCTATATCAAGAACAAAACTCTGGGTTTTAGTTCACTGTTAATTGTCAACAAGGTCAGTTAGGAATATATTGAGTGGAATATTTAATTCTGGAAATAACTGAGAATTACCTAAGACCAATACACACGAAACAGAAGGAAACCAACACAAAACTTGCTTGTTGTTCAGTTTAAGTTGTATTGATTTCTAAGCAAATTATGTACCAGCTTCTTTCCAAAGTTCAATGAGCAACAAGAAATTTTAAGATAATAATTAAAAGGCCAAGAACAATCAAAACTTTTGCTTGGTTTTAGACCTCAAATAATTTCCACATTGTAAGGTAGAACAGAATTACAAAATACAAGAGATATTTTGATGAAGAGCAAGAAAGATTTTCTCATAAATATCTCTTAATAGGACATTTTTATATTTCAGCTTGGGGACTGGTTTTTGTTTTGTTTTGTTTTTCTCATTTAAATACAATGCCAGGCAAATTAAACTCCTTTTACGGTGATTTTCATTAGATGTATTTGTCAATTCCATATGAACAAGATTTCATCCATATTACTCTGAACTTTTTCCTTTTATCTGAAAGTGACAGTTTCTACAAGAGAAATACTTTTGCCTTTACTTGTTTATTCCTCCTTTCTTTTTGTGTTGAGTTTCTGTGGTGAGTTGACCCCAGATTGTTCTTTTTCCTACCCCAACCAAGTTCTCTCACAGGAGAGAACAGAAAGACTGAAACAAAAAACCCCACTGAGATACAGTTTAACAGGCAAACGAAAGAAGGAAAATAAATACTAAACAATGCAAATCAGTCATTCACCACCTCCACCAGGCAGACTGATGCCCAGACAGCCTTCAAATAATGGCCACCTTGGAACCCCATGCCTTTTCCTCCTCTGGCCCATTTTTAATCCTAAGTATGACGTTATATGGTAGGGAATACTCCTTTGGCAAATGAGGTCAGCTGCCCCAGTATCCCCTCCTAAATTCTTTCTGACCTCTGTCTTACTTTCTCTGGCGCAATGGGGGTGAAGAATGGGAAAGAGGAAACCACTGACCCTGTGCAAGCACTGTTTTAGCAACTGTCAAAATACTGCTGTGTTATCAAAACTGTTTTAGCCACAAACCCAAACCACAGCACCACAAATGTACCTACAAACACAGTCAACTCATTACCAACCAAAACCAGTACAATCTTGCCAATCTTACCGGTACAGCTTGCCAATTTTCCAGGTCACTGAATGACTGCATATTACCTACCTACACCATTTTTTCAGCTTCCATTAAAAAAAGCATACACCACTCTTTGTTATGAATTTTAATAGTCTTTTTAATTTTTTTTTATTCCGGGAATGAGAGGTGAGCTGGTGTGATATTTTGAGATGATGCTGAAGAAATTTAGTAAGTTAGATTTGTTTCAAGTAAAGTTTACTCCTTCCAGATCTTATGCTTGGTTGAAGAAACATCAGATAACCACAGTTTTGGAAATGCAAAAGCCCTAGAATAAGATAAAAACTAGCTTTCATATTTAAATTCATCTCTGTCTTAAAGATATGGAGATGAAGAGATAATGGAAATGGAGAGATAATGGAGATGAAAACCACTATCATTCATGTAGCAGCCATTACCTACTCAGATATCTTTGACACTTTTCAGCACCCAGGGCTGCTGAAAAGAGAAACTGGGGCGTATGGTCTGGTAACCATAATGGTAGTGGATTAAGGGTTGGACTTGATCATCTCAGAGGTCCTTTCCAACCTGGATGATTTTGTGATTCTGTGATTTTTTTTGACTGGAGATAGTTGTTCAGAGAGACTGGAGATTCAATGCTTGCAGACACTCCGAATGCTGGATGAGATCCTATAGACACTGCCTTAGGCAATGCTATTGGTCTGGATGATCTCCAGAGGTTGCATCCAGTCTCAACCATTCTGGTAGTCTTTCATCTGAGAAAACTGATAAAGGGGCGAGGGATGAGGAGGTTATATTTTTTTTTTTCCATTGTGAAAATTTTTATTCTATTCTTGGTAAAGAAATTGAAATCTGATTTTTTTTTTGAAGGTTGATATTCAAGGGTATGAAGGAAATGCCTAGATTTTTTTCTTTGTTCGCTTCTGATATGCTCTTGGAAGGTTTTCTGGAATTGCAGATGGCTTTTCTAGAATTGCAGATAGCTTCAGAAGTGCTTACAGGCATGTGGGCAGAAATAAAAAGTAATTTGAATTGCAAATTAAGCAAGTACTGTATGTATCTCTTTCAGTTCCTTCAGTTTGCATTGTGCTCCTACAGTACTTACTGCCAAAAAAGAGGTGAGACTGGGGAAAAAACCCTTTTTTTTCAAGTAACTGATAGGCTGAGCAACCACCAATAGGAAATGTAGGGTATGCTGAATGGTTTGGAGATGATAGTACAGGAAAAAGAGGACGTGCACTGGAGGCAAGATATATTATTATCTGTTCAAGTCACAGAAAAGTCACTGAAGAGAAATGAAGATGCTCCTATTTCTTCATGCGCAGTAGTACAGAATTCTAAACAATTCAGGTTTGATCCTCTACTTCCTGGAAAGTGAATTTGCCATTAGTTTTTGAGGCACGTAAGATTGTCTGGAATTCTGTTAGCCTGTGACTGGGAAGGAGTCTCCCTGTTTTAACTTTTAACTCCCTGTCTAATGTCCTGTCTCATCAAACAGGATGCTTCCTGTTCTGTAACACTCATATATATTTAAGGAGAAATAAAAGAAAACTAGATTCTGCTGTTCAGTCCAGTGAGGCAAGCAGTCCAGCTAAAAATTTCCTTCTTTCCATATGGGTGCCCATGTTTTTATAAAGCATTTGTTCTCACAACACATCTGTAAGGTGCTTTGGGTAGGTCTTGCAGGCCTGTTCCTGTGCAACAAGAAAGCAAATGATTTGCTCATCATCCTATGAATAAGGTATGCTGTGCTGATTTGATCTTTTTGGTAACTACAATTTAGCAGGAATTGGGTACCAATTCTACAGAGAAATCCAGACAGATGGCTGCCTACTAAATATCTACCTACCTACTCTCTCATTACCTTCCCCGTATGCCCCATTCCCACCCTCTTTCCCACTCTCCCCCAACAACAGGACAGAGAGAGATAGTAAGGTAAAAAGACTGTGTGCCAAGATAAAGACAGGAACATCACTTATCAAATGCCATCATGGGCAAAACAGACGATGTAGATTAAAAAAAAATTAATTGACAATTAAAGTAGAGTTGGGTGGTAAGGAAAAAAGACAAAAAATGAAAATACTATCCCCCATCCACTACCACACCCTCATATCCAGGCTTATCTTTACCCTTCCACCCCTTCATTCCTGATTCTTCTACTTTGTCCTCCAACCCCTGAATCCATGGTGGGAGTGCATAATGGGAGGTTGTAGTCAGTCCAGAGCAGATTGCAGTCAGTCTATTACAGTTTCTCTCTGCTAATCCTTTCTCCTTACATTTCTCCCCTGCTCCAGTGTGGGTCCTCTCCATGACCTGTAGTCTTTCAGAATAAACCTGCACCATCATGGGCTGTATGTGGGCTATAGTTCCCCCAGGAAATAATCCACTTGCTTCAGTGTTGGATCCTACATGGGCTACAGTGTGGATATAGGATCCATCATTGTTTCCTCTATAGGCCGTGAGGTCTATGACTAAGTATTACCCTTAGTTGGAAAGAATTGTCGCACTCCAAAATCTGGAAACATGGAAGTTCTTGTTGAATCCCACCAGGACAGAGTAAAGATAACACTGCCTCAGGTGTAGTTACACAACTTTATTCAACATACACAGTACTGATAGGCATTAAAACTGTAATTGTTACAGGCAAATAGTAACTATGGAACCTAATTCTATAGAGAAAGAAGAGAGAAAGAGAGAAGAAAGTGAAAGTCAGAGTGAAGGTGAAAGAATTTAGAGAGGTAGATAACAGAAAATTACCAGTCCTTTGGCCAGCATACTGGGGGAGGTTTGTGGAAACTTCCACCCCCCCAAGAAGCCCACCATCACAGCTCCTTCTGTACAGCACTCAAACAATTGTTTCACAATGATAAGACGTATCACATTGAGCACCTGATGGGGCACACCTTTGCCCTCTTTGTTCCCCCCTTGTTGTCTCTACCATTGTCTCCATATGCAGGCCCCAGGCCATATGCAGGCCATTATTTCCAAAGGCACCAGACAGTCCTTTAGGAACGTTAACAAGTATTTATTTGAGGGCTTACAATGGTGTTGCAACACCACTATCTGCAGATTAGTCCCTTAAAATTGTATTTGTAGAAGAGAAAAGAGAGGAAGAACGGGACATAAAGAATTTATAATGAAGTCACCACCCAAAGTTTGCAAATCCAGATCAAGGAATTGTTCCTTCTCAGTAGAATGTTTCTGTTGCCTCCCTTCTTATCAAGGAACTGTCTCTTCCTAAGCCCTTCAGACTGTTCAAGACAAATACATAATGCATCCTGTCCACTACATCACTTCCTGGCTCAAACAGTCTGATGCCTTCCTCTAGGTGGCTATGAAATAAGAAAAGTAAGGGGAAAAGAGAAAAGGAACAACCCACCCTTTACAAAAGTGAACTTTTTTTTGCTATGCAAAGTCTTGAATTTGGAGCTATAAAATGCTCATTGAAAAGACAGAAGGCAGTAAATTGTATAGATGGGTGAAATGCTTAATCACAGTGTTGAGAAACAAGAAAATATCTTTCCTGGAGAAAAGGATTTCACTTCCACTGTAAGAAGCTTTCTGTTGGAGCTGAAATATGTGGCAGACTATCACTGTATCAAATCAACACTACATTTCCAATGTTCATGGACAATAAGTCCATAATCTTCCTAGTAAAACTTCATGCCCCTCCGTATAGCCCTTTAAAGGCAGAATTTGTCCTGAAATACCTTTATTTTTTTATTAATATTGCCCATTTTTAAATTCATGTACTGCTAATCTATAGCCTGCAGAAGTTCCAACTCAAAATTGGAGTTTTCAATCAAATCACAAAAGCCTTGCTAAATGTTAAGTTTGTTTTATTGCTGAAGTTGAACCATACTATCTGGTTTGCTACAAATAGTACAATTAATCCTAGTGCTGTGGGGTGTGTTGATTGGCAAGCGATAAATATCTCATTAAAACTATTTCCTTGAACCACTTATGGCAGCCATAAAACAATGATTAATTGATTTGTGTCTGTTCTGTAGATAAAAAGTCCTTAATTTATTTACAGTTTCATCCTCTGGTGCTCATTATAGGCTGGAACAAGAAAGTCAATACACTGCTAACATTGCTTTATTGCAAAAACAGTATGCTTCTCTACTTAAAATAACCAGGCACTGATGACTGTCCTGGTTTGGGCCAGGATAGAGCTAATTTTCTGTCTTGTAATTTTGCTTTCAGCTAAGTCTCTCATTAAGTAGCTGCACTTGCTGAAATTAACAGCAATTTCTCAGTCAGTGTCTGCTTCTGCAACTGATAACTCTTGGTGTTTATAGTTATGGCTAGAGATTGGTGTGCAGAACCAAGGCCACTGCTCAGTTTGGAGGAACATCTTATGGTCCAGAAGGACAAAAGGAGTAAAGAGGTCACACCTGCAAACCCTCCTTTTGGGAGAAGTGGACAAGACAAGTGACCAAAACTGACCAGAGTATTCCATCCCATACATGTGAGACTCAATATAAATTTGAGGGATCATGAGGGTTAAAACCCTTCTGCTCTCTTCCTTCTTCCTTCCTTCTGCCTTTCACCTTTGTCTGTCCCTGTTTGCTTCGGCATCCTGGGAGGATTCCATCCGTTCCTCTGCCTGTGGTCCTGATCCGTGCCAGCCTGAATCTGTGTGTTCCTGCCTCCAGCTCCCGACTGCTGCTGACTCCAGGAGTCCAGCCTGGACTTTCCCAGGGCTGCCCTGCAGCCTCTGTGGTGATGGAGGAAACCACCTTTCCTACTCTTGGGGAAAGGGTGGAGGAATGCAGTATCATTTTTCTGTATATTTGTATATATTTAAGAATTTTTTTCCTTTTTATCATTACTGTTTCATTAAAGCTGTGTAGTTTAGTTTCCAACCCATAAGTCTCTCTCCCTTATTCTCTCTCCTTTCCTTATCAGGGAGGGGAGGGGGATTAACAGAGAGCATCTGTCATTCAGTTAATTGCTGGCACAGCATTAAACAATGACATATGACTATCTTTGTACATTCATTTATCAGAAGAAAATGGTGCAAATAGCAAATATATTCTCCTGATTCACAGAAAAAAAAGAGGAAAAAAAATGTTGATGAAGGGAAGTATCATGGAGGAAATTATGTTGGATTCCTGATGAAGATCATAGCTTGTCTAAGGGGCAATGATTCTGTCAATTATTTTATTCTCAGGGGTTTCCTTTAAATCAGGTTCTTAGACTT
The DNA here is from genome assembly GCA_038090715.1 of Florisuga fusca. Classification (NCBI taxonomy): domain Eukaryota; kingdom Metazoa; phylum Chordata; class Aves; order Apodiformes; family Trochilidae; genus Florisuga; species Florisuga fusca. The sequence continues at coordinate 44,565,830 of JAAWXA010000002.1, read as the reverse complement.
TTGCATGTCTACTCTTCACCTGTAAAATAAGAAACTCAATATCTCAAATTCTGACTGCGATAGTGCTAGAAATGAAAGGCTCTGAATACTGAGTGGCTTATTAGAAAGTTTATGTGTGAATATGTTGAGTTAGTTGAATGGATGCTGAAAGAATAACTAACGAGAAGGTAAGCCCATTCTCAGCAAACACTTCAGAGCTGTTATGAGCCCATAGTAGGACTGATAACTTCCTTGGAATCAGAGCAAGTACAACTGAATAGGGGTCTTTGTCCTCTATGTGGAGACGGAGAGTAGTTCAGTACCAGTATCAATTTACTTTTCCTGCTATGGTGGCTACAAAAACTAATAATCTCTAGGCTACCTCCAGGTGCTGCTAAGCTTATACTATCATATATAAACCGTATGCTGTTTAGATTATGTTTTTCTTGCAGAATTAGTCCCTTCTGTTTTAAATTCATGGTAGTTTCTTTCAAGGCTGACACATATTACCTGAGCTGTAATAGACTGCTGTTTTTATTTCAGGATACACTCCTTGTATGACTTTTGACCTTCATGATCTTTTCCACAGGATCAGATGGTGTCACAGACTTGACTACTGCTTTCCAGCTCTGGAGACGTGTATGGAGATGTGTATTTTTTAGGACAGCACAGAAAGAACTGGCAAGGGTCTTATATGTTGTATTTTCCATGGCACAAATGACTAAAGGACTTCTAAAACCAGATTTACACTGAATGCTTGGCTGACTGCAGTAAAAATTTTTTTATTTGCAAGAAACTATTATTTTAAAGCTTAACTATTTATTATTTTTTTGGTATCCAAGAGCTGATTTTACACTGATAACATGAATATTGTCAGTGTTATAAGATCATGACAATAAAAAGAATGCTTGATATTTGTGACTGTTAAAGAATGGATAGCACCTGGCCTAAGGAATTATAGCTAGATCTCATGGAAAAAGGGAGATTAAAGGCATAGCTTCCTTTAGGCAGCTCACCAGTAGTGGAAATGTACAAGGACCAGTGTTTGTAAGAGCAAGCTTTAATCATTTTGCCGTGTACAACAAATGGGCCAATCTAATTTCAAAGTTAAAATAAGAATATTTATACACAGAATATAAGAGGGTTTATTTTTATCCAATGAAATTAGGGATCAACAATTTTATACATAAAATTTCCTGCTAAATAAACCAGTTAAAGTTATAGTAAAAGAAAAATTGGATGTTTCTTTACTTTCATGGCTTTTGTGATCCCTTTATGGGTCTGTTTGGTTCTCTGCCTCTTTTCTGTTCTTGTTCCTTCACCTTCTTGGTTTTTGTGAATATTTTAAAAATATATATTTAATGGTATTCTTCAGTCTTCTTACTACTTTGCCAACCACTTACTGAAGATTTAGAAAACCAACATCTGGTCATAAACACTGCCTGCCTGTGATAGTTCATTAGACCAGGGAAAAAAAGTAATAGTACCTAACTAGAATTAAATAATTTAACTATAAAGATAGCATAGCCTCTTCTTTTATTTGTATTAAACATGAATTTTTAATAATAAACTTAAGAAAATCAAGTCTATTTGGGAACAAGCAGTAAAACAAGCAGTATTTATTTGGTAAGCTGAGGGTAGTTCAGTCCGCTGTGTTGAGCTGCATATTTTGTATAATTCCATCATCCTCTTCTTGTATTCAGAAAACACAGAATGATGTAACACTACCAGTATAAAGTAAACACAGAGAACTCTGGAAATAGCAATCAGTAAATACCATTCTCAAATGTTCTTCAAGTCTATTGTCTTTTCTACCTTGCTTTCTTACAATTTCTCTTTAAAATTTGTATACAATTTAAAGTGAATCTTTTAAAATCAACATTAAATCAGTGTTTATTGAGAAGTGGAAATGCTTCTTATTTCTTATAATACAGAACATTGGAAAACAATTATCGTCAGTGTGCACTACATTTGAATGACAGATTCTCTAGAGAAATGTGTTGCTAAAGCAAATAGCTAACTAGCAGAGGTGCTGTGTAACTCTAGATGGTAGACCATTATGAGCTAACAAACGGATTTATTAGATTTATTTTGCATAATGTCATGAAACATAGTATCATGTTGCAGTAAAAAATCCTGGAGGCAGTGAATGACATTGTAACTAAAATTGATGTAAGTACTAAAAACCTTTCTACCTCCTCTAGGAAATAAATACATAAGTAAATAAATAAGAAAGATAGGAATACTCTAGAGTTAATAAAAAATGTTATTTTTGTACATTATGAAAATTTATATTCATGAAAAAAGATTTTGGAAGACTTTGTCATCATCAATAGATACTACCAGAATTTAAATGTATTCCTCACAGAGTACTTAACCATTATGCTTTATCTTTTTGCCTTGCAGACTACATCAAATCTCATTGGTGTTAGATTGACAGTTTGATCAATACCTGTCACAAACTGCGTGTACATGTGTTTCCTTAATTTCTGCTTACTAATGGGGCTTTATGCTTTTCTTGGGCTATTGAATATGTCTGTACTCACTGTATTTTCTGGTTCAGCAAGTGTAGACTGAAAATCTTCCTATAATACTCCTTAACTGAGATACTTCAAGATCAGCTTCTGGTGGGACTTCGTTAGCATTTCTGGCCAATGGAAGTAATAGATGAAAATGTCAAAAGCCTATGGAATCATGATGATGTCTTGCTGCTACTACTACCATTTTTTTTTTCAAAGAGAATCTGTTCCTTATATACTCTGGGAAATACTAGAATCTGTTCTTACTACTTTGCAGAAATCACTAAATTTCTTCAATAAAAGACCAAATTTAGCTCTGGATGAAATTGCAGCTTTATTGAGGCAATGACCTCAGTGGGAAGGACTGTGACATCAGTCATTGTACTTTGCCTTTCATCTAAGGGCACAACACAAGATTAAGCACTGTGTTAAAAAGTCTACTGTGACAGAATGGTTGATGTTGGAAGGGACCTCTGAAGGTCATCTGGTCCAACCCACCTGATCAAGCAAGGATACCTATAGCAGGATACCCAGAACTATGCCCAGAGTTGCACAGATTGCTAGAATTGTATCAGCAGGTACTAATGTGTAAAATCCAAGTGACACCAAGAAGGAAAAAAAGAAGATACCAGTATCTTAAACCTCCTTGCTTCTGCATGTGAGTGCTCATACCCTGGGCTATTTCAGAGGAAGATAAAACATGCTAATGCAAAATTTTTATGTTTTAAACTAATGATATTTTTAACTAATTTGGCATACTTTGCACTATGCTAACAGTAGAAGCCCTTTCACTGTCAACTATAGTGGTGTAGAAAATTTCTTTTAAGCACTGCTTCCAGCTTCCAAGCTAAACCACATTATTGAAAGGTTTCACAGTCCTTTTTATCTAGCAGTTATGTTACGCTAAGTTACACTGGTGAATTTCCACCCTCTCCACTGTGCTATTTCAGTATTATTGGGCACCAAGCATATTTTCCACAGTGCAAATGTGTAGATGCAAGATGTTTGGAAACAGTTGTACAGCCTATTTATATGTGCCTGTGATTCTGTAAGTATATGTAGAAAAGGCAACAAGCTATTTAAAGGTAAATAAAAAAAGAAGAAAACGTAAGTACTGTAAGTGAGGAACAGAGAAGGCATTGTAGTTCCCAAGGCAACTAATCTTTTCTCTTTTTGTTAAACTCTAGAGCTCATGTAGGCAAAGAGCAATATTGTCATCTCCTCAAATGTATGGGTAGTTTTTGAAGAACAACCTTTGTCATCTGTCTAACTTTTTTGTCCAAGACAGAATTTGTCTGTTTAATGTGGGAGAGACTGGTGATTCCAGTGATGATGTACTCTATGATTACTATGCTCTCTTTAATCCATTCTTTTTCAGTTCTTGAAATTTTACCCATTCTACTGGTGCCTCTCAGAAGGCAAGAGGGATTTTAACAAAGTAATATCAGAATGGCAAATTAGGTCTTCTCATTTCGATTATTTATTCTGTTTTTTTGTGTGGGGTTTTTTTTTAAATATAAGCCAGGTAAGTGCTACTGCAAAATCCTATATGTGTAGAACATTGCTAAATATTCAAATTAATCAAATTACAGTACAGCTTTATTCATTCTGTCACATTAAACTAGCAAACATTATGATTCCTATCATGAATAGGTGTTTCTATTCAAATTCAAAACTTCAGCCTCCCTTCTTGAACTACTTTTATTCCATGCAAAGTGTGTGCATGTTTAACTTTCAATGGACAAGAAAGTGCTATTCATTTCTGACGGCAAAACCACATTTTTACCTGCATGAGCAAAACCTCACTTTACTTTTTGCACTGTGTTTAATGTGAAGATAGTGAAAAAAGAATGAAAATCCATTGATCTTTTTAAAGTTACCTTGGTTGTTCCTGTTGAATGCTTGCTTTTAGGTACTAACATAAATGTAGAGAACACAGTAGAGTAACCAAGCTGGTGGTAGCAAGGACAGTTTGGAGCACCCATCTCATGAAAAAGTTATGAAAGTAACTAGGATGAAAACAAATTTAAGACAATATGGAGAACCTGCCTTAGAGACTTACTTTTGAGGTTCTTGCATATGTCTTTCCAGCTTTCTGGAGGATAGATCAACTTCAATACACACTTGTAAGAACTCTTGGCATTTTGGTCACTCATCTGCTGTTTGCAAGGACCCTTAGTTTTATTTGGTGGCCTCTTGCTAGATTTTAGCTCATGACATTTAGATTTTAATGGAGAAGACTGATCTCCAATGAAGTCAGTGAATTGTTACAGAATCAAACTGCATAGGCTACAATGTGTAGAAGGAAACCCAGCGGTATCCAGCTTTTAGTCCTGGTCTCTGATCATTGCAGAACAGAGTTTTCATCAACCTATACCATACTTTGGATTTCAAAGAGATACATGCTTTCTTTGAGTCTTTATTTAACAGGAACAAAACAGGTGCATCCTTGCTATGGTACATTGCACTCAATGCTTCCATCAGCTACTGATTTTTCTGGAGAATACTAAATATGACTACAGTAATATACATCCACCAAACCAGCAATATGCTAGTGGTAATCTACTAAGAATATTTATAACTCCATACTTGTGGTTGCTTTAATACAACGCAGTGAGGAAAACAAGCAGTAAAATTATGACCCTTCTCTTCCAAGAATCCCTGGCCTAGAAGAACGTCCCACTTATTATGAACCTTAAAGTCTAATACTAGGAGTCTCTACTGTTGCTTTAGTGCACCATCCCCATAAAATTCAGCAACAGGGTTTAGCATTGTCTGGTGACTTCCACTTTTGTGTGAACCTTTTACACAATGCCAAAAGAAATAAACATCAGTAATGGGCTAGATATTTTATAGTTGTTCTTGCAGTACCAGTACAGAGTAGTAACATGGACAGAGCACCATCCTTTTAATAAAACAAAAGTTTTGGACAGCAGGATCAGGGTTGAAAGACCAGAAGCCATCTAAACTCATTAACTGTATTCCTTTGGTAGTATTAAAATGTTAATAGAAATCAAGGGAGCCAGATGTAAAATGTAAGAACAACATTATTGCTTACTGCTTAGGGCAAATTTACACTGTTAAATTTCACATTTCTACTTGACATTAACCTTTCATATTCTCAGCAATTTCATAGTGATGACACAGTAGATTGAAAATTATTAGAACCTACACCATGTTTCCTTGAAATAAATGAGAGCATTTTCATCACCTTCTGTGGCGTTAGAGTCAGACTGTGGAGGCAGAGATTAATTCAAAGTAAATTTGGCCCTTTTGTTAGGGTTTTTAAACATTGCTGTTATTTTTCCTGTTCAATCATTTTACCCTCCTATAACCTATGTTTTATACCAGAAGGAAGTGTCCAAAGGCATGGACTATTACAGGATTTTTGGCATGCTAAATGTCTTTCATGTTAGTTGGAAGTGAAGTGTTTTATTGTAAACAAATCATGTTCTCTTCAGTTTACAATAAAGTACTTCACTTCCAACTCATATTAAATGAAGTTTAGACTGCACTCCCATAGGGAGAGTATATCATGGCCAGGACATACATATCCAAGTTTCCAAGATTAGACCTAAACCGAGGACAGGAGCCAATTCTTTTATAGTTCTAATGCTGCTGATAACACACATCTGCCCTTACTCAGACATGTAGTTTGGTACACTGTAAATTCTTGCACTGATTTTGTGAAGATTTAGCCTCTTAGGCTGGCAGAAGATGTAGATATAAGGTGTGGAAAAAAGGGAAAGGGGAAACAAAGCACTTTCCCTGGTAAAGAAATATAGAATCACAGTAAATATATTAGAGAATATGCTTGACTGCCTAGGAGATCTGTATCAGAGCAGAGGTCCCTAAAATATGTCAGTGTGTGCCCTCCACATTTTAACTATTAAATACTTTCTTTTTAGGACTGAAACCACATGAGTCCAGGTAATACTGTTGCAGTAGTACAGCTATCACTTGCTAATCTAAACTGTAAAACATCACAGTGCCCAGTGATGATACAAAAAGTCTAGAGAGCAAATACAGGTTTTTCACTGACCTGACAAAGTATATTTTAAATACTGAGCAAAAGTAAAGCTATTTTGAACTCTGCTTTTCTCTTCAAAATAAGAGTATATGTAACAAATGAAATGTTTATAATTTCTACATTCTTCAATTTAAAGGGAGCAAAGTGTCTATAGGACTCTCAATCTGATATTCTCTTATCAAAAATGCTCTTTAGTTTCAAAAGCAGATATGATTTAAAAAAAAATAAACTTGGAAATGAAGTGTTTTTCAAAATCAAGTCTGAATTGCATTAATCCAGACTAATCCATCATGTGTGGTTGTCATGGTTTAACATTGGACTGGCAATTAGCTGAACAACAGATGCTCTCTATTAATCCCCCTTCCCTCCATGATAAATAAAGGAGAAAGAATAAGGGAGAGACTTAGAGGCTAGAAACTAAACTACGCAGCTTTAATGAAACAGTAATGGCAAAAGCATATCATGTTCCCCCTCCCTTCTCCTCAATAACTCTCATATCACCATCAAGGATGCAGGCAGGCCCTGGAAAGGTCCCAGGCTGGAAAGGGCTCCAGGCTGCTAAGTCCACTGGAGTTAGCAGGAGTTGGGAGCTGGAGGCAGAACACACAGATTCAGGATGGCAGATATTGGGATCACAGGCAGACAAATGGATGGAATCCTCCCAGAATGCCAGCGATGGACTAAGGAGCAGAAGGAGGAAGAAAGGAAAGGAGCTGACTGTTGCGATCCCTCAAATTTATATTGAGTATGATGCTTATGGGATGGAATACTCCATTTGGACAGTTTTGGTCATCTGTCTTGTCTTCTTCTACCTGAAGGAGAGTTGCAGGTGTGACCCCTTTACTCCCTTTCTCTTCCTGAAGCATAAGATGTTCCTCAGAACTGAGCAGTGGCCTTGGCTCTGCACACCAATCTCTAGCCATAACTATAAACACCAAGAGTTATCAGTTGCAGAAGCAGACACTGACTGAGAAACTTGCTGTAAATTTCAGCGATTGCAGCTTCTTAAAAGCTGAAAAAGCTGAAAGCAAAATTATAAGATAAAAAATTAGTTCTATCCTGGTGTCCACCAGGACAGTGGTGTTTCTTGCCAAATTGTGTCAAATTTATTTAGATTTTTTTGTTGTTCTATTCTTTATTTTCTAACACAGATAAGGCCTAATGTTATCAACTTAAATGATCATTAAAGCTGCAGTACTCCTAAGAGCATTTTTAAGTAGAATTTTGCTTTGTGTCAGTTGACTGCCAGATAAGACACAGTAGAAACTGTGGATGGAAATACTAGGATTTCCTCAAGTAACAACAGAACCAGGACATTAATAAAACTTGAAAATGTGTATCCTGGAATGGACTTCTAAATAATTTCCAGGGTAAATGTATTAACTGGCATTTAATTAACCTGTGGCAGGAAATGCTAATGCTAGGTTTTGTCCCACCTTTAACTGTTAACTGCTGAGGTGCAATACTGCCTCATGTGTCCTGGGCTTCACAAGGATGAGGCTGTCCACACACGCCTCTGGAGCCTATTGTCAGGGCTCTGTTTCTACTGGACCTCCAGGTCAGCCAGGTGCTTTCATAATTGATCTGATACAGATGCCCTGGTACATTCACAGGTCACTTGCTTTCACTTGCAGCCTAAACCAGAGTAGAACAGGCTTTCTCATAATAAAGATACAGATCTCTTAAAAGTAGTGCAGCTGTAACCCTCTTTAGGATTTTTTTTTCCACTAGTCCTTAGTAGAGAAAGAATTTACCATTACTACTCTTTGGATTATCATAATAGTAAATCGTCGTACAAATATAAAAGCTGTATTTATAGATGTCTTTTAAGTGGGACAGCAACCCTGAGGGACTGACTGCTGAAGACCATGGTGAGTTTTGAGTGATTTCAGCATTGAGAAACAGTCAACCCATTNCTTACAAGTGTGTATTGAAGTTGATCTATCCTCCAGAAAGCTGGAAAGACATATGCAAGAACCTCAAAAGTAAGTCTCTAAGGCAGGTTCTCCATATTGTCTTATCAAAAATGCTCTTTAGTTTCAAAAGCAGATATGATTTAAAAAAAAATAAACTTGGAAATGAAGTGTTTTTCAAAATCAAGTCTGAATTGCATTAATCCAGACTAATCCATCATGTGTGGTTGTCATGGTTTAACATTGGACTGGCAATTAGCTGAACAACAGATGCTCTCTATTAATCCCCCTTCCCTCCATGATAAATAAAGGAGAAAGAATAAGGGAGAGACTTAGAGGCTAGAAACTAAACTACGCAGCTTTAATGAAACAGTAATGGCAAAAGATTTCCTCAAGTAACAACAGAACCAGGACATTAATAAAACTTGAAAATGTGTATCCTGGAATGGACTTCTAAATAATTTCCAGGGTAAATGTATTAACTGTCATTTAATTAGCCTGTGGCAGGAAATGCTAATGCTAGGTTTTGTCCCACCTTTAACTGTTAACTGCTGAGGTGCAATACTGCCTCATGTGTCCTGGGCTTCACAAGGATGAGGCTGTCCACACACGCCTCTGGAGCCTATTGTCAGGGCTCTGTTTCTACTGGACCTCCAGGTCAGCCAGGTGCTTTCATAATTGATCTGATACAGATGCCCTGGTACATTCACAGGTCACTTGCTTTCACTTGCAGCCTAAACCAGAGTAGAACAGGCTTTCTCATAATAAAGATACAGATCTCTTAAAAGTAGTGCAGCTGTAACCCTCTTTAGGATTTTTTTTTCCACTAGTCCTTAGTAGAGAAAGAATTTACCATTACTACTCTTTGGATTATCATAATAGTAAATCGTCGTACAAATATAAAAGCTGTATTTATAGATGTCTTTTAAGTGGGACAGCAACCCTGAGGGACTGACTGCTGAAGACCATGGTGAGTTTTGAGTGATTTCAGCATTGAGAAACAGTCAACCCATTGCCAAATGGAGACAATCTTTTACTGTTGTGGTTGCTTCCTAAATGCTGCAATCTGGCTCAAAGCCTCATTGCTTCAGGACTTTGGCAGGCATGCTGTTTTGCTGTAGCTTTCCTAGCATCACTTTGTCATTGGCTTTACTTATCAGTGAGAGATGGACTAGAAGTCAATTACATTCCCATTCTTTCCAAAGGGGCAATTCAGAAAAATGGGAGTCTGAAACCATACTGTTCCTGACCTGTAATTTATAAAAAGTCCTTTGGTTTTCCGTATGTCCTTTTTCATTTGTTCGTATTGCAGCACACTATAGGGATTTCATGAGAACAGACGTCTGTAGAGATTTTTTGGCCCAGTCTCCCACACTTGAGAGGTTTGGCTGGTTCAGATAAATGTGAATTTCTGAAGCAAAAGCCTCCTACACTCACATACTTAAAAATTACTATCTGGAATACAATACTGCATTGACAGGAGACGTTCTTGTTAAATGCCTTCAGGATTAGTGGTGATGCCACATACAAGGAAAGTGGGTGGTGAAACAAGCAAGTAGGCTCCTTGAGCTGTGTGTATCTGTAGGAAGTGGCTTCAGCTAAGTAAATGTGTCATTAATGTTTAATAAATCTATCTTACCCACATCATTATTGTTAATTTCTTAAAATGGAACAAATCATAGGACTAACCTGGATGGAACTAATCTGTATCTGTGGGTCACCTTTGAGTGGTAAAATCCCTCCTTTTGTCCTTCTCACTCTATTTGTGAAGCAGATCACTGGCACAATCTACACAGACCAAATCAGAACATTCAGTAAAAACTCCTTCTCCCCCTTGTTGTTAGGAACAGGAAAGTCCATTCAACTTTTTTTTTATTTGAACAGTTTTTGTCAGTTTTAAGACTTTAATGTTCTTTGATATTGCATTGGGAAAATGACATCTGAATTTCTAACCTTCTCACAAAAAGTGGCAATATTTAAAGAGGGAAAGAAATTCAGTAGTGATAGCCTTTCTTGTGTCACTATATATAGGTCAGTGGATTGTAGTTGACAATAGATGTCTGCAGAGAGTATACAATCTCTCAGTGCTTTTATGCATTTGAACAGAGACTAAATGTGCATGTGTGTAAGGACGAGGCTGGTTAAACAGCCATGTGTACATAACAAACACAGAATCATGGTATTCATTAGGTAGCATGGCTCCATTGGAGATGGGGAGTTTAACCCCCAGATCAGAGCAGGACTAACACTGACCTGAGACCAGGTTGCTCAGGGCTTTATCCAATTGAATCTTGAAAAACTCTGAGGCTGGAGACTGCATAGCCTCTCCAGGTAGCCTGTCCTCACAGGCAAAAAGTTTCATCAAACTGAATCTCTCTTGTTTCAGATTATATCTGTTTTCTCTCATCTTCTATCAACAGCAGAGTTGCTCGATAGCCATCAAGTCCCCAGCCTATACTGCTGCAGGGTTAGTGTACTCAAAGTTGCCAGAAATACCCTTGTTGACTTTCCTGCAATTCCTGTTGGCCCATTTCCCCAGCCTGTCTTGCCATGCCTGCATTTCTGCCTTGCCTCTGAACATACTGACAGTTTACCTCAGCTTGGAGTGCTCTACAAACCTGATGGCAGGGCACTCCAGATACTCCAGGTAACCGATAAAGATATTAAACTACTATAGGCCCCTGAGCTACTCTGCTTTTAACCACTGTCCAAGTGGAGTACAAAACTGTTTATCACTAGAATTTTGAACTACTTTTTACCTGTCTAGTGGTCCTATCTCAATTATAGTGTTCTAAGTTTGTATTAAGGATGCTGTGAGAGACCACGTGGAATTTTGCTAATGCCAAGGTAATCAATCCATTGCTCACTCCTATGTTTAAACCCAGTAATTTCATCATAGAAGGCAATTAGGTTATGTTAACCTCTTACCAGTTAACTTTTCATTCCGTCATCTGGCCAGAAATGTGCATCAGTGATTATCTGGGAATTAAAATGAGGCAAAGCAGCCTGGGGGTTCCCGAGTTATCTTTCTTGTCTTTTGGGAGGTTGAGTGCCATGTTTGTTTTTCTACAGTCATTGCGGGCCTTCCCTGATCAAGGCCCCCTGATTTAGAAGATGATCAAGAGTGTTACAGCGACTTTGGTCAGCTTTCTTAGCATCCCTAGATACATCTCATCAAATGCAACAGATTTGCATGTGTTGGGATTTCTCAGTTAATTAATGACTTGATCCTTTTCCACTCCTGGTAGACTGTCTCTTTTCTGAACCTCATCTCTAGGCAGAAAGGCCTGGGAGATTTTGAGGGTGAACAATGAGATGAAGAAGGCATTGAGTACCTCAGCTTTAACTGTGTTATTTATCATACAAATAAACAGGGCAATATCCAGGAATAAAGGGTTAAAGACAGACTCAAAGTCCTGTACCATAAAATGTATCCATTTTACAGGACAATTACCACTATGCTATCTAAAGTTTCCTTGCTTTTGGAAAACAGGAAAAAAAATGGAGAACACCTAAAAAGTTTAAAATATACAAGTCAGAAGTAGAATAACACCTAAAAAGTTTAAAATATACAAGTCAGAAGTAGAATTTTCTGCTCACATTTTTTCTAAGTGTTAAAAGATCCTCTTGCTCTTAAGTTTCCAAGACAGCCTTTTCCTAAGAGGGACTATATCCTCACTATATGTAGGATGTAGTCAAAGACAGAATTTGTTGACTAGGTGTCTTCACATATCTTTTTGACATATTATCTGCATTATCTATCCACATGTGTACATTTGTATATATAAGCATATACTTTTACATGCATATATACATACACTATACTTGTATGCTTTATGTATATGTATCAGTGTATATAGACAGGTCTTTAATGCATACTCAGAAGCAAAAGGGAATCATAGAATCATTAAGGTTGGAAAGGACCTCTAGGATCGTCAAGTCAAACCATCAGTCCAAGAAAACCAGCTAACTAAACCATGTCTCAAAGTGCTACACAAATATTTTTAACACCTCCAGGAATAGCAATTCCACTATATCCCTGGGAAGCTTGTACCAATGTATGACCACCCTTCAGTAAAGAAATTTTTTCCTAATATGCAATCTGAACCTTCCCTGGTGCAACTTGAGTCCATTTCTTTTTTGTCTTATCACCAGTTAAGTGGAATGAAATGTCCTTGTTGACTTTCCTGCAATTCCTGTTGGCCCATTTCCCCAGCCTGTCTTGCCATGCCTGAATTTCTGCCTTTATTCCAGACCTCCATGTTGTCACAATGAAAATTTTATGAACTATTTCAAAACTTTCTTCTGAGGAATTTTTTTTTTCGAGCTATATCTGAAAATGATCATTTGAAAAATAAGAATTATTTAAATTATGTAATCTCCTATATTACTGAATGTGCAAAATATTACAATAATGGCTTTTTTACAAAAGTCTGACATAATTACAATGAACTAGCCCTGTTGTAGAAATAGTCCCTTTGTGTGAGAGGTTTTGACACATTTAGAAATCTGTGTAAAAGAAAAGGTGTAAAATGAGTAGGGATAAATGTTGTGATTAGTTTGGTAGTTTAAAATCAAGCTTAAATGTATGTCAGGAGCTGTATGATCAGTTCCTTCAGGATCCATCAATCTGTGTTAATATTTATATCAAGATTCAGATATCAGTGAAATTTAAAGAGTCTGGATATCATTTTATGCACCAGCATAGATAGTCGATCTGCTGATTTTTGTGCACCTTTATGCTAAAGAAACATTGAATCAGAAATTTTTGTCTCTTATTGAAAGAGAGAACATACTGAGAAGACTGCCATTGTTGTATGATAAGGAAAATATGGGCTGCAGAAATCTGCTACTATGTCTTGGCTCATCCATACTCTGCTACCATCTGCCTGCACAATGCTGTGGCCTTGTGAGTAAAGAGGAAGAAATTATTTCGGAACTGGACGGCTTGCTGTTAAAGGAACTACTGGAGAGAGATGCATGTACACTGCCTAGCTAAGCTGAATAAAACAAAGAAACACCCCATGGAAGAGGGCTGTAAAGATAACCAAAAGCATCATGCCATTCAGCTGTTTAAAAAGGATATCCAAACTCAAATAACAAATGCTTCCTTCTGAAGTATCTGGATTGCATATGTGAATTGCATGTGTAAATTGAAAAGTCTCTTTCTGTGGAGCAAGAGTTTTCTTATTCTATCTATACCTTTTTATTTATCCTATTAGTATGGAAGAAAGAGTGGATAGTGAAGAAAAAAAGTGTTATTCTGAGAGATCTTCTGCTTTACCTGTAGATTCCTGTAGTTTTTTCTCATTTCTTCATATTCCCATCCAATCAAATCAAAATTGCTGTAGTTATTGGAATAAAACAAGAAAACAGTGGAGGTTTAACTTTTAACTTTATGTTTTCTTCTACAGTGAACGTCTTGTAAGATCATAACAAAAGGCTCCCAGCTAATGGAGATGATCTTTGTGTGCTGAATATATAAATTAATATGTTGACCTGTCCTAAGGTACCACTATTGTCATATATTAAGAATGTCCTCATTATACTCTTTATTTACAGTACTCCCCAGTGTATCCAGGGATTCTTAATACCTGCAGAGCTACAGGAGTTTGATTCTGAGATGATAAAAAATAGGATGTGAAAGTAGATGTTTCATCTAGAAGATCTGGTCAGAGGGGCCAAACAGTGAATCCCATTGGTGCACCAGAAGAGCAAAAGTAAAAGCTACTTGAGCAACAAAAACAAAATAATACCCCTATTTAATCTATACTGAATTTGATGGAAGATTTCTATTGATTTTCATAAGCATTGTATTTATGTTGTCAGTCTTTCTTACTTGTCTGAATCTGTGTGCCAATACTACCATTGTCCATTACATGTTCATGTACTGTGAAATACATTTTAATATACCACATTTGCAGCTGACATTGGAGGTACTCTGCCTGGTCTTATTATTTCTTGGGCAAAATGCTAAATGCTAATCCAAGTTCCCTTTGTCTATGATAACCAGTTATCATCTAATACTTTGTATAGTCTCTTCTTAAGGCCTGCTGGAAATAACAGGGAAGAAAGAGAAGAAAGAAGCAGGGAATGGTAGGATTTCTGCAGGCAGACAATTTTTTTTTTTTTTCGTTCAAATTCTACAGTCAAGTGCTAAACACCCTGACAGATAGGACAGGCTACGAACTATATGCAAGGAATTTCCACTAGTGTGATGTTTACCATGTGAATGGTCAGCAGATACAGGTATTCTGATTATTTTAAGTGGGATTCTACCTACCAGTTCTGATACAGTGTGACTGCAGAATTGTTCTTACTTTCTCTTACCTTATACACAATTTTTAAGCCCAAAGCAACAAAAAAGTAACCACACTAAATTAAAATAAATTTGAAAGGGCTACTATTATTGTCAGGTGATCCAGAAATAATAGCTCTCCCAGATTCCTAGATTCAGAGTCAGACTGGTGTTTCAGTGGATATTCAGATTAAGTGCCCAGTTCTTATTAATTGTAACCCTGCTAGAGATTGTCCCAGCTTACACAGAGGTGGAGGTACAGTAAGTTAAGGACAAGTATCATTTCTGTCCTACGTCCTGAAATTGCTCCTTCCATACTCCCTGTAGTAGCCAGAGTGAGGAAAACACTTCTTTGTACCTTTTTTTTTTGAGGTCAAACTGTTTGTTGTAGAACTTTTGGAATTAAGGTAGTGATTAAAAAATGAGAAACCCATTGCACCTACAATTGTACTCTCACTGCTTAGTGAAGAATTATCTTCTCACAGTAAGTTAATGTGAAACCTATTGAAAAGCAATTAATTATGTGAGGATGAGAGTGACCTGCATATACCAGTTAAGAACCCAGGCCATCTGGCTCTTCAGCAATACTTGCTGCATCTTGACTTGGTGCTATCCATTAAAAAGCTGATTCTATGTTCATGCTCAGGCCAAATGTATTTTCTAAAAAAATATCTGCCATCCTCGCCACTCATTAGGTCAAAGAGGAGGTTTTTTATCTTGTGTTGGTTACTGTTCTGCATCCTCCACATTCTCAGCTGACATCACCTCATGTTCCCCTAGGTAAAGACATGAAACTCAAGGCTTTCTTTTCACATCAGAAACTGTTTTATGTAGTGAGGAGAGTCTTCTGTAATGAGGAGTCACAGTCCTTAAGTTTCACTGTTACATAAAAGGGGAATTTCCTAGAACTGGCACTGATTACCCTACATCGTCCTTGAATAGTTATGCAAAGTTCCAGTTTCTTTCAGCAGCTGAAACATTTCAATATATACCTATATTTCAATATATATATATATTTCAATATATACCAAAGCTAAACCCACCTAGCTGCTGCATGTAACCTCCAACCATAAGCTAGGCATCTTATGCTTTCTATGAGGTACTTGTCTGAAGTAACAAGTGAAAGATGATAAGGGAGAAGTGGGACTTCAGTAGTCAAGTGAAGTACTGGAATAGGATGCCTCCTTTCCCTCGGTATTGACAGACAGGATGTTTCTCCTTGACTTACAAATCTGCCATTCTTAGACAAAACATAAGGGCAAGCTAGCACCCAGTAGCAGAAAACATCTTGCTGTATTAAAATAATTTAAATTTGGCTTTCCAGTAAGAGTGCTATCATAACCTGCTGATAGACCAGTGTTCACCAGGCTCTCTTGCTGAAACTCTTTAAAAGTTAAGTATCCATCAGACCAGAAAGAGGAAAGGTGAAACTACCTCTTTGTGGCTAAGTGCTGATGTGAGTAGAAAAAAGCCTGTGTTTTGATGAATCTTCAATTGTTCAAAAGATTTTTAAAAAAATAAAAAATTCAAAGGAAGAATGGTTTCATTTGCTTTGATCTGTATGTTAGAGAGCCTGATGATTTCACGTACTTTCTCACTGGGTTGAGACTCCTGGCCCAGAAGAAAATTTGAACCTTGAAATGTATGTTTTCAGCAGGTGCTCTGATGCCTGAGCTGTATGTGATGACAAACAGCTTTCCCTATCTCTGTGAGGGTGTGGGAGAGACTGAGGGTAATGGAGAACCAGTAGTGAGGAAGAAGGGTCAGCTTTTACAGATCTTCACCCTGGAGCAAGAACTATTCAAAGGACAGCTAAGCACGTACATTCACAGCTCAAGAGCAGCGGTCATAGCATAGCAGTCGGGTAACATAATTCAGCATCCATTAAATCTAAAATTCCAGCCCAGAGCAGGCTGGTAAGGCTGCAGAGCTCAAGCTGTGTCCAGTTCTGGAGTCACCAGCACAGAAAGGAAATGAAGCTGTTGTAAAAAGTCCAGAGGAGGGCCATGAAGTTGATCAGAATGCTGGAGCACCTCTCCTATGAAGACAGGCTGAGAAGTGTTCAAGGCCAGGTGGGATGGGGCTTTCAGCAATCTGGTCTAGTGAAAGTTGTCCCTGGTCTTACAGAACCAGATGAATTTTATTGTCCCGTCCAACCAAAACCATTCTATGATCCTATGAAATGACTCCTTCCATTTTCATCAGTGATGGAGTACTGATTTCTCTAGTGACATCATCCCAGCACTCCCATTCCCTGAGGCTTGCAGTGGGTTGTTTTGTGGTTCTTAGCTATGAAAAAATATCAGCTTGCAGATCAGGAGATGGGGAAAGCTGCTTACTCTGTGAAAATTCATAGAGCAGCTAATGCACCACAGATTTCCATTTATTTTTCTCACTTCATTGGTGAATTCTGCCTGAAGTAGAGCAGCTTAACACAGTTGGAGGATGATAGTCTTGCACCTCTAGAGCAATGTTGTCTGCCTTGATATGTTAAGGAATTTGTGCCTCTGGAAATATAACTAAATGCTTCTGGGGCAATGTCTGAATAGGATTGTTAAGGTTTAAATTTTGAATATTGATATTTAAAGGCAAAGTTTGTTATTATCTTCTTGTTCATCCATTTCAAAGAGATTTTCCAAATTAGGCTGGAGGCCAGATTTAAAGACTCTGGCTGCCGCTGTTTTGATGTACTTCAAGTGAGACTTTAAATAATTTTTAATATATCTCCAAACCCTGACTTCTTTAAGTCTTCTTGGGCATACCATCGCTCTATGGAAAGAAGTATTTCAAGATTTGTGGATGGATAAAAAAATCTTCTAGCATGTTTCCATCGGTTTCTAAAAAAATATTTGGATACCACCAAACATTTGGGCTTGCCATTCTTGAAAAGATTTGGATCCAAAGCTTCTCTTTCTGTGGTACTACTTTCAAAAATAGTGAACAACATCTATAAGAACAGTTCCCAACTAAAACAGAGATTTGAGACTTGTTGCTCATCCCTAGCAACATTGCACACTCATGGGAGTATGTAAGAATTTTTTATCTGTTTCTAGTTTAGTGTATCAGTTGTGTAAAAAAAAGAAAAGTAACAAATAATGCTTTGTTAATGCAAGGAAATGATGACAAAGAGGCTTTGGTCACCAGTCAAATAGTTTACCAAGGGATAACAATGCAGTCTTTAAAATTTTCAGCTTTAAACTTGGCTAGATTTAATGTTTACACATGCTAGTCTTCTTTCTCTCTTCATAATAGTCAGCCTATTATTATGACTCTGAAAGTAATATGCATGTAAATAGGAACTCTATGAGTAATTTTTTACCTTAGCCACCGTTTTCTGGTGCTTGGATGTATATGACAACAACTCAGACCCTCACTCATGTTTTGTGATATTTAAAAAATGACTTTGATTCCTTGTACGACATGTGCTTGATTGCCTTACAATGCCTCTACCATTATCTTCAAAACAACACTTAAACAGATAGGAAGTAACCTCAGAAAAAGAGATTAATTCCCAGTCTCATTCTATTTTACTCTTGATAGGTCACAAGTTAGTTAACAATATTAACTATAGAAATCTCCATAGTAAAAGGTTGGAGTCAAGGGGAAACTCTGGATTGCATGTCGTTTTCAACTGAAATATCCATTTGTGCACCTGGTTTCCTTCAAAACATTTTTTGTTTCCTCTCCCCATCTCCCACCAGCATGAAATAAGAATATGGAGATAGTATGTGGCAGTGAACCACCTCCTTAATTTTCTTTCAAGACCCTCTTCTGCACTGACTGGTCTACTCACCTGAATTGATCAATAACCTTTACATAGAGTAGCTTATTTGAAACTGTCTTCTATAATAAAATACAGTTTCTGTTATACTACAGTCACCTCTCATAGCATGTCTGCTTAACTTACGGAAGAGATTCGTGCATTTCTTCAACATGCCCCAAAGCATGTAGGATGCTAGAAATATCAAATCTCAATTTTGTCACACTTACTGATGTATGTATGGCAGTATTGGTGTCTGTGTTTCCATTACTCATAAGAAACCTGTAAACCTTCTTTGCTTGTCATTATTTTATAATTTGGATTGTGTGGCACGTCAGAAAGGAATGTTTGACATAGGTATATAGGAATATGCATTGCCATGAAATCTCAAATTTTATTCTGAACAATGTAATGGGAAAAACTTAATGAATAGCAGAGAATATTTGCCTTTGAACCAAAAATTTGCTACTTAAGCAGCACTGTTTTGAATGGGATGCTCTCAGAGTTGTGTTCTTGGAAAAAACTTAAACACAGTGAGAAAATGTTGGAAGCTGGAAAATAATTAAAAGTGTTTACTGGAATATGGACAACATAAGTAATTTAATTTGTACTAAAGATAAGAGGGAAGCTTTTAAAAAGATCATACTTTTTTTTCATAAGGACATCTGCATTACAAATATGAAACCTGAGCTTGTCCCTGTTGAAGCCAACAGCAAAACTCCCACTACCAGTTGTGAAAGCAACTTTCAGACTGTGAGCTGTTACAATAGTTGGAAATTCCTCATGTCTACACTGCAAAATGTACTGGTGATACAGCATATCAGGTAGAAATTGCCTCCTAATTAAATATATCTATATAAGTGCTTTATGCTGTACATCCTAAGTAAAATTATTTAATTCTTCTGCAGCTAAAGGACAGCCCAACACAGATCTGTAGATAATGTGCAGAGTTCCAGAGAATTCAGAAATCAGTTTCAGCTTGCTTTAGTTTCCTGTTGCATGCTCAGGAAAGGTGGAGCTGAGGGTAGATTGAAGAAAGCATGAGAAGAGGGCAGAATGAAAATACGGCTTAACAGGCTATGGTGCAAGGTTAAAATTACAAGAATATGTACTCTAATGAATCTGTCATACAACACATACTCCAATTTTGTCCCCTGTAAGAGTTTGTGTTTACTCTTACGGCAACATAAAATGTTAGAGGGAAGGAAAAAGGGATTTTGTATAGATCCCTCAGAACCATACATGAGGATTTCTGTCACCCAGTTTTACACGCTAGAAGAGGTTGCCATGTTTGCTGTTCTGGACCCCATGTTTCCCAATCTTCAAAAAGTTCTAAGCATAGAAGTAGATGCTCAGTGCACACCACCACCACCAAAGATGGATCTGTCCTCCATGTGGTATTATTAGAGGCAATATCTTCCCTCTAATATTAACAGCATTGAGTGAAAAAGTAGTCTGATTTCATTGTCTTCTTCAGTAAGATCTCACCATGTCCTTCCTAGAGACCCCTTGTAATGCAGTGAATTGCTTAGGTGATACATGCACATAATATTAAATTCTGGAAGGCATCACTATTTGACTGATGTTGTGTAGGCAAGCAGATGCATCTTTAAGTTCCTTTACTGTTGTGCTTTTGAAGTTAGTGCTTCACCTGCATATCTCAAAAAAGAGAAATTAAAGGAGGAGATGGGGAGTGTTCCGCTATTTGTATTCAAGGCCCCATCTTTATCTGTTTAAATAAATAAATCCTGTTTTGATCTCTGAAAGCATGTGGCTTTTTTACAATCAACAATATAAATTAGTCAGAGGGCATTTGAAAATTTTGACACAGCTATTGATAAAACAGTCAGCCTTCACTGAGGAAGGGTTATTGAAGCAGGAATAAGCAGTCCTATTCAGGCTGCTGCTTTCATAGTTCAAGCTTTCTGCGTTGGCAAAAACAAGTCATCAAAGGAGAGTCCCATGTTGTGTTTTATTTGTTCAGGAACCAGGTGCAGCACATGTTTGTAATTTTAAAGTGCTGACATTGTGAAATTTCTGCAGCATAGGTGAAACCTGACACAAAACAGACCTCACTGTCCAAATCCTTTTTCTTTTGGCTAGCCAGTAATGTGCCTTTTAACTCACTGGAGTTCCCTGAAAGAGCTGACTCTCTAAAGATACTTTACACAGAACAAATTATTAGTTTAGCTTTCCAGTTTTGCTGGATATAGATAGTCATGGCTTTTGTGTTAATTTTCTGTTACCTCATTAAAAATGTGTGAGGAATCATGTCAAGTCAGTGAAAAAGTCTGTTTTGTGGAAAATGGAATAATTAGTCTCTGACATTTTAGTGAATAATAACCAAATAGTCATCAATAGAGAACAATAGTGATAAATAAATATTGTCAGTTTCTAGATTTCTACACCTTCTAAGTAGTATTTACAAAGATGTCATCTAACTACAGCCGACTTAAAATTAATTCTGTTTATTTAAGTAAAATCATTAATTTCCAGCAACTAGCTAATTAGTAGTCTCAGCACAATAATGTATATTACATATTTATGGAGTTATTTATAATATTTTCCTCTTGTTTAGAGTATACATCTTCATAATTAAAAAGCACACTGAGATGCTCAGTTATGAATTGCTTTCTTCTAGATTAAAAATCATTAAACAAGGAGAATGAAGACTTCACAGCACTAGGTGAAATAGGTATGCAGGGAGGTAAGAGTAGGTGGGAGGCAGAAGATAAACCAGCCCTGTAGTAAAGCCAATGGGCAGTGTTTGCTGGTTGGCGCTGGGCTCTCAGAACCCTTCATGAGCCATGTCCACCTCTACTCTCCTCAGTAGCATGAAATGTCCTCATCAAGGGATGGATGGGGTTAAGAATGAGGAAAACAGAAAAGTTGAATATCAAAATAAGTCACACACCATTTGTGACTGTTTTACTGCACATTTTGCCACAATTATTTTCAGCTTTCCTGTCTTTAAAGAAAAGTGCTACTTTTACCTTAAATGATGCCTTTAAGAGGAAAAGAGAAAGCATCAACCTTTAATTCTAAGTATTGCTATTAGTTTCTAAGTTTGACTTCTAAAAAACCTTAAGTATACAATACATCGTAAATTGTAGGAAAGGTAAAGAAACCCTGAGTTCACCTTGTAAATATTCATTTAGACTGGTATTTGAGATTCTCTGAATGGAACTAGCTTATAAGAGTAGCACAACTAGGTCAGCACCTTTTTAATATTTACAACCACCAAGATATAATAGAAAGAGCTTTGCTAAGAATGCTTGCACCTTCCACTAGATGCAGGGCTTTGAAAAATACTAGAGAAGCAATATCGAAAAGAGGATTTGGGGTCCTCAGCATTTTGCTACTTTACTGTGGGGCGTGCCAGCTTAAGGGTTTAGCATTTCTCAGAATGTACCAGAAGGGTATGCCTAATTCTGCAATAAATCACCTTATGTGTGTAGTGCCAGGTATCTTTATCCCTGTCCTTATGATGAACAAAATCTGTCCCGGCCTGACATGCTATTGAATCCAGCTTCGCTGAAACAACTCTTGGATTTTTTGTTTCTTTTTCTATTTTACTCACAAATGCAGGCTTTCATGCTCAGTATGCACACTGTATTAAGAACAGTCTTACAACACAACGGGGAGCATTTAAAATTAATTAGGAAGTAAACATCTATTTTAAATGATCTAAGAAGGATCATTTAAAGTAAGTGTAATTGTATCCTAGAAGTACTTCTATAACTATTTCCAGAAAGGTTGTATGATCTTAAGTGACTTAATTTCAGAGACTTAAACACTGGTTCCATCAGACTACCAAAGGGTGAACAGTTGAAGATCTGTGAAAATATTGCAAATAGGAAGCTAAAGGACAAATGTTCTGAAATCTGTATTTTCATGCTCATTATGCCTGCTAAGTGTCTGTTGGAAATGGTGTTTTTTGCAGGTGCTCAGCAGAGCTAGGCTATACCCTATATATTTCCTTAGATATTGTAGGAGTCATTATATTTTTAAAATATAAGACCCTAGAAATTTTCTTGAAAATTTTAAGTTGTCCAAGATACCTGCTGATCTACTAAAATCCCATTACCCCAGCAGTTAAGATATCTAAGATTCAGCGAAGATACTGAATTATTAAAAACTGAATCACAGGTATGTACATGGGCAAGACAAATCCTTTTGACACCTCTTTATAAGTGGAGGAGCTTAAACGTAGAGGCAAAAGGCCCTTTCTTTGAAACTGCTGAGATGCTGAATGTGTGTGAGAAGAAGACATGAGACTAGTGCCTTCCAAGCTTCAGGCAAGCACTGAATTTCCTTATCTTTTCTTTATACTGATCTTCTTAGAGTACAGTTATTATTTTCATCACTGCTTCTGCAATACATGAAGGGGGAATTGCCATAAAGCCTTTTATTTCTGTTTTTCATGTATATCTATTTGGAAAAATTATTCCTTATTTCCTTAACAGTTCACTCTGTTGAACATGTGCAGATTACAAAGTTTTGTTGCCTGTAGATGGTAAGGACTCAAAACATTTTTAAGTAGAGCCCATATTATTGCCACAGGCTTATGTGGTTTCCATTATTAATTATGGGTACAAACATGTAGAATCCTTTGAACTCTAGCTATTGAAGTAAACATTGTGGGAGTAATCCTTCAAAGTCAGAAATTTGCCTGAAAATCCTCTAGGCCTTGAAGCAGTTTGTCAATTTCAATTGGCATATTGAGAAATTTCTCAGTTTGTCCCTTATCAAAGGAATATACCATTTAAACCTTTTATATTTTGCAACGTTTGATCCTCCTGTATTACTTAAGCAGCTTTTCTAGTTAGAAAGCAAGCAATCTAAAAAAGTGTGTGTTTCTGCCTTAAGATGTTTTTCTTTGCATTTAGGCCTTTATGAATAATGATGGGTGAACAGGTGCATACCTCCACATTCTCTGCTCATACCTCTCCTCCTCAGCTGTGACTGAGTCACACACCGGTACTGGGCCATGTGAATATCTCTCTGCCAGGAGAACCACCTCATGGTGCACCCAGGGAAACAGCCGAGCTGGTGTCAGGACAGGAGCATCCTGGGGAAAGACATGAGGGAAGAGGTGGGACAGACAGTTGTGCAGGCTTCAGGGCTTCTCAGCAATGCAAGTAGACACTTTCCAAGGTGAAATGCCTGTGCCTGTGATAAAGTAAGATCTTAAGGTATGAAATAAGTACCATCATAAAGCAGATAAATTAAACCTTGCATGAGGGATGTGTGGAGGAAGGGGATATTTTTAGGTTGGCAATCACACAGTATAAACTGTTACTGTGCCTAATTAGCCCCATCAGTTTTACTGGTCTTGCTGATTGTGTGCTAAGCATCCTTACTGTTAGTTGGCTGTGGATTATGTTGCTCACCACAGGTAATTATTATCTCTAGCTATGAAACCTGCAGCACATCAGAAGGCTCTAAATAGTTTTCTGCAATGGACACCTGAAGGAACTGCCTTTTTTAGTCTGACTGATCTTCAAAAAATCCTAAAGCCTTTCAAAAAGATGCACAGGAAATACATACCACGGTGATAGCCTGTATATTATTCTTTCCATCTATTTGTAGCTGCTAGTCTTTTAAAAATTGTATTCTGATAAAATCTTCTTAGGCACTCTGAGGCTCAGAACTGGGGGCATTTTAATAAAGTAAAACATTTTTTTTTCCATTCTCAGGAACTCTTGCTGAATTATATTTGTTTACAAATCTTCTGCTGACAGTTCCAATTTGTATGTGAGGCCAAGACGTTAAAAAGAAGAGATGCTAGATATTTAGGCACATTTCATTTCATATCTCTTGTAAGAACCACAAGCAAGTATCTAATACCAGAAATCAGACAACAAAGCTCAGTTTTGTGCATGAGGTTATACAGACGTAGTAGTTGTCAGATATCTGAGGGCATACTTGGTAAATGATAGCTTGTCAAGTGTATTACCTGCATAACATTCTGTGGCAGTAGAATGAATTTAAAATACTTTATGGTCTGTAATGTATATGGTTAGGATCACACATGATATGAATGAAGAGCAAGCCTGCTTGGCAAAATTGGGCTTTATCCTGTGGAAAGTTAGTTGGAAATTTTTAAGAATTTTTTTTGGTTTTTTGTTCTTCCCTGTTCTGTACATGGATGACACTCAAAAAAGTGTACCTTTTAGGTACTCAGATATTTTAGGGCAATTTGCAAGTTGCTTAAAGTAACTTTAAGTTACTTTCTACTGTCTTCACTATCATGAGGATTGCAGTGCCAAGACATTGTCATTGCTATGGCTGGAGTATCACAAAAGTGATACACATTATTTGCATTCTGAGTATAAAATATACAGCAGAAGTACAATAATACTTCTGAGCAAGATAAGAGCACTATTGTTATGTCTGCTTACAGCATGCCTGTTGTCTGTGCAGAGTAGAAGGTTCCAGTCAACAAATAAAGTCTGTGTCATGTCTGGGGAAATAAATGCAGTAAAAATTCCAGATAAAGTCTTAGATCTAACACAACTTTTCTCTGAGAAGACCTTTAGAGGGTGATGGAAAGATACAGCAGGCAGTCAAGACTGAAGAGGACAACACAAAACCAAAGAGACTATATTTAGCAACATGCCATGCAGTCCTGAATGTATATAGTCATAGTTTTGTGTAGCTGTGCAGAAAAGGTTATGACAGACTCTCTGGTAAATTAAAATGCTTTAGGGAGAGAGAGAGAGAGAGTGAGAGAGAGAGAGAGAGAAAGCTATCTTTCTGCCTGTCAGCCTTCAGTATACCTTGCATGACTGACCTCATATGCTGGAAGAAACAGAATGAAATCAGACTTCCAAACGTATTTGCAATTGCAATGTTCATACAAGAGTCTCAACTCAACTCTGTCTCACTGAGGGACACTTCAGTGTTATTGTCTGTTGATGACAGATGCAGTTTATTTTCCATTATTTGTTGTATTGAAATGAACAAGCTATTGGAAAAAAAACCTTTTTTTTTTCCAAGTGTGTGCATTTCAAGTGGTCACATTCTGTGATTCTGTGCTTCAGCATCAGAACTGTGTACCTTTTCTCTCCAAACTTGCAGGGCCTTTAACATGCAACTCTTACAAAAGTTCACATGTTTTTAACATAGACAATGTCAAATCACAACAGAAAGGAATAGTATGTTCAGTTATGCAGAGCAGGTTTCTTAATTTCTCTGACAATTCAAAGCATGCAGTAGTAAAGTTGCAAAACATAATCAACTAACATTTTTGCTCATAAATGTGAAATTAGGCCTTACTGACAATAAAGCATGGTAGAAATAGACCAGATTTTCACTTTGGTTGTCTGGCTGAAATCCCATAGATTCATTCTAGTTGCCTATGCCAATAATTATTCCAAAATAAAATAGTCTCATCCTCATCTGCTCTTAGTGCCACTTTTTAACCCTATTGTAGCCAGCTTCAGTTCTGTGGGATGACTTAGCAACTAGGGAAGGACTGACAAATGTGAAGGAATGCAAAAAATTATGCTGTAACCTTCACCACCAAGCTTATGAATATATGATGACATGAAGTGCATGAACAGAATTTGACCTATAAACTCAGACCTTCATAGCTGATAAATGTCAGCAAAAGTCTGATAAACTGTCAGAATTAAGTGGTAGTCATACATGTTTTATGCACTATGAAATAAAACATTTTTGTATATCTCAGTCTCATGTGTAATCTCAGAATGCCATGTAGTTCAAATTAAAAAAAACAAAAAACCCAACCCCCCCAAACAACTAATAAATCCTGCTGCATCGGATCACTGAATAATATAATTGAAGTGGTGTTGTTATTACAATTCCCAATCAGCTTTTAGAGATCGCTTGTACTTATCATGTTTTTCTCCATGCAAAATAGTTGCAGGTTTTTTTATCTTCTGCAGTTCATTCAGGAAAAAAACCCATTCAAAAAAAACCCCCAGTATAGGCTATAAATGTAGCAGTATGTAGCAGAAATCCTGCACATTGAGAGGTTTTTTAGCTTTATGTTTGACATTAGGAAGAAATTCTTTAATTTGAGGGTGGTGAGACACTGGAACAGCTTGCCCTAGGAAGTTTAGACTGCCCCCTCCCTGGAAGTGTTCAAGGCCAAGTTTGATGGGGCCTTGGGCAACCTGGTCTAGTGGAAGATATTCCTGCCCATGCAGGGAGGTTGGAAGTAGTTGATCTTTAAGGTCCCTTCCAACCTCAGCCATTCTGTGATTCTATGATCATTGATTCCTGTCCTACTGAAGCTACTGGCAGTAAATGTATGAGCAACTGTCATGAACTTGGCAACACTGAGAGATGCAGTTACTTCTTAAGATGTGAGGGGGAAAAAAAAGAATGTTAAGTTATATTATTTTAAAAATTAAAACATTTTATTTGAACTATATTTCAAAAACACTTTCACAGTGTTTGGACCCGTCTACTCTAAGCCTCCCCAAGTTATGCTAAGTATAACTATTGGCCAAGAGAGCATGATTTGCAGGTACTCAGCAATTAACTTTTAAAGTGAAAGTGTCTTCAGCCTTTTCTATTGGAAAGCAGAGCTCTGAAATTATGCAAAAACATGGTGCAAGGTGGAATTATATTATGTTCCTGTCCTATATTGCTCAAATCACTGCTAATCCTACCACACGGACTACCAAGAGCAAACTCAAAACCCAGAGTCCTTCAACTGTTTTTATGCATGAGTTGCTCTTGTTTAAAAGAAAATAGCCACAAAAATTTGGAGTTCAAGTGATGCTAGTTTTATATTCAGAGTAGATTTTTATGTGTAAGAGTGCTTGAAGGCACTCACAGTTCCTTGAGTTCCTCCTCCACACTTTCTCACGGTCAGAGAAACAAACCTAAGCTGAGAAGATAGAACAGCTTAAAATGAAAGAAGAGCCATCTTTCCAACAGTGCTGTTCTGGGTTGATGCAATGCCATTTCTGGTAGCAGGAAAGCAGTCCCCCAGGGGGTTGGCTTATGTAAGTAGCTCCTATTAGCTCTCCCCACTCCAAGAACTCCACACAGCAGAGAAGAGGCAGTCTAGGAGATTCCTAGAGCGTATGGAGGATAATTTCCTGCTACAGCTGGTGAATGAGCCTACCAGGGATGGGGCCCCACTAGACCTGTTCACAAACAGAGAGGGGCAGGTGGGAGATGTAGTGGTCAGAGGGCGTCTGGGGCACAGTGACCATGAAATAATGGTTTTCAATACTCAGGGATGCAAGGAGGGCCACCAATAAAACCTCTGCACTGGACTTCTGGAGGGCAGGTTTTGGCCTGTTCAGAGGACTGATTCAGAGTGTATTCTGGGAAACAGCCCTTGAAAACTAAGGGGTTCAGGAGGGATAGGCATACTTCAAGAAGCAAGTCTTGAATGCTCAGGCCTGTCCCTGTGTGCCGAAAGTAAACCTGGCAGGGAAGACAACCGGTCTGGCTGAACAGGGAGATATTGAAGGAAATCAGGGTAAAAAAGAGAACTTACAGACTATGGAAAAAAGGGCTGGCTACTCAGGAAGAGTTTAGGAATATAGTTGGGTCATGTAGAAAGAAAATTAGAGAGATGAAGGCGTGATTTGAACTCAATCTTGCCACATCCATTAAGGATAACAAAAAGTCTTTCTATGGATACATCAACAGCAAAAGGAGGGACAAAGAAAACCTCCATTCTTTGTTGGATATGGACGAAAACAGTTATCAAAGATGAGGAAAAGGCTGAGGTATTTAACACTGGGTTAGGAACTGCTGGAGGGCCGGGCCCTTAGAGTGGTGGTGAATGGTGGGTGCTGCATCCAACTGGCAGCCAGTCACTAATGGTGTTCCCCAGGGATCAGCGTTGGACCCAGTTCTGCTTAATATCTTTATTGATGGTTTAGATGAGGAGACTGAGTCCACCATTTGCAAGTTTGCAGATGACACTAAGTTGGGGGGGAGTGTGGATCAGCTGGAAGGCAGGAGGGCTCTGCAGAGGGACCTGGACAGACTGGAGTGAAGCAGACCCTGAGGGATCATGGTGGAGCAGATTTTGTGGACCTGCCACCCATGAGGAATCCTGTGTGAGCAGTTGTGGACCTGCAGCCTGGGGAAAATCACAGAACAGATGTGGACCTGCAGCCATGGAAGGGACTGTTCCCGAGCAGTCCATGGCACTGTGGGCCACCTGCACAGGGGCAGTTTGCTCCTGAGGGATTGTGCCTTGCGGGAGGGACTTGCATTAGAGGGGTTCATGAAGGACTGTCTCTTATGGGAGGGACTCCCTTTTGGACCAGGGAAAGACTCTGAGGAATCCCTCTCGTTGAGGGACAACCTGTCACATCCGTACTGTAAATCCCACTCTGTTCCCTCTGTGCTGCTTGGGGGGTGGAGGAGGTAGAGATACTGAGAACAAAGTCCTTTTTGCTCAGGAAGAAAGGAAGGGTGTGTGAAGGTAAGTATTTAAGTTCTGGTTTCTGTTTTCTCTTTGCCCTATTTGATTTGATGAATGATAATTTAAATTGATTTATCCCCAAGTTGAATCTGTTTTGCCTATGAGCATAATTGGTGAGTGAAAACCTCCTAGGCCTTGTCTTGACCCACAGGGTTCTAGGTGGATTTCTTCCTTGCTATCCTGTAATGGGGGAGGGGGAGTAGGCAGCTACGTGGTCCTTTGTTATCAGTCAGGCTCAAACCATGACAAATAGTTTCAGAGTAAATACCATCAAACTATATTAAGGATGATACTTAACTTTTGGTGCAGAAGAGCGTTTCAAAAAATCTTTTTTTTTTTTAAGGTAGAAAAGCATCAGTGTACATTTTATATTTCAGTGGTTTTTATTAATACCACATCTCATGTCAGGGGATGTGAGGATGTGATGAAGGGTCGACCCAATATATAGTGAAGAACTTTTTTTTTCTTAATGTTTAGGGAATTTAGTGAAGACTTGTAAATATCAAGAAGAATGAGTTTTCCCTTGCAACCCAGATACGTTCAGGAAACAAGCTAGCAACATGTCTTACATGTCCATGTATCTGACAGCTGTTGTCTGACTGCAAAATTTTAATTTCTGAAGAGAGATGTCAGCAGAGCTGTACTGAATAGGAAGGAGTTTTGCAATGGCTATGTGCCAACTTCATTGCATTGCACTCTTAACCTAGATATTTTAATGTTAGAACTGTCAGTTTGGTTGTGATGCAGAACATCAGAAGACCAAAGGAAAGGTATTGTAGAGGCAACCAGGTAAGGACAATCAGGTGTTGCCAGTTAGGAGGAGGAAGGCGTGAGCTCCTGTTAAGCCCACCTGTGCCCAATGAGGGCTGGCCCCAACTGCACATGAGCAGAATTGGGGGACCAATAAAAGGTGGGCTTCCTGAGGTGAGCTTGCTTCACTCCTGACCAGCCTGAGGAAGAGGATAGTTGACTTTGGAGCGCTAGCCCTGAGATAGACTGACTGGATCTAAGGGCAGCTTTTGGAGTGCTGTCCTTGCACCTTGGCAAGAACATCTAGTGGACCCCAAAACACTGTGGTGCAGGAAAGGATTGTCTGCAACAAGGTATGACAGCTTTCCTCATTTCTGTTCTATAAGGTTTGGATGATAAAAGGCTTGAACAAAACTGATTTTCCTGTTCCAGGAATGGTGAGAAATCTGGGCAAGTTAAAGATAGGGACAGTTTCTCCCTGTGCCATAAGCATCTTTCTTTTAACATTCATGTAGTAGGACCTGTTAAAACACTTTCCCCCTACCCCTTCCTGCTTACCAGGCTCAACTTCAATCCCATTTTCTCTACTCCTCCCTACCAGCAGCTTAGGGGGAAGAGGAATGGGGACTGTAGTCAGTTCATTACAGTATCTGCCACTCCTTCCTCCTCAGGGTGAGGACTCCTCCCACTCTTCCCCTGGGGTCCCTCTCATGGAGGCAGCTGTCCGTGAACTTCTCTGACATGAGTCCTTCCCCCAGGCTGCAATTCCTCACAAACTGCACCAGCATGTATCCTTTCCAAGGGGTGCAGTCATTCAGGAACAGACTGCTCTTGTGTGGGTCCCTCACAGAGTCACAAGTCCTTCCAGCAAACCAGCTCCAGCACAAAATTCTCCCCATGGGGACAGAGGTCTCGTCCATGAGCTATAGGGGGGTGAGCCTGCCTCACCACAGTCTTCATCATGGGCTGCAGAGGAACTTCTGCTCCAACAACCTCCTCATCCTTCACTGACCTATGTATCTGCAGTTTTTGCTTAAACACACTCTCATTCCTCTCTTGCCCTGCAGTTGACCTCAACGTGGGTTTTTTTGTCTTCTTAAGTAATTTTTATCTTCTCGTGTCTTTGTCATCACTGATTGGCTTGGCCTTGGCCAGCAGCTTTGTCAGACACAGGGAAAGCTTCTAGCAGCTTCTCGCAGAAGCCACCCCCCTTACTACTGAAACCTTGCCACACAAACCAAATACAGCTAGAAAATCTTCCTTCTCCTGTCATGGCTTCTCCATTCTACTGATATTTTCTGTTCATTTCTTCATAACTTTTCCCGCTTCCACTCTTCCATCCTAGATCACTATAACCTGCAGCCATTCTAAGCACAAATATTGCACAGCAGACATGCCACATTCACTTACCTTCCAGAGTTAGTCTACTCAGGTTTACAGTGTGAGCAGAAAAGAAACATCTTCTCTAATAGATTGAGTTGTTTTTTCTCTATGTTTCCAAATGGAGCTTTTGTATTTGTTCAGAAGATTTCCTCTTGACTCACTAGCAAGTAGCAGCAGTGCAATAAGCTGCTACAAAGATACGTACAAAGACAGCAAATGAAAAAGTTGTCATACTGGCTCTACAGGAGTAAAAAGTTGACTTATTGCAGGGACCATTACTTCCCTTCATTACTGGATGTGATGCTGTGAGACCATAGGGTTTCTGCAGGTGAAGGGAGTGCTTAATTCATACAATGAAACTTAACATTAGAAAATTATCTGGTATTAATTTGAACTTTACCATTCTGTCCAATAGTAATAAAACTTACCTGAACTGTTGTGTTCTCTCAGTAGTTCATTTGCTTTACAGCTCCAAGAAAGGCAAAAAGATTAGTGCATTTACTTTTATGTATCCCAATTAAATAGTGCTCTTGTAGTTTGTAGTAAAAGTTGGCATAGATTGACTTTTCATTTGGATGCCAGTTTTCATCATGTTTCTGTCACAACTTGCTCTAGCTTTTAGTAGTTAAAAGTCTTCATGAAAAATGCCTCTCCAGATTGAAATATAGTCTTCTATAAATGTATTAGACATGAAAAGAGAAAGCTTAAAAGTAAACTTCACACCTGCTAAAAAGTAGGATATTGGGATCTAAATATTTTAGGAATTAAATTTTCACCTACACTTTTCTATCTTTAAACCTCTATCATCTTTGCTATAATCAGGAATATAATATATAATTGGGTGTAATACATTTCTGTAAACAAGTATAATAGGGCTGTGTCTGGGAATCAGACTTGGTTTCTCACACAAGATGATGCAGACAGTGTAAACTTACAGAACAGGATACAAGTATGCTGGAAATAGAAGATATAGAAGCCAGAGAGTTGTAGTCAATGGAATGGAGTCTAATTGGAAGTCTGTTTCTAGTGGAGTCCCTCAAGGGTCGGTACTGGGACCAATACTGTTCAATATATTTATTGATGACCTGGGCGAGGGAATAGAGTGTCCTATCATCACTA
The DNA here is from genome assembly GCA_038090715.1 of Florisuga fusca. Classification (NCBI taxonomy): domain Eukaryota; kingdom Metazoa; phylum Chordata; class Aves; order Apodiformes; family Trochilidae; genus Florisuga; species Florisuga fusca. The sequence continues at coordinate 44,533,650 of JAAWXA010000002.1, read as the reverse complement.
TTTGCTGATGACACAAAACTGGGTGGAGTGGCTGACACCCCAGAAGGCTGTGCTGCCATTCAGAGGGACCCAGACTGGAGAGTTGGGCAGGGAGAAATTTAATGTATTACAACAAGGGCAAGTGTAGAGTCTTGCACCTGGGAAAGAACAACCCCAGGTACCAGTATAGGTTGGGGACTGAGGTGTTAGAGAGCAGCACAGGTGAAAGGGACCTGGGAGTGCTGGTGGATGGCAGGATGACCATGAAACTTTATAAATATTTTCCTATCAGTGGTGGTCCTGAGCCACAGTAAGAAGAGAAGTGATCCTCTGTCATTCAAAATATTCAGATGGAGATTGATGGAGCCTTTTCTGAAAGACATTCTCTATTGACACAAAGCTTCTGGTACTGTAGTACTCCTATTGGTTCTGAAACCACATCGGCTTTCAGGTTGAACTTCCTCTGCTATAGCAGATACTAATCTATTCAGAAGTATTCTTGCAAGGATTTTTCCAGCAATGGAGAGCAGAGTTAGACCTCAGAGTTAGTTGGAGCACTTTGACTTTTCTCCTTTCTTCTTGTACAGGGTGATGATGACTGCATCACGGAGATCTGGTGGTGGAGCACCTTGTTCCAAACAACTCACAAGGAGCTTGTGAAATTTACCATGGCATGTTTGGCCTCCATGCTTCCAGACTTCAGATGGGATTCCATTAACCCCAGCTGCCTTGCCAGTTTTCAGCTGCTGTATGGCCTTAAGAGTCTCTCCCAAAGTAGGGACTAGGTCCAATTCAGTTTTCCAGCCAACTACTATGGTGGAAATAATGCATGAGTCCAGGGAGACAGTTTGTGTGTAGGTTTTAGTCCCTGTTTATGAAAACTCGGGCTTCTCTCTCCCTCCTGCAGCAGCCTTGGAGGAGTAGGAGGACCTTCTAATATACGATGACTGACAGAATTCCTTCAGCAGAAATACAGGTGTGCTTGCTGCCTGCACTGTATTTTACACTTGTTCCTAGTGCTCTGCATGCACCCTTCAAGGTGTTAGCAGCATGGATAACAGAAGAGGCAGCTGTGAAACAGGTTTTAGTTGTGTTACCAATGGCAATTTTGGTATAGTCTTTTTGGAGGATGTTTGGATACGAGGGACCATTCCTCTAGGCATCTGCCCTTCAAAAAAACATATGCTACCCATATCAGTTTTTGTTTATCCCTGCTGCACTTCCCATAAGAAGGAGGCTCAAACTTCTCTTTTAATAATTTAGGACAAAGAGCTAATGCAGCTCCAAAATTGCAGGGGAAATAACCTTGAACTTAAATAGCTGGATAAAAATAGGCTTCTAATACAGTGAGGCAGCCACCTGGAATATGCTTTCTGACTGCCACTTCATCAAACAACCTTTAACACTGCTGTCATTGCCTCCCAGCATCCTGCAAGCAGGTGAGGAGAGATTCCTTTTACCTCCTTCTGCTGGTGGCAGAGCGAAGGCCAGCAAAGCCCTGCATGAGGTGTCCTACCTGCTAATGGTTCATGCCAAACAGAAATATTTGAGTTCCCTATCCACCCAAAGTATGGTCTCATACTTTTCAATCACCTGATGATAACCCAGGTAAAGATGTAAGAGAAACAGAATGCTAACCTAGTTTGTTCAAAGTCATGCAGACAGCACAGAAGCTATGCACAGTTTCAAAGCTTCCTTACTGATATTCCTGTGTCTGCTGCGAACCTTGCTGCTTAAGTTTTAAAAAAGAAAAAAAAATTATTTTGGAAGCCCTTCATCTCCACTGTCCTCCCTTGCTCTCTTTTCCTCTCCCTTCTCTGCACCTTCTGTGCCAGATGCTGGAAGAAGTGAAACTCCTGTACAAACTGTCCTTGCACATGAGATGTAGAAGAATGTGAGTCTACGTTAAACAGATGCTGTCTGATGTGCTAACAGTGTGGAGGTCTTTTTCTGTCTTTTGCAAGAGTTCACATTTATTACCTTGGACAATGCAAACGACCTTCCTGTGACCCCATTTCCCCTCCTAGGGAAGATGATTAATCCTAACACTAGGGATATTTTAAAGCATAATCCAATGACTATCATGAAATAATTTCTGATTAGTGGAAGTAAAGATATGAAAAGAAATTAAACTGTTCTAATGTAGCTGTCTTTTTGGCAAAATACTAAAGAACCTGATCATGGGCACTTAATTGAAGAAAATAGGAATTATTACTAGTTAGCACAGAAGCAAGTATGCAATCCACAGCCTGATGAGTATGTAATTCCACACTTTCCTGAAAATAATACAGAGCCATGACATTGGCATATTTTTATGTGGCTGAAGATACTTTGATAACTGCATCTCAGATTTGCTTTTTGTTTAACTTCTGTACTGGAAGACCTTGTGAGGTTCAGCAGTGCACATCCTACTCCACAGAATGAACTGGAGATACAAGTACAATTGCTGAGCTTACAAAAAGGCTGATGAGGGAGAGAGAGACCAAAATTGCATGTATTTGAACAAGAAACATTGCTCTTGCCTTGATGTCTTGTTATACTACTCACAACCTGACCTCCAGTAGGACAATCAGTAATCTTGCAGCTAGTGAAATGGTCACTTCCACAAAACAGTTTGTTTTCACAGTATCACAGAAGAGTTTCAGCTGGAAAGGACCTCTGAGATCACTGAGTCCAACCATAAACACACGCAACAAGAAAAAGACCCAAACCCCTACAATTTCAGCCACTAGAGCATGCCCTAAAGTGTCACATCTACATGTTTCCTAAATACCTCCAGGGATTATGACTCAACCAACTCCCTGGGCAGGCTGTTCCAGTGCCCGACCACTCTTTCAGTAAAGAAATTCTTCCTAATATTTAATGTAAACCTCCCCTGCCACAACTTCAGACCACTTCCTCTGGTTTTGTCATTATTTACTTGGGAGAAGAGGCCAACACCCACCTCCCTACAACCTTCATTCAGGTATTGGTAGAGGGCAATGAGGTCTCCCCTCAGCCTCCTCTTCTCCAGGCTAAACATGCCCAGTTCCCTCAGTCACTCCTTGTGTGACTTGTTCTCTAGTCCCGTCACCATTTTGGTAGCTCTCCTCTGGACAGGTTCCAGCACCTCAATGTCCTTTTTGTATTGAGGGGCCCAGAACTGAACATGGTATTTGAGGTGTGGCCTCACCAGTGCTGAGTACAGAGGCACAATCACTTCCCTACTTTGTTCTAAAATCTCCTCTGGTTTGGTGGCTTCTATCCCCTTGTTTCCTTCATCTGTGCACAGCCAAGAGTTTACTAAAGGAAAAAACTCTAGCAGGGAAGCATGCCAGTGTGTCAGTGCTACTTCTGGCTAAACTTGTAGGCTGCTTTAGAATGTTTATCTCCGTACATACATGGTGCTTTGTACTTTTGCTTACTAGTGTCTTAGACTGATACTGTCTGGTATAGCATAGATACAACAAAGATGTGGCAAGATGTCTGGGAGCTGAACAACACTATTCCACAGCCACAAGCAGTTTGCACACTAGGAGTTTAACATTCCTTCTCTAATCAAATGCCTGGGAGAAACCCAGGTCTCCCTTAAACTACTACTGAATCCCAGACATCTTTAAATAGCATAATAAGTTGTATTTGAGGATGGAAGGAGGAGATTAAAAGTAAAATAGATTAATTTGTTCACATCACTTTTATCAAGTAGGTTATGGACAAGTTATGGACCAGCTGGCGCAAGTCCAGAGGAGGTCCACGAAGATGATCAGTGGGCTGGAGCACCTCTCCTACCAGGACAGGCTAAAAGACTTGGGCTGTTCAGCCTGAAGGGGAGAGGGCTCTGGGGAGATGTTATAGCTGCCTTCCAATACCAGAAGGAGGCCAACAGAAAAAATGGAGAGGGTTTTTTTTGCAAGGGCGTGTGGTGATAGAATGAGGGAGAATGTTTTCAAACTGCAAGAGGGTAGATATTAATAAGAAATTCCCTCGTGATGGTGGTGAGGCACTGTGACAAGTTGCCCAGGGAGGTTGTGGATACCATCCTTGGAAGCATTCAAGGCCAGTCTGGATGGAGCTTTGAGCAATCTGGTGAAGGGGGAGGTGTTCCTGCCCATGCAGGGGCGTTGGAACTAGATGATCTTTCAGGTTCCTTCCAACCCAGTCTATTCTATGATTCTTTGATACGCTTGGAGGGTTGAGTCTGCTTGACTGAAATATAAAGCATGAAAGTACTTCATTAGTATTTTTCTTCTTGCTGGCAGCTGCCTTTTGCCTCTGGGCATCTTGCCGTACTTCCTACTCACCTTTCCTCCTTGTGTTGCACAAGGTGGTTTTGGTGCCCTCCTTTGCTCATGATCCTCTAAACATTAAGCAGTGTTATAGAACAGAGGAAAAGTGATGGCCACTTGAATAGTCTTATGCTATAGGTTTGCTTTTAACTAGTGTTATCCCAGAAAGCTTTATAACATTGTCCATTCCACTTGTGTACCATCTGCTGAAGATTTCTATCATCAAGGCTTATGATATCTTGGCATGATATCTGGGAGAAGGCTTCCAGGCACTTGCTGATATTTTAAAGCCAGTGATAAGGAGGAGGAAGGAAGAATTGTCACCAGCTTACAATTAAGTTAGTGACTTTTTATCATGGTAATTTGGATTTATTTTGAATCTCAAGTCAATGTAGTAAGTACTGAGTCTGACAGCTAAAAAATTTTGGGATTTTAATTCCATAGTTATCACTGTGTTCACATACATTTTTAAATAATATTTTTTCAGACCTTCACATCTACGTTCTTCGAACACCAGAAGACCTGCAAACAACCTCAGTCTGATTTCATGATCACCCCATTTGTCTTGCATCATGTTTCCCTTTAACATTGATATAAGTAGACGAGGAGGAGGAATGGATCTGGAGTGAAGCTTATTCCCTTCCCTTATTCTGAAGCACTGACAGAGAGATTGATTTTTCTCCATTCATCTTCAAACTTTGTATTGTCTTTATGTTTTTGCCACTTCCTTAGGCCTTTGATTTTCCTCTGCACTTCTTATGTCTTCCTTAGAAATGCATTTTCCCAAAGGACATGCTGTTCTTGTTGAAATGGGCTAGAGATATCTCCGGTGTAAAAATGTTTATAATTCCAGTCTCTGGAATGAAACTTTGTGAAAATAACTTTTGTTGGGCTTCCATTGCACTGTAGACCCTGGCTGCTTTTTTGCAGAACTATTCCATAGCTTCATCTTGTATTTATAGACTTGAAGATTCACAGTAACCAAAATTTACAACAACACTGAGAGACTGAACAGCTTAAAACTTGAATCTAAAAGAAGATATCTGTTGTATCGATCTACCTTGTATTGTAGATGTGTCATCTCTCAGTGGCTGTGCAGACTTCAGTAAGATATAAAAATTCAGAAATCCTATATGAGCAGAAAGCAGTGTGGTGCTCATGAGGGGAGAGTGCGGAAGCAGGTTCAGTAAGTATTGCAGCATACTCTCAGTTCACTATAAGCAAATATTTAAGTTGCCACTTGCTAAGCTTCCAATGTGACCTAAAACTGATATCCCTATTCCAATGAACTAACTGATGATTAAGATATAATGCTGGTGAAATTCTTGAATTAAAATGAAAGGTCAGACCAGATGGTCTTTCAGTGTCCTGGGTCTGAAACCAAACTGGTTCTATGTTTTTATACAATTAAAGAAAAAGAAAAAAAAATTTCTGGTTCTGTCAGGTCATGCACTACAGGAGTAGTGTACTGGTGTACTGATAAATACAAAGTGGTTATTAACCCTACCCATATGCACAAAACTAGTGGCATATAGGTCAGGCATTAATTAGACTCAGAAAGTGAAGTTCCTCCAATATATAAGTAATAGATATTAAGGCATCTGAGACAATGATAGAGTCATAGGGGACTCCAGAATTGGGCACTGTACTCCAGGTGGGGTGTCATAAGAGTAGAGTAGAGAGGGAGAATGACCTCCCTTGACAAGCTGTCTATGCTTCTTTTGATGTAGCCCAGGGCACGGTTGGCATTCTGGGCTTCAAGCACACGTTGACAGCTCATGTTAAGTTTCTGGACCACCATCCAGCCCAGGTCCTTGGGGCTGCCTTCCATCCTTTCTCCTCCCAACCTGTGCATGGGGTTGCTTTGACCCACTTGGCCTGGTTGAACTCTTCATGCAGTTTGCACAAGGCCACTTCTCAAGACTGTCAAAGTCCCTCTGGAGGGCATCCCTTCCCTCCAGCATGTTGACTTCACCACACAGTTTGGTGTCACCAGCAAACTCGCTGAAGGTGCACTCGATTCCACTGTCCACGTCTCTGACAAAGATGTTAAATAGCACTGGTCCAAGTACTGACCTTTGAGGAACACCAGTCATCACACATCCTTAATACTTCCTTATCCAGTGAGTGGCCTATCCATCAAATTGATATTGTTCTGGTTTAGAGACCAGAATGTCATGCAGGACAGTGTCGAATGCTTTGCACAGGTCCAGGTAGATGACATCTGTTGCTCTGCCTTTGTCCACCAGGGCTGTGAACCCATCATAAAAGGCCACCAAATTATTCAGGCAGGAGCTGCCCTCAGTGAAGCCATGTAGGCTGTCACCAATCACCCTTTTGTTATCCTCGTGCCTTAGCAGAGCCTTCAGGAGGATCTGCTCCATGATCTTGCAAGGCACGGAGCTGAGACTGACTGGTCTGTAGTGTCCCAAGTCTTCTATTTTGAAGATGGGGTTTTTTTTTTTGAAAATGGGTGTTATGTTTCCCGTTTTCCAGTCAGTGGGAACTGTACCAGAGTGCCATGATTTTTCAGATATGACAGACAGTAGCTTTGCAATTTCATCCACCAGTAAAAAGACACAGAAAGGACTTAAATACCTTCGGAAAGTGTCTTGGACTGCACACTTGCTAGATGTCTTAGAAAACAGAACTTACTGCTGGGGTCCCAGATGTCATGATTTGTCTGCCAAAATTGAAAGACAATTTTGCCCAACAAAATAATGGTCATCTTGGGATGTTTCACTTTGTGCCTACACAATATGGTATTTGCTGTATGGCAGCATCTCCAGAGGAAGGAAATAGGATGCTTGGTTCTGGAAACACACTGGACTGGAGCTTTAAGTGTTGTGTGTGTGTGGCAGCTGCTGAAACAAAGGCATGGATATAGCCACTATTGCAACTTAGAGCAAAACTAAACCCAAAGAGAATCTTCTTCCCCAAACAGTGTTACCAGTGGAGTTAAGAGTACCATCAGTATGACCTTTCTGCCTTTGTGCTGTGCAACATGCTACATCTGTATGGAAAAGAAAAGCCCACAGGATATTTTGAGGTTGAATTTGTCAGTTCTGTGGTGTTTCAGCAGTAAGTATGATTTACTGCAACGAAGAGTAAATAAGGAGACGTGTTTTCTCTCAGTTTTGAGATCTGTTGCAGTGCAGTTCGTTTGGTTTATATTTTCTGTTTGTGTTAATTATTTTTTGTTCTCTCTTTATTTCTCCTTTTCTAGTGAAAGAGCCAGCTGGGACAGAGCCGTTGGTTTCTGAGGTAGTTACTGATTGTCTTATGGTATAAAGGAGCTAGTTCTGCTGCAGGAAACATAAGGAGGTTTTTCCTTCAAGATGTCAACTGCATCAGCCTGAATGAGAATTAGAAAATGTTAAGAATACTGGGAATCAGGAACCCAGTTCAGAATAATAATATGAAAGATAGTTGCAACAGACAAAACATTGGTTTTTAATCAGGCTACTGCTGAGAAAATTTTAATTTTTATTTATTTTTATATTCTGTCCCTAGTATCAGAACCTTTATATTCCACAAAACTTATTTAGACAATAAGGGATGAAAGTATGCAGTCAGTCTAGCAGAATAGACTGAAATAGACTAGTTCTTAACAAAATCCTGTGTGTGTACCCATAACCTTACTGACTATTATTTGTTTCTAATAAGACCAACAACACAGAACACTAGTCTTCAAACTATAATGCTAGTTTAAGGGTAAAGTTAATAGTACTAACTGCAAATAAAATAACTTTAGATCCAATGCACATAATTGCATAATTATATTAAAATGTGTAACTATATTAACACAAAATACATAATTATTCAAAGACATAAAAACTGAAGAATCAGAATCTGGATGTTTCCATTCCTTTCCTGGCTTCTGTCATCTCCTTAGCTTCTCCCTTCTTTCACCCCGAAGGGAGATAAAAAGATAAAATCCAGTGTAAAACTGCTCATAAAACACTGCTTCATTATATGTAAGCCAGCAATGACTCCTGCATGCCCACAGGAAAGAACAGGACACCTTCAGTTCTGTCATGGCAGCATAAATGAACTTTTCAGAAAAGCTTCTTGTCATCCATCTGAATCCTCCTTTCCTTTTGTGTAAGAGACAACTTGGAAATGGGTATTTTTTTGCTGTTCTTTTCTTAGAGTGTTTTGGGCTCTGCTAACACTAAGGGCATTCACCGACTGTGTCATTTGAACTGTTTGTTCCTCAGGATTTCAGGCAGCATCACATCAGCTGGTATTTCTGGTGCCTGGCTGCCTGATAACACTCGGAGCCAAATCGGTGTCTAATTTGGTACAAGCATTTTGTACACATATGTCTGTATGAAGAATGCAGTAGTTGAGCCTAATGGTGAAAAAGAGGAAGAAAACCTAAGTGGAGAGATATAGGCTGTGATACTTGGAGTTGCATGTTAGCCAGCAGATTACAACCTCCCACTAGCACTGGTGGTCATGGCATCCATTCCTTGTTACGCGAGATGGATGAGCAGGTGATGAGCCCACAACACAGCCTATGGGTGCTTTTCACCACCAGGACAAGAAGCAAAACTGGACCGTGGCTTGCACAGTCACAGGATTGAGAAAAGGATGAAAAAGACTTGTAATGTGTTTGCGTAAAAGAAAGTTGTAAGACAAGTATTGCCAACCTGGAGAATTTAATGAATAGAAGTTTAATCTCAAACATTTTTTCGTGTATGTGTGACTATTTGCTTGTAATTACACTTAGCTTCATTTTTAGAGCTTTTAGGATAGATTTGCAAATTTCTTTTGACCCTACAAAGGCTAGATTCTTTTTGCTCTGGATAAAACCTGAGAAGTTCACGCAGTCACTGGAGGTTTAAGAAAAATGCCAAATAATGAACAATGGCTATAAAATCTTAAAAGGGGAAATAAGCACTTTTCTGCCTTTGTGTTTTCTCTCATTTCATGGTAGGTAATCCAAACTGAAAGGCAAATCCTCACAGCTCTGAAATTAGTAATACACAGATAAAACTGTTGTCAGCAATGTAGTGTTATCTTTTGCTTCTGGGTCAGCCAGCAACTACTGTTTCAAATTTTCTGCACAAAATCTGTTACTATCAGCTGGAAAACAGAAAGTGATGCAGAGGAATAAGCAGGGGAACTTTGCCTTTCAAAAATCTGTGCTATTCAATATCTATATAGCATACTATAAGCAATGTCATAACAATAATGTGCTTTTTATAAAAATCTTTTTCTTACATCTTTAATTTTTGTGACTAATTTTAGGTTGAGCTATAAAATAAGAATAGTGGTGTTTCCTATGTTGCAAATAAAATTAGAGTTGAATTTACAGTAGTTTTTTGTCCAGAATCAAATTTTATCACATTTTGGAACTAAGGGAAAAACCTACAGGAAAAAAATTATCTTGTTGCTTTTCCTTTGGAAGCTTATTCAAGACTATGCAGTAAGTGTGCAGGGCTATGAAACAAAAGAGCTGATCTCCATGTTTCCCTCTTTTGTTCAACTTCAGTAGGTAATCACTGTCACAGAAACTTACAGTGTAAGAGAACCCTTAAACAGAAAGGTTGCTGCAAGCAACAGATAGCTGTGACCAGTATTTGATGTTTCCTCTTCTGTTACAGAAAATATGACATACTTTTCTTTCTGTACCAAAAAAACCCAAAAGCTGGGCTTTGAAGAAGTCAGAAAGCAGTAAACAGCCACTTTTTACTTTTCTATGTATGGATATTTTCTTTTAATGCTTCACTAGCAATAGTTGAGTAAATTTGGACAAAAAAAAATAATAAAAAAAGGAATAGCTGCTTCAGGAACAGACTGTGCTCTTACACATATGGTCCCAGCGTGCTCTTAAAGCACAGGAAAGCACAAGGAGCATGTTTTCAGTGTGCTCAAGTCATATTAGCTCTATGCAAAAGTTTCATGCTGAGTTGCAACCCGTTGCAACGGGTTAACAGTCGATGTTAACAATGTGTTTTCTTTGAGCTCAGCCCCCTCCAGTGAAAGGTTGACTGGGGGGGCTGAAGAGTTTCCAGTATGTTTTGCAGTGCATGCCTGAAACTCCAGACCCTTTTGGAATATCCTGCTAGGAAAGTCAGTATTTTAGTTTGGATCAGAGTCAGAGTATGAATAACCTGCCAAGAATACAAAGCAAGTGAAGAGCAGCTTCCTCTAAAGGGTCTAGAAAATACCAAGGCAGGAGGCTTTGCAAAATCTGCAGTGTCCTGGAAGAAGAACTGATAAGGGAGTGTGACGACTGGAGGCAAAGTGGAATAATTAATGATTGGCAGCACTGGTTGGACTGCCATAAGCAGATTACAATTATTTGGGTGCAATGTTTATTTGATGTGTTATCAGCAACAGAAATTTCTTTAGCAGCCTTGGTCCAGCAATGAAGAAAATACAAATATCTCTTTGAAATTAGAAGGGTGGTGTATTTTTGTATTGTAAGGATGACATACATTTTTCTGATGCATCTGAAATACATGAAGGGACAAAATGCTTGTCCAGGATGTGCATCTGAGAATGATGGGTAGTTTATGCCTCAGACTTTCATGCAAGTTGGTTGAGCAGAATCACAGAAAGCCAGGGGTTGGAAAGGACCTCAAAAGACCATAGAGTCCAACCTCCCCTGCCAGAGAAGGGTCACCTACAGCAGGTCACACAGGAACACATCCAGGTGGGCTTTGAATGTCTCCAGGGAAGGAGACTCCACAACCTGCCTTGGCAGCCTGTGCCAGTGCTCTCACACCCTCACAATAAAAAAATTTCTCCTTATGTTTGTATGGAACCTCCTGTGCTCAAGCTTGTATCCTCTTGTCCTATCATTGGGCATAACTGAGAAGAGCCTGGCACCATCCTTCTGAAAGGACACAAGTTGTGCTCCTGATCCCTTAACTAGTTGCTCCAGAACCCTTAAATCCCTGATTCCTTTAGTTGATCTTGATGCTGTTTCATCACCTCCCACCTGGGAGCCCAGAAGTGGTTAGTAGTCTGAAGGCTTCACCAGGGTGGTAAGTTTACTTGTGACATCCTTTACCCTGGCCCCCAGGAAAGCAGCAGAATTCCCTGTGAAGTGGGTCCAGTCTACGTATTGGGCCCCCTGCACCCCTCAGCAGGGAGTCACCTACTACAATGACCCATTGATTTTTCTTACCAGGGTCAGTTTTGATGTCTGGCCTGAGGTGAATTGGCCTTGGTGATGCTTCTGGCCTTTGTGAGCCCTTGACCTTGCTCACAACCAGATCCTCCTGCAGAGCCCCATACCTGTTCTGGAAGGGTGCTGCAGGTGGTGCACTTCTTAGAGGAACGCGCTTGCTCTGTTTCTTCTTTCATCAGACAGTGACCTGTTCCCACTGACCCTCCTCCTGTGGGTTACTGCAGGAGGGCTGGGGGGCTTGCATATGAGAGGATATGGGATCCTCTGCTCCCCTCAGAGTTATTTCCTGCTCTGGTTTTGGAGAGATCATTTGATGAATGTAATCAATTTCCCTCTCACTCTCCCTGATGTTTCTTAGCCTACTCACCTCTTCCCTGAGCTCCATCACTTCATCTGGGAGCTGTGCCACCATGCTTAGCAGGTCACCAGCCTGCTCACACCGCACACAGCCACAGCTAGAGATGTCCCCTGTTGCCAGTGCAAGGATGTGGCATTCCTCACAGCCTGTGGCCTGGATACCAGGGTGCTGGCAGCAGAGCCGTCTTCCTCCGAGTAGCCACCATCCCTCCTGCAGTAAAGTGCAGCTCCTTGCCGCTCTCCCTGCCTGCATGAAGAGACAGGTGCCATGTCCCTGTTCACTCCTTTGGGACGTTGAAATCTCCCATACGGCTCCTGGCCAGGCTTCTTCCATGCCTGTGTGGCTGCCACAGGATTCCTGGTCCCACTGGGGTTCAGCCTGTTCATGGGGCAATCCGTGAACTTAGAAAACCCTGAGCACACATGGTTGAAGCAGCTTTGTGGCCTCTTGAGGAAATAGTTTCATACTTCAAAAAATTTAAAATAATGAGTAAGTTCGTAAAGACTGGAAAAATGCTACTGCTGTGATTATGTCAAAGGGCATGCAAATGATACAATGAATTAAAGACTGTCACCAGTTCAGGCAAGGGAGTAGAAAAACAGATATGAGAGTCATTTGATAAAAAAATTAAAGGATCAGACTGTAGCTGCAATCAGCAACATAAATTTATGGAAAAGAGATATCCACAAGCAAATCTGATTCGATTCTTAAAACTGTTGGGTCAACAAAGGTACCTACAGTCAGACTTTAAATAAAGCATAAACCAAATTTCTGCCTGTTTTTGTTATTCCAGCTTTAAAGCAAATGAATCAGGGAGAAACAGTGTTTTGTCCACTGTTGCCTGGAACTCTCCATAATCTCTGCTTTTTAAGCTGGTGGCTCCTAGATATAATTTATTAGCAGACAGTACTACTCCATGGAGTCCACATTTAGCCAACTTGTAAAATGCAGCTGCTAATCAGGGGTTAATGTAGTAGTGCTGGCAGGGTCCCAGTGGTTTCCTCCATTTGAGTCACTAATCACAGTCATCCCTGCACCAAACAGACATGTTGGAATATGTTATGCAGATGCCAGTCACTGGAAAAATGTTTTACATATAATGAACTCTGCTTCCCAGGCCAGCAGTTGAGAGAAAGGTATTTGGTATTCAAAAGAAAACATATTTTGGAGATATGACAACTCTAATGACTACACTGTGCCAAAAAAAAACCCCAACCAAAACCAAAGAGAAGTTCTTAATGCTATGAATTTCCCCTCTTAAATTCTCTTCCTTTCTCCTTCCCATAATCTCTTCTCCGAGTGTTTTCTGAGTGGATAGGTAATGCCAACATCTGCTTGGTGTGTGCTGTCATAGTAGATTGTAATGTCAATAAGTAGCCACGTAAATGACTAATTTAGCTAATGTCAATAAGCTAGACTGAAACATATGCTGAATATTAGGAGTTACTCCTGTATCCAAAGGAATGGATGGGATGTGGAGGAACAGAATTTTGCTTGACAATTCTGTGTATTGGCCTCTACCAGGTGTAACTATAAACTGAGGGGAAAATGCCACGCAGTTTCTCCAAATTGTAAGCATTATAGAAGGAATCTGAACGGTGGGGAGTCAGCTGAGCTGTGGTGGACCCTCTGCTTTTAAGAGTAGGGCAATTAGTGCTGGGGGAACTTTACCAGTAAATGACATACCTGGCAAAACTTTCAGCAACAGAGTTTTTCTGAATTTCTGTTCTGGACAACATTTACAACTTCTGTGCAGTTTATGCATGGTACTGTGTGCTTACTAGCAAAACATCTCATACTTTTTAACAGCCTAACCCTAAAAGGAAACCTTGGTGTTAAACTTTCTCTGATTTTTCCTTCCACTTCCTTACCTCCCTTACCAAACTGGGAGTCAAGCTTTCTCTCAGTGTTTTGGCACTCTGCCCTAACTACACATTCATCTTGTATCATTTCCCTTCTTGGGTTTTATTCTGTAGGGTTTAAGTAACTGTTTCCTCTATTGTTTTTGATCTGTTAGTTAAATGCTCCCTTTACTTTTTTAAAAATTTCTTTTCAAACTCACCAATGATTGTGTAAGAAAAATTTGGATTCATTCTCATGTTTTATGTATAACTTTTCATTGGGTTTGATCCAGGAACATTACTGTCTCCCTGGCTCTTGTCAGAAGACAAAGCATTTTCATTCTGTGAAACTTACAGTTCGGGCACACCACTGCACATCTTAAGTAGCATGCATCTGAAGAAATAAAGATGATAGGTAAGTAAATTAAAACCTCCCCTAGTACTTTTCTTTATTTTCTTTTTTCTTCCAAGTGAAAAATGCCACCATTGCCATAAGGATCAGCCTACTGAACTGATGCCAAGCATGTCTAGTTTTAACAGTGTTTCTGAAGCTTAAACAGTGTGATCAAGCTGAGCACTTGAAGAAAAAACATCTCTGAGTTACAACAAATGTGGCTCCTTGTTGCTTCCAGTATTCTCAAATGCATACTCTTGACTCCTTCTGACTGTTTTTGTTCTTGAGATAAACGGACTTGGTGTAGCTTCCAGTTTGGCACCTCTGACCACAGCAGACACAGTCCACACTGGACTGAATTCCTCTCAGTGTAGTCACGTTGATTTTTGTGGTCTTCAGTCAAGGTGCAAACTGTACTGTCGATAGCAGCATGCTGTTTGTTACAGATACCATCCTAGTGTATGTTCTTATCTTTGCTATGCCAGTGGTGACAAGCTCAGTAGCCTTGATGCTGCAAGACATCATGTAGTACTTAGCAGGAAATGCAAAGCTGTAATGCTGCAGAACAAAACCAAATCAGAGACAGCACATATGGCCCCCTTTCCTCCTGAAGGAAGCAACCCCTAGAACTCAATTCTCTAACATGTACTTGTGCTGTGAAGAATAAAGCCCAAGGGCAAAGAGATCAAAGAGGCCAAAGTTTTAGTTTTATTGACTTTTTAAAGAAACTATAAAGGAGAGGCTGTGCCAGATTTTTAGCATGGATATGTGCCAGCCAGTGCAAAAGTATGAATGATACAGTCATGTTAGTACATCAAAATGGCCATTGCCTTTTTTTTTTTTTTTTTTCCAATCTAGGCTGGAACTCTCGGAGCTGCAGCTTAGCGAGTTACTTTCAGTAGCATGGCCAAATGTCTATTGATTTTCTTCTGACAGCAAAGCTTGTAATGTTACTTCTTTGTCAATCAGTTTCATGTTTAACATTATTCAGGTTTAATGAAGTTTTATTTGCTGCTTTACCACATGTAAACATATCAGACCATCAAGATTTTTTTCCTGTTTTGGCTTTAGCATTGTAAGGGTAGTTTTCAAGGAAAAGAGTCTAGGTGCAAACTAATGGCATCCTGACAAGTGACAGAACTCTCTCATGCTTCAGCAAGACCAGCACAACACTCCAGCTGCTGTACCCTGAACAGACATACCTTAAAAGAACCACCAAAGGTAAACAGTTGTGAGCAGAGAAAATAATACTTCATTCTCCAGTTCATGAACCAACAGGTGTAAGAGGAGGAAGAAAAGGAAGACAGAAGAAAAAAAAGCGGGGCATGCTGAACAATATTGGTCTTAATAATAAATAGAGGAGGCAAAACATTTGGATGTCTTTGTTGACTTCACCAGCAGACATGAGTATGAAATCTGTCAGACTTTTATATTGAGAAATTAATGAAGAATAATGCAACCAATATGTCAGCGCTAATTATAGATAAAATAATAGCACAAGATTTATACCAAAGGAAAAAGAGCTGCTGTTCTAAAGAGAGGCTTCTTTGTTGGCTGAAATTTTGGAGAACTATGGTAATAGGTACGAACACATCTTTGTGACAGTTTCGTGTAATTGTATTCGTGTTAAAAAAGGAGAATCCTATATTGTTGGTAAGAAGTATCAGTGAGTGCATGATAAAAATTGTCATTATATCAAAGTCAAACAAGTGTGTCAAGATTCACAGACTCTAGTTTTTCCTGCCTTTTGCTGAATAGCTCACAGTACATTTATAAAAGTACACAGTAATAATAGTAGCAAAATCATATTATACATTATTCTACCTGCCTGTGATGCATCCAGGCATAGATCTACACCCTTTTCCCTGTTTTGCCCTCCCTATACACATTTTATCTAGATCACTCGTTCTGGCAAAGGTACAGGTACATCAGAATTAATAGATATAGGAAGTAGGAAAGTGACACTGACCTAAATATGCAGGCTGAGATATGGGGATGAGGAGATGTCACAGCAGTCTGAAATTGTAACATTTTTTATATCACGGGAATGCAAAGAAATATCAGCTAGTAGCCAGCCACTACCTGTGAAATCACAGACGAATTTTAAAAAGCTTGTCCTTGTATCCAAAACTTAAAGTAAGTTACTTCCTTAGGATAAAATAAATGAAGGCTCTGCCATGCCAGATGACTATGGAGACAGGATTGCATGATTTTTTTAATTCATTTTTTTCAGTATTTAGCAGGTGGTATTGGGAAAGTAATTTGCCCCTCCAAATGTCCTAATTAATCCGTATTAGGAGAAGAATGGTTTACTTTATAACCACGAGAATTATACAATATTTTTTAGTTTGGTCTGTATTTTTAAGGGAAGTTTCTAAGGAAGAAAGCCCAAGTGCAAAATCATGGCAACTGTAAGAATAAAACATAAGAAAATGAAATTCTTTGATTATAAGAAAAAAGAGTAAAGTAGTGATATTGACAATGTTTCTAAAATTGCTTTTTTTTTTTTTTTTTTTAATTTCCTGTAGTTCTATTTCTCCAGTGCACAAAAAAAGACCATATTATCTATATCTTTCTTTCATCAGTCACATAGCAGTTGACTGCAATGAAACTAGACTTTACTGGAAGATATCATTTGATGTGAGTATGTATGACAAATCTCACTTTTGCTTACTTTGTCATTCTAGCTCATATTTTTTTATCCATTTTACCATGAGTACTTGACTCTAAAATGCACACATATGGAAAAAAATGGGCTCTAGGTAATCTGAAATCCATTTTTCTTTGTTTTGTTTTGTTGTTGCTTTCTTTAAATGTTGTGTTTTTTCCTTTTAATTTCTTTTTTAAGGCAGTTATTAGTTGTTGCAAAACTATAGTGGGCAACTTAAACTGGAAGTAGCATTGGAACATCTAGATAGCATTATCTTTAAGATCATTTCCAACCTAAACCATTCTATGATTCTATGCTTTAAAGTACACTGAAGTATGTATTACCTAAGCCTACTCTAACCAATTGCTCATATCTATCTTTATTCTTTCTTTTCATTATATGTGATAAAATTTATAGGCCATGTCTGCTTCCATTAGACTTTAGAGCATTGTTTTACCAGCTATAATAAAAACATCATGTTGTTGATTTTTAAATTTTCTTTTTTACCTTGCATTCTATTATTTTGTAGGACAACATCCTGCAAGGAAAAGTAAACTGATATCAGTGGTGCTCCACCCAACCTCTAAGTCCTTTTTTTCCAAGACTGAAAATATAAAGTTCATTATTGCTGCATTTCGTACTTCACATCATTCCTAAGAAGTTATGACTTTTTGCTGTTCTTACATTTCACTAGTTCTAGATGTAGAAGCATAGTAAGTAGAGGAACTCCACTCTTTCACTAAAAGTGAACTAGTTGCTTGTTGCCATGAGTCCTTTGTATATTTTCAACTGGTGTCTTAAAAGCCTATGCACTTTTACCTGTCTTGAATAATACACAAATTAATGTACAAATAGATAAGTGTAAACAACAAAATAGCCAGTTGGGAGTTTAATAGGCCATTAAAATAAACCTTTAGGCCCATAACCCAGCTACAAGAAATAGATGCAAGCTTCAGTGATTCACAAATGATAAGCATAATACCATTTAGCAACCACATCAAATATACATGAGGTTGTTCCTCTGGCAAAAGCTCACAACAGCATATTCCAGTTCCCTACGGGAGACAGTAATGATAATAAAGTAATTGGTAGGACAGAAAAAGAGCTTGGCTCCATTTACTGACATGTTGTTTCTTTGTGAGCAAAAGGTTTTTTTCAATTTCTGTCCAATGCCATATAGAGTTCAGTGTCCAATAAATGGAGACACCTAAAAAGGTAACTGAAAGGCTCCCCAACTTATGTTCTCTAATCAAGTCTCTCAAAAAATTAAATATCATCCTACAAGTGTAGACACATGAAGTTTACCAGCACAAGAAGAAAGAAAGAGTAGGGTCTAATACTGAACACTACTCCTGGACAAATAGAAAAGGGAGTCCTTTTGGAGCAACCTACTTGACTCAGTGTTTCTATATATATTTTATTTTTCCCTCCACAGAATTCTTCCACAATTGAGTATTCCAGGTATGCCAGCTGTTGTTCTCACCTTTTTATACAGAGCACTTAATTTGATATTGTCTTTACTGATTAGAAACATTAGAGTGAACATAGACTCGCAAAATTTTAGAATAGTTAGGGTTGGAAGAGACCTTCAAAGGCCATCTGTCCTCCTGCCATGAACAATTACATCTTTCACTAGATCAAAGGTTGATCAAAGCCATGTCCCAGGCTGTGTCTTGATTGCAGTCTCATGGGAAATGTTGTATGTATGTATTCTCACATGAATTGTGTTTGCACTGTAAGAATAAAACTGATTCCAAACTAGAAGTGGCTAAGCTGATCTAGTCAAATCATGTCAAAAATGCAAAGAAGAAAAGACACCTTCTGTTTTTATTCGAAATACCTCTAAACCTTAGTTTATCCTGCTAGCTCAAAATAAAGCCCAAGTGTCTCCCATTCACTGTCATTTTAACCAAGTTCATCTATATGAAGACCGCTAAGCTTTTCCTATTTTTTTTAATTACTCTACTCGAGTACTCCTAGTCTACATTATAGGTGTTCCAGCTTTTAAATATTTATGAAAATAAAGCTTTGCTTTATGACAGGCATAATAGCTTGTACTCATTACCATAAGTATATGCATAGGTTAAAAGAAGGTTCCCTTGATAACAAACAGGTTTTGAAAATTGATTCAAAACCACATTGATCCATTTCAAATATGGAAATTTTAGAAGGGCATTTATTCTACTGAATGTAATTGAAATACTATATAAGGTAAAGAGGAACATTAAATGTAAAGGGATCTGTGAGGGGTTTCATGAAATCATAAAGACACAATAATATGAAGAACATTTAAGAGTTACTGAACCAAAACAAATGCTGTTCAGATGTAGTGGGTAAATAATAGCTCATGCTGTTCACAATATATTTAAAAGAGGAAATAATACTTCTGTGCCAAATGCAAAGGCTACAAAAACAGATCATTAGATATGGTAGCTTTTGAAAAAGAACCATTTCAAGGTAGCTTTATAGTGCAGTTTTCTTATTTCTCTGCTCGAGCACACAATTTTTCACACTCTAGGTCATATCCTGTGAGTGATTTAAGCAACAAAATTATGAAACTAAACACAAATTACAGATCTCAGATCTCCCATTCAAACTGCTGTATAAAACTGGAGTGCTAAAATAATGTTTCCATGTGTCTCTGCAGATTTTATAGGAACATGGAATTTTCACCTGCATCTAAACCCTGCAGCATCAGGTGTACTAGAAAATGCAGTTATATTGTGTATTTTGCAATCATTAGATATGTTTCTTAGGGAAGACCTTTCATTGTTCAATTGCTTCTTCTCCAATAGGTAGATTAATGTTTTTTGGTTTTTTTAAACACTGTATAAAATGGAGGAAACAGTTCCTACACATAAAACACTTGGAGTGGGGTTGCATTAGAGTGGTGTGTAGACCCTTCCCTACACATATGACAGAATTGCAACATCACTGGAGAATTGAGATTGGTAGAGAACTCTGAATGTCATCTAGTCCTACCCTCCTGCTTAAGCAGGGACACCTAGAGCTGTTTACACCAGGACCATGTCCTTGAGACTTTTGAGTAGCTCCAAAAAGATGGCAGCTCCACATCCCCTTTGGGCAACCTGTGACACTGCTCAGCCACTGTTTCCTGATGTTCAGAGGGAATTTCCTGTATTTCAGTTTGTGCCCATTGCCTCTTGTCCTGTCACTGGGCACCACTAAAAAGAGCCTGGCTCCCTCTTCTTTGCAGCCTCTGTTCAGATATTTACAGATGAGATTGATGAGATGCCCCTGAGCTTTCTGTTCTTCAGGCTGAACAGTCCCAGCTCCCTCAGCCTTTCCTCACAGGAGAGATGCACATTTGTGGCCCTTCACTGGACTCTCCCATACATCCATGAGTCTCTTGTACTATGGAGCCCAGAACTGGACACAATACTCCAGGTGTGGCACCATCAGTGATGAGGATGTTTTGCTGATTGAGGATGCTAATGAAACGTGGGCACCAGAGTGAAAAGAGCAGATGTGTTTTACTGTTGATAACCAAACAATACAACCAAGTAAACCAGAACACACTCAATAAGAAGAATACAGAACAAAACATTCAAAGCAAGCAAATAGAAAAATACAGAGTAATGCATGAAATCATAGGAAAAAAGATAGTGATTAAGAAAGATACATCACCACTTGCATATGTTACCATCATTCAGATACGTGGTCACGGGGGAGCCCTGGTTACAGTGAGGATTTGGAGAACCCTTCCCAACAAGTGGGGAAATCCTACGCGGTGTGTCCACCCATAGGTGAAGCATCCAAAGTTGTTGCAAGAGGGTCCTGCCTTACATCCTTAAAAAATAACCAAATCAGAATGACTTGCATTTTTTGTTATGGGGAACTATCTGGTTTACACCCTGACGAACCATGACCAAGACTTGGCCAGAGTCCAGGATATGGGTGGTAGGATTTCCTACAATATTGTCTAAAGACTTCAAGTCAGCATAAATGATATTTTGGGGTGGTTAGTTGCTGGCACTAGCATACTGATAGTAGGGTTAGCTGCTAAGTTATTATATACATAATATATAACATAGCACAAGACTCGCTGGTATAAAGGTTGTTAGTAAAAAGGGACAGAATTCATCTATAGCTTAACTCTAGCTTGGGCCTGTTGTGCAAGCCTTAACACTACAGAGGATCACTTCCCTCAGCCTGCTGGCAGAACTTTTTCCAGTGCATCCCAGGTTACCATTAGCCTTCTCTGCCAAAAGGAGAAAAAGCACATCAGTGGTTTATGTCCAACTCAGTTTTCACCAGGACCCCCAGGTTCATTCCTGCCAAGTTGCTTTCCATATGGGCAGCCCCCACCATGTAGTGGTGTGTAAGATGATGCATGCAATCCCTGCACCTTCAGGGATGGTGCTTGAGTTATCTATATCCTCAGAAAGTACTAGCAACCCTTTTTTGGAGTATTGCTGCTGTCTCTTCCCATCAGGTCCTTAGAGAAAGTTCCCTGGGATGCCTCGGGAAAGAAATTAACAACCAAGAGGTGAGAATTTTTAATGCCTAGTAAACAGGGCACTTCTCTTCAGTATTTGCTTGGTGAGTTATTCATTTTCAAGGCCACACTGACCTCCAGAAGCACGTTCCTGACTACAGAGGCTGTTGCAAATCTCACTGAAGAGGTCTGTCAGTCACATATGTATCTTGAATGCAGAGGCCCCAAAAATATAAACCAGGCATAAAACTGTGTACACCTGGCAGAAAATATCCAGTTGGCTTCCTAATGTAAGTTTCCACTGAAATTGAGGGGGAATTTTTCATAGGTGGTGCAATGAGCAGAGCTGACCATCACAAGGCAGAATTCATCACTGGGCCCTGCAGAGAAGCACTTGGGGCTAAAGGAAGTGGAAGGTCCTCCCCAGCTTTCAGTGAGTGCCCAAAGAGTATGTTGGTGCTGGACAAAACTGTAAAACCTACTCACAAAAATAAATACAGGTTTTGTTCCTGCAATGGTAATTGAACCTTCCTACAGATATTTTATTTTAATGTTAGTTTTGCCTTGCCTTCTGAAAAATCCCTCAGAAATCCTTTAGGAAAATGCATTCACCCTGTAGTGTCACCTGATTCCTTTGCAGTAATCTGATAGTGACCTTTCTCCCACTTAACTGTAATATTTAGACTGACCTGACTACCACTTCGTCTTGCTAAGAAGGATTAGAGGAAGAGAAATAGCACTTAACCTTGTTTACAGACGTGAAATATATTTCAGACTAGAAGATAAGACCCAGTCTATAATAGATGTAGTCAGACTTAACTCAGTCTAGAGTTAAAAACAGCTGTAAGCTCTCCTTAAAGTAATACGTGTCTCCGTGCTTTAAAGTGCTATCAATGCTAAGGAGGGTAAGAATTCTCAAGGATTAACTGCTAAGGTGATACAAAAATAGCTGTAACAAATATACAATTAATTTTTAGGCATGCAGACCTACATTTAAACTACTGTATTTTTTATTTTTGCAAACAAAACTTAGGAGAAAAAAAATGCCCATTTTAAATAAAATCTAAGCATAAATTTTATTTTGTTTAAAAAAATGAGACTAAACTTATGAGTCCCTTCCAACTCAATATAGTTTATGAGATTTTTAATTTAACCCATGGGGTTTTAAAGAAACAACCTAATTATCAGTTGCAGTCTTTACTGATAAGCAAAGAGGCTGTTGAGCAAGTAACTGAAACCACAAAAAACCAAAGGAAAACTGTGTGAAAGGTATGAGATGCAGTGTTAATAACATCACTACCTGACTACGTAACTCTCAATTTGTCTCACATGACAAAAAATGTAAAATGTTCCCCATTTTTGTGTTTGAAATATAAATTAAAAAGATCCTGCTTCTCTAAATTTACAAATATACACATTCACATGCACACACACACATCAGCACACATCTCCAGGAATTCTTGTTATTTCGGGTTGTTCCTAAGACTCCTATTTTAGCATTAGATCAGAAAATTTTTTTGTTTCAGCTAACCCTTAATAAAAAAAATAACACTTATTTGAGTGTACGATTTTTTCACACCTTCTCACACACAAACACACGCACAGCATGTAAGCAGGAAGAAAGAATGAGACAAGAAAAGAATTAAGTTGCTTTACTAAGCTGAATTTCCAGTCCATCTATTTATAGTAACAGTGGGGCATAAGCTAAATAGCATTATGCATGTTTATGCAAATTGTTTAGGATGAAAGGGGAGCACAGCTGACAAAAAAGCAAATATATTACTGAAGGCCACGGGAAATCTGCCTTAATGTTGAGCAATGATCTGACTAAAGTAACAGTACACACAGCAAAACATGAAGGGTTTTTTTGTATGTGTAACACACAGTAGTTGTTACTTTAAAGAGAAGGGTAGCTCCATCTTGAGGGTTTAAACTCAAAATAGATCCAGTAGCATATGTGCTGTTAATTTGACCTAATTAGTTGTTGCTAGTTTTGGGACTTACATGAAGAATCTCATTACACAGATTAAATATAATGTAGAAGAAATCTTGGCTCTCGATAGAGATCAAGTAGAACATCAGTTTAAAATCTAACACATGCTGTTTCTGGATACTTTTTTCAAGGGGCTGTTGGAGGAGGTGAATCTTGCATGTTGTCTGTGGCTTAGCCTTTAGGAACAAGCTTATCTTTCTATTTGAAAAGCAGCTTAGGATATTTATTTAAAATTCCACTAGTTTTGGGGTTTGTTTCCTTGAGTTGATAAAAAAAGCAAAATACTGTATCTGTGTTCTCTTCAGTCATAAAAGCAAATACTAATTGGCAAGGAATATACTGGTTGTCTGGAGTATGCTATGTCTTGAAACTATTGTTATATTCATAGTTATCATCAGAAAACAGTAAAATTATTATAAAAGAGCAATTTTTTCCTCCAGGGGGAACTGGCTACAAAGCTATTACTTCTTACGGAGTTTTAATTTCTTATCAACAGTGTGCTTTTCACTCTTTGACAGGCAGTTCTGCAAATGAAAATATGCAGCCTTTCAGAACAGTTACTCAAGAAAAACTCCCAAATGAAATCAATGTGGAGTTCTGCCCAAATCAGAAGTCCAGAAGGGAGCCTCAGGTCTGGCACTTCTGGCACTCGAAGAAGCTATTTACAGAACTGCTAATGAGTGCACTGTGATAGAAAGTCAGAGAAGTGCAAGTCCTGAATATTACCCAGAGTGAAAAACTGATGTAACAAAAACATACATGGGATTAAAAAAGTCAACTGATAAACAACAAAAAAATCCACCAACAAAAACCTGATAAACAATGAAAAAATCCATCAACAAACTGATAATAATAATAATTATACCATGCTAATTGATAAGAACTCTGCCATGCTTTGTATAAAAGATCCAACAATATGTGTGCAGTGTAATTTAGAGATGAGCAAAATAGGAGGAAGTCAGAGCTAGTGAATATTAATTACTATTAAATTGACATGTTTTAAAAATGTTTGTATCAGAAATATGGCTAGGAGCCAACTGGGAAATTCAGCTATAATTTCTGTCTTTATTTTTACTTACATCATGGGATTCAAAGGATACACACTAAGAAAAATGCTTGTCCTTACAAGCACTCTGAATTGCATCTGAACTACATTTCATTAGGCAAACAAGCCTTCTATAGGGTCTGAACAGAGCCATACACTTCCCTTAGAAAATGGCAATATGAATATAAAGAGGAACAAAAACCTCTTTAGGAAATAAGCATGGTTATAATATCAGAACTACAGTTCTGAACACAGCTGAAGTGAATATCAAAACTTCCCTTGATTTCATTGAACAGAATCACAGCCAAGTAATCTTGCCAAACACTGCCAGTGCCCTGATGCTAGGCATTTGCAGAACTCCTGAAACAAGAATTGAATGTTTGGCATGAAAGTCAGGAGAATTAAAAATATTTTCTTCCAAGTGGTCTCAATTTTACAGTGTTTTTAAGCCTAAGGAATTTTTAAGAATGTTTTGGTCAATCAGATCTCCTGCACAACAGAAATTGCTGTCAAATCTGTTCATTGCTTTTGGAAATTTTCATCGTTCTGCTGCATGGACAAGTACCAAGGTGCTAGGGGAGAAGGGTTAAGTTTGTTCCCTTTTCTTTGCTTTTCTGAAAGACTTTGCAAAAGGAAGCTTGTAACAATTGAAAAATATTTGTATTTTGCCCAAGAACTGATCCAGCTTTATATAATTGTTGTTTTTGTGAGATAATGACTGTGGAGTTGGCACAATAAAATGTCTGTTAACCAAGGTGAACAGGAAAGATAAAACAACAGCTTTATTGAAGCAAACAATCAAACACAACTGCTTGGGCTGTATGTGGTCTTGGATGGGAATGTGATTCTGAATACTGATGTATTTAAAGAACTGCCGTACTGCAGGAAAGAAGGGAAAAGTTTTTCAGCTGCTGTAGTCTGATGTGGTATTTCTAGTCTTCATACTGCAGTGCAAAGACTGCAAGGCAGTCCTGAACAAACTGTCTCCAGACCTGGTTACTGCACAACTGTGTAAAAATGTAGTATGAAGCCTGAGCTGGTTAGCTCTGACACAAGTGCTAGACCATGACCAGATAACCTCTGCACTGAGCTGCACTGCACCGGGAGGGTGTATGAGAACATCCACAGCCAACTGGAAGTACCTGCATCATACCCTCTTGTGCACTATTCTCCTCTGAAAAAGAGTGTGCTATAACTAACACATTGAAAAAGAAATAATAAAAGTAGGTGGTGTGAGTGCTTTGTAGGTGGTGCAGGTGGTTTAGTGATTTATTTTTTGCTGTTGCATACCCCTTGGCAAAGTATGCAGCAAACTGCTTTGAAGCAGCTTTGGAACCTTTCCTGTGTCATTTCCATGCTGTTGCCATCCACAGGCTCATGAAGGAAAAATCCTGACATTTCCTGAGGTAACAGGGAGGATTCAGTACAAAATGGTGAGACAAGAGCATGGACAGATTGGGTGTGGTGTTTCAGTGAGCTCCAAGAACTGTGGCTTACTAGAGATCACAAAAGGAAGAGTGAATGAATTCCTCATAAAAATGCACAATCCCCCCCTCTACTTAAATTTTGCCTAAATAATAGTCTTTAGATGGCTCTAATTTCAGAGGAAGAAGAGATAAATCAGAGCAGATGGAGAATTGATGGAGGAAATTAATGACTTCCCAAAAGCTTGAAGGATCCAACTGACCTGCTTTACACCCATGCTGGCTGAAAACCATGTTGCTTGGTCACTGGAAGTATTCATTAGTATAGATGTAGAAGTTCAGTAGGTCACAGAAGTCTCATGCTCTCCTGAATGGCTTAGACTAGGAGAGAAGCAAAGGATTCAAATGCTATTAAATGTCTGTACTGTCTGCTCAGCAGATATCTGTGAGAGGGAGACAACCCATCCTCATTCTCTGCTGGCAAATTAGATACTTCAACCATATAACTTTTGGTCAAATCTCCTAATTACTTCAGTAGTAGTCTTTTCTGACAAGTGACTTGAGGTCAAGGCCTTAATGTAATTTTCTTCTCATCTGATTTTTTTCCCCCAGTAGATGACACAATTAAATAGACTTCTATATAGATACAAGTGTGATTAAAATACTCTGAGTGTAAAAACACTATGTGGTCCAAAGGAAACTGAGAAAGTGCTGTTGTTAGATCTGAACAGGAGGCACAGGTTTGTCATTAAGCAGTTAGTGTTAGCAGTGTAAATTTACCCTTGAAGGACTTAGCTCTGTTCTGGTTGCCCTAAAAATTTTTGTCTCTTAAAACTGGTTCTTGTCTAAAAAAGCACAAAGCGGAATTTTAAACCAGGTTGGTTTGGAGAACAGTGTTGAGGTTAAATGCTAATCTTTCCTAATAACTAAACTTGTAGGTGACGTAAGGCTTTCACTTACTGTAACTGCACAAAGTTTATTTCAGCTCTGTAGTAGAAACTCTCCAGTTAGGTGAATTCAAACTTGCACCTGAAATTGCTTAAGTGTGGAAATGGTGTATATCAGCACTTTTAATTTCATTTGTTCTCCATCAGAATGCATCCAATATAAATAAAACTTTAAAGCCACAATTACTTTTAAGGAACAGTTATTACGATGCTCATGAAATTCATTCAAATAGTATTTCAATAGCTTTATAGAAAACTAGTCCATATTTATTGAAATAGGAACATGAATGAAGTCCCCAAGCTGATTAAAAATGAAATTTGTTCATGATTTAGGAAAAAAAAAAAAAAGCACTTTCACTTTCTGTAAAACTCTTCAAAGGCTCACAGGAAAAAAAAAAAAAAAGTTCCTGTATTTCAGAGATGCATGAGGGAAACATTCAACACTCTTAAATTTTATATGTTTAATTCTGGCCATTCCTATCATTTTTCTGCAGGACCTCTTCTGTCCTGCCCACATCACTGCTTTTCTCTCTCTAGACACATTTCTGTGGTGGCATTAACAAGCTGTGCCTGCTAGAATGAGTCAGCAGAAATTTCTCCACAACTTTATGCAGAGTACTTACTTATATTGTCAGAGGAGTTGAGAAATTTATCCCCTTCCTCAGATTATAGAGCATGGCACTGCGCTACAAGTAGGCAATACTAAATATGGATAAAAGGTAAAGATGTTTTCAATCCTAACTTAGGCAAAAAATAACCCAAGAAAAAACTTATACCAATGCCAAACCTTGATTATGCTAAATAATAATGATGTTGAAAAGCTCTAGTTCTATGAAAAGTATTGCTTCCAAAAATGATTTCCAGCCAATGCATCAGACAGTGAGTGCTTTAAACCATGGGAGGTGAGAAGATACAAAAAGCAAGTACCAAGCTCAGTAAAGTAGAACAACATGGACAGTGAAAAATAAATAATTATTAAATGGATAATCTATATGCGCAAAGTAAATAAAAACAGATATTCTGAAACACTGAGTAGCCCTTTAGTTCAAGATTACTTTTAAGATCCAATAGAAAGTAGTTAGACTTCTGCTTAGTGTAACTGAGATACATACACTGCTCAGCTCTCCATGAAGAAATGTTCTCTGCTTCCAGTGACTCAAACAAGTCAACTTGCTTCTTAGGAAGAAGCTGAAAAAAGAGATAGGTTTTGCAGTGCAGAAGGTGGTAAAGTTGGGTTCTAATTGCCCTTCTGTCAGAACTACATTTATTCCCAGAGTAGTCTCTGGGTACAAAGATGAGGGAATTCAACAGGAAGAGATGGTTTGGGTCTGGCCATCATCCAGAACTTTGAAGGCATTATGTATTAAAACTAACCACGTTTCTTCCTCAGAAAAAAGCCAGGCATGCACTACAGACCACAAAGTGGTGTTCACAGTTCAAAAAACTCCAAACAGGCTGCTGTCATCTGCAACAGGTAAGTTTGGTCAGAAATGCAGCACTGTGCCAAATGAATTCCAGCAATTTTGTAGCTGGTTATTTGCTTTAATAAGATGCCTGCTTCAGATGTAGGTTCTGAGGTTCCTTCTTTACATTTGTGTCGTCAGGTGGTAAACACTGGGCTCTTCACTATGCGGGTTAAGGTGAGCTACTTGCCCTGTGGTGTGAAACAGTGTGTAAAGCATGGAAGAGTTTCATTAATCACTGTGTGACATTCCCATATTCCTAGTATCTAAGGAAGATGAAGCTGCAACAGTTCATTGCTTCCCTTTGACCAAGTAAGAATGAAGATGTGTGTACCTCATATATAGGGGCCTTCTCTGCTGTATGAACATACTAACTAACCCAGCCTGAGATTGTAAGAAGCATGAAAATAATCTAAATCACAGAGTGTCCTGTAGGAAGATACCTTCCATTTTTCCATCAGCAAGCTGAAACACAGAGGAAAGAAATGCTAACTGCTAGCAATGACAGCTCTTTCAGTGGATTGTTTGTAGGTCAAGGCAGATAGATGCCACCTCTTATGTAGCGTGAGATGTGATATATTAGTTTATCCCTCAGGATATATGAGCTTAGAAGAAAGCTGAGGACAGGTGAAAAACTAACAGGTGTGCATTTGTCTAGTGTATGTGTGACTGAAGTGAATTTATGCATCAAACTGAACAAGGAGGTTGATTTTAACTTTAGGTTAATTAGCTCGAAAAAGCTAATTTTATTAGCTTTCTAAACACAGCAGAGATACTACAAAACAAAGGAAGCCTTTCTTTTGTTGGATTTAATTTTATTTCAGCTAAACATCTCTTCCTGTTTCCAGCACTCAAGTGAGTGAATCTAACCCTTTTACTTTCTTCTTGAGGGAAGTTAGAGAAATCTAAATATGATCTATTTTTACAGTTCTGCAACATTTCAGGATACAAGTCATAGTCTACAAAACCACCACGGGTGGAGTCACATGAACACACAGTTAACAGTCAGTGGCCCAAGTGTGAAATATTTTGAATCTGTAAGAAACAAACTCCAGCAATGTTGATTAATCAATCCCCTTTTACTAATGAGGTCTGTGCAGGTTCAGAAGACTCCTGCATACCAAGTCTGGAGGGCAAAGAATGAAATAAAATACTAAAATAATAATGAAAGAGACTATGTTGCTTTAGATCATGCATCAGAGATTTTTTTAAAAGCTATTTTACTGTCCAGAAGTCAAGTACCAATAGCATCCAAAGCTGTAACAAATGTTCAAGAATCCTTGCCTCCTGTGTATTTCAAGGCTCTCCAGACTTAATCTAAAACCAGAATCTGACATCTCTGACAGAAAACCCAGCAATTACATCTTCAATGTACCAATGATAGTAGGATTCTGCTTTGATTCTGGAAAGTATTCCTGCACTCTTTCAAGAGCCAAATATTTGTAATCTGTTGAAGTCTTCAATTTGATATTTTCCTTGCCCTGATATTTACAAATGCTCAATTCAAAGCTAAAACAAAAACTGGAGTCCTTTCTGTAATCTATACTGAGTTTGGAATCAGTCTCATAATCTCAAAATCAGATTACATGGTTACAGAATATTGCTGTATTCTTTGGTGACAACTCAGTAATAGTGGGATGCGGTAGTAGCATTACAAGCAGAAGTGGAAGGTTTTTGCAGAAACAGACTCCAGTTCAAATTTTTGATGAGGTTGATAATTAACTACCATCACAAGAGTAGCCCTCCACAGCTACTGACTTGATTTGTACTCCCAGGAAGGCAGAAATACACACAGAAACATGTTTTCTTGAACATTTTCTCATTCACTGCACCTTCTCCAACTGCTTCAGAGTCTAGAAGGCAAAACAAGTAAAATTAACGTGTTTATTCAGGCAGATAATAATTTCTCAGAGGAAGCAGGTTTTACCCGTATGTATAAATTTATATTAATATACACATGTAGGTATACTTACACGTATTTCCATGTGTTTATATACAGATTTTGTACATCTATATACATTCAAATAGACGTAAAGGCAGGAAGGCAACACCAGGCTGTCAGGCAGCAGCCGCAATCCGAAGGCGGGTGCAGCGGGAAAGCTGCAAGGCCCCGGGCTCCCGGTGGGGAGGGGCGCAGAGCGCTGGGCGGGGGGGAGCGATCCCGGGGCCGCGGTGCCTCCACAGGGGATGTGTCCGCCTTTCGGAGCGGGAGGCGCGCAGGCGCCTCTCGCTCCCCAGCCCCGGTGAGGTGCTCTCGGGTTTGGGTAGGGAATCGCCCTGCCATTCCTTGCCTCTTGCCTTCTCTGCGGCCCCGCTGCCCCACTTTTCCTCCTCTTAGCTCAGTCCCCAGGATGGGTTTCGTTACTATTTTTCTCATTGTCTTTGTTTGTTGGTGGTGGGTTTTTTAAATGTTGCCCACTCCCCAGGAGCCCGTTTGCCGCCCACTCTCCTGCTTATCCAAATAGCGGTGTCTGAAGGGAGGGAGACCCGTCTGCTGACATCCCCATCTCCCCTTCTTTCCGCTGCTACCCACCCTCTGCCCCTACCCCTCCCTTCGCTCGATTTCAAACCTTTGGATGGTGTTTTTGGTGTCATTAGGAGATTAAAATCCCTAGAGCACCAGGGGAGGAGGAGGGGGGGGTGAAGGGGGGAGACAGCAGGCAGGAAGGTTGGCATATTAACACGAGTGAGGCTCCAGACCTCAGACCCAC
>JAAWXA010000002.1:44054592-44493098 GCA_038090715.1 Florisuga fusca | reverse complement strand
ATGGAAAGATGAGCCTGGCCAACATTGTTCATTGTTGCTTGTAAGATCTTGGTGGTGCCAATATGGAATAATTTTTAAAAAGTCTTTTATGAGTGGTGTAAAGGGATGTTCTGATTAATTCATAATATGTTATGAGAAAATTTAGTCTAAGGATTAAATGTTTGTAGTTTACAGCTCTTGAGCTTTGCTGACAGGAAAAAATCAGGCAGTATTAATTCCTACATGACCTTTCCTGTTGGGACCAGGAGGAAACAGTGCAAGTTCGTTCATTCGTTCATTCATTCGTTCGTTCGTTCGTTTCTTCCTCCCTCTCTTCCTCCCTCCCTCCTTCCTTTCTTTGGGAAACTTTTCATGGAAGAAATTCTTAGCTCCAAATTTTTAAGACATGTACCTGGAGGAATCTGTGGAAATGACATAGTTACTACTCTGTCCATCTGTTCTTTCTGTATATCTGAAGTCAGCATTGCCTTTCATTTCCTCAAGTGTAATCCAAGTAAATCACTTCCCTTCAATGCAGGCTAATATAATAGAAATTTTAACTCATATAAATGTACAACAAATGTAATACAGGAATATTTATTCTGTATGAAGTTTCCACTTGAGCAGATACCTGAAAGGAATCAATTGACCAAATGTACAGAAAAGCTGTTTTCTCCAGCAGAATTGGAAGTAGTGAAAATCCCAGAAATATGGATCTAGTGGGGCTCTAAAGCAGGCAATAAAGTGCAACAATGCTGTATGAAATACAGGCATTTCTTTAATTGTAGTTCAGACATAACAGAAGTTCTTTGCCATCCAGAGATGCATGTTGCAAGAAATCATTTACGTTAGTGTGGCTAATAGCTAATACTAAAAATGTTACAGAACAATATTCCACCATAACACCACCTTTCAGGTGTTCATTCTGGAGCAATGTCTTCATTATTGGATTCAGAAACAAGTAGCTGTGAATCCTCCTTTTCAGCTTAATAAACATAAGAAACAAAATAAACTGTTCTTTACAGAAGTTAGCAAATAAAATTAAGGGGTGCTTAAAAAACTGGCCTTTTTGTCTTTTTGGAAGAGTTGCTCATTCATAAGCTACACTGGCAGATAGATATTGTTCTATTTCCATAAATCTGCTTGTGATTATCTCTTAGAAGATTAAATTATCCACCTACACAAAATCAGGAAATGAAACAAAATAATGCTAATAAATGCAGTTTTAAAAGATATTTTCATAAAATATCTCTCTAACTTAAATTATCAAAATAAAAAAAGACCGAGGATCAAAAAGATCAATTTTCAAAAAGAATACTGTGCTTGAGCAGAGCTTGTGAAATTTGTTCATATGAAACCGAGATTATGTTTATGCCTTCTAAGTAAAGAGTGTCTCTGTTCCAAGTTTGAGCGACCTCACAGGGCTTTGGGAAAATTTATGTGATGTGCCAGTAATTCTTCTTGATTGCCATAATTTAATCACAGAAGAATTTAGCTAAAAGGGCACACCATTTGATGTGAACTACGTAGGAAGTCAGGATATATTTGTTTACCTCATGACACAGTATTGGTAATGGCGGAGGAAAAGCATCTCTTCTTCATGGGCAAACAGGCTCCTAAGAGAGAGAAGCTGTATCAGGGTCAAATTCCCACTGGTCACTACTGCCATGGATGTCAAAGATTTGGAGGCCACTCCTTACCTCGTTTTATGTGTCACGGAATTTAGATGCTATGCTCTGGAAGATGAGGGTGGCCCCTCATGGGTGTCCTGTATGATTCCTGGTACTGGGCTCAGAAACAGTTGTGCTGATATCTCTGCTGATCCATGCTGGTTTAATGCAAATCGTCTGTAGCAGTGATGAGGGATTTGAAGAAGCCTAGTTTTTAAATTCATGGTTGGATTAGCTAACATGATTCTTATTGTGGAAAAAGTCACGTTGGCCCTAAATCAGTCCCAAGGAAGAACTGAGGGCTTTGACTTATCAGCAAATTACAGTGGTGCAACATGTAAGTAGACATTGGCTACAGCACAGGCTCATTCTGTGGCATACTGCAATGAATGCAAAATATTTTGAAGGTATGTTTTTTTTCTTTTAAGGAACCCTTAAGGCGTCTGAAAACTACCAGTTGTTCAAAAGCTGGCATGCTGCAGGCTTTCTTGGAGGAGCTGTAGAAGGGAAACAATTAGGTGTCAGGTTACTCATCCTCAGGAGAAGTATTTCTAGTGTCTGGAAGTCTCACGGTTGTTTTGAGATTTGAAAGCTTCTTGGGTTTGGTGTAAATGTCAAAGGTCTACTGGTGGCCTAGAAATAATACTGTATCACTCTATTATATACCTGGATATAATAAAATCTACAACTACAGATTGGTATTACCAGTCTGTAGACTGACCTATTTCTTGATTGAGTTCTTTTGAGGAGTTCCCAGTGACAAAGAAGTACTAAAGGCAAATAGGATCTAGTTATTTTTCTTAGTTGTCCAGCAGGTAAATTCTTCACCTCTCCTGGCCTCAGGGTTGAATTTCTAGCTCAGGGTTGAATTTCTAGTCAGGCACACAGGTCCATGAGCATTGTGAAGAATGGAAGAAGTGCGGTTTTTTTCAAGAAAAAATTACTGAGATTTAAACAGATTTAATTTTAACAATTAACAAATTTAAAAGTTTTGAATTAATTAATTTCATCAATCTCTTATTAATTAATATATTTTAATTAATTAATTTTAAAATTAAAAAACCCCAGCAATTAATAAATACCAGAGGCTTGGTTCTAACTTCCATTTTACAAATTAATTTAGTCCTTATTAAGATTATGGACACAGAAGACTGGCAGTATCAGTAAAAAGTAATGCCAAACAGGAGAAGTAACCTGGTCTGCACCAGCCTTTTGACAATCACCTTGAGGTGTGAAGCGCCGTGTTCCAGCATGGGGTGCTTCATATGCAAACCCTAACTCTTGTTTGTGCCAGCTGTATTAGTGTGTGCAAACAGAACAGAAACTTCAGCTAATACATTTTTCCCTCTGACTTGAGGAAACTAGAACACATCTTTTTATTCAGAAGAAGAGAGCCTTGTTGACACATCTTGTTCTGGTGCACTTACTTTCTATGCTCTGGAGTCCTTCCATTCTAGGTCATTTATGCCTTTGCCTTCTGTGAATCTGTCAGTCAAGCTTAGTTGCATGAGTTGACAAACTGCCATATGCCAGGTTCATTTTGGCAGTAGAACCTTCTCTGTTGTAATCTCTGTGTGGGTCGTAAAGTGGCAGAAAAGTGCTAACACACGTCAGATAATAGGTCAGGAACAAAGCCTGGTGATAACTGGCAATGTGGTCATACCTGCTGCTTATATCCTGAATAGTAAACCGGGAAACAATTAGCAGGTGTGATGGTGTGTGATGCTCAATTAATGCCCTCTGAACAGACATCAAAAATCTCTAGTGTTGAAAGACAGTGCCTTGACTTCGTTTGGACTCCACAATCGTCAGATATCCAAAGTCTAGTAGGAAGGAAGTCTCCTAGGTAAGCGATTAGTGTTAGACAAATAATTAAAAGGCCATCTGTTTCTTTCTGGATTTCCTAAAGCTGCTATTAATGGCATAGTTTTACTCTCAGGCCATATTTTAAGTAAGCATTACCACTGAAAAAAGTAATCCTGTGTGGGTGTGGATAGGTGTTAATGGGTCACCCAAACACAGTTCAGTAGTGCACTGAATGGCCCAGGGAGCTGTTGTGGATTAGCACCAGCATGGTAGGATGGGCTCCCAGGTGGATGAGTTTGCTAGCCATGTTCATAACTTCATGGGCTTCTGTGCTGTCATGAAGAGGCTGGCAATAGCAATGAGCAAGCAGTGAAAAAAAGAGGGCAGAATTGCTTTTTAAACTGTTCTGTCAGTTTCTGTCCTTTGTTATAACAGCTGCTGTGCTGTCTTCACTGCTACATGAACTTCAATGGGAATAGCACTGGCCTGATTACATCTTTCTGTATTTGTAACCTAACTTCTCACTTTATAGCTAATCATATTTGCATTAATTTAGATATGAATAAAAATATGGAAATGAGATATGGAA
The DNA here is from genome assembly GCA_038090715.1 of Florisuga fusca. Classification (NCBI taxonomy): domain Eukaryota; kingdom Metazoa; phylum Chordata; class Aves; order Apodiformes; family Trochilidae; genus Florisuga; species Florisuga fusca. Next base: position 44,489,054 of record JAAWXA010000002.1, on the reverse strand, counting down.
AATAAGTAAAACAGGTGGTGTAACTAAAGGTTTGGTTTATTTAGTATCATAGAATCATTCTGGTTGGAAAAGACCTGTAAGATCATCCAGTCCAACCTTTAACCTAATTCTACAAAACCTATGGACTGCTAAACTGTGTCCCTAAGTAATGTATTTATATGATTTTTAATCCCATTCAGGGATGGTGCTTCAACCACTTCCTTGGAAGCCCATTCCAGTTTTTGATAACCATTTCTATAAATAAGTTTTTCCTAATATCCAACCTAAATCTCCATTGGCACATTAATGAGAAGAGTCTGACTCAACCCTCTCTACACCCTCCTTTCAGGTAGTTATATAGAGCAATAAGGTCTTTCCTCAGCCTCCTCCACTTCCAACTAAACAACTCCTGTTCCTTCAGATGCTCCTCATCAGGTTAGGTTTGGTTTTCAAACACTTCACCAACTTTGTTTTTCTTCTTTGGACCCCCTTCAGCACCTCGATGTCTTTCTTGTAGTGGGGGATGGAAAACTGAACACAGTATTTGAGGTGTGGCCTCACCACTGCTGAGTACAAGGGACAGTCATCTCCCTGGTCCTGCTGGTCATACCATTTCTGATACAAGCCATACTGTCGGCCTTTTTGGCCACCTGTGCACGCAGCTGGCTCATATTCAGCTGACTGTCAGCAAACACCCCCAGGTTCCTTTCTGCTGGGCAGCTTTCCAGCCCCTTTTCCCCAAGCCTGTAGTGTTGTATGGGATTGTTGTGGCCTAAGTGCAGGAACAGAGAATTGGATTTGTTGAAGAGCAGGAGATCCACAATAGATTTAAATTTGTTTTGTAGTGTCTTTCAGGAAGAGGTTTTGCATAGTACTGTAGTCATATACATTCAAATAAAGATATCTTACAGCAAACTGATGGAAGACATAAAAGAGCACTTGCTGAAAATTAATGATGCAGTGTGATAAAATGCACAAATTGTATATCTGGAAACCTATCTCACTTTGCGGTAGTCTCTCAGGGAAGCACTGCTTGCTTAAGATGTTTCTTTTTCAATTCTTATTTTCTCATTGCAGCTGAGAAAGCAGTAACACAAAACAAAGGAGGGATTGCTAAGGAAACCTACATATCTAATTTTAGGCTGAAATTCAGCTTGTCTTATTATTTACCATTGGTGTTATGCTAATATCTACAGGTGCCAACTTGGATTAGCTCCTCAACTCAGTCCTTGCTCTACAAGTACACAAATAACAGGCAATTCATTGTCCTCCACTAAGACATGGCAAAGAAGAAAAAAAGACTAGAGATAGAGAACCAAGATGATTTTCCAAAACTGGTTGGTCAATTGGTATAGCTTGCGAGTCTCCTAACTCCAGCTGCAGTTGTCTGGGAAAAGAATTTCATAAGCATCATCAAGAAATAGTTTAATTTTTTTCTGTTTCCTCTGGACTAAGTTGTACTATCATGTTCTGTTCTTTTCAGTTACTTTGAGATAAAATTTCTCCTCTAGTCAGCATGACTTGGGGCAGGCTGTTCATGAAAGAGTGCAATTTCATATTATAGTTAAATGGAGCATGTTTATGAGCCACTTAAACATTTTTCTATGTATTTGCCTCAGTAACTTTGTTATTAACTGCACAAGATGTAGATGAAATGTTGATTGTATTTACCTAAAGCAATGGTAATTAATATACACAACCAAGACTACATATTCATTTATGTATTTTCTAATACCAGTAGGAATTGTTTTACTTACTTTTTTTCTTTCTTGGGCAACATGGATGTACAAGCATGTTTTCCACCACATTTTAGAAGAAACTAGCCATAATTTGTACATTATAATGTCTATTCATTATAATTCTGTATCCCAGATATGATGCTGAGATATAGATGAATGGCATAATGCCTGAGCATATTGTGTTTTGATTCTGCTAGTCGCAAGAAGCTAACACTAAGCAATGTGAAATCTGAAAAAATAACGTGATCTTTAAATTATTTTTTTGCAAATATTATTTTAATATCTGAATGGGATGTCTGGAGAAGTATTAACAGGCTTTTTGGAGGCAGTACACTGGTTTATCAGCAGAGGATTTTGGCTTCATTTTGCTCCACAACATAAAAGAGATAGGTATAAGATGTGTGTACATGGCCAGGTTGAGAGGAAAATTGAGACAGTCAGTGATTAGTTAAATGAAAAAGAAGAGGGAATCTGTCCTGTAACCCACTGCTAACTGATCATAATTTCCACCAGCAGCTTCACAAGCACTGTGAGTTAGAAAAATATTGTCCTGAACATTACGGACTTTTTCCTGTAGCTGTATGACAACACATGGTCGAAGCATTCTTTAGCAGTAAAAATCCAAATGGTCAAAGAATGGATAAAAAGTTTGTGATTTGAGAAGTATAAGTGGCATTGTGAAAAATTACCATTTCCCTCTCCTTGTCTGCTCTAATTTGTGAAACTTTCAGTGTTTATTTTTTGCTATTTGAGTATTACATTTAAATATTGGAAATTAAAGTCTAAAGTATTATACAATCACCTACACAGAGTAGATTTATTCTGACAGTTATTGAAAGAGGTATCCTGCCTGTTTTCTATTTTTTTTTCTTTCTTACAGTTTCCCCCTCATAAGGGAAATGAGTCAGAGGACTCTTAAATTCTCATTCTGTCTCTTTTCCTCATTAGTGTATTTGCACAGACTTCTCACATGTTTTCCTTCAACTCATCTCTAAGCATCTGTATGACTAGGGGAAGGCCTCTTTTTCTGACATCTTTTCTGAAATCTTTAATTACAGTTGACAGAATATGTTTGGATTGTATCTGTGAAAAAAAATATTCTTTGCTATTGACATCAACACTTGTACTTCCCATGTGAAAGAAATTATTGTGATGAAGTGTGGTTTAAAAGCTCTGCGCGCACTCATATACCACTTGACTAACATTCTCCTTGAACAATTTAATCATTTGCAATGACCAGCACCATTTTCAATGTTTAGGCTCTGAATCAAATTCTTTGTTGTTCTGTTTTTTTGTGCCATCCTATTTCATGCGACCTCTGCATCACAAACTGAGCTTTTGCATGTCTTACATGAGTATTCACACAGAACCAACAGACAGTATGTAAACCCTATCTTCTTATATGGTGTAATCAATGAAGTATATGAACAGATAATTAGTTGACTTGCTGGACATAAATGACTTGTCAATAGATTAAAAGTCAAGTCAAAAACAAAGATGCAAAAAATTGACTGCCTTTTTAATACATCTGGGTAATGTATTTTCAGTGTCTGCGCTGCACACACACACGGCAGTGTGATTAGGCCTGGTGAATTTTTGAGAATATGGTAAACTCTGTGGTACCATTATTTAGCTTTCTTATGCAACTAAAGAGGTATTTAGGCACATTAATTTTGGAAATTAAGCAGATCTTGTCCTAGGCTGTATCTGCCTAACTGTTCTTGATTTCTGCACTAAATGCGTTCATGCATAGCCAAGTACTATACAAAATAGTGACCCAGATAAAAAGCTTGGTTTACTTATGTATACTCAACTTAGTACATTTAAAAGAGTTAGTCCATTTTTTTACTGATTTTAAGTGAGATGAGAAGTAGTGCTTATTTGTAAAGACATTAGAGACTCCATTATTTCCTGGGTTTTTTATCTTTGTATATCCATTTTTCCTCCTCCTTTCCCTCTCCTCCCCTCTCTGCTTTTGTCATTCCCTCTTTCTTTCTTTCTTGGATGATAGGAGTACTTTCAGGTACAAATGTTGTCTTATTTCTGTTCACGCAAACTGCTCAGATGGTGTTTAACACAGGACTAGCACACTGGAAAATCTGTAGAAAACTGTATAAGGCCAGAGCCTGTGATATTCTCTAGGAAAGCATTCTGTGTCTGACTTCACTAGGGATTTTGACTAGAAAAGACTAAGTAAAGTGCTGATTTCAAGATTTGCTCCTTTGGCTGCTTGTAGTTTTTCATGGATTAAAGCATTTTAACTTCTGAGGCTTGAGGCAAATTCTTGGGGGAGTTTTTTGCACAGAGAACCAGTGACCTACTCAGGTCTCATCACCAAACTAGTCAGTAAATGTAAAGACATTTCAGTATAAATTTGTAAGATATCCTCCAATATACCTTTAGAAATAATTTAAGACATGATGGTGACTATATTATATATCAGATACTACCTTATCCATGTATTCCATAAGACTTGAATTGTGAGGCACAGGTCCTCAAAAATATTTATGTCTTAGAGCCCCTAGGTTGATTTTAGAGACAATTAGACATCTAAATAGATGTGCGGGTTTGCACCCAAGTCATCCCATGGTTGCCTGCTTTCAGCTGCCTCTGGTTCACATGGAAGCAAGTGTTAAGTATAGGAAGGAATTTTTTTGTTTGTTTGTTTGTTTTTTACCAGTTGGGCTTAGTTTCATCAATCTTGACTCACGAATCACTTGCCATTCCACATCAGGAGGGATACATACAAGCTGTGAAGCACAAATGAATGTAGATAGAAATGGCTCTGTGTGTCCCTGTTAACTTGGACATTTATTGGAACAGCAAAGCAAAGGAGGCTCAACTCTGAAAAATGACTTTGTATGCCTTTCCTCTGCAGAAAGAGGTCAGACTCTCCCTATTCCATGACAGAAAACATTGGGCTTCTAGCTTGGGTCTGAGATGGTTACTCGTGGATGACTTGTGTTGCTGGAGGTGTGTTACGATAATGCTCCGGTAATTCTGTGATCACCCTGTGGTCTTGGTAGAATTAAGACTCTAACTGTAGGATTAATTCTGGTAACCACAAAAAGATCATAAGCTTGAGCTCTTGTTTTGTGTAGAAATGTTATAGCGGCTTCACAAGGCTGAGTTCCCACTGTGGTGTCCATGGGCATCTCCATGAGTACCACAGGATGGCGATTTCCTTAATGATGAAAACAGGCTGTGCACAGACCAACTAGTCAGTTTATGATAGACCTTTGTTAATTACTAGACTAGCAAGATGATAATAACTATTTATCAAATAACCCGAGAATACATTTGCCATCATTGAATTAGTAGTTTGAAAATACTTTAAAAGAGGCGTTTAAAGACTTTTCTTGTGGCTATATGGTCTGGAATAATATAGTTTACTATTATTAGATCACAGACAGAGGAGAAAGAAAGGCATGATCAGACAGAATCACACAGTTAGAGTGCTATCTGTGTTACCAGGAGGAATTGTGACTGGGCTATCATGTGATTGCAACTGCACGGCTTAGGTTTTTGTTCTTAATCACACTGATGAACACAAGCAATACAGCATCAAGGCCAGGGATTTCCAGAGCATTAGCAATCACTGAAGACAGAGCATATGAGAACCACGTGCCAAGTAGTCTGACAAATCTCTGGAAACTGGAGGTTTGTATGAATTAACTTGGTACAAAGATATTTTCCCTTTAGAAAAAGAATAAAAAATATTCTCAGAATTTTCCTTGGCTCCACTTAAAAGCAGTATTATGGCCTGTGTGGTCCTGAAAGGGAAAGGATTCTTTAGCTATGATGCAATAAAGACAGCATGGCATGTAGCTTATCTTAAAATACAGGCTGTTCCTTAATCACCTCCCACTCGACTTTCAGAGTGTATCACAGAATCATAGAAAGTTAGGGGTTGGAAGGGACCTCTGCACATCATCGAGTCCAACCCCCAGTGCCAGAGCAGGATCACCCAGTGTAGGTCACATGGGAAAGCATCCAGGTGGACTTTCAATGTCTCCAGGGAAGAAGACTCCACAACCTCCCTGGGCAGCCTGTGCCAGTGCTCTGGCACCCTCACAGTGTAGAGGCAACCGGGTAAAGACAATCAGGTGTTGCCAGTGAGGAGGAGGAAGGCGTGAGCTCCTGTTCAGCCCACCTGTGCCCAATGAGGGTTGGCCCCAACTGCACATGAGCAGAACTGGGGGACCAATAAAGGGTGGGCTTCCAGAGGCATGGGGAGCGCTTCTCCAGAGCTGCCAGAGGAAGAGGCTGAGCAGTCTCCCATTTGTGACCCTGATGTGATTCGAACACGCAGCCTTCTGATCTGGGGTCAGACATGCTACTTGTTGCACCACGAGCTCCCACCTTCTCCCATTTTTGGTGGTGCTCCGACATGATTCAAACCTGCAGCCTTCTGAACTGGAGTCAGAGTCACTACCAGGAGCTCATCAGCCCTTTTATTGGTGTCCCAGTTCTGCTCATGAGCAGTTGGGGCCAGCCCTCATTGGGCACAGGTGGGCTGAACAGGAGCTCACGCCTTCCTCCTCCTAACTGGCAACACCTGATTGCCTCTACATCACAGTGAAAAAATTCTTCCTTATATTTATGTCACGGCCTGTAACTATTCATATTTTATATTTGGTTTGTGAGGAAATATTAGCCACTGCACATACACGTCCTGCAAATTGCAAAAGTAACCAGCTTTATGGTTTGAATGAATCACAATGGTTTATTTTGGGGAAAATAACACCACGCTGAAAGGAGTCTTAGGAAGGAATTAATAGTGGGAGAGTAACACAAGGAAAACAGGTTTTTAAACAAATTTATCATCCCAGGGAAAGGGCTGTTAAGAAAAGGAAGATGACAATTTGTGTTCTTTTCACTTTCTGAAGAAAATCCTCACCTCCAGAAGTCCTCTGTCTCTCGGAAGTCACTGGTGGGGGTGCTCTCTGCTGATCCTTGGTGCTGTTTCCTGTTGTTGGTCGCTGCTTTTTGCTGCTCTTTATGTTTCTGATGTGTGGCTGATTCTTCCTGTTCAATTCTGATTTTCCCCTTTTTCCTCGGAATTTTTATAGTAAAAAGTTCCTTCTTCTCATTATTGCCAGAGGTTGCAAATCGGTAAATGCAGGTCTTCCCTTTGTATTCAGGAATATTTTAAATCTTGTATTTGATACCAATTAGCATTATCTGTCTGGTGGCTTATCAGGAGCCATTCTGATTAGCATTCTGATGAGATGAGTCTTGATACATTTAAAGACTGTAAATGTAAAAGGTGGTGCTGGTGTGGAAGGGGTTTTGCTGATGGAAATAAGTTTGATAAATTTTAAATAGTGTATATAGAAACGGCGAAGCCAGGGTTTTGCTGATTCAAGAGACAATTTTTCTAGTTGCAGTGTATCCACATTACACTTTATACAGAACTGCCAATGCTCCAGTTTATAAATGTTGTCCCTTGTCCTGTTGCCCCTGTCCCCTGAGAAAAGCTTGAGTCTGTCCTCCGGGCACTCGCTGCTTACGTATTTATAAACATTGATGAGGTCACCCCTCATTCTCCTCTTCTCCAAGCTGAAGAGACCCAGTTTCCTCAGTCTTTCATCACAAGGGAGATGTTCCACTCCCTTAATTGTCCTGAAGGCTCTGCACTGGACTCTCTCAAGCAGTTCCTGGTTCTTCTGGAACTGAGGGGACCAGAACTGGACACAATATTCCAGATGCAGCCTCACCAGGGCAGAATAGAGAGGGAGGAGAATCTCTCTCGACCTACAAGCACTTCTGGCACCCCAGGATGCCACTGGCCTTCTTGGCCACAAGGACACATTGCTGGCTCATGGTCATCCTGCCATCCACCAGCACCCCCAGGTCCCTTTCACCTCCCTACTGCTCTCTGCTGCTCTCTGAGCTGCTCTCTAACAGCTCAGTCCCCAACCTATACTGGTTCTTGGGGTTGTTCTTTCCCAGATGTAAGACTTTACACGTGCCCTTGTTGTAATACATTAAATTTCTCCCTGCCCAACTCTCCAGTCTGTCTGGGTCCCTCCGAATGGCAGCACAGCCTTCTGGGGTGTCAGCTACTCCACCCAGCTTTGTGTCATCAGCAAACTTGCTGATAGTACACTCTATTCTCTCATCCAGGTCATCAATAAATATATTGAATAGTGCTGGTCCCATAACTGACCCTTGAGGGATTCCACAAGAAACAGACTTCCAACTAGACTCCATCATATTGACTACAACTCTCTGGCTTCTGTCCTTCAACCAGCTCCAGATCCACCTCACTGCCCAATCATCCAGGCCACACTTCTTCAGTTTAGCTCCAAGGATGCTGTGGGAGACAGTATCAAATGCTTTCCTGAAATCAAGATAGACTATGTCTACTGCTCTGCCATCACCCATCCACCTGGTTATATCCTCCCAGAAGGCTATCAGGTTGGTCAGACATGACTTCCCCTTAGTAAAGCCATGTTGACTGCGCCTGATAAGCCTCTTGTCCTTGATGTGCCTGGAGACAGCATCAAGAATGGGGTGTTCCATCACCTTTCCAGGGATGGAGGTGAGGCTGACTGGTCTGTATTTACGTGGGTCCTCTTTCTTGCCTTTCTTGAAGACTTGAGTGACATTTGCTTTCCTCCCGTCCTCAGGCACCTCTCCTGTTTCCAAGGACTTAGCAAAGATGATGGAGAATGGCTTAGCAATGACATCCACCAGTTCCCTCAGCACCTGTGGGTGCATCCCATCAGAATTTATGGATGTCCAGCCCCATTAACTGATCCTTAACTCAGCCCTCATCAACCAAGGCAAACTCATCCTTTACCCTGACTTCCTCAGCAGCCTTAGGGACCTGGGACTAATGGGGATAGTCTCCAGTCTCAGTATGCACAGAGGCAAAGAAGGCGTTCAGCAATTCTGCCTTCTTTGTATCCTCTGTCACCAGGGCACCCACCTCATTCAGCACTGGGCCTACATTGCCTCTAATGTTAGTTTTATCCACTATGTATTTGAAGAAGCCCGTTCCTGTTGGCCTTAACCTCTCTTGCAAGGTTTAATTCCAAGGAGGCTTTAGCTTTCCTAGTTGCCTTTCTACATTCTCAGACAACAGTTTCATATTCCTCCCAAGTGGCCATCCCTTCTTTCCACAATCTATAGGTTTTCTTCTTCCATTTGAGTTTATCTAGCTGTTCCCTGTTTAATCATGCTGGTCTCCTAGTTCCCTTTCTTCATAAATATAGTACTACCTCTTGTATTAGTAACTGTATGAAAATGAATGCCATGCAGAGAAATGAAAGGGGAAGAGACTGTCTTCCTAACTAACAGCGACTAACTAACTAACTAACTAACTTCCTAACCTAAGACTAACTTCCTAACTAATTAACTTCCTAACTGTAAGTTAGGGCTTAATCAGACAGGCAAATCAACCCTTAAAAACCTTCCTCTCTCCTTTTGTCCAATGCCTTTTTTTCCCAGAAAACTCAGTGTAATAAAATAAATTTTACAAGTTCCTCCAGAAAAGACATGCACCAGGATTTTGTTGAACTTGGTAGTGTATTACTGCAAAACAGAAAGATGATAGCTGCCTCTTCACAAATAAATTATTATTATTGTACTTGATAGTAAACAGGAAATATTAAGTCACTGAATTTATTAGAGTAGTCATATCATTAATGCATTTATGTTTCCTTAATGTACATGTAAGTACATTTATAAAAAACTGATTTCAAGAACGATGCTACAGAACTGTAGCATCTGTTCAAAAGCTTTATGTTTCTTCTGCAAATAATTGTTTCTGCCCTTATTGACAGTCACTGTGACACCATGTCCCTTACTTTCCTCTGAAGGTATGCTTTTGGTCCTGAGTGCTCCATCAGAGCATTTCTATTTCTGCTGAAAGGTTTGTTCTATGTGTATGTCTCTGGCACTGTTCTGTCCAGGAAGTTTCTCCTCATGGCTCAAGGAATGGTCACAGCTTCCTGTCATAAATACAGAGATTTATGTAGTAGAAAGTGTAAAAGGACTACAGCAGAGAGAGGGAAGCAATGGGAGCTTTTGGAAATAAGTTTAAATTTAAACCTCCTTTAAGTAGGTTAAGATATTCCAGTTATCTGATCATTGGAATACAGTCACTGACCTACATTTGTAAGGAAATAATTTTTCTGAAAATGCTGTTGTAACTTTAAAAGGATCATTAATGGAAGATATCTGGCACACAATTTGCATTTTAGATAACTCAGAATTATTAATTACTATGTTATACCCAGGCAAACTTCTAATTTCTGTAGAGAGGTTTCTAGGCTTTTACAGCCTGAAAGGAGATAGCAAAAAAGAACTATGTAGCAAGGGATAATTGTACAGGATGCAAGGGATTTGCTCTCCTATGGATTTCCTACTGTGCTATTTTGAATCTCTTGACAGGGTTACAGGGCTAGCCTCATTTATTTCTCCCTGATCTATTTTTAGTTTTGGTTTTGGTTCTTTGACAAGTTCTGTTTCATAGTGTAATTTTTTTGATTTTTTCATATATTTGTGTATATATATATATACATTTTTTCAACAGTGAAAACTAAACCTATTTTTTTCAGAGCTAGTCTGCAGCTGCCTGGTGTGCATCAGCCACTTTTCACACCAGGTCTGTTTCCCATATCCCATTGCTTAGTGGATGCACACAGTATTGCTTCTATTTTAGGGGATGACAACAGAATAAACCTTGCCTTCTTCCGCAGATTATTTTTCCAACTTAATTAGTGTGCAGAACATGGCATGCTACTATTCCCAGCAATTTTTTATGAGAACTGGAGACTGCACTGCTTGGCTCTGTTTTGTTCAGTCTGTCCCACTGATGGTTTGGTTTATTTAGTTTTTTCTCACTCAGCAGAACTGTTGAGCAGGGGCTGTGCAAAAGATAGTACCAATCAGAATGACCTATCACTTGAACTGCTAGATACATTAAATCAGTTTTGTCAGCAGTGCTGTGATCCCTGTGCAGAAACTGACAGAGTGCAGAAACTGTCTTATCTGATCTCGGGAGTCAAAAGCATAATTATGTCTTGGATAAAGGCAAAAATACAAAGTTCTTGCATCTTTTCCTGGTCCATCCTGTTGATGGGTCATAGGTCCCATCAACTGCACCTGGGTCAAGGCAGTCCCATGAATGAATACAGGTTGAGAGAAGAAAAGACTGAGGACAACCCTGAAGAGGACTTGAGGGATGATCGTGGACCAGAAGCTTAATGTGAGCTGTCAATATATTCTTGCAGCCCAGAAGACAAAACATGTCCTGGGATGAATCAAAAGAAGCATTGACAGTGGGTCTAGAGATGCAGTTCTCCCCCTCTACTCTGCTCTCCTCTCGTGAGACCCCACCTGGAGTACTGTCTCCAGTTCTGGAGTCCCCAGCATAAGAAGGACATAGAGCTCCTTGAGCATGTCCAGAGGAGAACCACAAAAATGATCAGAGGACTGGAGCACCTCCCTTATGAAATTAGGCTGAGGAAGCTGGGGTTGTTCAGCCTATAGAAGAGCAGTCTCCAAGGTGACCTTTTGGTGGCTTTCCAATACCTGGAGGGGACCTACAAGAAAGCTGGGGTAGGGCTTTTTGCATGGGTGTGTAGCGAGAAGACAAGGGGAAATGGTTTAAAACTTGAAGAGGGGAGTTTTAGTTTCAACATTAGGAAAAAATTCTTTCCCATGAGGGTGGTGAAACACTGGCACAGGTTGCCCAAGGAAGTTGTGTCTGCCCCCTCCCAGCATGTTCAAGGACAGGTTGGATGGCACCTTGAGCAACCTGATCTAGTGGTAGTTGTCCCTGCCCATGTCAGGGGAGTTGGAACTAGATGATCTTTAAGACCGCTTCCAAACCTAGCCATTCTGTAATTCTGTGATTCTATGAACTACTTCTAATTGCATGTGACAAAATACTAGTTTGTTTTGTAATTTTCCACAGATGGTGGTCTTGACATTAACTTTCTTCAGTGGTTCTAAACCAGGCTCTGTCTCACAGCACATCTAAATTCCTCACCAAGTTTACCAGAGTGCCCATGTGTGGTAAAAATTTCCAGAACTAACTGTGGTTTGACAAAGAAAGCCAGAGCTGTGGAAAAAATTGTGTATTTTGTATTTTTTTTTTAATAAAAGGAGATGGGCAGCAGCAGAATTAAACATTGCTGAATAGAAACTGTATGATGTACTTCTGCAAGATATAAATGTTCTCCTCTCCTGGGGTACTTATTTAAATGCAAAAAAATGTCAAAATACTGCATGATACTCATAACCTTCAGCAACTGCTGAAAACATTAATTTTGAGCTTTGATCTTTAGTGAAGAATTTCTTCTGGGAACTGTGGGCTTAGCTGTTTCACTTCTTAACTCTTCATGTAATATCTGGGTTGTGTGGACATCTTCACTAGGTACTGCAGTTAGCTTCATTCATCCCTTGGTCTTCTGTTTGGTTCTGATAGTCCTAGAAAGAGATGGCTGACTTGCCTTGCTTCCTAGATGACTGCAACCAATGCTGTTTCCTTAATCTATATGGGATGGTTGAATTGTGGTTCTTTGATTCTGGTTACCTCATTGGGTTTTTCAACTGAACACCAGGTAACTGGCAGTATGGCTCTTGTCTGTCCATCTTTAGGCCTTAAAAGTAGGCAGGCTGTCTAATACTTGTCTGCCCATATATGTTTAGAGCTTGGACATAAACATTTCTTTGTTTGCAGCTGGCTCTCTTACTTCTTTATTTGTAGCTTCCTGACTGTGGCCTTGGTCGTAGTCTGTATAGCTTTCAAATACTTGTGTCTGTAATTTGTGCACCTTTAATATTTTTTCACTAAGACTGTAAACATCATCATGATATGGCATATCTTTATTAGAATGGTACTTCATGTGTATATAGTTTACAATAATGGCATGAAATATTTAAAGTCTTTATGAAAAAGTAAAATATTACCTGGTAGCTTTATTTCTGCTTTGTCCTAACTATATTCTCCCTTGTAGTACAGTAATTAAATTTACTGTGCTTTCATCTGGGGATAAAAAACCCCCACAAAACAAACAAAAAAACCCCAACAGATTGAAAACCTAACATCTTTTCTGTGAGCTTTCTTCCGTGAAGCATCTATGGTTTTTTAAGGAAGTACTATTCAGTTTTTCTCTCTTGTACTCTAGTTCTCTGCAATTTCTTAAAGCTTTCTGCTGTAGCCCTTGGCACCTTCAGATTTCACCTCTGATAAAAACTGTTCTTTTTCCTTGTAATAAACACTTTTGCTGCATATTTAAGTACCTTTCAGAGTGCTAATCCAGTATACTGGATTCCAAAGTTTCCCAGTCCATAGATAACATAGTGGAAGTAGGCAACTATGTACTTTTTCTGCAGTTGTCTTTGTGTGAAGGCTGGAGGTATTTACCCACCATATTTCTTTCTACATGGGCAGTGTGGATGAGAGCTGTGCAGTTGGGAGACCAAATCTCTGAGAAACCACTGTCAGGTTCAGAATGTAGGTTTATGATTGATCCAGGACAGCTTGGAATATCCTCCTGAAGTGGATGTTCTTGACAGAGCTGAGCCTTAGCAAAGAATACATAGTCATACAAAAAGCAGCTGAGGGAACTGGGCATGTGTCATGCCCCACAAGGTGGGTGCAGCACTGTCAGAGTGAGCAGGGCTCCCCAGATGTGGGCACCAAACCAAATATCACCTCCCACAGAGTGGGTACGACGCTACGTCCCACAGAGTGGGCATGGGTAGGGTTCCCCAGAGTGGGGGTCAACTCAGGGAGATTCAGAGTGGACCCTCTTGCTTTCTAAACTCCTTCAAAGAGGAGCCCAGGTGTGGCTGGGCCCAATCCCCCTCCTCTAACTAATCTCTTTTAACAACCCATTTGGAGAGACTAAGTTCGGGAATTCTCTGTGCAGTACTCTAGGGGTAAGGTTATTACCCAGGAGGTTTGTATAAAAACACAACTTTACTTAAAAATGAGTAAGATTATAAAGCATGTCAGATTACAACTGGCAGAATTAGAAATGATGGTACTTTCAAAGCAACGGATTATAAATAGCAGAATTTAACAAATTGGTACTTTCAAAGCAATGTTTTACAATTTAGCAGAACTTAAGGAAATTGTCAAAACAACAGGTTACAACTAACAAAACTTAACAAAACAATGGGTAGTAAAACTTAACTAAGTTAGAAGCTATGTTACCCTTATGTGCCAAGATGAGGTTAAAAACAGAGATTCAGAGAGAGAGAGAGATAAAGAAGAGATAAAGAAGAGATAAAGAAGAGATAAAGAAGAGATAAAGAAGATATCACCAGCCTTGAATCCAGTGCTGATCTTAGTTGGAAGCTGTGGTCCTTGGATGGTGGGCACGCATCCAGCATTTGGAGTGTGCCTCTTCTATGCCACCTGACCCCACCATTTTGGGGGGTGCTTTGGTATATCTTGCACAGCCAGGTGTTCACTTGGGCCCCTCCAGATGGGGTGACACAGCAATAACCCTTATTTCTGCTCTTGCACCCTCTTCAGTGGCTTTACCCGGGGCACACACAAGATGTCACTCTGCCTCTGCAGGACATCAAACAGAGCTCCCCTTGCAGGGACACTGTTCAGCTTATCAGGACAGACACCAAAGGAGGGGCTGCTCTTGTGAGAATAGGGCCCTGCTGATCAGGCTGGTTACCCAAATGAGGGTCTCGCCTTGAGAGAACAGAGTCCAGATGGCTTATCAAACGAGGCCCCCACCCACGTGCAATGTCCATTTTGTCAGAGTGTCTGTTTTGAGACAAATATTACTTTCAGGATTCTACAGCATGTGTAGTTTGGAGAAGAGGAGGCTGAGGGCAGACCTCATTGCCCTCTACAACTACCTGGAAAGATGTTGTAGGGAAGTGGGTGCTGGCCTGTTCTTCCTAGTGAATAATGACAAAACCAGAAGAAATGGTCTGAAGTTGTTTCAGGGGAGGTTTAGATTAGATATTAGGAAGAATTTCTTTACTGAAAGAGTGGTTGGGCACTGGAACAGCCTGCCCAGGGAGGTGGTTGAGTCATCATCCCTGGAAGTATTTAAGAAACATGTAGATGTGACACTTCGTGGCATGCTCTAGTGGCTGAAATTGTAGGTTTGGGTTTTTTTGGCTTGTTACCTGTGTGTGTGGTTGGACTTGGTGATCTGAGAGATCCTTTCCAGCCACAACGATTCTATAATTCTGTTAAACAGTACCATTATTCTTAACCTTGATGTTTGAAGTCCTTTTCTATGTTCTTTTGCCAGCGTAACTAACTTAAATGCACTAAGCATCTTCAAAGTCAGCACTCCCATAATTGCCATCAGCCTCCCTGAGGAGGAGGAAAATAACAACAACCAGCACTTTATGATTTAATAAAAATATTTATAGCATAATACGTTATTAATTTTGTTCAGCTGGAACAAGTTTGCATGCAGTAGTGCATCTCATGTTGCTTACTACTGAAAAGCATACCATCTCTCAAGGGCCCCAATTTTGAAATATAAGATTATTTATAAAGAGTGGGTTATTTTTGGCCAGATGACTTCCCAGAGCCAGTTAAAAGATGGGCTTCTGCCACAGGATAAGAACAAGAAGTCAGCAAATAAAAGTATCTGCTTCAGCTGGCTCAAAATGCCTTTGTGCCCCTTGCCTCCCACTCCCCATTTAATACATATGCATCAGCACTCACGAGGACTTGGTGCAAAGCTTACAGAATCCAGTAAAGCACTGAAGCCAGAAGCACAAGACTGCACTCAGAAGGATAAACTTTCCTAAGAGAGAGTTTGAAGTCTCTGAGGCAGATTGACTGTGCTCCTTTGGATAGGCAGTTTTCAGAACTCAGCTGACATCTTTGCAGTGCTGTGCTATACTCAGGAGACATACAAGTCAACCTGAGGTCATGTGTCTTTGAAGCGTGCTAGGTGACTAACTTTCTATTTGTACTGTGCAAAGAAGTCTTAACTGCCTAAATAAACTGACTCATTAAATTATGCAGGGCCTTTTGCTAAAAAAAAAAAAATGCATTGCTAGATCAAATTACTGATTCACTTATGATTGTATTCGACTTCTATCAGTAGTTATGTCCTTAAAACTCAAAATACTGTGTCATATTGTGTATGCACTGTTTATTAAAAAAGAACCTGAGAGCCAATGGTGTCCCCTACCAGTAACTCAAAGGACTCTAGTGGTAAGGTCTAACACGCTGAGCTTTTGCTGCATGATGTTCTGTTACTGGAGAGAGCAACAGATAGGTTTCATTGATTGTGCAGTTGCACAGATGGTAGGTTAGATTTTCAGGTATATTGGTCTGTTTCAAAGCATTGTGAGGCTTTAAAGACTTAGAAGAATTGTTTTATCTACTGCATTACTGGAAAGCTGATACTCGAGGTGAAACGCAGTAGCTGCCTAACACCTTGTGGATTCCAACAACCAACTGAACCTGCAAGGGGTTATTTAGGCAGGTAAAAATGTGATTACTTGGTATATTTCCAGCACTAAAATAATTATGCACTGCCTTACACTGAAGAAATGTCTCACTCAATGTCCCTGTCAGCATAGCTCTCTAAGGGTAGAAGTGTATACAATTTATGTAATCTGAATACAATTATAAACATGTACAAAGGTATGTAGAATTCTTTCTAAAACTGTAATCTCAATCTTTGCCTCAGCTCCTGTGTGTAGTTAATTCTGACTATAAAAATATACCCTTTATTTACTCAATATGAAAACCTGCCTATTTTAAAGAAACTTTTTCTTTCCAACGTGCCAAAGCAAAGCAATGTAGTAAATGCAACACTACACAGCATGATGCAGGAAGGCTAAGCTACTAAGGCAGAAAGCATTGATATAATTCTTTCACATAGATATGCGAGTGAACCAGATCATGTGAAGTTAAGTACTGGCATAATTTTGTCAACTGATTATAGACTATTCACAGAAGGTTTTAGAGGTAGTCAGAATAATTGCAATGGGGCAGTCATTGTGCCTCAGTGTAAGGAGTAGGGCTATATCTCTAAAGTTGTCAGAACTTTGAATGAACATGATGGATTTTATCTCTTACTAGTGTTTTAGCTGACATTTGGACTTACTGGAAAATACCACTAGACGTTGCTGGGGACCCCTACAAGAGAACAGAAGTATAGTTCCTGTGATCGATACTTGTGTTAGTTCATATTAATTTTTAAATAAAATGACCTACTGAGACAGACTTCATGTTTACAGACTTACCTTTCCTCTAAAATCACTGTATTCACTTTTCCCTGACTATGCTTTTTCTACAGATTCTAGTTTATTTCATAGTTTTTACCACTTATCTTAATATAAAAGCTGTTGTTCAGTAATGTCACAGTGGGGTTCTGTGCAAATGGCTAGCAGAGTATGGCCTGGTCCTGGCAATCTGGTCTCCCTTATTTGGGCATTTTTTTGAACCTGTTTTATGGATAAATCAGTCTTAGAGAAACTCCCCAATATGTGTCTTATAAATAACAGTAGTTCCTCCTGAAATTAAAAACTACTATAGAGTTTCTTTTTTTTCTTTTGTGCATTATTTTTTCTTTTCTCTTTTTCTCCTGCAAGGATATCTCTAAGTACTTTGTACTTACTTTTACCTTGACAGTTACTTTTTGACCCAGGTATTAGGAAAGAGGGGAGAAAAACATTCAGTACTTCTCCTCTTGTTCATTCCCCATGTAGCTGCTTCAAGAAGCAGTCATTTTGGGGACCTAAAAGTTTGCCTCAGTTTCCTGGTCCAGTTTAATAGTTACTGGGTCTGCATGGGAATGACAGAAGCCTCCCTTTACTCTGTATTCTGCAGTGACAGCCTTTCTGAGAGCTCCCAAGTGAACCATACTCCCTCTTTCCATCCTCCTCAGGCTGGGGTAGCATTGCCCTATTAATGTGATTGTCCTGTGGAAGTATCAAATTTTAATCTATGGAGATTTTATCACATCTCAATGCAGTTAACATAATCACTGGTGGGGCTGCATGCCTCCTTTAACGAACAGCACCATTCCTGTGACCTTGCCTATTATTTTTAGTCCACATACAGGTCCACATACAAGCCCCCATAGTGGCCCAGCTTGGAATCTTTGTGACTGTTAACACTCTTCTTCAAACATCAGTGTCCCACTGTTTATTTTCCATCTAGTATCCTTGTAATATGCTATTTCTCATTCAGTATTCAGTTTTAATTCATCCCAGTTCCCTCTTCTGTATTGGCAAAGAACATACCCACTTAGTCTGACTACTGATTTTCTGCACTCTGTTTAGATGGGGCTTGACTGGTGCAAACTAGTTCAAACTATTCTTCATGGTTGCTTCATTCAGCTGTCCTGAGGCTAAGTAATCCTTTGGTACTTCATCTGTAAAGGATGTGAAGATTGAACTATATGATATTCCACATTATCAAAACTCCTCAGTTCTTCGTTTTGCTTTGACCCAGTTTTTGTTTCTATGAAGATCATAGCTTGTAAAAATGCATTCTCTTCCAAAATTACTAATTCAATGCCTCAATTTTATAAGGGTCTTCGCTGAAGTTCTGCCATCACCTCGACTTTCAAGTAGACCATGACACAGTGTTTGATGCCATGTTAAGTATTTCAAATTACTTAATTGAGAAAATTAGAATCATATCACTAGTATTCAGTTCTTATGGCAGGAACACTACCCCTAAATGAATCTGTGTAAATTAGGATTTCTTACCATAATGATTTTTGAACAAGTGAAGTGGATACTTTGTCAGAGAATTTGGCCCAATCGCTTAAGAGATATTCAGTGCATGACAATCTGGACAAGAAAATTTTTGAAGCACTGAACATAAAATCTTTTTAAATTTTATTACATATTTTCAGAAACATACATTAAAAGAGTGTAATAATTATAATAGTAAAGCATCATCTAATATGTACAATCATAAAAAATGAATGCAACTAGTATGGTGGTGTTGTGAGAATGTCTGTTTCACATCTATTTCTATTCTTAAGTACAGAAAGGGAAAAAATAGAAAAAATTTAAGAAGCTGCAGTGTACCGTGAAATTATATTTTCTTATTTACACTTGTTGTTTAAAAAAAAGTTGAAGTATCTTCACAGTTATTACAAAGCTTTAATTCAATACCACATATCTCATTTTTGAATCCCCTCTTATAGACTTGTATTTTCCCAGATTGTTTTTGACAACATCCTATAATGACTTAGGGACTACTTGGTTCAGGAGATTACTATTATCAGGACATTAGTAAATATCAAAATGGCTGACAAGTTATTGAACAAATAGATAATTCATTTTTCTGTATGTAGCAAAGCTTTACCATGAAAAACCAAGCATCTGCCAGACTTCTGTGTATATTTTATCATGCATATATTATAATCAACAGTGATGTATTTGCTTCCATTATGAGCCTGTTTTACACATTTTCACTTAGCATGATTAATTCCATATCTCTGTGGAGCAAGTGCCATCTTTTCCTGTTCCTGTGCAATGTTTATGAAGGAAGTTTTGAGACTTAATATCTATTTTTTGTGGTATTGGAGGAGACCTGTATGTCTTCAAAAGCATCCTGTTGCTCACAAAATTTGCATATTGTTCTTTCTAAACTCCTGACCCAGCAATGAGCTTTGTATGAATCAGTTTGAAACACTACCCAAGAAAAAGCCTGAATCTCTTTTCTGTATTCTGATAAAGCATCTTGTGCCTTTAAGACCAGAGACTTCAGTGGAGAGTGGGCTAACTGGTGTTTAGCAACTAGAACCAAGCTAGAGCTGATCCAGAGTAATGGATCTCCCAGAATGCACATAGTGTCTGTTTCCTGGGGACCACTCTTGTAAATGCAAGTCAAATACAGTCCTGAATTTATCTTACGTCTTTGTGATCAGAAAAAGAATAAATAGGTCACACTCTAGAGGAAAACAAAAATTTAGCGGCACTGAAGAGTACATATCGTATTCCATACTAGTTATTTCTTCATTTTGTTGTGCAAGAAAGAGCACAGCCAGAAAACCCTTAAGAGCGGATTTGTGTACAGTTAAGAAAGATGTAATATGACACAAGATGACATATTACAGTTGTTGCAATTGACTTGTATTATTTTTTCACCAGTGAACAGCTGGCTTTGGGCTTTTACACAATATCCCCCCATCTCATTTGTTTTGAAGCAGAGTAAGAAATTTTTGATGTATTTTGTTTCCCTCTACAATTTTCTTAATTCTTGATAACTCAGTTAAATCCCAAGATTGTCTTCTCCAGCATAAAATTCTGTTGTTTGCAATATTTAAAATATGTAGATTTAAAATTGTAGATTCTTAATTTGGTGGACAGAGCTAAGGTAACTAGAACTGACAAGACATTGAAAGCATAAAAGAGGCCCACCAAACAGTTAGTAGAAAAGAAGACTTTCATTGTTTAAATGAAAGTTGGGATGAGTTTCTGAATATTTTGGTAGCTATTGGAGTGAAAAAAAATATGCCAGGAAGACATTTCACTCACACTACAAAGAATAGCAGTCCATGATCCTTAGCTATCATGTCTTCCAACCAAATAAAAAAAAAGAAAAAACCCAAAGGTTGTTCTAATGAGGCAGAAAAAAATATGACATTGTCAAAAGAAAAAGAACTCAGCAGTCTTCAAGACTGTGCAAAATTTCTGACTAAGTTTTTCATCATTTATGTAGTTATAGTCCTCTTAGTATTCTTTTTGCTCTTCTTTTCTTCTCAGCGTAAGCATGTTTCAGTTCCACTTTTAATCATTATTTTTCTTCTCTTTGAATTAATTCAGTTGTTTAACAGAATCATTAAACAGAAGTATGTCCTCTTGATTTCCTAATAAGTCTCTGGAGTGCAAATGTGACCAGGAATACTTTTTTCAATCTTCTATTAATTTCTTGTTTGTTAAGTTTCTTAGTGATATACTGTATATCTGGTTGCACTTTACAAAAATAATTTTCAAACTTAAACAAGAAAATGAATAGCATTCTCTCTCTCTTCTGCTTAAATCGCTCCTTTTCAACTTTGACAATATAAAAGCTCCCAAGCATCAACATGGGCACAATATGCTATAACTTAAAGGATGCTGTTGACTTGAGAATCTTACCTGCAGAGACAGCTCTTGGAAGTTTTAAAGCACAATAGGAGAAAAGTAAACAGGTTCTGTGCCATAGGACAGTTTCCTCAAGGCAAACACTTTCATCTTTTCAGGACATTTGACTAGAAATGACATCATGCATCAACTGTTTCAAATATATGCATAGAGAGGGAAAAAGATGGATATTCGTCAGGTCTAGCAGGCAATCTTTCTGGTGGAAAAGGAAACTGACTGAGATCAGTTTTGTCCTAGTGCAGTCATGTTTTCACTTAGCAGTACACTGATGGTCACAGCAACGCCATGTGCCCTTTTTCCTGTCTTTATCTCTGGCTGCCTTCATTAATTTGGAAAACAACCATGTGCTTTGGCAGTGAGTGAGAAGCAAGGCAAGGCCTCAGTTTTGTCATTCAATTTAATTTGCAAGTGACTTGTTAGAAGACTTCTGTATACTTCTAACATTTTGGGGGCAATTACTGGCATAAAATAAATATGAGATCCTTTGCTTGATATAAAAACTGTGTACCTGACACTGCTGGGGTCAGCACAAATGACCTCAATCTGACATAGAGCATCTTAAGTTATGCATGTCATTATGATTTCCTAATGATGCATTTATTACAAGACTAATATTTGTACAGATGCTTTATCTTAATCTGTGTTTATTTTCTCATCTGCAATATGCCAGTGACTGTATCTAACTGACATGCACCGACTTGAGAACCTGGTTGTATCCATGGCTGTCTCACAGACCTTGTGAAAGTCCCCTGCATTAAATTCAAAATGGGCACTCAAAACGGGTTTTAAGCATGGGTGTTTTATTTCCTAGGTTTTATGCACCCAAATGTCCAGGAGCAAAATTTAAGCCCTCTTTGAAAGTGTTTTTTACAGAAAACACTTGGACAACTAAACTAAACCTGATGAATGAGAAGTCCTGAATGAAAAGCTGAAGCATGTTCCAGCTGCCAGGATGCACAGGAGCTCAGCACATAGCTATCAGTCTTCAAAAAACTGAGTCCCCTGAGAGGCACATTGTGGAGTATGTTTTATGGATATACCCAAATCATGCCACAGGAGCAAAAGACAACAGTGAGTTCACTCTGCTGGAGAGACACTGTGGGCTCCAAAGGGATAATGGCTGGGAGCCTGGGAAGGAGGCTGTCTGGGCAGTCTCCCTCCTGCTTGTTATAGAAGTAATCTGAAAACGTCTTCCCTTTCTACACTGATGCCATGGCCTCATTTTCTGTCTCTGCAGTCTAAGAACTGATCAAATGCTTCCTGTCTAGAACAGCCAGGTGCCAGTCTGAGTATGCTACATGCTGTTTCTTAGTCATGCACAGGACACAAATGAAGAAAAACTGCGTTTAAAATCTGAAGGTCCAGTCACCTGGCAACTAGAGTCCCACCAAAGGTCTCAGACTAGCTTGGGCTATGTATCCCTACAAGTCTTAATTTTATGTTTTTAATGACTGCAGCTTTAAAAGAGAAAAAAACAAAACAAAACCCAAAAAACCCCAAACCACACACAAAAAACTCCCAAACAAACAAAAAACCAGCAAGCACTGGAAAGGAACCATGTGTTGCACACAGCGAATGTGAACAAATTTTGGACAAGAGATTACTGTGCTATGCTCTAATTGTACAACATGGCATTATACTAAGTAGATAATAGGAAAAGGAGAGAAAGCTGATTTCTTATTGATGTAGAATAGCTTCAGGGTCTGATCACCTGAACTCTCTCGAGCAGGTAAGTAAGAGGGACAAATAAATAAAATACATTTTCCATAATTTCTATAGAAATGATTTCAACTCGTTTTGACAACATATTCCAAGTCTTATGATAGATAGCAGTTATTCATAATTCTAGGGAACAACTGCAATGTCCAAAAGACCCCAAACCATAACAACTCACCCCAAAACACAGAACTGAGTGCCTGTTTGTTCTATGGTGACTTTAAATATGCTGTAAAAGAACGCAACAGCTAAGCCAAGAAGGAAATATAAGTGACATTTGCCTCTCAGCACAAAGGAATTTGTTGGATGTGACATGTAAGCTAGTTAGCAAGTGTATTTTGACCTTTTTCTGGGTACAGCTTTCTTCAGATTGAAGTGACTAAGCCAATGTGTTTAAGGTGTATGTTCTAGGAAACTGTAACGCACCCTGGACATAATATAGTAGCAAAAGGAAGCTGCAGGTATTATCCTAATCATATCTTATCTGAGAGGTATTTGTAGCCACATGTATAGTGAAAAACTGTGAAGATCTGTCAATTTTCTAGACTTGACTGATCTGTATGGATGACTGGGAAATTATATTTTTTTCAGATGTAATATTCTTCAGGCATTATCTTTTGTCTGTAATAGCATCAGCACTTCTGTGGCCTTAGGAGTGGTTTTTGCCTTGTGTAAAAGTAACCTCCAATTATCTTGCTTGTAAGTGCTTCTTTCTGTCTTCCTAACAAATAAAACATAAAACAGGAACTCCAGAAGTCTTAGTACATACAAATAAGGATTTAATTTTTTGCTAACACATAAAGGTAAAAGTGATGGAGTTGTGAGTTCTTTTGAAGATTAAGAAAGGCACAACAGCCTCAAATCCCCAGAATAGGAGCCTGAAGTTAATGTCATAGATTTCTTTCACATACCTGAGTGAGAGTATTGTTGAGCAGGCACTTGAAACTCTGCAACTTCAGCAAAACAAATATTTGGTATCTTAAGTAATCAGTCACTGATATATTTACCAGAATTTTTTTCAGCTGCACTAATATATAAAGTTTAGGTTCCAAAATTATGATACAATCTGACCTAGTTCTGAGCTTCCATTAATAATTGTATGCTACTTAATCTCAGAGTTAAGTCTTTCTGACATGAAATAAACAGCCAGTCGTGTATAGTGTGAGAGGGAGGTGCAAGAGGGAGGTGTGTTCTCCCCCTACGTTTCCAAGTTAAAAGGATGTATGCTTTTGAGAAAGATGCAACAAATCAGCTTTTTAATTCTGGGAAGCTCAATGGCTCTTGGTGGCTCTGCTTTTGATCCGAGCATTTTTTATAAAGGTTAATGGCATGTATTTTAAGCAGTGGTTATATATGCAGAGAGGGAGACAAAGAGTGTATTTCTGCATTTAAACATTGTGCCCATAGAGTTCAAAAACACTGTCTGTGGTTAATGGACATAGCATCCTATATATCCTAATGCCTGTCTTCTATGTTTATAGACACCCAGGTGCTACTGTCTTTTCCACAACAGTGATAGCACTCCCATTCAACACATTGTCACTGATACAACCACTCACTAATCCCCTCTTAAGAGTATGCTGTAGATTCAGGAGGGGTGCAAATGAAGACAGAACCCACAGAGTGTATCACAGTAGAACAATGCCAGTAGCACATGGCATGAACCAGGCAGGACAACAACTAACAAAAATAAGGGAGTGACATTTATTAAACAACGGAATACATGTATTCAATTGGGAGAAAAATTGGATGACTTCTAGGAGAGCAGGCTTTTGGGTCTGAAGTAAGGAGCTAAGTTCTGTGTTCCTTTGTGAAGCCACTTCAGCAAGTGGAAGGATCAGATGTAGTAATTAAGTGTTCTCAAAAGGTTGTGAAGTGTATTGATTAAGTGAATTACTAAACTTAACAAAACCATCTCAGGATCAAGAGGTAATTAGGCATTCTCTTTTATGCAATCTTGTGCTGTAAATAAAGAACTGCTCTAATGGTAACATTTCCCACGACAGGAAAAAGAGAAAAATTTTTTGTTTAAACTTGTGAAAGCTCTTGCTCATAATATCAACAATTTCCATGAGCAGCACAGTCTTGCTTTGTTCTTCAAGATTTATAATGGTGGAAGCACTGACCCATTATGGTAAGGAGTTCATGACTCTTTTCTTAGAGGCTTCTCTGACAGCAGACATTTGAATTTTACAATAATGCAACAACATTGTCATATCTTAGTATTTAGAATGAGTAAATGATACATTGTTTTCATAATAGGACCAACGGTAGGGGCACAGAAGCTACTTGCAGTAAAATTCAAATAACAGAGAAAACTGGAAGTAGAATTCAGGCCCTCCATACCTGTCATCTTACCAGGTATTTGAAGTTGAAGACACAAGACACATTGGTCTTATCTTTCCTGCAAATATCAAACTTGACCTGGAAAAGCTGGCCACATTTTCTACATATTCCGCTCTTCTCTGCTTCATGGGATATTGTGAGAACTCATTCTAATGAGAATACCTTTAATATTGGTATTAACCACTACATTATAATAATAAGTATTGAAATCCCTTCACAGTCTCATTCACAACACAAGCCTAGCTTTTAGAAAGAACAATGAAGTTCTGAAGGAGTTTTCTGATTTTTTTTTTTTCCGGTAATTTGTATTTCTCATTTAGTCTACTTAGTTCTGTATTTCAGTATACACCCACATGAATGCCACTTTGTAAAAGAGTCCTCAAGTGACCAAGTCATTTATATCTTTGTGAAATAGGCATATTTTTTTCTATAAGGCAATTTTGTGAGACAAACAGAAAGCTACTCCACAATGAAAACCAGCCTTAGATGTGAACCATCTACTGTGCAACTGTTTAGCTGATAGCAGAATTAGTCTGCTGAATAAGCAGTCTCTTCTCAAAAAGCAATTATTAACACAGAATAATTTTTCATTATTTGTGACAGAGTGAGAGCATGCATGAGTGCACACATGAGTAGTTTTACTTTGAAGGAAAAAACTGGGGAGGAAAATCTACCTGAAATAAAGAGAGAAGTTCTGAGAGTCTCTTTAAAGAGTCTCTCTATTATTCCTAAGGGTCACTAAGTGTGAGATCATCTTGGGAGAAAAAAAAAAATAAAAAGAATTATAGATCATCATAAGAGAAGTCAAATTCAGCAGATGCAAAGCTCTGTATTCTGCAATACAGAATATTGCCTGGACTTGTGGTAGCTGTAGTCGGGTTGTAGGAAGGGGTACTAGTGACAGGGATAGTGAGGCAAAGTTTTTAAAGACAGTGTTGGCTGGGGGGGGTTGCCTTTCTTTTTAAAATGTTGCTGAATAGAAGCTTTAAAAATATATATATTTTAAAATAGTAATCTACTTTTCTTTCTTTCTTACAGCTTGTGGCCAATGCAATCCTTTTTGTTAGTGTAAATTTGTATGGGGTCTTTGTGAGGATTTTGACAGAAAGGGCTCAGAGGAAGGCATTCCTACAGGCCAGGAACTGCATTGAGGACAGGCTGAGGCTGGAGGATGAAAATGAAAAACAGGTAAGTTTCTAAGCCTTATTTCTTTTTCTCTGTTTCTTCTGAGATGATTGTAGTTATGTGAACTACAGGACAGGACATTGCTGATGAGTGCATGACAGACCATGTGTGTGTTTTCATTGTGAAGGAAAGGTGCTGTCTCCCCCAGCTGCTTCAGCTCTTCCTCCTGAGTACAGGCACACTCTTTGCAGCACAGAAGCTGCAATCTGACCTCACAGATATTGCAGCTCCAGAACCAGAAGGGATGTATTTTAAGGCTAAGGAAAAGGTAGCATGCTATTGCAATCTAAGGTCTTAGGGGGGGGGTGTCTTCTGCATGGATGTTTTTTGGGTGGGTATTAGATATGCTGTAAAACTTCTGTCTCTGTGTGCAATAATCTCTTTGCATTCATGACACCTATAAACAAAAGTCAGTTTAAGGAGAGGGGGCTGCACTGATATAGATGAATAACTGTGATAACAATCGATTCCTTTTCTCAGAGCTGTCTTAGTACTGTGATTGTTTATTTCACACAGTTTTATCAATCAATCTTTCAAGCAGATTTGGAAACAATTAGAAAAACTGCTATATTATGGAGCTTCCTGATGTTACTCACAGGTCAGAATCTTTAACCTAGAATCTGCTCACCTGTAAGGTTTGGACTGGATTTTTCTTTTTGTCTAGTTGATAATAAAAGGCTGCTCTAGAATACATAGAAAAACTCCATTGACCTCTGTGGAATGATGGTAACTTAGGCCAATCCAGGACTTAAGTGGTTCAGACCTTGCTATACAAGATGTTGGGGTCTTGGTTGTGTACCTCTCATACTTCCATTCACTTGCAGTTTCTCTAGCAAGTATATTTCTGTGTGTGAAACAGCATAAGTCCTTATGTGCTTTATGTTATGAATTGAGTGAATGCATTTTTATGACCTGAACAAACTCTGCAATAAGTAGAACAACTTTGTATCATGTTAACTGGCTGTCAAAAGTGCCACCAAAATACTGTCTGTTGCTGCTCTCACAGTATATTAAAATACCTCTAAAGCAAGGGTAAGAATTAAGACATGATTACAGGCTACAAAATTATTCTGTAGTTGTTGTGGCATAATGGAGACCAAGTTTCCAGCTGGCAACACTCCAGAGTGTATGAAAAAAGATAATGCTGATGTAGTTCAATTTTTGTGATTATTCCTGTACTTTCACTTTTGAAGTATTAACATTAAATGTTAAAAAGGACTGATTTTTTTCGTCAGACTTCCTAGTGACATTCAAATGGGTGACCCAAAAACCATAGCCCTTGTACACTGAGAACTGTAATCTAAAACGCTAAAACCTTTCCGTGGTATTTCGGTGCGAGTCTCTCTTGGGAAAGGAAAGAACATGCTCTTGACTTTTGAACATACACAGCCTTCTGGAGTTGAAAGTGTTGACTGTGTGAGACAGATACCGCAGCTGAAACTGTAAGTGAGATTACTTCTGTTGTGTCCTACTTACAGTGATTCTTATAAGGTATGCATATGTAGTAATAGTTTCATGTGATAATTTTAATAAAACTATTTTTATGAGCAAGACCAAAGATCCTATGTTGTAGAATTTTTTTGAATCATCATACAGGAGTCAAATCCAAGAACCAAGTAAGTTTTAGACCATGAGCAAATAATGATAATAATTCACTTAGGATAAGCTTCTTCCCTTTTTGTCTGTAAATCTCAGGAGAAGGACCATCCTCTGCAGAGCAAGCAGCTAAGAATAAATTGGGGTTAGGAACTGGCTGGAAGCCCGGGCCCAGAGAGTGGTGCTGAATGGTGCTGCATCCAGTTGGCAGCCGGTCACCAGTGGTGTCCCCCAGGGATCAGTGTTGGGCCCAGTTCTGTTTAATATCTTTATCGACGACTTAGATGAAGGGATTGAGTCCATCATCAGCAAATTCGCAGATGATACCAAGCTGGGAGGAAGTGTGGATCAGCTGGAAGGCAGGAGGGCTCTGCAGAGGGACCTGGACAGACTGGAGAGCTGGGCTGATTCCAATGGGATGAGGTTTAACACGGCCAAGTGCCGGGTCCTGCACTTTGGCCACAACAACCCCATGGGGAGCTCCAGGCTGGGCACAGAGTGGCTGAGGACAGCCAGGCAGAAAGGGACCTGGGAGTTTGGATTGACAGGAAGCTGAACATGAGCCAGCAGTGTGCCCAGGTGGCCAAGAAGACCAATGGCATCCTGGCCTGTATCAGGAACAGCGTGGCCAGCAGGTCCAAGGAGGTGATTCTGCCCCTGTACTCAGCACTGGTGAGGCCACACCTCGAGTACTGTGTCCAGTTCTGGGCCCCTCAGTTTAAGAAGGATGTTGAGGTCCTGGAACAGGTCCAAAGGAGGGCAACCAGGCTGGTGAAGGGACTTGAACACAGGCCCTGTGACGAGAGGCTGAGGGAGCTGGGGCTGTTCAGCCTGTAGAAGAGGAGGCTCAGGGGAGACCTCATTGCTGTCTACAACTCCCTGAAAGGAGGCTGTAGCGAGGTGGGAGTTGGTCTCTTTTCCCAGACGACTTTCAACAAGACAAGAGGACATAGTCTTAAGTTGTGCCAGGGGAGATTTAGGTTAGATATTAGAAAGAATTTCTTTACGGAGAGGGTGATCAGGCATTGGAATGGACTGCCCGGTGAAGTGGTGGATTCTCTGTCCCTGGAGACATGTAAAAAGAGACTGGATGTGGCACTCAGTGCCATGGTCTAGCAACCGCACTGGTGGGTCAGGGGTTGGACTTGATGATCTCTGAGGTCCCTTCCAACCCGGCTAATTCTATGATTCTATGATTCTATGAAATACTGTGTTTCCTGGAACTGTGCTTGTTCTGATACTACTCAGGCAGAGCACCTGAGCACTTGCCCTTTTACTCTCATTTTGCCATCTCTCTGTGTCCACTTCATTAATTTCAGATCATCCTTTGCCCGTAGAGTGAGCAAGACATTGTCACTCTGCTTCCTGGAAGACTCCCAGTGCTAGATGCCCCTGCTTCACACCTTCCCAAGTGAGCAAGAAAGGAGCAGAGATGAGGGAGGGGGGATACATTCAGCATAGAGAAAGAAGTAATCAGCTGCTGTATGAGGCTGTTTGTCATCTGATTCAGAGGGGAAGGAAGCTGTGGCTCACCATGTATTAATTCCCAGCTTGGCAGCTCCTGAAGTGGTGTTGTACTCTAAGGAAGTGGTTGCATTGTAATTCTGAGGCCGTCTTAATTTGAAATGCAACTGGACCACTGTGTTTAATGACCTGTACACTCACATTTGCCATTTTTCTAGTCTCTCTTTCAGCGTGTGTATAGTTTGGTCCTCCCCACAGTTTTGTGATGATGAATTTCACTCTGATTATGCAGTCTGTGAAACAGAACATTTGTCATAGACCTGTTGCATGATGACTTGATTGGGTGCTTTTCAGCTCTTGTTTTATGACAAATTATGAGTAATCATTCTACAGTAACCTTTTTGATGCCACTCACAACACTGTAGACTTTTCTCATAACCTGCTTCTCTCTCTTTTCATGCTGAAGAATTGAAGCTCATTTAGTCTCCTGGTATGTGTAAGGTCTTTAATACTCCAGTCTTGCTAACCTTGTAACAGAACTTACTGACATTTCCTGCCCACCCCACCAACAATAAGAGTATTTTTTTGAATATTCATGGATTGGATTTGGAGAGAAAGCATATAATTCGCATCAATGAAATGCACTTGCAGCAGCACAGTCTGATGTGAAAAGTGCCTATTGTTTTCGTATGAGGAAGGCAGGAAAAATGTTTGACTTCATCCAAACCTGCAAAGCCCACAAAAAAAAGCTTAGGTATCATCACTGTTTTTTAATTATGTAAGTACATGCAAATGTGTTTGCAAAATAAAGACCGTCTTTTAATCAGCTTCCTTAAATCTTTCCTTATTTCCTAGAAGTTGCTTTGGTACTTGCTCACAATTAGAACATGATGGAGGGACTGGGCTGAGACAGCCAACTCTGTGGCTAGCTTCAGAGCCAGAATCATGGCACTCCAGCTGCCCAGTTTTGCTGAGAGGTAGGGCTGAGGGTTGTTCCCTTTGCAAGTGCAACACTGTGCTACTGTAGTAGTGCTGATTTGGGGAGCCAGCCTAGCACCTCGGTGTTGATCTGCTGTGGGTCTGTATATGTTCACCAAAACATCTGAAGCTATCTAAATCCTTTATGCAGTGCTGAAGTGTGTGTTTGCATGTATTTGTGTCTGCATTCCAAATGTCTGCTGCATTTTAAGCCAATATCCTTAACATATATAGTATAGTAACTGGGTCATCCCTGGATCAGAGATTGGATTAATAACTATTCATAGAAAATGGAACAGTGTCAGTGAAATTGTCAGCATGAGTCTCACTATAGAATACTTTGAACTGCTGCATTTTGGGTTCAAATTTCTTGCTGAGTTCAGATCCTCCTTCAAAGCAATTTAATCTAGATATTACACATTTTGGATATGTGTACTATCTCCTGTACATAAGAGGATAACACCTGTAGCAACCCTTTAGTAGTTTTGTCTATTATGTTTCATGTCAAGCAAAAGGGAAAAAAATTACAAGATTATGTTTGAATAAAGCAAACCATGTTGAACTTTGATTTTTTTGTAATGGATAACAGGTTGTTGGGTTTGTTTTCTTTTCTTCTAGTGCAGCAGCGAACCTGAAGAATTAGTTATTTGCACATCTTCAGACAGAAGTAATTTCTAGGTGCCTGACAGCGTGCTTATCGATGCGTAATAAGGTTCTCCTCATGTTTCCCATTCCTTCCATTCTCAGAATCTTGCATATTTTTTCGTTGCAGAGCAGAAGAAAATATGAAATTTATCATTAAAACACAGGCCCTGTTTCCATACTGGCTCTGAATCAACAAATTGCCCTGCAGCAGAAATTTCATCTGGATTATGCGTGGGCATAAAAACATGTTCTTGGTTCAAATTATCTAGTGTGCAACAGGGAGGTGATCCTGATTGTACATAAATTGCAGAGTAAGAGATGCCTGTTCTCCTGGAAAAGCTAGCCAGTGCAACCTTTGAAAATGTAGGAACTAATAAATCTTAGCTGACAGGGTGAGCCTGTAGCACATTAGCATTGTGTTCTGTGTTACAGGGAAGTTTTACATTGAATTTACTGTGCATTCAAACAACCTTACACAGGAAGATCCACATTCAAAAATCTATTTGTTCTTTTCTAGGATCAGGAAAAATGAAAAGAAGTAATGACACAGCTTCAGTTCATCAGTTTGAACTGCTGGGATTCACACCTACTCATGTAGACTGGCCAGCAATGCTTCTTAACAGCAGCAGAGATGGAAACTTGTCCTCCTCTCTGCTTTGTTGGCCATTTTTGACTGTTTAGAGCCTTACACTCTGAACTGAAATGGACTGTTGGCCACCTTTATCCTGCTGTGTAACACCCATAGTCTGTCCTCCACCTTTCTCAGGTAAAAGGAGTTGTAAAGAGGCACATCTCTCTCTGCCACACAGCAGTAATGGCCCAGAAGCTTTCCACCCACTAGCGTATGTTAATTCCCATTCCTGCAACAGTCCTGCACGTGTCTGTCCTTAATATAGCAAACAATAAATTTTAGACTACTCAGGTTAAATGCAAACCTTCAAGTGGAAGGCTTCAGCTTCAATCTGAAGCCATTATGAACTGCTTATTACCCCTTGCAAGGCAGGGAATAGCAAACAAATAAATGTGTCCTAATTTTACAGTTCTATTACACCTTTCTGTATGCAGAGAAAACATCTCATCTGAAAGTGGGCAGTGCCAGAAGATACATTGTTTTGTATACCATTGGGATTCTTCTTACCTAACTTAAGCCAAGTAAAAGTGAGGCTTGTAGTCTAACCTTTTAACCTATGGGCAGTAATAGACTCATAGAGGGGTAGTTCATCCTTTCTAGCCTGAACACTTTGCTGAAGATGAGATGAGGTTTTTTCCTGAGAGTGGCTACAGGGGGACACCTAAACTTAGGGCTACACAGCAATATGATAAAGATGAGAGGTGCCTTGCAACAGGATTTGTAATGTCAAAGTGTAGAAACTCAGTATAACACAGGAAAAATAATAGAATTACGAATGTTATAAAGTAGATACATTTTTATTGAATTGTAGTTGTATTAGTCTACCCACATGCCTTTAATTTGCTAAATGTAGCATATGGCATTGGAGAAAATCTATTAAAGACTTTAAAAAGCCACACTTAAAATGGTAGGGCAGATCAATACTATAACAATTTGGTTTAACTTTTTTTCACCCCCTGAGAGCTTTCTGATGTTAGTAATTATGTCAATTTAAATCAGTAATCAATTTCATTTTCTGACATGAGGTGTGAACAAATTTCCAACACAACAAAAACCTTGCTTTTTAGCCTCAGTCTATGTAGTCACTCATACTCTTTCTAACAGAGTTTAAAAGCAGCCTTGGACTGCTGTTTGTTGCAGGTTTTTTTCTATAGATGTATGTATCACATATTGTCATGCTACCTACATTAAGCTCTTACAATAAATACTACTTACACTGAGTAGAGTAGACAAACATACACAGCTAAGTTAAAAAATGTCTGCTAGGAGTTTTGAAATAAATATTGGGAGTTTCCTAATATGTTCTACTTCAAAAACCTGTCAATTATATATGCTCGTGTTGTTTGGCTCTGAATTTTTTAGCTTATTTTTCCAAGTTGCTCTGTGTATTTTCCATAAGAGAATGGAACAGGAGGAACAAATAAGAACATACAAACCTGTCATTACATGATTAAAAATACACTACATTAAAAATTAATTAAAATATTTAAAAAACTAGAGTTTACAACAGGTTGTGGATAACAGTTGCTAATGTAAATTATCATGGGTAAGAACACTGGCTATAGTGCATCAGATCCATAGATTAAATACATAAATAAATACAAATACGTCAGAAGTACTTTTGTATGAGTGATTTCTAATGCTAGTCCAATATACATACAGCAGTGCTGTGTGGACTCTCATGCACTGTTGGTATGTATTTTAGTAGGATGTCACAGTACAAAGTATTGCATCCTCAGGAGTGTTTCCTGATGTTCTTCCCTCAGCAGTAGGATTCATAAGGAGCTTTAAAATGTGACTATGAAAGTTCTCTTACATGCATTTTTATTGCTGTCCACTGAATTATTTTAGCTTCTTAAAGTGTCTTAAATATAACAAAAAGCTAGGTAATGCTTTAGCACAAGCTTGATACAACTTCTGTGCCACTTCGAAAAGCAGCTCTGCCACATAGGTACTTCACATTACAGCAGGTGTCCTAGCTACCCAAGTAGTTTGCCAAATGGTTCCAGAGCTGCTATGTTACTGCTTAAGCTCAGGTTATCTCCAAGAACAAGGATACTGAGCTGGGCACTTTACTTTCATTCCATTGTATGATAGTATATTCTGGTTGCACACATGTACTCATGTTTTCCCTGATTCTTTTGCTCAGCCTTCTGTGAAGGAAAAGAGAGACCACCTCCTGTTAAATGGCAAAAAAAAAAAAAAAAGCAGTCTGAGGTGTTTTGGGGTTTTTTCAGGTGAAGCCTTTATACTAGGGCAGGTAGCAGTGTGTCTTAATGTTCCTCTTATTCTTCCCTTCTTCTGGACCCTCAGCTCCAGCAGCAAGGAAAGAGGACTGGAGATGTCTGTGGCCTTTGTCCCCCTGCTCCCCTGTGTTGAGCCTGTTTCCCTGTAACGCGCCAGAACAGACCACAGCAGGTTTGCCACATATCTCTGTGGAGCTGATGGAGATAGCTGAGTTTTGGAGAAGAGTGTGGTGAGGAAAGGTGTCTTATCTCATGGAGCAGACAAAAAGCAGAGGGTGCCACAGTCCCAGTACCAGGTCGATTCCACTGCCTGTGTGCTGTCCTGCAGACTTTGTACCATTGAGGAGTTTTATGCCCACTCTCCAGTCCAATGCTTTTGAACTATATGCTGCCCATTTATGTATGTTTTAGCCAAGATGCCACCCTCCCTTATTTCTTCCAGAAAGTCATACCTTCTCTATGTGAACCTTTCGATGCCTCCTTAAACACTATACTGATAATATACCCTGCCTTCTTTTTACTTAAACAACAATAGTAAGTTAACAGAAATCACAAAAATCACAGAAAATTAAGGGTTAGAAGAGACCTCAAAAGACCATCTAGTTCAACCCCCCTGACAGAGATATGTTACTATTAAGTTAACTTACTATCTAAAGATACCATGTTGCAGCTCATACATGCTAAATTAATCAGATACTAAAAGTATTTTTTTAGAAAACACTTATAAAAAAAAACCAAACAACTCAAAATATATGCATTCAGTGGCAACTTTATGGATTTTATTTTATGAATATGATCTTAATAATTACTTGCTGATAAATAAAATTTAGAAATCTCAGGAATGTTCTGAAACATTGCCACCTTGTGGCGTTCAAAAAATCACCATCTCGAACAGTATTTTTTTATTTACTTGGAAGAAAGGACATAGCATAGTTTAATTGAAAGTAATGCACTGACGAAAGCTCATTTTTATTCATAATGAAGGCTGTCTTTGTTTTCCATCTTAAAGAAAGTATAAAGGAATCTTAGTAATTCTACACAAAGTTGTTCTTTCATGCATTGTACTAGTTTGGTGAGTTTTTTTCCTCTCATTAATTGTTTTCCTGACAGGGAATTAAAATGCCTGTGCACTGTAATATAGGGATGACAGAGACCAAAACCCCACTAAACAGTAGTTTTTAAAATGACACAAGAATGAACTTGCCTAGGTGTAATTAGTTATAGCAGGTGGTAATATTTAATACTTTGGAGTCCCATATGATTGAGTAGAAGCTGAATCTCAAAATTAAATAGATGAATTGACTTTTAAAGTGTCTCATTAATATTTAATATGCATGTCTGCTGCTTGTATTCTCCAGGAAAAAAAAAAAAAGCTTTCTAATTATAGTGACACTTTCCATTAAATATAGCAAAAGATCTATGGTAAACTGCAAAAATTGGTGGATTAGATTTCATTTTTTGTATTCTAAAGAATGTTATAGTAGGTTATCAAAATGCTCCTTTCATTTGTGTGCTTTTTTTCCTATTTGTTATTGTTGTTGGTGTGTTTCTATAAAAACAAAAAATATTATTATATTTTCAGCCAGGAAACAGAAGTGCCAAACCTGGTTTTGTTACATGTTTCTTTCTTTCTTTTTAAAGTCCTTATGAAAATCCAAAAAGCAGGGAACCATGGGCATGCAGTCTGTCCTGAATAATGGGCTTCAGTGCCATGCAATGTGAGAAAAGGACAGAATCTGGTGTGTCATCTGGAGTTCCTGTTTTCCTGAGCATGAGCTTGGGAGTCTCTAAGTCCTATTTTGAGCAAGGTCCCTGGCACAGAGCTGTCTGCCAAGACACATGTAAGGCCCAGGTTCGCTGGAGGGTGAGGGTAGCAGTACCACCAGGCTGGCTGTAAGAAGCAGCTCAAGAGAAAGTCAGGAAAGCTGACTAAAAGAGACTGAGTTTAATCCGTTGGAGTCCTGTTCTCCTGGGACTGAAATACATACAAACCAGTAAAAATTTTCTGCAAGGCTTCAGCAGGTACAGACCTCATTTTCAAAATGAGTTCCATTAGTTGTACATGTAGAGTAACATGGGATGAAAAGGAGAAAAGATATTCAAAGAGCGGAATGTGAGAGCCCATAGCTTTGAAGCAATGCTACAGTTCCTCTGGTTGCTTCTCTTATGTAACTCAGAAAAATGGCATCAACTGTTTTCTTTAATAAAACATTCTGTACTGATTATAAAGACGATTTCCATTTTGTTTTCTATTTATCTCATATGATAATCTACAGGAATACAATTTAGCATGAAAAAGGAAAGCAAGTGCATCCCCTTTATGTGTAGAAATTTGTGAGGGGTTATCCAACTGCACAGCAGGCAGTACGAAGAAAGGAATTGGCTGTGAACATTCAAATATTTTTCTGCATTTCTGCCTTCTTTTCTGATTAAGGGAAAGTGAATTCATAAATGATTTACAACTTGATGTGGGAATTTGAAAATGTATTACAGTCATTTCCCAGATAGATGTAAAAATAAATTTGTATGACAGGAATAGATTTTAGTATTACACTGGGTAAGTATATTTTGAGGAGCTGCATGAAGTTATAAATCAAGGAGAAAATTTCAAAGAGACTTTGAGAAAGTAATAAATGTTCAGAAGAACAGTGAAATTAGAAAAACAATTATTTTCAATATGGGAGGGGAAGGGCATCTTTATGTGGAGACAGGCACAAGAAACGTATGGGAAAGATTCACTGGGAACTCTCATAAACGCAGAGCTGGGGTTTGGGTCAGAGAAGCTGTCCAGGCCAGGAATGGGAATGGGAGAGGGGGATTGTGCTGAGAAGCCTCCAAATTGGAGAAAGCTAAAAAAGCATTGGGGCAGAATACAGCATACAGATGAGAGAAATTTACTCCAAGAGTCTCTGCTGTCTGCTTGCTTCTTTCAGCTTCCCATCTCAGGAAAGAGAAATCATACTACTGCTTAAGCAAACTGAACCTTAAGCTCCCCTGCTGTTTTAGAAGAAAGGATGGTATGATGGCTTCAGTACTCCCCAGGAACCCGCAGGCATTCCTGGTCCTTGTGATGTTTTCTCCCTCGGTACACAATAGTCAGAAGGGACCTCTGGAGATCAGCCAACCCAACCACCCTCTCAGAGAATCACAGAATCACCTGGGTTGGAAAGGACCTCTGAGGTCATCAAGTCCAACCCTTGATCCATTACCACCGTGGTTACCAGACCATGGCACTGAGTGCCACATCAGTCTCTTCTTAAAAATCTCCAGTGGCGGAGAATCCACCACCTCCCTGGACAGCCCATTCCAATGCCAGATCACCCTCTCTGTAAAGAATTTCTTCCTAATATCCAACCTAAACCTCCCCTGGCAGAGCTTAAGTCCATGCCTTCTTGTCTTACTGGTAACTGCCTGGGAGAAGAGTCCGATCCCCCTGGCTACAGCCTCCTTTCAGGGAGTAGAGAGTGATGAGGTCTCCCCTGAGCCTCCTCTTCTCTAAACAACGAAATAACCCCAGCTCTCTCAGCTGTTCCTTGTAGGACTTGGGCTGGAGTCCCTTCACAGCCTCTGAACCTGCTCCAGCACCTCGATATCCTTCCTGAACTGAGGGGCCCAGAACTGGACACAGTACTCGAGGTGTGGCCTCACCAGCACTGAGTACAGGGGCAGAATCACTTCCTTGGACCTGCTGGCCACGCTGTTCCTGATACAGGCCAGGGTGCCATTGGCCTTCTTGGCCACCTGGGCACACTGCTGGCTCATGTTCAGCTTCCTGTCAATCCAGACCCCCAGGTCCCTTTCTGCCTGGCTGCTCTCCAGCCACTCTGTGCCCAGCCTGGAGCTCCCCATGGGGTTGTTGTGGCCAAAGTGCAGGACCCGGCACTTGGCCGTGTTGAACCTCATCCCGTTGGAATCAGCCCAACTCTCCAGTCTGTCCAGGTCCCTCTGCAGAGCCCTCCTGCCTCCCGGCTCATCCACACTCCCCCCTAACTTAGTGTCATCTGCAAATTTGCTGATGCTGGACTCAATCCCCTCGTCTAAATCATCAATAAAGATATATAAAACAGAACTGGGCCCAACACTGATCCCTGGGGGACACCACTAGTGACCAGCCGCCAATTGGATCAGCCCCACTCAGCACCACTCCCTGGGGGCCTCCAGCAGTTCCTAACCCAGCACAGGGTGCTCCTGTCTGAGCCCTGGGCTGACAGCTTTTTCAGGAGAATGCTGTGGGAGACAGTGTCAAAGGCTTTGCTGAAGTCCAGGTAGACTCCATTTACAGCCTTCCTCTCATCCACCAGATGGGTCACGCAATCATAAAAGGAGATCAGGTTGGTCAGACAGGACCTGCCCTTCCTCACCCCATGCTGGCTGGGTCTGATCCCCTGTCTCTCCTGTAGGTGCTGTGTGATTGCCCCCAGGATGTTCTGCTCCATAACCCTGCCAGGCACTGAGGTCAGGCTGACAGGGCTGTAATTTCCTGGGTCCTCCTTCCGGCCCTTTTTGTGGATTGGTGTGACATTCACCAACTTCCAATCATCTGGGACCTCCACAGTGAGCCAGGACTGTCGGTGAATTATGGAAAGCGGCTCGGCAAGCTCTTTCGCCAGCTATCTCATTACTCTGGGGTGGATCCCGTCTGGTCCCATAGACTTGTGAGGATCCAAGTGGCTCAGCAAGTCACAAACTGTTCACTTCTGGTTTACAAGGAGGCTGTTCAGCTTCTGATTTCTCTCTACAAGCTCCTGAAGCCAGCTGTCCTCAGGACAACCTGTCTTACTGAGGTAAAGAAGGTGCTAAATACCTCAGACTTTTCCTCATCTTTGATAACTGTTTCCCTCCATGTCCAACAAAGAATGGAGGTTTTCCTTGCCCCTCCTTTTGATGTATCTGTAGAAGGACTTTTTGCTATTCTTAACAACAGTGGCAGGATTAAGTTCAAATCGTACCTTTGTCTCTCTAATTTTCTTTCTACATAACTGAACTATATTCCTAAGCTCTTCCTGAGTAGCCCGCCCTTTTTTCCATAGTCTGTAAGCTCTCTCTTTTACCCTAATTTCCTTCAATATCTCCCTGTTCAGCCAGAGTGGTCATCTTCCCCTCCAGCTTGCCTTTCGGCACACAGGGGCAGCCTGCTCCTGAGCATTCAAGACTTGCTTCTTGAAGTACGTCCATCCCTCCTGGACCCCTTTGTTTTCAAGGGCTGTTTCCCAGGGTACACTCTGAATCAGTCTTCTGAATAGGCCAAAACCTGCCCTCTGGAAGTCCAATGCAGAGGTTTTATTGATGGCTCTCCTTGCATCCCTGAGTATTGAAAACCATTATTTCATGGTCACTGTGCCCCAGACATCCTCCAACCACTGCATCTCCCACCTGCCCCTCTCTGTGAACAGGTCTAGTGGGGCCCCATCTCTGGTAGGCTCTTTCACCAGCTGGAGCAGTAAATTATCCTCTATACACTCTAGGAATCTCCTAGACTGCCTCTTCTCTGCTGTGTGGAGTTTCCAGCAGACATCCAGCATGTTAAAGTCACCCACGAGAACAAGGGCTGGTGGTTTTGAGACATATGCCAGCTGCCTGTAGAATAATTCATCACCCTCATCCTCCTGATTGGGTGGTCTGTAACAGACTCCCAACAGGATATCAGCCTTGTTGGCCTTCCCTCTGATTTTGATCCACAAAAATCTCAGATTTTTAGATTAGGGATGATAGTTGGACTCAATGATCCCAAGGGTGTCTTCCAACCTGAAAGGTTCTAAGATTCTAATCAAAGCTGTTGCTAATTGATTCGTGCTCCCTGTCTCACTTGTTCAATTCTTTTCTGTCACCACCCATGCCCATCAGAGACAACAACAACTCAAGCATGAATGTCACCACAAATGTGACCAGCCTCACATCAGTGCTGTTACTTGTTCCATTCAATGCACTCTGCAGCCATGCACATCTAGTTTTCCTTTTAGTATGGTTTCAGATTATTTTTATAATCAGATCAACCATACAGGTGTAAATGAAAAACAAACTGGCAACTATGGTAGGAATTGCTGAATATAGATCCAGGTGGAGCACTTTCCCATTAATTCAATCTTAACATTCCAGTCCTCTGAGTCTTTGATCATTCCTTAGGCTTTACCTGAAGGTCAGTACTACTTTGCTTAACAGATTAGATTTTGCACAAAAAAGTGAGACTTCTCTTATATTGTTTTCCCGTGATTTCATTTTTTTTTCAGTGATTTGATCTTTTCCATCCTGGGGTTCATTTTAACCTTTTCCAGTCTCTTTTCTAGTGACAATTCTTTATAGCCATGGTGCTACTTCCTTTCTTGGCCTAAAAGGTCAGCAGTGACTGTCCTTTAGGAAAGCCATGCCTGAGTCTTTCTTCATGTGGGGAATCTGAGACTGCTAACTGACTTCGTAAAGACTGTACAGTTCTTCCAATTCTTCTTCAGTAATCCAACTCTATTTTTTTTTCTCTTTCTTTTTTTTTTTTTTTTTTTTTTAAATCTTTAATGAAAAATGCCAGCCACCACGATTTGATACAGGATTTCCACCAGCTCTAAAAACTACATAAGCCTTTATGGTCAATACTGACCAGCTCCAAAACAGAAGTCTTTTTTAATGAAGATCAGCAACCCATGCTAAAAACCTTTCTGTGTGTATAGCAAGAAGAGATCTGTTTAAGCAGGGGTTTGTTCTGATGCATGCCATTACTGATCTGGTTGGAACAGATACTGACCACACTAAATGAGATACCATTAAAACTGCACATTTATTACTG
This sequence comes from Florisuga fusca, assembly GCA_038090715.1. Lineage (NCBI taxonomy): Eukaryota > Metazoa > Chordata > Aves > Apodiformes > Trochilidae > Florisuga > Florisuga fusca. Next base: position 44,448,677 of record JAAWXA010000002.1, on the reverse strand, counting down.
TTTTGGTTAGTCAGACTGTGGATAAGTCTATCATCCACTCTCACTGCATAATAACCAGCTGCTGTAGTCCTTGTAATGTAACACTTTGGTTAGGTTCAGAAATAGGACTCACAAAAGGATAGCAAATGATCCTGGAAAGTCTTTCCCAGGCAGATAAATGCTAGCAATAATAAATTAAGTTGTTATTATTGTCATGAACGAAAATTAGAGACAATTATCTGCTCTGGAAGCTAGCTTTTCCCTTTTGGTATAGTATTTTAATTTTTTTTTTAATGAAGAAGTCTTTAAAAAGACACATAGGCTGCAGAAGTTTGAGAGAAAATGGTTCGTATTATTTATACAACACAAATTCTCAGAAAGCAGACTAGGTTAGGAAAATATTGTCTATGCTAGTTTAAATAATGGTCAAATGCTATACTACAAAACTAATGTTGTTTACATTTTCTTTTAGGAACGTCTCTTGATGAGTCTTTTGCCCAGGAATGTTGCAATGGAAATGAAGGAAGATTTTCTGAAGCCTCCTGAAAGGATTTTTCACAAGATTTACATTCAAAGGCATGACAACGTTAGGTAGGATTGATGCATCCCATTAAATAAGCTCAGTTGGAATTAAATATAGCCAGGGAGATCAAGGGGAACAGCAAAAATTTCTATAGGTGTATTAAGAGCAAAAGGAAGACTAGGGAAGCTGTGGGCCCCCTCAGAAAGGAAACAGGTGAACTACTGGCAAGTGGTATGGAGAAGGCTGAGGTTGTCAATTACTTCTTTACCTCAGTCTTCACCGGCAAGGGCTCCAACCACAGTCCTGAAGTCACAGACAACAATTGCCATGGTTGGAAGGAAGAACTGCCAATTATAAGTGAAGATCAGGTTCGTGACCATCTAAGAACCTGAAAGTGTACAAGTCCATAGGGCCCGATGGGATAAACACATGGGAACTGAGGGAACTGGCAGATGTGGTTGCTAAACCTCTGCCTATCATATTCTGAAAGTCATGACAGTCCAGTGAAGTCCCCACTGACTGGAAAAGGGGAAACATAACCCCCATTTTCAAAAAGGGAAAGAAGGAAGATCCCGGAAATTATAGGCCAGTCAGTCTGACCTCTGTGTCGGAAATATCATGGAGCAGATCCTCCTGGAGACACTGCTGGAGCAGAAAAATAGTGATGAGGTGACTGGATATAACCAACACAGCTTCACAAAGGGCAAATCAAGGACAGAACTTGTGGCCTTCTATGAAAAGGTCACAGCACCAATAGACAAGGGAAGATCAACCTACATCATTTACCTGGACCTGAGCAAAGCCTTCGACATTGTGCCACACAACATCCTGGTCTCCAAGCTGGTAAAACATGGGTTTGATGGATGGACAATTTGATGGATTAAGAACTGGCCTGATGTCCACAGCCAAAGAGTGGCTGTCAATGGGTCCATGTCCAAGTGGAGGCCAGTGACAAGTGGAGTCCCTCAAGGATCAGTGTTGGGACCAGACATGTTTAACATCTTTGTTGGCAACATGGATCGTGACACTGAGTGCACCCTCAGCAAGTCAGTGAAGACACCAAGCTGTGTGGTGCAGCTGACATGCTGGAGGGAAGGGATGCCATCCAGAGGGACCTTGACAGGCTGGAGGGGTGGGACCATGCCAATGAAGTTCAACAAGACCAAGTGCAAGGTCCTGCATCTGGGTTGAGGAAATCCCAAACACAGATATAGGCTGGGCAGTGACTGGCTTGAGAGCAGCCCTGAGGAAAAGACCTTGGGAGTGCTGGTGGATGAGAAGTTCAACATGAGCCATCAGTGTACACTTGCAGCCCAGAAAGCCAACCAGATCCTTGGCTGCATCAAGAGAAGCGTGGCCAGCAGCTCGAGGGAAGGGATTCTCCCCCTCTGCTCTGCTCTCCTGAGACCCCACCTGGAGTACTGCATCCAGGTCTGGAGCCCCTGTTACAGGAGAGACATGGATGTGCTGGAGTGTGTCCAGAGAAGGGCCACGAGGATGATCAGAGGGCTGGAGCACCTCTGCTATGAAGACAGACTGAGAGAGTTGGGGTTATTCAGTCTGGAGAGGAAAATGTTCCAAGGAGATCTTACTGTAGCTTTCTAGTATCTGAAGGGGGCCTGCAAGAATGCTGGTGAAGGACTTTTAGGATATCAGCTTGGACTAAGGGGAATGGATTCAAACAAGAGGAGGGTAGATTTAGATGGGAAGTTAGGAAGAAGTTCTTCACCATGAGGGTGGTGAGACACTGGAACAGGTTGACCAGAAAGGTGGTGGAAGACCCATCCCTGGAAGTCTTTAAGGACAGACTGGAGATGGCTCTGAGCAACCTAATCTACTGGGAGATGTCTGTGCCCATGGCAGGAAGGTTGGAAGTAGATGATCTTAAAGGTCCCTTCCAACCCTGAAAATTCTATGATTCTATGAAATAATTTAAAGCAGATAATATGTAGTCCAAATACAGTGACATACAATTGCAGTTAAGTTTTCAAGGAAAAAGCAAGCTGTCAAGTGGAGATTTGTCATTTATTCAGAAGGGGAGAATGGGCCCACTAGGAAGACTTAATAGTCTTCTCAGAAGGTAATAGACTTCTCAGAAGAAGTCTGCATCAATAAATGGCTTAGAAAAATGGTGCTGGGAGGCAGAGGACTATTTTCAAATGAGTAGTCATTCTTTTGTACTGTCTTATGTTTGGGGCTAATAGGAGTACTTACTCTGCATAGTAACTTTCACACATTTTTATTTTCTGATAGATGGATTACTTTTAATATAGTATCTTGCATGCAAGATTCTTGTAGCTTAGGTGCCTCCTACTGTCTTTGTTTGTCCCTCTGGTGATCACATTGCATATATAATTATAACCATTGTGTTCAGTGGTGCCATCACAGTGCTACGAAATGCGTATATACTACTGTTAGTTGCACTTAGATTCGGGTCCAAGGCAAGCCAATAATTATATCCTGATTAGTACATTTATATGTTGTATGTGTCATGGGTCTCTGCACTAGCTACAGTGTAGGTAGTCTTAAATGACACTGCTTTGCAGATGGACTGGTTGATTATAATGCTTCTAATGCTTCCAAGTTCTCTCTTGTGCTGAGATCTTTTTGAAATGTAGCCCCAGGAGTACCTTCTTTTTTTTTTTTTTTTTTTTTTTCCCTCTACATGAAATAGTGTTTCACACAGCCACTAAAACTTCTGTGGCCTACTCACTGCTTCGATGTGGAGTTCATAAAAGATCTTAAACCTGGATATTATTTCTAGAGTGGTGCATTCTTTCTCTGACATTAAGAGGGCAAGAGGGAGAAAAAGTAAGCTGGTTTCATTTTAATGTAAAAGGAAAGATCCTCAGAGAAGAGAACTGAAAACAGGAGATGTCCCTATTATCTGTACTATAAGAAACTATTACTTCTTATTTCAGCCACTCAATTACAGTATTAAAAAAAAAGATAAGGGGGGGAGCCAGTCTCCCAGTAAATAGCTGGCAAGCTCTTGCTAGCAGGTCCTGGTAGACCAGAGTTTCACCCAAATAGCTGTGAGACTCTACAGATCTGAACTATGCAAGAGAACTCTCTGTAGCTGCCATCATGACACCAGGTGTGGAGAACAGCACTATTGCATATCTCTGGGAAATGCTGCTGGTTGTCAGTGGCAATAATGTGTGCTTGCATTTTTAAGGAGATGAACACAACTTTTTTCCTTTTGAATAGTGGTAGTTCAGTGCTATACTGAGCAGACCTGAGAGACCATTCCAATATTCTTATGACTTACCCTCTTGTTCTATAATACACCACTATTGTAACAAAACAAAAAAAAAGACCCCTTACTGTTCTAAATTCCTGGAGTTTTTAACCTCAAAGCTATACAATGGAAAACAGAAACTGAGCTGCCCTTTTACCTTTCTGATTACAACACTTTCTTTTTCTCCCATAAAATATCTGGAAGTGTCAGAGAATTGTCCTCCAGAAAACCTAGGGTAGAGGAGGTAGGCTTGCAATTAATAAGCTGCATGTTTTTCCACTCTTCATCTATAAAAAAAAAGAAAACCACCAAAAACAAATAACCCCCCAACAACAATTTAAAAAACCTCACCAGCAACCAAAAATATGAGGAGATTCATACAGGTACCTTCCCTGAGAAAAATAGGGTATACAATACAGTGGATATATATATATATATATACATATATACCCCTGTAAGAGTGAATGACAGACTGATAAAACATCATTGCTTATTTCAGAGAGACCATGTGCACAGCCCTGGTTTATCAATTAATTGGTAAATATTTCAGCAACTATCAAATATCTGTTGTATGCCTGTAACTGACCGCACCTCTGGAATGGAATGGAAACACACCTCTTCATGCTGAGGGCAGAGCCCTCAGTTTTATGTCATGCTTCAATGAGCTCTTCCCAGATCCTTAGTAGAGAGAGGAATTTATTTTACTCATAAATAACTCTCTTCAGTTAGAAGTCACTTCAGACCTCCACCTTAGTACCTACAATTTTATTTTTCTTTCTTCAGTACAAAGCAATAAACTTTTTTCAACATTATCAAAGAACTCTGTGTGGATGGTGTTAAACTTACTTTGTTTTTCCATTTGAGACTGTTTTAAGGATATCAATGAATAAGGACCATAGAATAGCACTGAAAGGCTGAGTCTCCACACAGAAGGACAGTTCTGAGTGGCAGAACTTGCAAGGGGCCTGGGACCTCTAGTGGTTTGTGGAGAAAAGCCTTTTTCTCCAAGATGAACATCGCCAACTCTCTCAACCTTTCTTCATAGGAGAGGTGATCCAGCTCTTTGACCATTTTCACTGCCCTCATCTGGGCTCGCTTCAATAGCTCCATGTCTTTCTTGTGCTGGGGCCTCAGAGCTGAAGAATCATCTCCCTTGACATACTGGCTGTGCTTCCCTTTGTGCAACCTGGGATACAATTGGCTGTTTAAGCTGTTTTGGCTGTTTACAACTCAAGTCCAGTACCTCATCCACGAGTACCCCCAAGCCCACCTCCCCAGGACTGCTCACAATCCATTCATCCTCCAGTCTATACTGGTACTAAGGTTTTCCTTGACCCATGTGTAAGACCTTGCACTTGTCCTTCATAAACTTGATGAGGTTCTTACGGGTCCACTCTTCAAGCCTGTCAAGGTCAGTCTGGTTGGCATCCCTTAGCTGTAGCATTTCAACTGCACCATTCAACTTGGTGTCATCTGCAAACTTGCAGAGGGGGCACTCCCTCTTTTGGTCTGTTATTGATAAATCAGGAGGGAAATATTCAGAAGAAAAATATTGATCTTCAGTGCTTAAAAATCTGTATATATACATTAAGTTACAGGTATCTATACATAGGCTTTGTTGCAGCAGTCTGTGGGGCATACAGTCTTATACTAAATTTATGTGGATATTAGAGTGTAGGCATGTTGCCTGTGTGTGGAACATCTAGCAGAAACTGTACATTGGTAATTGTAGAAGAAATTACTGTACATTGTAACTGGAGAAACTGTTTTCTTGGAGCTTTTTAGAAAAACTTTTTTTTTTAAGCTTTTAGTTTTTCAGAAAGCTAGGTGCATTTCACAAAGAAAGGAGAAAGTATTCCAAGTGGATATTTCTGGTTTGTGTGTATGTCTATGTTCTTCATTGTTAAAGACGTTGGTGAACAGGTGACACTGTTATTACCTTGAAGGCCTACATCCCCCCTGTGCCACTCTCAACCCCCCCCATTTCTTTTCCCTTCCCCTCTCCTCCCCTCCAGCCAAATGCTAATTTTTTTCAAGTGGACATCAGAGGTGTTGCAACAGACATTACTGTTACTAATGTAACAGGTGGTAAGACATGAAAAAAATGTGAACTGCCATATTTCAAATCAAAATACAAAATAAACCAAATAAAAATTTAGAATGTGATGAGAAATAAAATGACAGAGATGTTAGAAGAAGCTGTTCTAAAATATCATCTACACTCCCCCACATACTAGTTAAAACCTGGAAGTTGCATGACATGTTGAGTTACAGCACTTCAAGTTGTTTCTTCCTCTGTTTGTTGTTGGGGTTTTTTTTGGACTGTATGAATTCTAATTTGAATGTTGGTCAAAAATGCAAACTGTATGAAAGTCCTTGATGCACATTTAAGTGCATTTGAAAATTATAAAGGAATTTAGGAGGATGATTTTATATTAACTGATTAATTTCTGGGAATACCATTCTAGGTCTGTCAAACAACAAGGATCTCAGTCAAGAATTAGGAGAATAAGTAGGTTTTTACAGGCAAATATGCAGAGAACTTTGCTGGTGTTATTGAAGTCTGTAAATCCCTCTTTCCTTATCCATCACTTGGCAGGGTCACATTCATGATAACAGAGTCACACATCACTAAAATTGACTAAATGCTGAATATTTTCTTTCTAGAAGCCTTTTTCTTGTGTTTAAATAGCATAGAAGTGGAATGGCTATTGTTTCAGCTACTGTATACATCAGAGAGAGAAGAGGATAGAGGAAACAGCAGAGAGGAAACAGTCAAGGAGGTTTTTAGAGTGTGTGGAGGGTAACTTCTTGGTGCAGCTGGTGAGGGACCCAAGCAGGCAAGGTGTCCTGCTGGACCTGCTGGTTATCAAGAGAGATGGACTTGTGGAAGATGTGATGTTTGGAGGACACCTTGGGCATAACAGCAGTGAAACGATTTGAGTTCTTTATTCTTGGAGAAGTAAAGAGGGAGGTCACCAGAACTGCCACCTTGGACTTCCAGTTGGCAGACTTTGACCAAATCATTAGAAGTTGATAGACCTCAGCTTGAAATCAATCTGACTGCAGCTGTCAAAGATAGTAAGAAATGCTTCTACAAATATATTAGCAACAAAAGGAGGACAAAGGACAATCTCCATCATTAATGGATGCAGTGGGAAATAGTGATCAAGGATGAGGAGAAAAGTGAGGTACTTAATGACTTTTTTGCCTTTGTCTTTAGTAGTAGGACCAGTTGTTTGCTGAGACGGAAGACAGGGACGGGAAGCAGCTTGAAGCCACCACAATCCAAGAGGCAATGGTTAACAACCCGCTGCACCACTTAGACATACACAAGTCTATGGGGATACACCCAAAGGTATATCCCTTTTGGTATATCCCAGAGGGAGCTGGCAGAAGTGTTCACAAATCCACTTTCCATTACTTACCAGCAGTCCTAGCTAACTCAGGAGTTCCCAGTAGAGTGGAGGTTAGAAAATGTGATGCCCATCTAGAAGAAGGGCCAGAAGGAGGATCCAGGAAACTACAGGCCTGATAGTCTGACCTCAGTGATGGAGAAGGTTATGGAGCAGATCATCTTGTGTGTCATTATCCAGCATGTTCAGGACAACCAGGGGATCAGGCCCAGGCAGCATGGTTTCATGAAAGGCACGTCCTGCTTGACAAACCTAATCTTCTTTGACAAGGTGACCCACTTAGTGGATGAGTAAAGGCTGGACCTTAGTAAAGCTTTCAACACTGTTCCCACAGTATGCTTCTGGAGAACCTGGCTACAGGTGGCCTAGCTAGTGTGCTTTTTGGTGGGTTAAAAACTGGCTGCACAGCTGATCCCAGACAGTTGTGGTGAATGGAGTTAGACCAAGCTGACAGCTAGTTACACATGATGTTCCCCAGGGCTCATCGTTGGGGCCAGTTTAATATCTTTATCAGTGATATGGATTAGGGGATGGAGTGCATCCTCAGTAAATTTGCAGATGACACTAAGTTGGATGGGACTGTTGATCAGCCTGAGGGCAGGAAGGTTCTACAGAGGGACGTGGACAGGCTTGATAGATGGGCTGAGGCCAATTGTATGAGATTCAACAAGGCCAGGTGTTAAGTCTAGTCCTGCAATTGAGACACAACAACTTCATGCAATGCTACAGGCTTGGGGAAGAGTGGCTGGAAAGCTTCCTAGCAGAAAAGGGCCTGGGGGTATTGATTGACAGCTGGCTGAATATGACACAAGTGTGCCCAGGTGGCCAAGAAGGAATAGTGTACCTGAAAGGAGGTTGTAGTGAGTTGGGAGTCAATCTCTTCTCCCTAATAACAAGCAACAGAACAAGAGAAAATGGTCTCAAGAAGCACCACGGGAGGTTTAGATTAGATACTAGAAGAAAGTTCTTCACTGTAAGGGTTATTAAGCACTGGCATAGGCTGCCAATGGGGTGTTTTAATCACCATCCCTGGAGGTGTTTAAGAGATGTGCAGATGTAGTGTTTAGGAATATGTTTTAGCAATGGTCTCTTTACAGTTAGTTTAATGCTTGGACTCTATGATCTCAAAGGTCTTTTCCCACTTCTGTGATTCTGTTTCCCTGAACCAGTGCCATCTTGAAAAATGTTCTCATAAAGCATGCTCAAAGGAAAAGAGGGTGGGAAGACTGCCCCAAGGATTCACATGACAACACAGAGGCTTTGTAAATTAAAGCCATTGAATTTCGGATGCGTTGTTTCTGTGATGTCATGTTACCTAACCTGCTCTGGTGAACAAGTGATTTTAGCAACTTTGTTAAATCATAGAATCATAGAATGACTTAGGTTGTAAGGGACGTTAGAGATCATCTACTCCAACCTCTCTGCCATGGGTAGACACGCCTCTTATCTAAACAAACTTGGTCAAGGCCTCATCCAACCTGGCCTTGAACACTTCAGGGGAGGGAGCACCCACAACTTCTCCAGACACTCTGTCTCAGAGTTTCACCATCCTTGTACTAAAGAACTTCTTCGTAATATACAGTCTAAACCTATTCTTCTTCAATTTAAAACCATTTCCCCTTGTCCTATCACTGGACACTCGTATGAAAAGTCTCTCTCCAACCTTCCTGTTGGTTTCCTTCAGTTATTGGAAGGCAGCTATTACGGCCCCTGGAGTCTTTTCTTCTACAGGCTGAACAATCCCAGCTTCTTCAGCCTTTCCTCATAGCAGAGGTGCTTCTGCCCCTGGATCATCTTTTTGGCCCTCCTCTGGACCCATTCTAATGGATCTGTGTCCTTCTTATGGTGGGGACACCAGAACTGGACACACTGTTCAAGGTTGGGTCTCATGAGTGTGGAGTAGAGGGGGAGAATCACCTGTCTTGATCTGCTGGCCGTGCCCCTCCTGATGCATCCTAGTATATGGTTGGCCTTCTGAGCTGCATGAGTGCACTGCCAGTTCATGTTGAGCTTCTTGTCAATCAGCACTCCCAAGTCCTTCTGTTTAGAGCTACTCTCAACACACTCTACCCAGCTTGTAATTGCACCTGGGGTTGGTCTGACCCAGATGCAGGACCTTGAACTTGGATTTGTTCAATCTCATGCAGTTGACACTGGCCCATTTCTCAAGCCTGTTAAGGTCTCTCTGGATGACATCCCTTCCCTCAAAGTAATCCAGTGCACCACACAGCTTGGTGTCATCAGCAGACCTACTGAGGGGGCACTCACTGCCATTGTCTATATTGTCTATATAGCTGACAAAGATGTTAAACCACACTGGGCCCAGAACCCTGACCCTGAGGAACCCTGTCACTGGACCCTGAGGAATCCCACTTGTCACTGGTCTCCAGATGGGTGTTGAGCCTTTGATCACAGCTCTTTGGGTGCAACATTCCAGCCACTCCTTATCCATCAAGTGGTCCATCCATCAAGTCTATGTTTCTCCATCTTAAAGACAAAGATGTCATGTGGGACACTGTCAAACGCCTTGGACAACTCTAGATAGATGATGTCAGTTGCTCTTTCTCTACCAGAGCTGTAATTCTGTCATAGAAGGCCACCATATTTGTCAGGCATGATTTGCCCTTAGTGAAGCCATGTTGACTGCCACCGATCACGTTGTTGTTTGTCATCTGCCTTAGCACAAATGTCAGGAGGTTCTGCTCCATGATTTTACCTGGCACAGAGGTCAGAGTGACTGGTCTGTAGTTCCTTGGGTTTTCTTTGCTCCCATTTTTAAATATGGGGGATATATTTCCCCTTTTCCAATCTGTGAGAACTTCTCCAGACTGCCATGACTTCTCAAATACGATGGCTAGCGGCCTAGCAAATTCAGCTGCCAGTTCCTTCAGGACCCGTTGACGTATCTCAAGAGATACCATGGACATGTGCACTTTCAGGTTCTCTAGGTGTTAGCGGACCTGATCTTTGCTTATTCTGGGTGGTTCTTCACTCTCCCAGACTCAGTCATTGCCTTCTGTGATAGTGTGGCTTAAGTACTTACCAGTGAAGACTGAAGAAAAAAAGTTGTTAAGTACTTCAGTCTTTTTCATAAACCAGGTCACCTATATCCCTCTGGAGGGGCCCCAGATTCTCTTGTTTTTCTCTGACATATCCTTAAAAATCTTTTTTATTATCTTTAATGACCCAGGCCAGATTTTACTCCATCAGGGCTCTAATTTCTCTAACCTGGTTTCTGTTTTCAAAAACAATTTCCTTGTAATCCTCCCAGGGTACCTGTCCTTGCTTCCACCCTTTGTGGATTTCCCTTTCATGTTTGGTTTTGGCCAGGAGTTCCTTCTTCATCCGTATATGCCTCCTGGCCTTTTTTCCTGATTTGTTTTTTAGGGATGCAGCACCATTGAGCTTGGGGGAGATGATCCTTGAAAGTCAACCAAGGCTTGGGCTCCCATTCCTTGCAGGGTCTTGTCCCATGGAAAGCCTTTCAGGAATCTACCAAGGAAGTTCCTGAAGAGGCAAAAATCAACCCTTCTAAAGTTGAGGGTTTCAAGCTTGCTAAGCACCCCATTTTATGATACCCTGAGAATCTTAAACTCCATAGCCACTACAGCCAAGGCTTCCCATAAGCTTAACATTCCCTACAATCCTTCCTCTGTTGGTGGGTACAAGGTCTAGCATGGCACCTCTCCTCATTGGTTCCTCTTATCACATGGAGGAGAAAGTTATCGATGCATTCCAGGAATCTACTGTATTGGTTGTGCCTTACTGTGTTGTCTCTCCAACTGGTGTCAGGGTGGTTAAAGTGCCCCATGAGGACCAGGGTTTTTGAATGAGTGGCAACCTCTGTCTATGAAGGGCCTTATCCACTTGGTTCTCCTGGTCAGGTGGTCTGTAGCAGATCCTCACTGTAATGTCCCCTTCCCCTCCTTTCAGGCTCACCCACAGGATCTCAGTCTTTTGTTCATCACTTACCAGGTGGACCTCCATGCATTCTAGTTGTTCATTGACACAGAAGGCAACAGCCCCTCCTCATCTCCCCTGCCACTTATTCCTGAAGAGCTTAAGCACTTCTAGTCCAACACACCTGTCATGGGAGTCATTCCATCGTGTCTCTGTAATGCCAATCAAGTCATAGCACTGGAGGCATGCAGGCATCTTCACCTCCACCTGTTTATTGCACATGCTGTGAGCCTTCACAGAAAGGCATTTGAGCTGTGCCCCTGATGAAGTGTCTGGAGCCTCACATGAAGTATAGTTGCATGATTCCAACACCTTTTTGTGGGTATGAGCTCTAATTCCTACCTGTCCCTTCTCAGGTATTCCTCTGCTTTCTAAACCATTAATAACTTCTTCATTTTCCATTGCTTCTCTGTCAACCATCACAGCTGAGATGGCAAAGCGGGAGTCTTCGCCATCACACCATCCTACAAGCCCTGGCTTGCTAGCCCTGGACTTATGGCTAGCAGGCCTAGTTTTATCCCTTTACCCCTTCAAATCTCTGTGTATGAGTCTTACTAGCTCCTGCCCCATGATCCTTTTCCCCCTCTGGGAAGGCACATCCCATTTGGTGCCAGCAGGCCTAGTGACTTATAGAGTGACTCATGATCAATAAATCCAAAGACATGCTGATGACACCAGCCCCAGAGCCATGAATTGATCAGTTTTCTCTTCCTTTTGATTTCCCGGTTTTTCACCACTGTTGGAGAGACAGAGAACACAACTTGAGCTCTTGATCCTTAACCAATCACACCAAGACCCCAAAATCTTTCTTTATTGGTTTTGGGTTTCTTGTCGCCTCATTACTACCCACCTGGAAGACCAAGAGCAGGTAATAATCTGAGGGCCTCACCAGAGTGGGACATTTACACATAACATCCTTCATCTGCACCTCAGGGCGGCAGCAGACTTCCCTATAAAGTGGGAAGGGACCCCTGCACCCCTTAGGAGGGAGTCTCCCACAACAGTGACCCACCTATTTTTGTTTTCAGGGTTATTTTTGGTAGCTTGCCTGGGATGAGTGGGTCTTGTTGGCACTTCTGGCTTTTGAGACCAGTCTTCCTCACTAATAGCTGGTTCCTTCTGCAGGGCCCCTTAGCTGTTCTGCAAGGGCACTGAAGGTGCTGTGTTTCTTAAGGAAACATGTCTGCTTCGTTTTTTTGGGTTTTTTTTGTCAGGTAGGGACGTGTTCTCATTGTCTCTGCTCCTGCAAGTTGGTGTGGGAAGGCTGCGAGGCTTGCTGAGGGGATATGGAATCCTCTGTTCCACTAATAAGGCTTACTTCCCATGCCATTTTTGTAGAGAGCAGGTTGTGGAAACACTCATCTAAGTCCTTCTCACTTTTGTAGATACTCCTTAATCTGCTCACCTCCTCGCTGAGCTCGATGATTTCATCCTGCAGCTGTGATCATCATCCTGCTCACACCAAACACAGCCAGAGTCAGTTACCCCCTGTTACCAGTGAAAGGCTGTGGCCCTCCCAACAGTCTGTCACTTGGATAGCTGCCTCCTTCCATGGGAGCACCCTCTGAGTACCCACATCCAATTTGGTGGGTGCTGGCAGCATGGTCTTTCTTTGTCGGAGAGAGACCATTATACCTGGACCCTGCCCAAAGGCTGCCCTTGACAGCTGCCACCATAACTGCCCTTGTCACTCCCTGTTTGCTCACCCTCCTCCCTGTGCCCCGTTCGCTGTGCTCTGTGTGCTACTTCTGTGAAAGCTCTCAGCCTCACTTGTGTCCTCTCAGCCTCACATGCCAGAGCTGCCAACTCCAGTAGAAGCCAGGTGTCTCCTCTGTCCCTCTGGCTTCCCTGACTCTGGGAACCCCCCTGTTTGACTCAGTCGAGGCACAAGCACAGAGCTTAGCTGCTCCTGTTTCTACTTTCTCGTTCCTCACGGTCGAGGTTGTAGAATCAGAGGCTGAGTCAGGAGTTGTGTTAGTTCTTTTTGGTAGCTTCACTGGAGAGCTCAGACTTGGTTGTGGTGAATGGGAAACAGTAGACGTGGTAGTCCTGTTTTTCTAGCATCTGCTATTTTATATATAGTGTGAAGGTTTATTGAGGGGAGGCAAGTACATAATGCTTATTTTGACTTGAATTTGCAAGCTAAATTTTACACTATGTCAAGTATACCTAGAACAGTAGCATAGAACTCTTTGTTAACATTTTCATAAATACAGACTTGTTTAACATTAATAGTCTGTGTGTTAGAGATAAATGCATTAGGTTTCTGCAGCAGGCTCTGGGCATCTACCAACAAATGAAGGAATCTAAATAATTAAAAGGATCACAGCTCCATACTCTCCTGAGTTTCAGGATCTGCACAACAATTTTGTTTCTGTTGTGGTAGGATCTGTGCTACTTTCCACTGTCTCCCCCTGTCATCACAAATGGGTAGGGAGTGTTAAGGGAGATTAAATTGTTGGGCATTTAGACCTTACAATCACTGATGAAAGCTATAAACTTACTGAGGCACGCAGCATGGTACCAGGAGGCCTGCCCTGACATGAGGATGCTAGCTCCTCACAAGGAGCAGTAAAACCACATCGTGAAGCTACTGCACCCAGGTCTTTCAGAACTTAGCAAACCTTATGTGAGGTTTTATCAGTTTGGCTGTGTAACTCTGACAGTGCAAAATTGTCTTTGAAAGCAACAGAGCTGGGAATATTCCAGCTGTAAAGAGGAGAAACAGTTGTTCTCTGTGCTCCTGGAGTGCTTATGAGAGAAACTCATGAATTAGATGCTTTGTCATATGTATACTGAATAGGTATATAGGCATTGAAAGTGCCAGTATTGTCTACAACAGTTAACAGCAAGAGACTAAAGCCTGTTTGTCTGAATCTTTGCCGTTTTTATTCCACCTAGCACTTTGCTTGTCACTTTTTTTTTTTTTTTTTTGCTATAAAAGAGGATTTGAAGATGGTTTCTGTACTAATATCTGTCTTTTTTCTTCCTCACAGCATTTTGTTTGCAGACATTGTGGGATTCACTAGTTTGGCATCACAATGTACCGCCCAAGAGCTAGTGAAGCTGCTGAATGAGCTCTTTGGCAAATTTGATGAATTAGCTACAGTAAGTACAATATTCTTATTTCAATTTATTTTGAAATACTTTCTGAAAAATGATGCACGAGTAACACATATTAGAAATCTTCAACAGACTGATTCAGCCCCATGTATAGTGAATTTCTAAAGCATCCTCTTTTCTGGAGAGAAAACAACTTATTTTAATTGTTCTGGAAAGAAGCTAGGTTGCTATTTTTAAATAGTTCATTAGCTTTGATTGCACAAAACAGAGAAAAGATTTCAATATTTACATTTCTGTCCTGCATGGAAAAAAACCCTACATAATGGTTACAGCATAATGGAAAATACGTACTGGTGGTATGGCATAAAACTACGTTCTGTGACGGTAAGAAGCTAGAGAGTAAAATCCACTCTTCACAGAAGAATTTCTTGTTGCAGAAATTATGGTAGCTTTTCAGAGAGGCTATTTTAGTCTAAGTGTGATCCGTATCTGTCCTGGTTTGGGCCGCAACAGAACCAGTTTCTTTCTTTGCTTTCAGCTAAGTCTCTTGTAAGTAGCTGCACTTGCTGAAATTAACAGCAAGTTTCTCAGTCAGTGTCTGCTTTTAGGACTAATAATGCTTGATGCTTATGGTTACTGCTAGAGAATGGTATGCAGAGCCAAGGCCACTGCTCAGTTCTGAGGAACATCTTGTGTTTCAGAAAGAGAAAAGGAGTAAGGAGGTCACACCTTCAACCCTACCTTAGGGAAGAGTGGACAAGATAAATTACCAAAATTGACCGAACAGAGTATTCCATCCTATACGTGTCATACTAAGTATAAATTTGAGGGATCACAAGGGTCAAACCCCTTCTGCCCTCTTCCTTCTTCCTTACTTCGGCCTTTTGCCTTCACCTGTCCCTGTTTGCTTTGGCATCCTGGGAGGATTCCATCCGTTCCTCTGCCTGTGGTCCTGATCCATGCCTGAATCTGTGTGTTCCTGCCTCCAGCTCCCGACTGCTGCTGACTCCAGGAGTCCAGCCTGGACTTTCCCAGGGCTGCCCTGCAGCCTCAGTGGTGATGTGAGCATTATTAGGGAAAAGGGGGGAGGAAGGTGGCATCATTTTTCTGCATATTTGTGTATATTTAATAATTTTTCCTTTTTTATCATTACTGTTTCTTTAAAGCTACATTAAAGTGTAGTTTAGTTTCCAGCCTATAAGTTTCTTGCCCTTATTCTCTCTCCTTTCTTTATCATGGAGGGGAGGGAGATTAATAGAGAGCATCTGTCATTTGGTTTAATCACCAGGCCAGTGTTAAACCATGACAAAATCATAACTGAGGCTTATGTTATGGTCATTGAACTGACATTCTGCCAGATTCCCCAAAGAAAGAAAAATGAGAAAAATGTTCCTTGCATATAACTCCTAGCAGTCTAATGGTACCACAAGCATTTGACAAGAAATAAGAGGAATGGCTGCGCCTGAAAAAGACACATATTTTGTTTCAAATCACATTTAACAAAAGGCTGAAAATGTATTTTCCCCCTTAATAAAGCGCAACTTCATCAAATCTGTCTATTTGCCAGCTGTGTCCTCAGCAACTTCATTGCTGAGAAGTATCAGCTCGCATGAATTATGCTTCTGCACTACCCAGATACTTTGTTTTCAGACTCCACGCAGCAGCCTAGAGAACATATTTCTTTAGGTCTCCAACATGAACAGAGTCCACACTGTTTCAGTTGAAACTTGCTTCTCCTTTATGTAGTCTTCCATGAGAGATCAGAAGCCTATGGACACTTTGCATCTATGTCTCTCTCTTGATAAACAGCTGTTAAGTACCCCAAGGAGAAAGAAATATTCTGATCCACAAGATGCAAGGTTTGAGGAAGACCTGTTCTTAGTTACTGATTGTACCAGATCTTCAGTTCAAGTCAGAACAGAGGGGGGTTATTGCGTGTTCCATTTTTGCACAAAAACCAGAATATTAATTTTGATGCTGAGTAGAGATGTAATGGAGGTGTTGGGTTTTAGTATAAATTTCTAATACACTTAGAAGCCTTTGTGTAATCAATTTATCACTGGAATTGCTGGCAGTACCTTATAAAGAGTGCACAGGGTACTTCAGAGATTTCTGTTTTAGAAATATGAGACTGCCATGTAGATGGTTATTAGAAAGAGTTTAAATGGCTTTAAAAATTCAAATAGTCTCCTTACTTTGATTTTATTACCGGATTTCATCCTCCAAATGTCAACTAGTCATCTAATAAGTTCTTTAAATTTAAAATGCTGTAATCTGGGGAGTTACCATAGCTGTGAAACACAAGACAATCTAATAACATAGGAGTACTGTGACATAACACCAGATCCTACATATGCACACAGAAATGCGGATAGCTAGGGTGTGTGACATGGCAGTGAAGCCCAGAACATAACTCCTGCACCGTGCTTCCTTGGCAGTGGCCAGGTTCAACCAACTGGAGATGCCAGTGACACCTGAAGCCAGGTTACCAGGCAGCTGTCACCTTTGGCAGTTGTTTGTCAGGGAAGAAGCAGATTGGAGGTAGCAGAAGAGCCAAAAAGCCTTAGCTTTTCTGTTTAGGCTGCATGCATTCTTTTTTCCAAATTTGAAAAAAAAAAAGTCTCCGTTTCTTTCAGCTGTGATAGTCAGATTTAATGTTTACTTGTCTTAGTTCATACTGTGCTGCATTTGGGTATGACTAAAGACAGAACATAGGAGCTTTACTTGGCACCTTCTGATGTGGTAAAGGGAGACCTGTTATTGTATCTCCTACAGTCAGAGGAAATGTGCTGAGAAATGTCACTTTTTTTCAGAAGGATTCTGATCTTGTAGTTAAAACATCTTCTAGGTGTTCATTCTTAGGTCAAAACAGAGGATGACTGATTTTAGAACAGTGTCATCTTCTAGTATTCAGAATTATGAAGGAGGAAATGGCAGGGACTTCAAAGGAAGAGGTAATGGTATATAGGTGATGTTCCCTGTGATTGCTAAAGTCTGATCTGTGAGTGTGTATGCTGTGTGTTGCTACTCGTTAGGAAGTAATGTCAAATGGGAGGAACAATTTATGTAAGCTCTTGTTAAAAAAATTGTCCTGTCTTAAAACTGTAATAGTTTATAAAATCCCTGTCTCTGCTGTGGGAAGTGTAGTAAGTGTAAGGCATCATATATTTGTTGGGGAGTCTAATGAAGAATCTTGGCATTTGGGCACTTTTGCTGTTGATGTGTCTGAAGAAAGACTTTTTGTCATGTTCCACCACTTTTTTTTGTTATCTTCTACCACTTCCTTGTTTTTTCCATTTGCAGTTATGTATACCTTCAGGCTTTCAGTATTTGTAGGCTGAGTCTGGTTTTATTGCTTTTCATTTAGTATCCTTTCCTGATTACCATCTTTCCTTTTAAAAATTTTTACTTTCTAAATTTCATATTTAATGAAGTGATTTTTTGTACCCATTCAGCCTCAAAGATATTGAACTGAACAAGGTCACTGAGCCTTAGGAAAAGTGTCAGTAAACAGTATTTTTAATCAGCTACTTTGTTGGGTTTTTTAACTGTCAAGAACAGTCAGTACTTTGTTGTGCTTTGAAGTAACTGTTCCTAGAAGCAATCATTTTAAGACATTTATTCTGCTGGATCTATGTGATGCTTTTAATTTATATGAAAATAATTACAATTTTTTAAAAATATAACATTAATGAAGTTTTGTGGGCTGGTTAATATGGGAAAGTTAGTGCTGGAAAACTCAGATCTGAACTTAGAGCACATAACCCTTATTTTTTTAGATTTGTTAGTGTGCACCTGGAGGGTATATTTATAAAGACTAATTTTAAGCATGTTTTTCTCCCCATGTACCCGTGATAGTAAGTGCAGACACAGGATCACACTGAGGCAGATTACGCATGTAAGTTTGAGTACAGTTCTGAGCAGCCATCTGGAGAGGTCTCCTAGAGAGATCTAAGGAAGCAAGCTTTCTTAAATTAAAGTGGCCTTAATGAATATGCCTGTACTCTATAGAATCCAGGACTACTGATGAGTGTATGGTATGAAGCTAAAGTTAATTGTCTATGGGACTGTTTTCCAGGGAGGAAGATAATTTCACACACCATAAGTGTTGTGGGAACACATAAATAGGCAGGTACCACAGAGGTTAGGTCTTGCCTAACTTCCTTTATGGTGCTTTTTACGTAAGATGATTCTCTGGTTAGCATGCCAGTTCTTGGTCATAATTTTAGTCATAATTTGTATGCTTGAGGTAAATTGCCAAATTCTCCCTCAGTTTGCTGTTAATCTGAGTTGCCTTAATATAGGAGTGTGCTGGATTATTCTGATCAGCTTTAGGGGCTTTCAGTGTGGCCATTTATACTGAAACCATTTGTTTTGACTAATTGTGCACTTAGCATGGAGAAAGATATTTCTGAAGTTTTCATCCACAGGGGATGTCTAATTGCTCTCCAGATGTGCCTTTTCCATGTCATTCTTGTAGAGGCAGTCTGGCTGATAACCCAGCTGCATATTTTATCTGTCTAATGTGCTGTGTGTATTGTTGCTATGAGTATGTCTCTGTTACCCTGACAAATTAACCTCTGTGGAGTACTGCAGTTAATTCATTCTCAAGTTTGATAGTTTTTGTTTTTTGGTTTTTTTTTATTATTTTATACTGGGACTAGAAGCTGTGCAAGAACTGGTGCAAATTTTTAAATTTACTATTTGTCAGCATTATTCTATTTTAAAAAGCTATCAAAGTAATCGTTTCAATTTTTAAAGCCACAGTTAAAAACTGCAATGAAATGAAATATTAAAATTTGTATTCAATAATTGACAGGATTTAATGAAATTTTCTAATGGGCTTGACAGTTTTCAAAAGTGTATTATCACTACGGGCATACTGCAATGTAATGGAGCTGGCTGTAGTTTTCATGTCACTTCATTACACTCAGGATTTCACTATAATGTTTATCTGATAAGCTGGCTTCAATAATCTCACATGTTGTGGCCCATATTCAGCATAGTCATTAAAAAGGATTTGGATACTTCAAAGAAACCATGTTGGTGAATAATTTGTTTTACTGAAAAGAAAAAAAAAAAAAAGAGTAAAATAAAATTATAAGTTCAGTTACTGTTTGTCATTAATCAAAGTTGCAGATGGCATGAGTAAATTTTGCATCCAGATCAGGGGCTCCAAGTACAAAACATGGACCTATTAGAGTGGGTCCAGAAGAGAGTAACAAAAAAGATCAGAGAGACAAAACACCTCTCCTAGGAAGAAAAACTGAGAGAGTCAATGTTGTTCAGCCTGGAGAAGATAAAGCTCCAGGCAGACCTTACTGCAGCCTTTCAGTATGAAAAGGGAGCTTGTAAGAAAGTCAGTACCAGGTCTATATTGGTAGGACAATGGACAAATGTTTAAACTGAAAGTAGATTTAGATGAGCTATAAGGAAGAAATTCTTTATTAATAGGTCTGTGAGACACCAGAACAGGCTGCCCAAAGAAGTTGTTGATACCTTGTTCCTGAAAGTGTTCAATGTCAGGGTGCATGGAGCTTTGAGCAACCTCATCTAGTGGAAAATGCCACTCCCCATTACAGGGAGGTGATCTTTAAATGTTCCTTCCAACCCAAACAATTCTATGATTTTGTGAGTCTATGATTTTCAGAGATTTAGCTTTTATAAGTTAACCTAATTAGGCTTGATTTTAATCGGCAAAGAAAGAGGACAAATTGGCAGAGGGGATTTAAAGGGGATTTAAAAAGGGATGCTGGTTGGTTCAGATGAGTTCCTTAACAGCAGAACTATGCCCTTCCAAAGGTGCTTGGAGCTGTTAGCTGTTAACTAAACCTCTGAGTAAAGGAAGGAGACTAGTAATGCTGGGAACATGTAACAACACCCACATATCTTCTTAGCAGAGAGTGCTCGAATCTCCTGAAAGGATGGGTTCAAACTGTCCCATAACTAACAGGCTGAGCTTGGTTAGTATAAGAGTAGTCCAGAGGATTCATGCTAAAATTTGCATTTATGGCCTATGTTGTGTATATGTATGTAAGAGGGGACAGGTAAATTTTCAGAACTATGTCTCTGCATGCTGTACATATACATATGTAGGTATGGGTACATGTATTTGTACAGCATGATAACCAAAACACATTTTTTTTCCACTTCTGTTCCAATTTAATGGACAAATTTAATTAAATAGAATAAAGGACATTCCAGCCTTAGATGATGTAGTATAAAATATTATTATTTCTGCTAGTCTCTTTGATGTCTCCATACACATCTGTAAATACAGTTTCTTAACTTCTAGAGTGATTTAAAGCTCTCTAATGCAGTTTTCTATTGGGATTAACACTTTGGCATAAAGTACTATAAATATTTAATATATTGCAAATGCAAAATTGATTGAAAATAAGCTGCAGTAGTGAATTCTATCTTGTCCTCTCTCAAGACCTCTTTGGAGCAGAATGAAGTTCTAAGTTCATGAAGACAAATAAGTAGGAAATGTATTTTATTGTTATTTTACATTTTTCCAGAGTTTTAGAGGTACTTTGCATTTTTTTCCCCCAACCATAGTTTTATACTGTAATCAAAGCAATATAATTGTTATTTGGTTAGCTTGGATTATTGAATTATGTCTTGGATCCCTGCGGATTAGAGGGACAGCTGGTATGAATTAGTGTAGTTCCCCTGAAACCCATGATGCCATGCTGATTAATATGAACAGAAAATATGCTCCCATTTGCATACCTGATTCAAACAGTTCAGCTCTGAGCAGCTCTTCAAAGCCGTTGAAATGAGTCTTCCCAAATTAAAATGTCTGATAAACCAACAAGGAAAGAAAAAAAAAGGAAAAATATGGAGTGGAACAAAATCCAGAAGTACTTCTGTGATGGGCCCTTTCCTGATCTTCCTTTTGGCTCATTGAACGTCTGTGAAGGATGGTGACCATGGCCCTCCGTGGCACTCCCTGGCCCCAGTGATGAAACTCCTGACAGCAGTGGAAAAGCCAGGAAAGGCTATATTCCCTCTTCAACCCTCACTGTTCACCACTATCCCCCTGAATTAATTCCACTTTTAGTGAAAACTGAGCCACCTGAGATTTTAATTCTGATTGTTTCCCCCTACCCAAGATGCCTCTTGGAGTGAATAAAATATATAGCTAACAATGTTAGGAGTATCAGGGAGTAGGGCTATGGTATTTTTTTCCCCACAGATTCAAACAGCTAGGATAGTGAATGGATGGGGGAGGCATGAAGGTGTTTTGAGCTCAAGAGCTAACAATTTGCCTTGTACTGCCTCTGCATCTCCTTCAACTCCTCTGCTGCATGCTGTGCTGTTCTTTTACTAATTTGCAGCTATGTGTGGCAATTTCCAGTGGAATTACCTGAGATTTGGTGAGGATACCAAAGGCTTTACCCAACAGAGTAAAGTCTAAGACCAGGCCTAATTGATCTCCCCCGTTTTACCCCAGATTTTAAACAGCTGAACCTGGACATGTGTTGGCTTTGTTTTTCTCTCTTTTCATTTTAAGACACTAACTTTACAATTACTAAGCATCATTGCCGTGACCAAACTCTTGTTCTAACTTTTTTAGCCTAAACAAAACTAAATGTTATTAGTAGTTATGGCCGAGAGCATTTTAGGAGAGTGTAAGTCTGGTAGAGTCTGAGTTAGGGGAAACAGGAATAATTGCTTATGTATAATTTTGTAGGTGTTAATAATTAATTTACGTACCTTAGTTGACACAGTTTTTATTAGCAGGAACAGCAAAAAGCACACCTACAAATCAGCAGGCTTTGCATAAAAAGAGATAGGTGTGTATAATAAGCATAAAATATATTGTAATTGAATCACATGAGGTCAGACTCATCCTTGGTATAAATCCACTAGGGTTAGTGTAGTTATGAGAAAGAGAAGTTCAACATTTAGCTTTTAAAATCTTGCTTTTTAAAATTGTAGTCTCTCTGACCTTCCTTTTTGGTTCACTTTGATAGGTGCTCACATACCATGATGACACATGAATACGCAAAAATACTCAGATTGTTGCAGTTACAGAGGGCATAGCAGGGAACTCTTCCCTACATTAACATCTTCCATCTCTAAAATAAATAAAAGCTTTAAAGGGGCTTCTCTGCTACCAGAAAGTGTTACAAGAAACAAAGTCAGCATCCCTGACTTTGGGTCTATTCATGCAACAAACATTTACCAGGACAGACCATAAAAAAAGAAAACAGAACTAAACCAACTAACCAACCAACCAACCAAAAAAAAACACCAAAAAACCAAAAAAACCAACAAAAAAACCCACCCCAAAAAACTAAAAACCAAAAAACAAAAAAACAAACACAACCAAAAAACACCCCCAAAAAACCCCACCAGTAATAGCAACAAGAATTGTTGCAATCTGACATGAGAAAGATCCTCCCAAAAAAGACTTTGGACTTAACCATACAATCTCTCTATTCAAGCAAACATGTAGGTGTCTGCTTATGTATTCTGCCAGGAGAGGCCTGAAAGCACCTTGAAATTTGTTATTTTATTCACTCAACCATTTTGATGTACATATTTGCAAGCTTTGACATATTTTCCTTTATTTTTTTTAAATCCTTATCCTGAGTATGCAAAACCATGTATCTTGTACAGTACAAGAATATGAGGTTAATGGTTTGAATTTCCAGTCTTGCAGTCTAACTTGGCAGACTTCACTCTTTCTGCAAAATACATTTCAATATAGAAATACCAACAGCAGCAAAAACCAGTGGAGTTGTTAAAAACAGAAAGCCCCCATCCCCTCCCCTTCTACTGTTCTACTCAGAGGTAGGATGAGCTGCTTCATGAAGTGTTTGTTGAAAAGTCTAAAGAAAGCTCTTAGCAATTTTCACTGCTTTACAAATTGGCCTTCCTCTTCACACTGACAAACCCTGTGACTGGAAGCTGTGCCAGAGGAAAT
This sequence comes from Florisuga fusca, assembly GCA_038090715.1. NCBI lineage: Eukaryota > Metazoa > Chordata > Aves > Apodiformes > Trochilidae > Florisuga > Florisuga fusca. The sequence continues at coordinate 44,425,557 of JAAWXA010000002.1, read as the reverse complement.
TCTGCAGATCCACTTGGAAATGTCTCAGTAAGGCAGTGCAGGTGGGCAAGATGTCTGACTTACACCATGCTAGTAACCTCCGGTGCTTTTTATCATGTGCATGAACCAAACTCTCAGCTGTTCCGAAACAGACAGTGTTTCTATCAACTGTCACTAGCATTTGTAACTATCACACCTGAGTTCATCACTGTCACAAATGTTAAAATATTGTTGAGGTAAGGGCTTCTCTGGAAGTTGCTGAGAAAACAAAACAAAGAGGAAAAGGATTTATTTTGTTAATTTGCATACCAGTCCATAAAAAGATTGCTCTTACAAATTTGCACAGTGTCTGTCCTTCCTGAAAGTCTGCCTCACATGTCGAGAAAAAGAAAACAATTTTGCTATACATTACTTCATGTTAATTATTATAAATAAAGATAGTGAGAATAACATCTGATAAGGAATAGAGTGGTTGTTTAAAAAATGGCAGTTGGTTCGGTCATATGTTTTCCACAAAAATTCTATAGTCCTTGTTGCTTTTTCTTCTATTTTTTTCCTGCACAACTGAAAAACTGACTTGGAAAAGTGGTAATGGATCAAGCTCTATTCTGTTTTTTTAATCTCTCTTAAATTATCTACCAAGCTTATAGACCGTGCTGTGCCAGTCTGACAGTAATTTTGTGTATCCCATTATAAAATGTGCAGTATTACTCCATAACACACTAACCTCTCTAAATTATTAGAAATAAGACATTTTTAAGGAAGCCACTGAGTAGGAGAGAGTGCCAATTACTTAACATATATGTATTATCCACTTCAGATCACTCAAATGACTTTTCTTAATAAAATTTGGCTGAATCAAGAAGTCATTGCCTGGCCACAAACCATGCATACCAAATTTGAAGATGTAAAGTGTTTTATGAGGACTGAGGTCTGGGTCAGAACTGGATTTATTTTGGAGAGTAGGTTCCATCTTTAACTACTGAGTAGTCTCTACTGCTTCAAGAATTGCCCACATTTTAAAAAACAAGACTAATTTTGGTAGTATGCTTTAGTGGTTTCTACTAAAAAAAATTAATGGTTTCTATAACCCTGAGATGGAAGGCTCGTTTTGTGTCAGTACAGATTTTGAGGTCTGCATATTACTTTGTGCGCATCAATAACTATTTTACTGATATAGTACCATTTAGTCAAGCATCTCAAAAATAACCAGTTAAAACTCTTTAAGCAAATTGGTGAGACATTTTGTGGCTATAGGCTGTGGAAATGCTCTAAAGCCTCAGTGTTAATGCTTTAGAATAATTATGTTCACACATTCATTAAAATAGGTATTCATAGCAATAACCAGAGGTATATTTAAAGTCCTGGCGTACAGCAGAAATGTTAAGTAGTCACTCTCAGAAAAGCCTTTGTCATGGTCTGTAACTATTACTACTAATTATTATTAACTTTTAATATTTATTTTATATTTTATTTGTGAGGAAATATTGGCCTCTGCACATATGCACCACAAATTGCAAAGCAGCCAACTTAAGAGTTAAACAAATTGAATGGTTTATTCAAGGAAAAGCTTCCAGTAAGAGAACAGGGTTTCAGGAAGGGTAAATAATTAGGTAAACAATTCAAACAATGCAGAAACAGGTTTTCTGCTGCTGCTGCTTCTGCTTCTTCTGCTTCTGTGCACTGCTTGCATTTTATATCACCTGCCTGCTACTTCAGAGTGGCTGTTTATCATATTAAAAGCAGATCCTTGAAGGAGTAAACAGAAATAGCAGAGACTGGCATCTTCTACTCAAGCTGGATGGTTATCTTTGCTGATTCAGGAGACATTTTTTTCTGTTCATTGGCGGGTATTCACCACAGCCTTTTTTACTAGTGAATAATCATGCCCCAAAAGATGTCTCTCTTCTCTGATTCAAGATCTGAATTTTTTGCTTAACTTATAAAAAGATGTAGAGAACAATTTTAACAACAGTGTTAGCATGCCTTCTTCCGTGCTTGATTTGTTCAATGCTCAGAAACATTTGCAGGAGAGGCAGGTGTGGAAATGCCTGGAAATATGCGATAACAAGCCCAGAATGCCAGTTTTATCAGGTCAGTGCGGCACAGCTTTGGCAGCAGGAGAGCAGCCTCAAGGGTGTCTCCTCTGAGAAGGTGCTTGAAGCTCCCCCATCTTCAAACTCTGACCCCAGCACTGGCCAAGGCTTCACCCATCAGCAATAATGGAATGCTCCTCTGCAATTACTATATTCAAGAAGGGTGAAAGAATTGCTCTAAGACCTCAGGGCAGAGGGGGAGGTGAGGCCAGTACCGAAGGTGAGAGCAGTGCAGGAGCAGATAGGCTGACATCGGTGAGGAAGAAAGGGGAGGAGGTGCCCAAGCAAAGATTTCCCTGCAGCCCATGGTGAGATGGCAGGCTGTCCCCATCCAACCCATGTAGCACGGTGGAACAGCCCAGGGAGGACTGTGGTGGAGTAGATGTGGACCTGCAACCATGGAGAAGCCTGTGCCAGGGGATGTGAGTGTTCCTGAAGCAGGCCGTGACTGTGGGGCAGCCTGCACTGGAGCGGTCTGTTCCTGAGGGCCTGCAGGAACATGGCAGGAGGGACTCTCTCCCATGGGAGGGACCCCATGTTGGAGCAGGAGAAGACTGTGGGGGTGCCTCCCCTCTGAGGAGTAAGGAGCAGCAGAAAACATGTGGAGAAACTGATCACAACTCCCATGTCCCATCCCCATGTGCTGCTGCTAGGGAAGGAGGTAGAGAAATTTAATACAATGGGCATGGGAAGAAGGGGGGGGGGGGTAAAGTATTTGAGATCTGGGGTTTGTTTATTCTTTGTCCTGTTTTCATCTGATTAGTTTTAAGTTAAACTGGTTTGTTTTTTTTTTCCCCAACTGAGTCTGTCTTACCCGTCACCATAATTGATGAGTGACCCTGACTCAACCCATGGCATTCTATTAGGTTTTTTTCCTGCCCATCCCACCGTATGGGGAAGGATGAGCAACCACCTGCCTGGTTTGTTGTTCCCATTTGGCCTAAACCATGACACTGGTGTATAAGGTATCAGAGAAAGGGATCACCATAGACATGACCATCGATTCTGAGCTGGAATATGGGCAATGATGTGGAGGGTGTAAGACTCAGTAAGAGTGTAAAACTCAGTAAAGAGTGTAAGAACTCAGTAAGTCTTTGATCCTTATGGATAGGAAACTGGGTGAGAATATGTGCCTCTTTGAGAAGCAGAACCAACATGATTAGATTTGGTTGGTTTGTTTGTTTTTCAGAAAAAAAATTTACCCACAAGCACACCTTTTTTTCTTTCCCCCAACCCCTTTCTGACACTGTGGTAAAGTCTATGTAGTACACTGCAGGGAGAGGAATCAGATTTTTGTTAATTCTCTCAACTATTCACACTAATTTTGCATTGCACTTACTGACATAGACCCAGATATGTAAGTTGGATTCATTTAATCAGGTTATTTAATTTTCTGTGCTATATTCTAAATGGGTGGATATTGCCATAGTGTAGCTGTTGTCCTGTAAGGTGGGTCCATTACCCATTACCCAGCATGGAAAAAGCCATTCAAAACACAGCTTTAATATCCAGTACTGCACAGAAAAGAGAGAAAACTCAATTTCCTGATACACAAGTGCTACTTCTATGCCCCAAAACATGAGAAAGAACTGTAGAATTATTTGAGCATTTGTACACATGAATAGTTAACTAATTCCTTGCTTCTGTTTAAAGCAGCAGTGCTCAAAAATTTCAATACTAGTGCTCAAAGAGTAATAGTAGGGGTCCCCCCACTTGTGAGTGGGTATTTTAGTATGCTAATAGCTCATTAATATGTTAATGTTGCTAATACAGCGAATTGAACTACTCAGTGTTTCTACCCAGTCCTCCAGGCTGTAACCAAGATAAGTTGTGGGGAGTGCTCCTTCCCATCCCTTTCATCTATCTTGCATGCCTGTCTCAAGATTGGGCTGTTTACTACTTGCCATGTGTTTTTGTCTAATTGTAATCTGGTTTAGACTAATTCTTACTTTTTCACTGCTTTGAGAGCCCTATTTTTAATCTGAGTATCTCTCTTTTTCTTTTTTATGTGATTTTTCCACAAATGTGATTTTTTTCCTAAAATTTTTACTTTTTTCAGTTAGCAGCTGACACCATAGCTACGAGGGATGCCATCATCCCTTCATATCCCCTCATAGTTTATTAAGGCACTGCTTCGTTAAAGGCTTTTTGTTACTTGCTGTTTCAAAATAATCCTTCTGTTCAGACCAATGTAATAATCATTACGTCATCATTGGTTTTTCAAAATGAGAGCAATTTAGCTAGATTTATTTGTCTGTAGAAACTTAAGTGTATGCAAACGGGAGATAAATTTGATGGTAATGTAAACTGCCTGTATTTTCTGATCTGCAGGTGTGCAGTGATCATGCTGTATTGTAAATTGCTATTTATGAATTGGTAATGCACAAATGTGTGTACTTTTACAGATAAATACATCGTTTTTCCTGGTAAGTCAGAACTTGATTTGAACCGAAAGCTTCTCAGAACAAAAAGAGTTCCTGGTAGAGTTGTTTGGCTTCAATCCTTTGGTTTGTATTCATACAAAAAAGAAGTCTCATTGCAGCTCTTGAATTTGTACTGACCTAATGCAAAGGCAAGAGAATAATATTTTTTTCCAGAACTGTAGTTTTAAGCAGTTACTCTATTTATGTGTGTTGAATAATGGGAGGCTTATCTCCAGTATGTATGTTATAGATATATATATATTTATAAATAAATAAATATGTGTATGTCAGCTGTTTTGAACAGGAAACCAAAATCTCATGAACTCAAGATTACTTCATTTGACCACAAAAGGATTTTGTGAATGGTTGCATAGTACTGAAGAATATTTTTTCTGTAAATACTGGAATATTTATATGAATAATAAAGTTTTTCCCATTACTTTTTGATTAAAGGAAAACCACTGCAGAAGAATAAAAATCTTAGGGGACTGTTACTACTGTGTATCAGGATTGACCCAGCCCAAAACAGATCATGCCCATTGCTGTGTTGAAATGGGACTGGATATGATTGACACCATCACGTAAGTACTGTTCTTGATGAACCTGGAAGGGAGTGCTACAACAATTCTACGTGGCATTAAGGAAGTGCATTCTCAGAAAATACAGCAGTGTCTGCTTGCAGTGCTCACCTAGCAAGTCACACTGTTGCTTTCATGTCTCACAATACCAATTTTATGAAGGGTGATTATAGACATTGATTTTCCACTCCATTTAATTGCTGTGAGAAGAATGTACACAAGTGTGAGGATGTAGAAGCACATAGAGGTTCTGATTTAGGAACAGAAAGATACTGGGAAATAACTAAATATTCCTATGGCAAATTGCCACGAAGAAATGAGTCCAATTTCTTCTTTTAGCTTGCTGATTTCCCTTTCCTGTATGTCACGTTTAAACCTCAAATTTACTCTACTTTTTGGAAATCTAATTTGAAATTTGCTTTACTGATTGGAATTATTTCTTTATGCTTGAATGATCTGCACTGATAACTATTTTACCAAGGCAAAAAGTGTGAATGTGAGAGAACTTTGAATGAGCTTTTAGCAGGAGCTGAAGATCTATTGCATTACATAGGAGGAAAGGGATAAAGATAAGAAGATTCTTCACTACTCTGTCTATTGCTCTGTGTGTGTGCATATGTGTGTGCTTTATAGGAAGGCTAGAGAAAGGAGTAGGGAGTGCACACCTGTATTTTGTATACAAATAAATACTGGCCAACACAGTGCTATTACATTTGGAGTAAGCTTGAACGAATAAAAGGGAACATGTTACATGTTGTAGAAAAATGTATCCTGTCACAGAGGTCACTGGAAGTTTTACTCAGGAGAGTTTGGTTTATCTCTGTGGAGATCATAACTGCTTGTTCAAACCCAGCCAACGCCTGAGGAGAAGGTGGACATTGCTGTACATTTTCTGTTGTTTCATATCAACCTTAAACTTATATTTGATCCTGGACTCATTGAGATTTTGTGAAAGCATAGGAAAAAAGGAGATAAGTACATAAAGCAATTTAAGGCTAATTCTCATTTCTAGTTCAACCCATGTGTTTTTAATATAATGTTAATTTATAAAATATCTCAGAATGTGAACAGTTGGGTAAATGAAGCTATATTCTACTCTCATTCAATGCAATTTCATAATTTTTGTAAAAATTACAAAATTGATAGAAGACTTTGAAATCTGTGATTATACGTGATAGTCTATGAGACTATAAAATAATGAAAAAATATCCAAAGTCTGCAGTTTGTGCATATGTGCATTTTTCCAGCTGTTTAGGAATACTCAGTTTATAAGGAAGCCTTAGCCTCTGGAAGCATAGCTAGGTGTGCAGGCCTTGTACACATTTTCCAAGATCTTTGGCTTTTTAAATCCTTGGAAAGCAATAGGTGATGCTGTCATCCTCTTTTGGACCTTGCATTTGGACCCAGCATTGACCTTCAATTTATTAGTCATTAATTGATCCCTTTTTCATGTTTTCATGTTTTCTGATCTTTCCATTTTAATGCTTCAGTTTTACCAATATTAGAAATGAAATGTGTTGTGGTTTTATGTTGTCATTTGTTGGCAAAAAAACAACAACTTGAAAAAGGAGTTGAATTAAAAAGGAAGGAATAAACTAGGACTGTTCAGTCTGGGGGACAGAAGGCTGAAGGGAAGTCTATTCAATGCGTAGAAATACATCAAGGGAGGGTGTAAAGAAGACAAAGTTAAGCTTTTCTCAGTGGTATCCAGAGCAAGAGGAAATGGGCATAAACTGAAATAAATTCTACTTAAATAGAAGAAAAAACTTAATAGAACAAAATAGAACTTAAATAGAACAAAAAACTTTACTGTGGATTTACTACAGATTCTGGAGAGGCTGCACTGGAAGGCTGTGAAATTTGCATCCTTGGAGAGATTAAAAGCCAGCTGGACAGAGTTGCAGAAACCATCTGTAACTGACCCTGCTCTGATCTGGACCTTTGGTCTAGGTGATTTCCAAAGGCCTCTCAACATCAGCAATTTTTTTATTCTAGGTGGATGCTTTGTATTGTGTTACCTAGAAGTGTTTAGTTAGAGGCTGTGGTAACTAATTGAACAATTTGATCTCTTTTTTTCTTTTTTTTTTTTTTTTTTGTGACTTGATGAACTCTCTAGAGTGTGTAGTCACTGGTGAAAGCATGAGAAGGCATGATGGAGAATATGGAAATTATTTTTAAGACAGGGACAGATTTACTGTTGTTGGATGGCTAGAAACCCATTTTCATTTTGCAAGACCTGTTCTGCATCTTTTGTACATAAGCACAATTAATTAATTCTTCCTTTTTTCAAGGAGGAATTGGTAGTGTGAGTAAGGACTGTAAAATCTAGGATCAATGCTTACGTCTTCTTAGTTAAACCAATGTTTGTTCAGCTTATATTAGGAAAAAGTAAGATGGCGCATTCCAAGTACTATTATCCTTGGTTGCAAAAGTATTTTTTTCTTCAGTAGAGCATCATCTGCTCAGATATTGTTGGATTTTGCGTGAAATTCAATTGGTGAGAGAAGCACATGATAAGGGCAACTGTAGAAAGAGTTCCAAACCAGGAATATAGGTCTGCTGAAGATTAGAAAAAAATTCTTCACAACTGTATATAGACCAATGTTAGAAGATGTATTCCCCATATTAATCTGTTTAAAAATACGTTAAACAAATTTAAAAAAAGAAGTGAAGGGATAATAATGGTTAAATTGGAATGTAAAATTTTATTTTCTATCAGTTTGATTGTTAGCTGTTGTTTTTCAGTCCCATGAGATGCAGAGTCACTTTAATTTTTTAAACTTCTTCCTTTCATCCAGAGTTAGCTGCCAGCTAGTTGTCTTCTAAAAGTCTCTTCACTGTACTGTAGAAATCAGGTCTTGGCATTGAAAATTTATGCTTGGAAGTCATCATCCCTAGTCACAGGTTTGTCATCTTACCTGGTATAACTATATAAATAAACAAGATCACTTGAATTGTGATTCAACTGATGGATCTGTGAAAAGGGCCTGTCCCAGAGATATGTATCACTAGGATGTCCTTTCTCCAGGAAATCAAGGAGTAGAAGCTTCCAGTGGGTGGTTAATGCAACTGTGGTTTAGTTGAGTTGAATGTTATATGAGTTCATATAAATTTTTACTGTGTGCTCTTTTCATGTTCTGTGAAACTGTTATTTGAGTACCCTAGAGCATATGCTGCACGTATTATCTGAGAATGTTGCATCCTTACATTTAGATTGGGATTTTCTTTTTTTAAATAACATTATAGAATACTTAAAACTGTCACAATCTCANTGTATAAGAGACAGATTCTCCCCATCTACTCTGCCCTGGTGAGGCCACAGCTGGAATACTGCATCCAGTTCTGGGCTCCCCAGTTCAGAAGAGACAAGGAACTACTGGAGAGAATCCAGCAGAGGGCAACAAGTATGATTGGCACATTGGAGCATATCTCTTATGAAGAGAGGCTGAGAGCTATGACTATAGCTTGGAAAAGAGAAGGCTGAAGGGAGTTCTTGTTGATGCCTCTAAGTATATAAAGGGTGGGTGCAAGGCAGATGGAGCCACACTCCTCTCTGTAGTTCCCAGTGACAGGATGAGTGGAAAGAGGCACAAGCTGGAACATAGGGAGTTCCATTTAAACATAAGGAAAATCTTTACTGTGAGGGTAACAAGGCACTGGAAGAGGCTGCCCAGGGAGGTTGTAGAGTACCCTTCTCTGGAGGAATTCAAAACCTGTCTAGATGCAGTCCTGTGCAGTGTGGTCTAGGTGATCCTGCTTTAGTATGAGAGTTGGACTAGATGATTAGAAGTCCCTTCTAACTCTGATAATTATATTTAAGCAAAAAAAATAAATGGCACATTTTCATTATTCTCCTTCCCTGGATGTCTTACTAGGATGCCATTTTAGAAGCCACTTGAACCATTAGTTGCATCACTAGCTATGTCTACATAAGCAGGTAGGAACACAGTAGGAGCCCATCTATAGAGCACTGCAGCTGGTGCTGACTTCTTCAGTTTAACCTATACATATTGCAGAGGGAAATTTACTATTGCAGGGGGAGATTTATTTTAGAATAGATCTCATCTGCATGCCTGTATTGAAAATTCTTACTGCATGTGGAGTTTGAAGAGATCTGAAATGTCTGTCAGCCTTTGCTTCCTGAAATCTGCACAACCCAGTGAGGTCTATCAGAAGGTCTATGAGCTATTCCCTGTGTCAGATAGGTGAGTTTATCCCATATGGATGATTCCATCTGATATGGATGGAATCTATTAGTCTTCCATGTAAGACCTGATTGATAGATGGAGGTTGGGCTTATTTTTCACCCACACATTGTCTTGTTGCTTGGTTGCATGAGACATTGTGGAGGTTGCTGCTTGAACTGTCTCTTCCCATGGGTTTGGGCATCAGCTGACCAAAGGCACTGGGGAAGAAAGAGGATATACAGCAGGCAGTTTGAGGAAGCCAGACTGAAATGTCAAGTTTTACTGAGTGATCTTTTGTCTGAGGAAGAAGACAGAAGCACTAATTTTACCAGTGTCAACACTTGATACTTTTTCCCTGGTTCTCCAGAGTTTCAGGCCTGGGAAAATTTGGACTCAGAAAGAGTCCAGGAGTGAGTTGCTCTGCACTACATGATCTCCAGAAGTCCCTTCCAACCCCTGTCACTTTATGATTCTGTGATGCTATTACCTTACTTAAATTCTGGGAGAACCAGCAGCCTCCTTTTCAGCAGTGAAGACGTCTACCATGAGCTTACTTCACCACCACTGGTGAAAACATAGCTTGCATTTCTGTCAAAGTGAGCCTCTTGACTGTTGAAGCCACCAGATCTTTGGAGCCCAGGCTCTACTCACAGACTCTCTGCTCCCAATGTATTGGGAAAGTCCAGATATGGTCAGTATTTAAAAAAAAGCCAAAACATTACAAAAAAAACAACAACAACAACAACAACAAAAATTAAAGCCAAAAAACAAACCCGAAAGTGACCCAAAGAAACAGCTGTCAAAACATGACAGCAAAAGCTTTAAAACAACAAAACATAATTGCCTGAGAGGACTAACGTGTCCCCTTTCTTGTGGAAAGTCAAATCTGAGAGAGGGCAAGGGAGCCTGTTGTACAGGTATTACTTGGTACTCTGGGCCATGGCCTGCTGAGCTGACACAGTAGTTCACAGAAAGGTAGTCTTTATCATTAACATTCAGGAACTAACCAGTTCCTGCTTACGTTTAAGTGGAGCTGCCACAGAAGTCTTTAGGGACATATGCAAAATTAAAGGCCACGCTTATCTTAGAATGGTGCTTATATAAAAAGCAAATGTGTAACTGAACCAAAAATCTTGTCTATGCCTTTAGTCAGGAAACATCTATTGCTATACAGATTTCTTTGGTTTTACAGAAAAGCTGTGAATAACTTAGAAGANGTGGTTTAGTTGAGTTGAATGTTATATGAGTTCATATAAATTTTTACTGTGTGCTCTTTTCATGTTCTGTGAAACTGTTATTTGAGTACCCTAGAGCATATGCTGCACGTATTATCTGAGAATGTTGCATCCTTACATTTAGATTGGGATTTTCTTTTTTTAAATAACATTATAGAATACTTAAAACTGTCACAATCTCATCTGCCTTCTACGACGTATTTTTTTCATGAGCACAGTTCAAGTCAGACCAGAATCATTATGGAAGGATCTTTTATTTTCTTAAAAAGAAAAACAAAGTAGATAGTGTTTGCATCAGTGTTGATTTCTTCAGGTGAGTTTTAACTGTCAGATTTTTGTTAGTAATATAATTAAAATAGTCACGTTCATTGGCACATCTAATGTGCCAGATACTGCTCTAGCATGGCAGATGTCTTCATCTTTGTTTAGAACAGTTCTTTTTAAGAAAATAAAAGATCCTTCCACAATCCCAGTCTTCTTAAGTGCTCAGTAAGGAAAGACGAGCTATTATTAAGAATATTCAAAACTCCCCCCCTAACACTAGCTTAAGCCATAATTCTAGCCAGATTATGGGCAAGAGAGGGGTCCTGGTAGATAGTAAATTATCCATGAGCCAGCAGTATGCCTTTGCTGCCAGGAAGGCCAGTGGAATCCAGGGTAAAGAGAAATGTGGCCAGTAGGTCGAGGGAGGTTATTCTCCCCATCTACTCTGCCCTGGTGAGGCCACAGCTGGAATACTGCAACCAGATCTGGGCTCCCCAGNACAGAAAAGCTGTGAATAACTTAGAAGAAATGGGATGCTGAGGTTTTTTTTTGTTCCTTCAAATGAAGGACAGGTCTGAAGCTGTTCCAGAGATTATCTTAAATTACTTTGATGGTCTGTAGCAGCAGCATATGAAATATTTGTATCTAATGAGAGAATTAAAATTTAAAGGCTTGGTAAGATATGTGAGCTGTCAGGGTTGATGGTTATCTTATGAGGCACTTGGACTCTGTGCACTTCTAGTTTAAAAAGAAAATGTTTTTTGATTTATATTTGTTTCTGAGGCTACTTTTATGTTAATATTTAGAAAACGTGAGTAAAAGTTATAATAAACAATTTATTTGGGGGACTTCTTTTCTTTTTCTAATTTGTGGCTATTTAAGTGCTGATATTTCTTCAGAAATATATTTATAATTTAAAAAAACACTGGACATTTTTCTGTTATTTTAGTTCAGAAATGTTGATGTTTTTGGGAATATGGTTGTGGTGCTGCTTTAATTTTATATTTGAAGCCTGGTTTTTATGTATTACTTATGTATTACTTAACACTCCTAATTTTTGATAGTTCAGTGGGGTGTATTTATGGAAATTAACTGCATAAAGGGCACACAAGTCTTCAAGCTAAACTCATGAAGTTTAATGAACTGTTCATGAGCTTTTTTTCCCTACTCAAATTTAATAATGGTGAAAAGCACCCCTAAAACACAATCTAGTTTCCAGGGGATATGTAGAAATGCATTCTCAATTTATATTTTTAACTAAGTGACTAGTTAGGATTCACCAATGAAGATAATTGCATAGGTACTTTGTTGTGCAGGAGAACATAGACAGGTAAGCAGGGTGTAATCCTTAAGGGCTTTGGCTTGTAGGGTATGGTCTGTCTGTAAGGTCATTCTCTTAACGGCATGATGTAGATGCACAGGTGAAAATACAGAGTTTAAGTTAACACCAAGTGGCTTATATTGTTAGCTTATTTAATTTCCTCAGGGCTTCACCAGGCAGACAATATGCACAAGAAACCCTGTAGCACTTCAGTCCTTTTTGGAGTTTTTGAGGGTTAAATGGGAACAGCTACTGAAAAATTGAAAGCTGACTTGCAGTGAGTAGAAATAGGACAACAATATATTTAATCTTTCAGAAAGCTGTGCATAAGTCTTTCTGTGCTGCTGCATAAAATATGACTGAAATATTCTATGACCATTTTCTCTATAGGGACAAGAGATCTACATATGACTGACATTACTGATGGCTGACATGCTATATACTTAGGCACTGCATGGCTGCAGAATTCCTTACTTTACTTGAGGTCAGATACCTTGTGGTACTCAGCCCACATCTTGTCCTATGCTGCCCTTTCTGTTAATGGGATTTTAGTAAGCACAACTATACAAAAAATAAATACAGTGACTACTCCTGAAATAGTAGAAAAGTCTCCCTAAACACCTCTGCCAAATCTGGTGCAGCTGGACAATACTTCAAAAATTATAATGGTCAGTGAAGGTCAAGGGAAAGTTATAGCCAGAGACTCAGTGTAAGGTCTTCTCCTGCTACATTCATTGGAAAAATTAAATTTAAAAAACTACTGTGAATCGTGTCTTACACTGATTAGTCAGATCAATTTATTCACCAATATTATCTCTTTTTGGACTGCCACTTACCCATGGAATGACAGGTGTTGGTAACAGAAAAAGCTGCAAAGATTTGTGCATGTAATGTGTAAGACTACAAAGCCCCTTTTCAATATTGAAAAGTCAGTGTAGGGTGCAAGTCAGAGCATAACCTGCATTCACTGAGATGAAGAATCCTGCCTTACTGTGGCACCAATATTGAAAATGCTTTTAATGATGACTTTGCCAAATAATTCTTCGTTTCCCAGCTACACAATGAAAATCTCTGAAGGTTAGATTTAGTTTACAGGTACAAATTCATAGTTACAGGTGGCTTCTGTGCCATCCTTACAAGAATTTTGGAAAGATATTTGTGTTTATAACAACTCTTCATCAGCTGTTCTTTCATTGATTTATTGATTACATCATTTTCTTTATCCTGTACTCCTGTAACTGGGTAATTAAACTGATTAGAACATAGGAGAGTGGAGTCATTGCTTATCCACTTGCCTTCTGAGCTGTACCTTTTCATATGTCTTTTCTCATAGCAATGGTAATAGGGTTTAAATATAAGACTGTGCCCTTTCAGTTTGACCGCAGGAAATTATGGTTAGCTGAGCATACCATAAATGTAAAGGCACAGAACAACTGTGTGTGATTACTAGTAGTTGCAACAGTTACTTAGCAGTAGCATAGGGTGAAAATATCAGTTGGAAAAATATAATGAAATATTATCACCTAAGAAGACTGCCAGTCTAAGAGACATAAGGAAAACAATGCTAATTTTAACTGAGTAGGTTTTTGTTCAAGTGGAATTTCAATTAAATGGTGAACTTAGAGAATGTCTTAAATCTAAGCTGTGACAACATAAACAAGACAATAACTTTTTATAAATTATTTTCAACTCTCTGTACTACACAGGAAGTGTTGGGATGCATACTATGCTGGTTTTCCAGATTATTTTATTTTAATTGCAAATTAAGCATTTTAGCCTATTACCTTGAGATCAAGCCACTGAAAAAAAAGGTGTAAGGAAAAGAAAGTATTATTTTATATTACATCTGGAGAAACAAAAGAGGATCATGTTGCTGAAATAAATATGCACTGGGGGAAAGGAACATTTGTGAACAAAAACGTAACTATGTATGAGACACAAGATAAACAGCAAAATGCAGGAGTTTAGATGGCTGTCTCCTACTTATTTGAATTACAGCTAAAAATTTATTTCCCAGTAAAATATTTAAGTTTTTGTAGGATCATGATAACAAATACTGAAAAAGTAGCAAATAAAACCTAAAAGCTAGTCTTGGGGATGATCAGTGATAAAGCCATTGACTATACTTGCTTTATTTACCTCTTTTATTATTTTATTAATTGTAATGAAACGTAACCATTTCTGTGTTTCCTTGAAATCTGGAAAATTAAAGTTTAAGGCATTAGGTCAAGAAATTTAGAAATACCAAGATTTTGGTTAAACAGTAATTAAAATACTGCCAAGAAAAATATTTCTTTTGGTTTACAATTGGGGCTTTGAAAGTAGTGAAGAAAAAGAACTATACCTGAATATATAATTTGAGATTTTTATAAGATCCTCTCTGCTCAGGCATGTATATGTATGTTAATTCATGGGGAAGGAGAGAAAAAGAAGAGGGCAATATCAATGTTTAAAGACTAATATTCTGACACTGTCTATTCCAGATCTGTTGCAGAAGCCACAGAGGTTGATCTCAACATGAGAGTTGGACTGCATACAGGCAGGGTGCTTTGTGGGGTCCTGGGTCTCCGAAAATGGCAATACGACGTCTGGTCAAATGATGTGACTCTAGCTAATGTAATGGAAGCAGGAGGACTGCCTGGGTAAGTCTGAGAAAGAACCATAGAAAAATAAACAGCAGCCTGTATGAGTGAAGAATTTATTTCCATCTTTGAAGCATTTGCAATGGAATTTCAATCAGTAAGAAAGATTTTGTTTGGTAAGGGCTATCAAAGTATTATGTAATTTATCCTTTGGAATTCTCCAAATTATCTTGATATCTACCCTAGTATTAGAAAATTAGAAGCAAAACATTTCTAAAAAAGATCCTTATTAGAAGCTGCCAAATATAATGAATAGGAATAAGGCAGTGGTAGTAATGTGGGAAAGCTACATTTGAACATTGAACATTTAATGTTATAAAAGTAAAGCCCTCTTAGTTATTCCAGGAAATTTTTACCCTTGCACCTCTACACATGGTGGGGAAGTGTACCCAACTTCTTTTACATGGCAGGATTTCCAGCACTAGTAGTGTGCTATAGAAAAAAAAAACCAAAAACCTCTTTATGCATTCAAATATTGACTGCATATGCAAACAATGCAGTAGCACATAAACCTGTAGGAAACCCATGGGGCACCTGCTAGAATTTTAAGAACTCCTTGGACCAAATTTAAATGCACACAGTGCACTTTTGCAAAGGTGCAAGTGTGTGCATCTGTGTGTAATCCACATGTGGACTAGCACCTAACCATCTGGTAGATTCTTACAAGGTCATGATTTGCTAAACAGGGGGACAATGGAACATCTTAACTTTTCTGGTTAAGATGAGTGAATTTCTGTTTGGTACCTGTGTCTGTCTTAGACAATTTTGGCAGTGTATTTTGTATATTCCTTACCTTAAGGATTTCCAGAAAAAAAAAATATGAACACTTTTAACAGAGGAAAGAAGTAATAGCATCTCAGATTTGTGCTTTTAAGATATTTCAATATAAGAAGTTTTCAGAAGACAATGTGACAGCCATTTTTAGGATAAGGAAGCCACAGATATTGTCAAAGATGGCTGTGCTGCCGAAACAAAGTGAATTGTATTACAAACAAAACAGAATAAATGAATGAAACAAGACACAGATGTGAAGGAAAACAGAAAAAGAAGTTTCTCCTCCATGCAGAGGAAAGATTCATAGTGTGAAGCCACAAGTTTCAAAGAGCAGAATGTTTTTCCCAGCAGGTAGTGAGGTAAAGACTTGAGAAAGCCACACAATGTAGAAGATAATGTGCAGACTTCCACTGTCTACAAATCAACAAATCTGCAAGTGTCTTAATAGTCAACAGTTATCTTTCTGTGCATTCTGCTGAAGTTTAGAAAATGTGTCTAATAGAAATATTTCTGTTCTATTCAGATGAAAAGACAAAACAAGCTGACTTTTTAACATTAAAAATAGGGGTTTGTACGTAATTTGACCACTTTATCATCTTCTGCACATGCATGTATTTCAGTACCAACTTGCTCAGAATATGGTTTTGCTTTAAAAATTATCTATTTTTTTCTCTTCAGGAAAGTACACATTACAAAGACCACGTTAGAGTGCCTAAATGGGGACTATGAGGTAGAACCAGGATATGGTCATGAAAGGAATAGTTTCTTGAAGAAACATAATATTGAAACATATTTTATTGTGCCATCCCATCGTAGGAAGGTAAGGTCCAAAAATTCTAGCTTATAGTATGATATATTTTGTAACTTAACAACTTTTCTGTGATATTCTAAAGGCAGAGGCAATACTGGTATTTCTTTTTTCTAAAAGCTCTTCAAAGACTCCTCAAATCAGATCCTTTGGATTTTGACTGAGGCAGGAATGTTAAAAAAGCTAACACTGATCATTACAAAGATGGTCAGTTTACTTTTGAAGTTCAAAAATTCAGTCAACCCTTCCCTCTCCCTACAAAAGGGTGTTTCAAAATATTAAATGGTCACAGCTTGACTATGTCTCTTCTAGTTTTCTTTGCTCTTTCATTCCCATATTCCCATGCCATTTCATTCATTTTCTCATAATCCTATCTGCAACCACTTGTGATATTGGTGGCTCCTTTACTGGGCCTGGACAATTCCCCAGTGAGTAGAAACAGAAAAAGCAGTATTTACAGATGTGCTATACCCATAGCAGAAAGGTTAGTGAAATTAATTCAGCAGTGATTAAACTAACATTCTCTGGAAGTCTGGAAAAGCTGACATGTTCCCAAGCTGTACAACACAAGCCCTTTTATCCAGATCAGAGGAAGAGGTGGCAGTCAACTGTCCTGATTTTGAATCTGTGTACCACTCTATCACTGATCAGGTATTTATGCTGATGCTGAGTGTATTTTCTAAGATTATTGCACAAATAATATATTGCCTGTCCAAAGCATGTATGCTTTTTCCTCCCACTATGTTGACCTCCTCATGTCAAATTCAATGTTTTCCTTGCTTGATCAGCTACCTCAGACTCCCAGAATGATCTTGGTCATCCCTTTTTAACTTAGATGTCTCTCCCTCCAAATTTTTCTTAAGCTCTTTTCTCCCTTCAGCTTCTTCCTTTTGTCAACCCATGGGAAAGAGGAGTAAGTTAGCAGTGCTGATGAGGGACAGTAATGTTTTCTGTTCTTCTTTTTGGTAAAGAACAGAAAATGGAAAGTGGAAAGAATAAGCTAAAAGAAGTTTTTAACTCATTTGTGTGGGAACCTAACTTCTTAGATGTTGCTTAGGATTTAGCCACGCCTGGTAGAGATGTATGTGAGTCCTTGTTCTAATCAGTTTTTCAGGATAAGGAGAACAGAAGTCATAACTCAGCAGTGTTACAAGTTTTAGTGTGCAGTGAAGGTGGTGACAGTGGTTTTTCCACAGATTCACTTGTAGTCACACCTTTCGTCCTCAAGCACTTAATGAGTTTAGAGCAGCCTTTTGTTTAACCACAAAATGTTCTGTGACTTCAGTAGGCATCTGAATTCCATGATCATCATTTAAACACATTCAGTTTGTTCCAAACTTTTCCACATCAAATGAGGCTTCTCTTAGAAGCTACCTGCTGTGATGTATTTACAGGCCAAGAAGAACTTTATTTCTCTTTATCTTGCCCAGCAACTCTGAATACAGACTTTTATACCCTTATCTTCTGTGACTCTGCCCGAACAAGTTTTGTTCAGGGATTTGACCTTTAGAAAGAAAATTATAATATCCAGTTCTGTAAATAAGGATGAAAACAATACAGATGAGGTTTTAAAGGGATGTCAAAGTTTTCAAATGTTAGCCAACATGTATTTCACAGAAATGTAAGCAGGGAAAAACAGGTTACCTTGATTTCCATGCCCAGAGTCAGTTTCTTGGTCTGGAATTTGATAGCTCAGGGAGTTTTATGGAAACCTGGTCACAAACTGACCAGAAGAGTTTGGTTCTGGGAATGAAAATGTTATTTTGTCAAAGAAAGACTGCTTCAAAAGTGTTTTTTATACACTCTAATGTATCTTGTTATTAGAGAGGTGGAGAGTTATCATTTTCTATGAAAAACATGAAACCTCATGTTTTGTTGTTCTTTTGGTATATATGATTAGATTTGGGTTTAGGTAGTATGAAAGAAAACAAGTGGAAAACCAGTGGGATAGATTCTGTTTTAGCAGTCAGTGAGCGAGGGTTAGTTAATTAGTTAGTTAATTAGTTCCTAAATCAATCAATCCCAATAAAGAAGAAAATGTGAGGGAGGGTTTAATTAAGGTAGGTGTGTTGCTTATTGCTGCTGGATTTGTGTGCCTTGGTTTTTTGTGGTTTTTACTTCTAGAGCATTATGTGCAATTTCATTTCCTGTGCTACTATGTATTCTCTTTCATTTCATATTGAGAAGGGAAATAGCTGAATTTCAGTAAATTGGTGATAGGTTGGTGCACAGAGAGAAGCAGAGAGAAAAGGGGATGAATATTACCATTACATATAGAATCTGTGTTGTGTCAACTCCTTTGCATAAACCAATCAATGAGAAACAGAAGCTTGACATTCATATATTAAAGTAAACCAGGTCAGTCCATGTTTGATGTGCAAGGATGAGAGCCTACTACTGTGAGAATGCACACATTTCTTCATCTTTGCAAGAATGCTGGGAAATGACTGGTTTATCATCAGCTACGTAAACCAATTGCCATCTTACCCCGTGGTTGTCATTGATGGGTTTGAAGAAGTGGCAGATGTGGTGGTGCAGCTTGGCTAAGGACATTAGCTCTTCAGGATGCATCAATGACTGGCAGAAAGAAACTCTTCATGAATTTTATAGGTATTGGCTAGCTTCTCCACTGGCCTCAGAGATCAATCAGCATGTCACTTTGCTGCCCTCCATTGTCTTTTTGTGCTTGCATACTGATCATTGGATTATGAGCTATGTAGTAATATATTTATCTTCAAAATAAACATCTGCTGTCCTCTCCTACCTTAATTCAGTTATTAACTCTTCAGAAATATAGAAACAGAAGACTACCCATGGGACACAGGCAAGATGGAGTGTCTTTAGGTGAATTCAGATATCAGCTAGTTTAATACTGTATTCCTTCCTCTGGAGCCTCAGCTGAAATGCAGAGGCATTTTTTATTCTTCATGCATCATCTCTGATATTAATATGAATTGACTTTAGCAGGTATGATGCCAAGAGGACTGAAAATCAATGAGCAACAGATGGTCAAGAATGTGTTGAATTTGAAAGGTAAATAGGCCCTATTAGAGGCCTAAAGCCCTTAGATTTTTAGGTTTTTGTTTCTTTGTTTTAATATTTATTTATCTATTTAGAAGAGACATTCTCTGCATTCTTGCATATTTGGTCTGACAGGAAGATCTATCATCTGGGATTTGGCTCTCCTAACCTGATTGTGTAGCTGCTTGGACAACCTCTCTGTAATATTCCTGTGGTACCTGCCCTAGGTTCCACCCTCTGTTTGCTTCCTTCTTAAGTTTGAGTTTTTCTAGGAGCTGCTTGCTAATCCATGCTGGCCTTCTGGTGTTTTTTCCTGACTTTCTCCTGAAATGCATAGCTCTTGGGCCTGGAGAAGGTGGTCTTTAAATATCAACCAGTTTTTATGGGCCTTTCTTCCCTCTAGGATGTTACCCCATGTTTTACTCTCAAGCAGATCCCTGAAGAGGCTGAAATCTGCCTTCCTGAAGTCAAGGATAGTAAGCTTACACTTCATGGTTGCTACAACCTAAGCTGCCCTTGAGCTTAGCATCCCTCACCAGCCCTTCCTTGTTGGTGAGACCAAGAACCTGCATAGCACTTCTTGTTGGTTCCTTGATTGCTTGGAAAAGGAAGTTTTCATCTACACTCTTCAGGAACCTCCTGGATTGTTTGTGCTTTGCAGAGTTGTCCCTCCAACAGATACCAGGTTGGCTGAAGTCCCCCATGAGTACCATGGCTTCTGAGCATGAAGCTGAAAACTGGCTCTATCCTGGCCCAAACCAGGACATTTACTGTTTACATACAAAGCCATGACAAGCAATCTCAAGAAGTCTTTTCTGTAGCTTGGACAGCCCTCCCCTGTTATCTTTGCCTTTGAGTAATGCTATGACCATTTTGAAAATCCCAGGTGAAAGGGTCTGATGTTTTTTTTCCAAATCCTTGCTTAGTTATCCATCCAGAAGGAGCCAGATGCTGGTTTGAGGTATGGTACTCTGTATCCTCCCTGGTTTGCTGTGTTAAATGATGCCCTAAAGGGTCCAGTACAGGTGAATAAAGTGACAATTTTGTTTTAGTCCAAAAAATAACTATAGCCAAACCAAAATGCTAACAATCTATTTGGAAAGAGAGGTTGAAGCAATAGAATTGATCAGAATCACAGAAAGTTAGGGGTTGGAGGAACCTCAAAATGTCGAGTCCAACCCACATGCCAGAGCAGGGTCACCTAGAGAAAGTCATGTAGTAATGCGTCTAGGTGGGTTTTGAATGTCTCCAGAAAAGGATACTTCACAGCCTCCCTGGGCAGTCTGTTCCAGTGCTCTGTTACTGTCACAGTAAAAAAATTTCTCCTCATGTTTATGTGGAACTTCCTATGCTCAAGCTTATATCCATTGCCTCTTTTCCTATCATGGGGCATAACTGAGAAGAGCCCGGCACCATCCTCCTAGCTCTCTCCCTTTATATATTTATAAACACTGATGAGGTCATCCTTTATTCTCCTCTTCTCCGAGCTGAAGAGACCCAGCTCCCTCAGTCTTTCCTCATGAGGGAGATGTTCCACTCTCTTAATCATCTTGGAGGCTTTGCACTGTATTTTTTCAAGCAGTTCCCAGTCCTTCTGGAACTGAGGGTCCCAGAACTGGACACAATATTCCAGATGTGGCCTCACCAGGGCAGAGTAGAGGGGGAGGAGAACCTCTCTCGACCTACTAGCCACCCCCCTTCTAATGCACCCAGGATGCCATTGGCCTCCTTGGCCACAAGGGCACATTGCTGGCTTATGTGCCCCTTCCATCCCCTAGGAATCCCAGGTCTCTCTCACATTCACTGCTCTCCAACAGCTCAGTTCCCAACGTGTACTGGTTCCTGGGGTTGTTCCTACCCAGATGTGAGACTCTATACTTGCCCTTGTAATTAATTAATTTTTTCCCTGCCCAACTCTCCAGCTTGTCTAGGTCTTTGTGAATGGCAGCACAGCCTTCTGGGGTGTCAGCCAGTCCTCCCAGCTTTGTGCCATCAGCAAACTTGCTGAGAAGACACTCTGTCCCATCATCAAGGTCATAGATAAAGATGTTGAACAGGACTGAACCCAGCACTGATTCTTTGGGGAATCCACTAGTCACAGCTGGACTGTGACTGGACATCACACAGCTGTGCGATGGTTCACCGCTCTTTGGGCTCTATTGTGCAGCCAGTTCTTAATCCATCTCACTGTCCATTCTTCTATCCCACATTTCCTGAGCTTGCTCACGAGGATGCCATGGGAGACTGTCAAAAGCCTTGCTAAGGTCAAGGTAAACTACATTCACTGGTCTCCCTGCATCTACCCATTCAGTCACAACACCACAGAAGGCTATCAGATCAGTCAGGCATGATTTCCCCTTGGTAAATCCATGCTGACTACTCCTGATAACCTTCTTCTCTTCCATGTGCTTTGTGATGACCTCCAGAACAAGCTGCTCCTTCATTTTTTCCAGAAATGGAGGTGAGGCTGACTGCTCTGTAGTTGCCTGGATCTTCCTTCTTGCCCTTTTTGAAGACTGGAGTGACATGGGCTTTCCTCCAGTCCTCAGGAACCTTTTCTGTTGGCCATGATCTTTCAAAAATGTTGGAGAATGGTAGGGTGATAACATCAGCCAGCTCTCTCAACACTCTTGGGTGCATTTCATCAGGGTCCATGGACTTGTGTATGTTCAGTTTGCAGAACTGATCTCTAACCCAATCTTCATTGACCAGTGGCAAGTCTTCCCTCCTTGAGGATATCTCTCTTATGTCCAGAGTCTGGAGTTTACAAGAGCTGGTCCTAGGAGTAAAGACTGAAGCAAAGAAGGAAGTCAGCAATTCTGCCTTCTCTGCATCCTCTGTTATCAGAGCTCTCACCCCATGCTCTGACAGCATCCCTGTAGCTCTCCCAGATGACCAGTCCCTTCTTCCATGAGCTGTGAATCTCTTTCTTCCATGAGACTTTCTTCAAAAGTTCTTTGTTGATCCATGCAGGTCTCTTACTGCTTGTACCCAATTTTTTACTCAAGGGAATGCTCCCAGTCTTGGGCTTGAATTAAGTGTATCTACAAACTGACCAACTTCCTTGGGCTCCTTTCCCTTCTAGAGCCCCTAGCCCATGGGTTTCCCACAAATAGATCCTTAAGGAGTACAAAGTTAGCTCTGTGGAAGTCTGGGGTTTTAGTCCTGTTTATAGCCTTTCTTCTTCCTTGTAAAATACTTAACTCCACCATGTCACGGTCACTGTCAAAAAGGCTGTTTAAAACCTTACTGTCCACAACCAGACCTTCTTTATAGAGGGTCCAGCAGTGCACCTCTGTTCGTTGGTTCTTCAAGTAGCTGCATCAGAAAATTATCATCTATTCACTGCAAGAGCCTTTTGGACTGGATATGCCTGATTGTGTGGGCTTTCCAACAGATATCAGGGTGATTGGAGTCACCCATAACTACTGAAGAGTGTGATCTGGTGGCTACGTCCAGTTGACCATAGAAGGCTTCATCAGTATCCTCTTCTTGGGTTGATGGTCTATAGTAGACACCCACAACAGTTTCACCCCCATTTTCTTGACCCTTAATTCTTACCCTCAAGCTTTCAACCCCTTCTACCTCTCCCCCTGGATGGCACTCAGTACATTCCATTTGCTTTCACACATAAATAGCAACACCACTGCCTTGCCTTGTTAGTCTGTCTTTTTCTAAATAGTGCATAGCCATCCATGAGAATATTCTAGTCATGGGAGCTGTCCCACCACATTTTAGTGATTGCAATTACATCACAGCCATGCAACCTAATACAGATCTCAAAATCCTCCTGCTTATTCCCCATACTCTGTGCATTGGTATATAAGTGTTTCAGGGAGGAAGTCAGGCAATTAGTTTTCACTTTTGGTATTTGAACATTCCGAGACACTTTTATGGCTACTAACCTATTAGTGAGCCCTGTGTTTTTCTTGTCCCAATGTGACCATTTCTCACCTTGAGTGGGACAGCAGTCTGAAGGCCATCTTGAGGCTCATCTCTCATGAGCCTGGTTTTATCACCTTCCCCCTTTGAGCCTGGTTTACAGTTGTCTCAATGAGAGGATGTTGAGGAAGAGGAGAGCACTTTTGTAATTTCGCAGTTTCAGGAAAACTCAATTGAAAGCCTTAATGTTCCTGATCATGAGTGTCCTCTGGAAAATACTATTTAAATGTAAAAGCTTTTGCAAATGTCAGAAATATCTAGACCAATTATATACACTACACAGCTGTGGCATAATTTCTTGTGAACTTCAGCTGGGTTTAAGAGCTCAAAAGCACGATTGGTTAATTTTTTTGACTCATGGTCACATAGGCAGAAATCCAGGAACCTGAGATTCATTATAACTTGCATGACAATAGCTGCAAGCAAAATGACAAATGCTGTCACATCATTTTCATATGTTATTATTTCATTGAGCATAAACAGATGCAATTTTAAACTTCCTGCATTGCAGTCTTGTCACCAAGGAATAAGAGGGAAAGAAATAAATTTTTGATTGCTCTGCTTCTTTGAGAAAGCAGTATTTTTTACTTGGAATACAATATCCTCCTTTACTGTGAATCCGCATAGCTGTGTTGCATGAAGCAGATGATCTGCTTTCTATGTTAAAATAAATGACCAGGCTTCAAATCTTTCCACCACCACCCCATGTGTTTTGTCTACTTATGTCTTTCCTGTGGCTGTTTTGATTATTTTTTCCTTATCATGGAATGAACTTTTTGCAATACAATAGATAAAAAATAGATTCACAGTGGCTTTTTTGCTTTGCATAGATGAAATACATGGTAATTACCTGTGCTTGCCTTTTGACTTTACTGGTCAGTCACTTTCACCTGTGAATCATTGTTAGCAACTAGAATGTTTAGCAGGTGTCTCAGCTGTCTTGGGATGCTTACTCTCATGTCTTAATAAG
Organism: Florisuga fusca; assembly: GCA_038090715.1. Lineage (NCBI taxonomy): Eukaryota > Metazoa > Chordata > Aves > Apodiformes > Trochilidae > Florisuga > Florisuga fusca. The sequence goes on along the minus strand of JAAWXA010000002.1, from coordinate 44,401,317 downwards.
GCTTACATCTAACTTTTTAGAGTGAAGAAATTTGATGTATATAATCCATGTATTACTAGGATTTTTGGCAGCAGGTTGTTAGATTTTGTCTGACCTGATTAAAAGATGTCATCATGGCATCATCATGGGAACAGTAACAAAAGAAAAAAGAAGTTACAGAAGGAAAAAAAGTAAGCTGAGTGAAGCAATAGGTCTAGAATTACTGTACTTAGTTCTTTTGAAGTTATTTCCATTCAAATTGAAGTCTGTAAATTTCCTTCTCTGCTAAGTTGATCTGATTTAATCACTTTTGTTGGGTCAAAGTGAACATGCCACACTGTTCCCAAATGTGTAAAATTTGTGTTTTTCATACAGCACTTATTGCCCAATAAATCCATCCATATGGCTTGCAGCTCCCTAGGATTGTTTTGCATCTGACTTTTCTGAAAATACCCAGTCCACTTTGTGTCAAGAAAGTTGTCATGGTCATTGTAAGTTGTCAGATTTCTGGACAAATTCTTTCCACTGTAGAATTCGAGACCCTTAGGGCAGTGAGGAAAGTGCAAAGTAAGCTGATGGCACTTGATTATAAAAGACAGACTTCAGGCTTTTCAAGGATCTGCTTTGTAGGGTAGAATGGGATAAAGCCCTGGGTGGGAAAGGAGCCCAGGAATGCTTGTCCATTTTCAAGGATCACCTATTGCATGGCCAGGACCATGTGTCCCAATGAAGAAGGGAGGCAGGAGTGCCTAGAGGCTGGCATGGATGAGCAAGGAAGTCCTTGACACACTTAGGATGGAGGCAAGTTTATAGGGGATGGAAGCAAGGACAGATACCCTGAGTTAAGTACAGAGAAGTAGTCAGAGAAGCAAGAGATCAGGTTAGGAAATCAAAAGCACAGAGAGAATTGCACATGGCTAGGGGGGTTCAGGGCAACAGGAAAAATGTCTGTAGGTATGTCAATAAGAGGAAGAGAAGGGAAAATGTGAGCCCACATTTCCCATGAGAACCACTTTACACATTCCACTTACCAGAAGTACAAATAAAATTGATAAAAATATTGAGAGTAAAATAAAGGATGGCTCCTGTTCTGATGTGTGAAACTATCTAAACATGTGCTAAGGGTTTACTAAAGTCAGCAAGAGTTAAATGCAGGCTTATCTATGGTAAAAATAGTAGATTATATCCAACCCTTTAATAATATTCCTATATGGTGAATTAATTTTTTTCTTAAAGAAATAAGATGTAAGATACCATCTCAGTGCTACACAACATCCTTTCAGGGCATGCATGTAAGCGTATCTGTACTATCCTCTACTGATTTTAATGGGCTTACAAGTGGCTGAATGAGGAAATGGAAATGAGGAAATGAGGAAATGAGAAAAAAGATTAAAATTATTATCTTTAACATCAATTAATAAAAAATTATAATTTCCTCCTTTTTCCACCCTTCTATTTTTCCAGAATATATTTTAAGATTAAAGAAATACAACTATTGCCTCTTTTATGAGTTTGTCATTATGCACTCTTTTTTATAGTTTATATTGCTCTGTAGAAAACAGCTCCCAAAATGTTAAGTATGTGTTTAAATAATGTCTTTTCAATAGATTCTTTATATTTCTGGTTAAAAAAAAGGTGAAGTAATCTTTGTTCTGACCACTAGATGGTGTCAATGTCTACAGGTATGTATGTCTGTGCAGGAAATGTAAAATCAGTTACAAATACTGTTTTTCTGACCAACAGATATTTCCTGGACTGATTCTCTCTGACATTAAGCCTGCCAAAAGAATGAAGTTCAAGACAGTCTGCTATCTGCTAGTTCAGCTCATGCACTGTCGTAAGATGTTCAAAGCAGAGATCCCTTTCTCCAATGTCATGACGTGTGAGGATGATGATAAGGTAATCCATGCAATCTCCTTGGGCATCACTTCCAGGGCTATATCAAGCAGAGCTGCTCTGAGAACATAGGGGGTAACCTGATCAACTGATAGAGATGTTACTGGTGTTAATGCTGGAGCTAGAACTATCTAATGCCCACAGCCTTCTCACAGAACAGACAAAACTTAACAGGCCTCAAGTTTGGAGCTCCTCTTGACCAAGCCATCACAGGTAGCCTATGTGGCTTCTATCAAGGACTTCCATCACAGGAGCTTTTCTTTTGCATCATGAGTCCACTGTCTGAAGATGATGGCAGCAAGTGCAAAATAACAGATTTTTTTTTTACATCTAGATGGTTCTAGATTTGTCCCTGGGACAAATCCTAAACACAAAAGTTCCTAATACAAATATGAATACCACTTTCCTGAATGGCTTGTAGTGCCACAACTCATAATTGCTTTACTTATTAGTAGCCTGGTTTCCTGCCTTTTCTTTATGTAGTTCTACCCACACATTTATGGAGAAAAATAAGAGTTGCTCAGGTGATTTTTTTTTGCCAGCAGGTGGCAAAACCACCAGTGCTGCAAAGCATAGCAGGTCTACATTGGAGTCAATAATCCATCTTAACTGACTGCTCCACCTTTTTTGTGTGTTGTTTTTGTTTGAAATATTGTACATTTATTGAGTCTCAACTTTACTTTGAGGAAGCATTTAGATTTTGAATTTTGAATTTTACATATGCTTGTGTTTCTCCTGCAGGAAAAGGGAACAAAACATACTTTCAGTGAAGACTTTCAGAAATGTCAGATTTGGTTTTGAGACTGGCCATGTACAAGGCCTTCCAATTGTGAATTAGTACTGTTCTTTGTGTATTTAAAAAAAATAACCCACACATTTTTTTAAGCATATGCCATAATTTTTTAAGCATATGCCTGGCTTCTCTGTTATCTATTAGTTCTACCCTGGCCCAAAACAGGACACTCATTGATTCTAATGACAGTGGAGGTTAAGACAAGAAGTTTTTAAAGGATGGCAATTACAAAGAGACGAGATCTCTCTCTTCTGTATTTTCTTTGCTTAGTGAATACCTCATCCTGGCTGTGACCTTGAGATGACATGAACAGCAGTGAAAAATTTCAATGTTAATAAAATCTGTGCTTCTTTCTTCATCTGTGTTACAGAGGAGAGCATTAAGGACAGCCTCTGAAAAACTCAGGAATCGTTCCTCTTTTTCTAGCAGTGTTCTGTACAACACTCCAGGAACTCGAGTAAACAGATACATCAGCCGCTTGATAGAGGCCCGGCAGACTGAGTCTGAGATGGCTGACTTGAACTTCATTACCCTGACGTATAAGCAAATTGAACGTGAATATAAAGTAAGGGTTTTCTTAATTATTTCATTTACTTCACCGACTATAAACCAACTAGCACTGGGGTTTTTGCCTCTTTTTGGACAATATTTAAATTCTACTCACTATTTTTAAATAATCACCTGGGCTTTTTTAAAAAAGTATCTCGAGAAAGAGGGAGACTTTATTTCCACTTTCTATGGAAGCAATCGGGGGGGATAAAAACAAAGAGCAATTTCTTTCTACTCATCAAGATCCTCCCTGATAAAGTTACACATCCTGTGTTTTGGCCTTCCTTTTGCTTCTGCAAACCTGCATCACTTGCTTGATACTCTGTCATGGCAATGTCGCTGGATACAGATTCATTTGCTCTGGAGAAGCATTAATGACAGGATTTTTCTCCCTGAATACATAGCTTGATAAGTATTGATCCCATCAATTCTAGAAAATATTAAAAAAAAGGTTAAACCTCTGGGCAAGATTGCGGTTATGACAGTGTGACTGTGCTGAAAGCAGCAGACTTACTGCAGAATTAAAAGCATGCATGTAGGCTGACAAAGGAGAAGAGCTGTTTGTTTCTACCTTGCATGAGTTTTGTACATACAAGTTTCTTAACTTAAAAAAAAAAAAAAGCAAGCCTTTAGTTTATGTGTTTGAAAAAGTAAAAGTGATATGATTGTGGATTAATTTTTCGGTACCATTTATTTTTTCACTTTGAGTCACTCTGTAGTCTTTTAATATTTCATGTCACTACTGTTTGGAGTCAGAAGGATGTGAGCCACAATGGACTAAATTTCTTAAGATCTTGAGCATTGACTTTGATTTCAGATTTCCACAGTGATTTATTATTCAGTTGTAACTGTTTTATTTCAAAATAAGAAAGTTTTTTGGTGTAAATGAGATTGAAATTTGTATCTTTATGAGGAAACACGTGTGTTTCCACACCTGAGAAGTATTCTAAGGACTGTGGCTTAGTGGAATCAGCAACAGTAACTGCTCAAAACTGAGCCCATGTCTCCCATTAGCATCCTTCTTCAGCCCAGTCATTAGTGTCCTGTCCTGAGCAGCAGAAGTCATTGGACTCCTTGAAGAAAGCACCAAGGGCATTTTGGTCTTTATTTGTGATGAATAAGTGGAAAAGGAGAGCAGGCTACTTCCTTCTGCTTCAAATTGGCTGAATCATTTTTGCTCTGAAAGATAAACTTATGTCTGAGCTGAGATTTGACTAGTTACAGGGTGAAAACTAAGCAGCTAGGCCAACAGGAAACAGAAGCAGAAACAGAAAGCTGTCAAGAAAAATTATGTGTAGAATTGCCTCGGGTTTGTTTTTTTTTTTTTTTTCTTGTGAATTAAACAATGGTTATTTGTATGCTTGCAAAATGGGTAGGGGCTTGTTTTCTTTTAGGCTATAGTTACTTTTTACTGAGAATGGACAGGTGTGGGTAAGTGGCTGTGTATAAAATACTCACTGTCTTGATTTCTTCCTTTCTTTAACAGTACCATCAGCTTCAAGATGAGTACTTCACCAGTGCTGTAGTTCTCTCACTAATTCTATCTGCCTTATTTGGCCTTGTCTACCTTCTAATAATACCACAGTAAGTTTCTGTCTTTTGCCATTATAATTCAATGTGCAACATCTTCAAGCATGCTGCACAGAAAAAAGCATTTAAATCTTTGGAATGGGAATTAGCACCCAGGTTGGTATCTTTGCAAACAGGAGATTCTCTGTTGGTATGCCCTCAGTCTAACTCTTCCATTTGTCCAGAGTAGACACATTCTGCTGTCTCACTTAGAACAATTTCTTCCCTCTTCTCTCTCTTTTTTTTTTTTATCTTTTTCTTTTTTTCTCTGAAATCTGCTAAAATTTATTTAAAGCATATAAAAAAGGTGTTATCTGCAACTTTTCTAAATATATTTATGCAGGCTTCCAACCAGGTATATCGGGTACTTTGATAGCAGCAAAGATAAAACTGAGCAGAGCTTGATGGGAACTAAATACTGAAGTATCCATCCAGCTTTTCAACCCTAATTTGTAGCCTCCCCTGAAGTTCTTGCTGTCAATGGCACATAGTTTGGCCATTGCCATGTGTTTTGCAGTCAGAGCTTGGCTACACTAAAACAGACAGAACCAAATACTTGTTTTTTCAGGAATGTCTAATGCCTGTTGTTGAGTAATACAGTTCAGTGATTACTTCAGATTTTGTCAGTTCTATGTGAATACTTGCTAAATAAAACTACAATTACACTTCACTTTGAAATCTAGGTTTTACATTAAGTAGATATAATTGTGTTCAATATATAAAATTATTAGTAGCAAGATTTTTCAGATTATAATACCATAATATTCAAAACAAGTTTTACTCATTTTCACTAATTCTTAGGGTTTCAGTGAGAATAGAACTGAACACAGAATAATGTTTTTAACATTTTAAATTCTGGTCTTCTTTATTCACAAATCCCCAGACAGAATAAAACTCCTATAATCTATTATTTTTACTTGAAAGTTTGAGAAACACTATTTAAAAAATCATCATCATCATGTAAGTATTATATAATACCTTTTCTCCTGAATAATTCAAAGTCACTTATAACACTTACCTGACTTCCATACTAATGACCTCTGCTGATTAATTGGAGTATACTTAATTTCACCTGCTTCTCAAGTAATGTCCAGCTGCATGGCAGCTTAGAACATGCCATGGCAGTTTAGAACAAGGAGAGACAAAGAGTAGTAGGGTAGTGGAAAGTAAAACAAATGTCCAAGAATCGTATGATACGGTAGTTGATAAATCTTCAAAAAAAGTACTGTTATTTTTAAAACAGCTGGACAGAGATTCAGATGAGGGTCTGACCTGACAGACACACAACTTCTAGCATAATGTGACCACTGAAGGCCATGAACAGGTTCATCACTGGGCTAGTTAGAAAGGACACCAACTGAATGGTCTTCAGTTCATTCTTCCAGTGCCTGTTGGTATTGTCTTTATGCAACCTATTAGTTTTCTCAGGCTCTTCCCTTGCTGTGATCCAGATGGAACCATGAGCTAGACTAAAACTTTGAAAGTATTGGAAAATTTCCTCTCTTCACAGAATATGATGCTTTAAGTTGTTCTTCAGATTTCCAAAGTAGTTACAAGTATGAAAAGATAATTCAGAAGGCAGGACAGGAAGTGTCATGTATTACAGTTATAGGAGAAGTGATAATAATGGTGTTTGACATGTATCATGATGTTCCAAGGAGGAGGTTCAAGATCTGGAGAAAATAAAATGTAAGAAAGCCAGTTGCTGCATAAATACACAGAAAGCAATGAACTTGGCAGTCTTAGAATTTCTGTGAGCATCTGGGCAAAACAGCTTCTCAGCTGAAGATGTCTTTTACCACTTTCTCTTGGTGAAAGTAAGGCTATGTTCATGTTAACCTGAATTGTCCAATTATGCATATACACATGTAGCATACCCACTAAAACCCCTGATAATGAATCTTTCTGATGTCTTATGCTGGATTTATTTTTAAAATACAATGTAGCCCTTTGGTACTAGTGTCAACCTAAATCTCCGTCAGGGTTGCACTCACCGCTAGTGTCAGTTGTTGGCTGTTGCTACCTTCAAAAATGCTGTTGCAATCATGTCCTCTGCATTTCTTTGTAGCATACTACCATCCTAAATTCCTAAAAGCACAAGAGGGCCTGCTGTCTATTAATAGTTGAATTCAGAATCCGCGCTGTCGGCATCTAGAGTCACCTCCCCATTCTGGATATATATATTATGCCACAGAATTTTTCCTGCTTGTGTATTGGTGGGAGTTGTTACATGAACTTGAAATCTGAGCCAAATGCTGAGAAATCCTACTGCAGAAGAGTTTTGCTCTTGTACTGTTAGAAACACTATATAAACATTCTTCCCTCAGTCATGGTCAAGGGCACAAATAGTTTTTCTATTTATTTAGAAGAAGGGATTGTAGTCCAGTGTGATTTTATCTAAGTGACTGGGTTTACTGACCCCCGATTTCTTAATCTTTGAGGAGACATTAGAAGGGAAAAGCATCTGGTAACTGTTACACAGCTGCCAAAACCAAGTGATTGGTTTACACACTACACTTCCAAGAGTCATTATGCTGAATATTCTGCATTATCCTACAATTAGAAAGTGTCTTTCCTAACACACCATAGAGTTGAATTTTTTACCTCCTTGCTGAGGTAAGAGTTGGCATCATATAAAGAGCATTCACTTATTTGTCATTCTTGGTAGCAGTGCATTTCACTGTGAAATTTCCTCTGCAATGGTATTACAGCAAGGGGGAGGGGGAGATCCTCCACCATTCATGAAAAATACCATTTCAGAGGGACACCTGTGATGTGTGTTCTTTGTGCTACTGAGTTGCACTGCTTTAATTCTATTGTGTTTTGATTCTAGGAGTACCGTAGTTCTTGTTCTCCTGGTGTTCTGCATATGCTTCCTAGTGGCTTGTATTATGTACCTACATGTCACAAAAGTACAAGTAAGTGATTTCAGATTTTATATGACTATTCCTCCTTTTGTTGGCTATGCTTTGTTTTTCATTTGGAATATAAAGCCACAGTTAATACTTCATTCTGACTGGTATCTGGATGTAAAGTGCTGCTACCTTCTCTGTTTTCAAAACTTTTACAACAAAGCAGCAGGTGTTTTGATGGTAAAGAACAATGATTTTCACACAAAACGCTTGGCCCTTTCAAAACCTTTAGTAATGATTAGTTCTCCTGCATTATATTTTCACAAAAGTAATGGTGCAGAAGGATTGTTGTAGGGGAGAACTAGGTCAGAATAGAGCATCTAGACTATTTTCTGATTAAAGAAATATGTAGTGGCTTAATCTACATTTAATCTTTTCTGAAAAAATATCAGGAGAAAATATCTGCATCGTTAATCATCTTTGCTGATTAGTACACACTCTAGTTAAGAAAAAATGCCTTTTGGCAGAAGGAAAGTAATTGCTTTCATTGAAAAATAAATAGTATTATAGCAGAGAATCTTGTACTGAGCAGCTCTTTCTTTATAACCTTACACAATTATTTGAGAGTAATTCTTACTATCTCCTTTGTTTCATAAAGGCACAGTAGTTTATCATCTGTTCTTATATTTATGGATAGTAGAAACACAGATCAGGTTTGTTGGAAATAGCTCCTTTATGTGCTGTTTCCCTGGGGGTAGTGCAAACTTAAGGTTTGTTTCACCTGTTTGGCAGCTGGTGGAATTTTAATTTATTCCAGGTTCCTCTAGAGATTCAGTATCTTAAATAATCAAATCCAGCACAGAAAAATAAAGAAATATAAAACCTCAGAGTACTGTAATTTGAAAATTTGTGGTGAAAATTTGTCTTAAATAAAAGATAATGAATATGCTGAATATAATTAATATAGAATTGTAAATAGGCCTTTCCCTTATTATTAACCCATCTTCTGTCACTTGATGTTTTACAATGGACAAGTGACTCAGCCTCTCCATACTTTAGCATCAAATGCCTCATTCATAAAACCACTATAGTAATGTTTTACTGTACCAGTTACCTAGCATTTTGGGCATCTGACAGTATTCATATAGTTAATAAAAATTACACAGATGAAATCAAGCAAAGAAAATTAAGCCCCAAATGCTATGTTATAATAAATAAAAAACAGATGGAATCTTAGAATGACCACAAGTCAGAAGTGTCAGAGTTTTAATTTAGACATGCCTCATACCGTACCTTTTAAAGGTTTATTTTCCTTTTTAACCCTAGAGCCTAGCATGTCAACATTTGGAACATAAACATGCCACACACATTAAAAAATGGTCTGTGCAATATGTCAGTATGCATTGTCTTTGAATCTGCATTTTGCCTTGTCACTATTAACCATGCAGCATCATATTACAACTACAGGGATACTATCTAAATAGATAGCTCATTTGGTTGCAGACAGAATTAATGCAATAATATAATGCAATATAAATATTGCCTTCAAACAAAACTATTATTTTGTATCATATTTATATGAATAATACTACGCGTTCATCCTCATGCATGCACAGGGTTCTGGTCTAGTTGAGAGGACAACTTGATCTGTCAAAAAACATCTGGATGATCACATAGAGAGCATAGCCATTTATGGTCATATTCTACATGGAAGCCAGTAATAAGGGGATTACCACAGGAGTTTATCCCAGGGCCTTTCCTGTTGTACATTTTAATCAATGACATGAAGAAAGACTTGGAGTATGTTCATACCAAATTTTCAGGTGACTGATTTTGTGATACCAGCCAGCACACTGTTGTGATGACCACTGAGGGAAACCTAAATAGGTTTGGCCTAAAAGGGCAACAGAAATCCTATGAAATATAGCATGGATAAATGCAAAGTCCATGCCATAAGAAGGAAGAACTCACTGCAGTGTGTCAAGGCCACAGAAACTGCTCTCTGTGGGTGCTTTGCTGCCTTCTGGAAGCTGTGTTTTTGATGATGATACCCATGAACTGAGCAGCTTTTCTTCAGGACTGGTGACTTTCATTCAAAAATTGGGTGTTTGTTTGCTCCATTTATTTTAAGTCAAATGCATCCTTGCTGAGTCTGAGCCCTCTCATTTTAAGGGACATTTTTTGTTCACCCTTTAAATCTGTCTCTTAGAGTTAATTCTTGCCTCTTGAAGACACTGGAAGATGGCCTGTGGTCTGAAAGCTGTATCATGAATCCAGTGGATAATACAACATTCTTAATGCAAAGGGGAGAAAGCAGCTTTCCCAGAAACCAGAGTAGATCAGTATGACACAAACAAGCATAAGTACTGGAGACAAACAAACTTAACCTTCCTCTCACCTTCTGTCACTGTCTTCGTATATGATCATATATGAACAAGCACTTTATACGTCACAGTGATAGAATCAAGGTAAAAATGGAAATGAGCATGAGATTCACAAGATCATTCCACCACATTTTTCTTCTCTGCTGCTTTTTCTGCTCTGACAAAGTCATGATTTTTAATGAGTTCTGACAATTAAAACTATCTTGGCATTTAACTTGACTATTATAGCAAAGACACAAATACCACTCTGAAATTCTACATTAACACAGTATGATCTCTTGCATCATTATTTGTAGCTGATAACTTGCAAAGCAAAAGGTGCTTTGGGTATTTTTCCCCATGGGAAAAAAATCAAATACCATCCTATTTTATTATTTGAATTACGAGCACACATCCTACTAACCTTTCAAAGAGTTGTAATTATAGGGAAACACAATGTATAGTAATAATAATTTCACATTTATTACTCAAAAAAATAGAATTGCCATTAAAAAACCCCACACATGTATACAATAATAACTGCATTGTTTTGGAATTTGCAGTGCAGGCAAAAATTCTGTGTCCTTTATTCACTTCTTTTTATGGATTACTAAAAATAACAAACCCACTTCAAAATATATTTTAAATTCTTTTATTTATAAATCTTTTTTTTTTTCTTTAGTGTTTTCCGGGGTGCCTAACAATACAAATTCGGACCATTTTGTGTATTTTTATTGTGATCCTTATATACTCCGTGGCTCAAGGATGTGTGGTGAGTATTTAAATCAAGTATCACTTAATTTAGCATTCTGTTTGAAGAACAACCTGGTATAGATCCATTAAATACATACCATATTCTCATCTGGTGTATTCCTACTCTGTATTATTCATACCTGTAGAGCATGTTTCCTCAAATTTAAAGCTCTTTGCTATAACTTGAACTTTCACTGCCCTGAGTCAGGGTGTTGAATTAGGAATGGCAAAGCAAATACACAGATAACACCGACAGAATTTTTTATATTAAACTTTATTATCACATAATCTGATAATGTTATATGCTTTATGGGAAATCTATTTTTTAATGTTCAATTTACTTGATAGGTCAATGACTAGTATTTTGTGACAGAAAAGGCATGGTGTTAAACAACATTACATACTTCTATATGGCAACTTATAGAACATATTATTGTGTAGTAATAGGGGGATATTTTTAATCCAGGAAGATTAGAAAAGGCAATGAGATCTTTTTGCATAAAGAGATCTTTTGGACAGTATTGTGTAACAGTGTCTAGGAAGCTTCTCTTGTATGAAGTGAACTTGTTCATTACTTGAACAAAAATTGAGCTTCTTTTACTGTAGATTAGCAGCTAATTCTGCATGGTGGACATGAATGTCAGATGCTATTTAAACTTCCACAAAAGTATTTGGCAATTAGTCACCTTGTCAGATTCCTAGAGCACAATTTTAGCATTTTGGATTATAATGTTAATTAACAGAACATGTTAGGGTACCCAAAGGGAAGAATCCACACACAAAATAGCACCCTAAACACAACTGGACATCTTAAGAAGGCAGATTGTCTTCTGCAGGATTTAGGCAATGGGTTCTGACCCTGAGAGAGATTTCATGAGCAATTCACAGTGCTAACTGAGCTGCCAAGACCCTTATTTTCTATTTTGTTTATTCACTTGACCCTGGACCTACCCTGAGAAATTCTATTAAAATTAAAAGAATGGTCAGAGGATCCCCATGTCAGTGAATTCCAGTGTCCTGAGAGGTACCAAGAATTACTAATGTTCAGAGATTTCTGGAAATTCCTGAACATCAGCTGTGTGGGTAAAGCAGACCTAATAGCACAACAGATATGTTGTTCTTAATGTACATTTAAGTCCAAAATGCACAGTGATGTGCAGTGCCTCCAGGCTAGCTAGCATCTCAGAAAGTTTCGTGTTTCTGATTTTGGGACTGAGTTAATATGACAACTGGAACCTTTGTGGATCAGCCCCCATAGGGCTCCCATAGGGACTTTGACCAAATGAAAAAAAGAACAATTGTTGCCACTTAAAGATGGTGAAAATGAGAAACAGACATCATTAGGCCTAAGGCAACACTGACCATTAGTGGAAGAAGGCAGATTAGAATTCAGAAGTTCTGTGCTCCAACAAGGGAGTGATAACTCAGGTAAAATTTAGAATAAGTCACAAATATAACTTCATTAAAACAAAAACAGCCTGTAACCATTGAAAAACTTAGGAGAAATGTTTAATGAGTGGACTTAGTAGTTCCAGCCAAGTAATGCCTCTAGAATTCTCAGCTAGCAGAGAAGCTAGGTGTTGAGGTTTCACTCTTAGCTGTAGAGAAGATGGTGTTTTCCTGGTGGATGGTGGATGAATTGCACAACATTTATGAAGCCTTCAGCCCTGCCTCCGTTTTCACATGAGCTTCGTATGAATAGCATTTTCAAGGATATTGAACAAAATCACATTAAATGGATTTTTTCACTTAATTCTTCTCATTTCTTAATGTTATCCATTGTGAGTTTAGCTCACCTTTTATCTGTTAAGTCATATCTTTTTAAAATCACAACAGCCCCATGTAAAATGTGTTGCTTAATAACCTTTCAGGTTGTGAGTTATTTTACAGCATGCTATAAAATACCATTATCAGTGGGTAGGATGAAATAAAGAGGTCTAATAACACACTTCAAAAGAGAAGCTGAAGTACAGGGCAGGGCTTATGTAGCAGTGCCTGTTAAAATCAGTTTCACACAACCATCCTATTCTCCCAGTTTATGCTAACTCTTGTCCTCTCCCTTCATAAAAGGTGAAAGGTTGAAATGGAATTAGAAGTGGAGCTCTAGGGACCTGCACTGTTTGCCAGAAATTCCTCCCATCCTGGGGTAACAGCTCTGAAATGTGTACATGACATTGTCTTTGGAAGAAGCAGGTTAAATTTCCTCAGATTTCCCATAGAAAATGCACTATAACATTTTTCTTATTTGCCAGTCTAGGGAGCAAATGGAACTCTTTGGCTCACTAAAGCAGCAAGGATAATTAAGGATGAGATGTTTTAATCATGTGTGATAGCTGCAGTAGCTCTGAAGTCGAGAATAGATATCATTCATGTTTAGCTTTTCAGTTAAATATTAAAATACATTTTATTTTATATTTGTTTAATTGAAATTGGTAAGATTTGCATAGTCATTAAGACAAAACACTTGGTCTAGTCAAAGGTGTCCCTGCCCGAGACAAAGGAGTTGGAACTAGATGATCCCTTCCAACCTAAACCATTCTGTGATTCTTTCTGTGCTCTGTGCAAGAACCCACATAGCCACATTTACCCACAAAATTTACTGAAGTTCCTGTTTTGCAGGAATATGTTGGTTTTGAGCACTATTCAACTAAGGCTAGACTTCAGTAGGTTGGCCTTACTGGTATCTAATGAACAAAGAGTGTCACTCACCTAAAAGTGAGTAAAGCATTATGGGAAAAAGAGAGAGATTTTTATTATAGCAGTGACCTGTATGGGAACTCCACAGCCATATTTTTGCAATTAGAAATGAAGTAGAGTCAGGTCCCATAGCAGCTGCATTTCTGTTTATTTCATATTTAATCTTCTCCCTTTCTTGCCTCTCCTGTCTTTTCTAGGTTGGCTGTATGCCTTGGGTTTGGAATACCAATTCCAGCAGTTCAATAGTTATAATTTCTCCTGGTGGAACAAATAAAACAATGAATGAACTTCCATGTGACACAGCCCACTATGCTTTCCTTTCCTGTGTAGTGGGTACTCTCACCTTGGCAATATTTCTACGTGTATCTTCTTTGCCAAAAATGATCCTTCTGCTTTTTGTTACAATTTTGTACATAGTTATTCTGGAACTCAGTGATTACAGAAAAGCAGTGGGGTAGGTATCACGTAAAGTTAAAGAAACAGGTGTTCCTGTACAGATAGTTACAACATTGACTACTCATCTTGTGAACTGTCCTCTAGCATTCACTGCTGGTTAGGGAAACATCTACTCAGTAGAGCATAAGAAATACTTAGGCTATCCTTTCCCCAGCAATTGCAGGATGTAGTAATGCCCATCAACAGGAGATAAGATTTTGGGAACTAACAACTGTTGTCTCATTCTGTAGTTTTGTGCTAACATACCTCAGCTGAACACTTGGCAGTCTAATTGTAATATGAAGTAGAAAAACACTGTTAAAAACTTCATTTCCATATTTGAGCAGCCCTCAAACAATTCCTATTTAATTTAAGCTTTTGGGCTTTTAAGTGGTTTTATATTTCCTAATTAAAACTGTGCACACACATTACTATAATGTAAGGCATTATAAAATCCTCATATAATTGAATGTTGATGTGATGCAGTGATCACATTTACCCATGTCCCTACCCATATGAGCCTTTTCAGAAAAAGCTAGTGATTAGGGAGTACCCATATGTTCTAAAATAAAGATCTGATATTAAAAATATGCAGTGTTACATATTAGACAACCTGGAATAATCCATTTACTTTCCTTTTATTTTTAAGAGGTGGCTCCTTTTATATGCGTGGCTATGAACCAATACTTGCCATTTTGCTATTTTCTTGTGCTTTGGCACTGCATTCCAGACAGGTGGACTTGAAGCTACGTCTGGACTACCTCTGGGCTGTGCAGGTAAGTCAAAAGATTTTTCTTTCTAACATTCATGCACACAAAATGATGTCTAACTTTCTGAATTGGCTTGCAAATACTTGCAGAACAAATTGTTTGGACTAAGACATTTTCAAAAATTGCCATGTCTGAGAAAAAATATTAGAGGTTTTCCCTACAGACTTATAAAATTGTTTTGCTTTGGAGTAGTGATTTTTATTTTGTTTGTACTTTATTTTTGTTTGTACTTGTTCCCATAACAGTATATTATTAATGAAGTATTATATGTATATTTAAAGTTCCTTATTAATAAAGAGTATTTTGAACATGGGAAATCGGCTGTTAGCAATATAAACTTGAGATAAAGAATTTAAATCCACGTTTTTTTTCATCTTACGATACAGAAAGGGTTGAAAATAAGTTGATGTTCCAGTAAACTGAGAAGAGGAAAATTGAACTAATAAAAGGAAATACTTACACCCATATCATCCAATGAAACTATGCAACACTGGCAAAGGAAGAACAAAAATTTATTTAGGTACCAAGTTCATGGACTTTTTTTTGAAAATGTATTTCCTAATTATCCTAATCACAGCAAAATCTATGGAAATTATATTAGCCTTAAGTAGGGGTATCAGGAAATATCTAACTCCTGCCATGCCTCCCAGCAGTTCAATTCCCGCTTCCAGTGCTAACCAGTGGCCACTGAGGGAAAGAGAAAGGTGAAGAAGACCTAAGTTTTAGTGGAATTTTGGAGTTGCCTTTTTTCTAAAACTTACCCTCTTGTAGTTCACAGAGGTCACATCTAGTTCTCACCCTATTAACTATGTTGTTAAGAGAACTGCACATTGCAGTGATTGCTCTTAAGTGTAAAATCAAGACTGGAACCCATGGATTAAACTCATCCCTAACTCTGCTGTGTTACCTAGAATGGAGAAATCAAGAATAGCTTAACTCTGTTACGTTCTGCTCTTCAAGTTTTTTAACCTAACAATTAAGCTCTGTAAAGACATTTTGCTGCTCTTCATGTCCAAGGTCATGTCCTATCTCCTTTATGATTTAGATTTATCTTGTTCTATAATTTCTGTGGACTCTGGGCTGTTTAACTGAATGAACAAACCACAACCACTTTATCTGATTTTTCTCCTGTGCCCTGCAGTATTGACAGACTCTCACACAGACTCTCAGACTCAGAAGTTTTTTTCAGATAATAGTAAAGGAAGAAATACAAACTTTTTTCTGTTTTCTTGGGTCCAGGTTTTACAGAAATACATAGTCCATTATTTTTAAAACCAGTGTGCACTTACTGCAAGGGACAATAATGAGTTACCTATCAAATTTCAGTCCAGCATCATCTTCAGTGCCATTCGAAAAATGATTTCCATCTGAGATCAGATCTCGTATTCAGATATTTCCTTTGCAAATCCAGTACTTATATGGTACTACCTTGTCTGTGAGATTTGCATTATAATAATCATAATAAGAAAAAAAATCAGTGTGGGTAGAAAATTGAGAAATTAAGTATCACATAACTACTCTTCTTTGAAATGAGTGTGCTGGGTACATGCTTGGTCTCATTGGTTATCTGGGCATATACACTTGTTCTTCTTAATTCCACATGGAATCCCTGTACAAAAAAATAGTGGATAGCATGTTGGAAGAAGTGTTGTTCTGGTTCCCACTGCATATATTGGGTATAAATTAATACAGCGCTAATGAACATAACCTGCAGAACTCTCCCCGGGAGAAAGCTGGGAGGAAGTGTGGATCAGCTGGAAGGCAGGAGGGCTCTGCAGAGGGACCTGGACAGACTGGAGAGCTGGGCTGATTCCAATGGGATGAGGTTCAACACGGCCAAGTGCCGGGTCCTGCACTTTGGCCACAACAACCCCATGGGGAGCTCCAGGCTGGGCACAGAGTGGCTGGAGAGCAGCCAGACAGAGAGGGACCTGAGGGGTTTGGATTGACAGGAAGCTGAACATGAGCCAGCAGTGTGCCCAGGTGGCCAAGAAGGCCAATGGCATCCTGACCTGTATCAGGAACAGCGTGGCCAGCAGGTCCAAGGAAGTGATTCTGCCCCTGTACTCAGCGCTGGTGAGGCCACACCTCGAGTACTGTGTCCAGTTCTGGGCCCCTCAGTTCAGGAAGGAGATTGAGGTGCTGGAGCAGGTCCAAAGGAGGGCAACCAGGCTGGTGAAGGGACTCGAGCACAGATCCTATGAGGAGAGGCTGAGGGAGCTGGGGCTGTTCAGCCTGGAGAAGAGGAGGCTCAGGGGAGACCTCATCACTCTCTACAACTCCCTGAAAGGAGGCTGTAGCCAGGGGGGGGTTGGTCTCTTTTCCCAGGCACCTCTCAGCAAGACAAGAGGACACGGTCTTAAGTTGTGCCGGGGGAGGTTTAGGTTGGATATTAGAAAGAATTCCTTTACAGAGAGGGTGATCAGGCATTGGAATGGGCTGCCCAGGGAAGTAGTGGATTCTCCATCCCTGGAGATATTTAAAAAGAGACTGGATGTGGCACTCAGTGCCATGGGCTGGTAACCGCAGCGGTAGTGGATCAAGGGTTGGACTTGATGATCTCTGAGGTCCCTTCCAACCCAGCCAGTTCTATGATTCTGTGATTCTATGCGGAAGTACCATTTTGATGGGTGTCACAGAAGTGCTTAAGACACTTGCCTATTCAAGTGGATAAGCAAATAAAACATTATCTTTGCATTTATTTGGGTCTTTGGCATAGTGAAAATCTGAATACTAAAAGCTCTGGGAAGGCTGTTGATTGTAAATATCAATTAAAACTGCCTTTGAATAGTCAGTAAACTCCAAGTCACTAATTATTGAACAATCTTTAAGAACAGAGACAAGGGTAAAAACCACTTTTCTGAGTAACCGTTTTCTCTATCTGCTGGACTGCAGGAGCCAGCTGTGTGGTTGAACAGTGTTCTTGGTCATGTTTCTCTACAGATAGAGTAGTACTTACCATTGAAGCATGTTGACTTAACTTGGTTACATTCTTTGTAGCACAGGTTTCCTGACTTACTGCAGTGTGTCTATGCATGCCACTGTGGAGACTCACACTTGTGCGTTGTGCTGTCAACATGGTAAAACATGGATTTTTAGGAAGATTTTTAGGAAGGAGAGAATTCCAGAGTCAGTGGCTATTCTGGAAGTTGCAAACACTTCATTTAGTAAGGCTCATTTAGGGGCTAATCCTGTAAAAATCTTCTCAGGTGCTTTTTAGCCCTGTGTTTAAGCAGTAGATTTAATGTGGTAGCTTCAGTCAGTGGCATTGCTACAGCATTTTTTTGCTTATTATAATGGAATCATAGAATGGTGACAGCTGGAAGGGGCCAGACCATCTGCATTAAAGAGACACCTTCAACTAGATCAGGTTTCTCAAAGCCCCATCTAACTTGACCTTGAACAATTCCAGGGATGGGGCATCTGACACCTCTCTGGGCAACCTATTCCAGTGTTTCACAGTCCTCATTATTAAAAAAAAAAATAAATGTTACTAACATCTAGTCTAAATCTACCCTCTTTCAGTTTAAAACCATTATCCCTTGTCCTATCACTACAGGCCCTGGTAAAATTTTTGTCCCCTTCTTTCTTATAGGTCCTCTTTAGGTACCGAAAGGCTATAATAAACTGTCACCTGATTGCTCTGGTGATACAACAGCTCAGAGCACTTTATGAACAGAAGATGAATAACCAATTACCAGCATTGTAAAAACTGTGAGATGCTGTGTAACTTTTTAAAATGAAATAGCTGCTAATTACATCGATGTCAGAAACTGTAGCACCAAAGAACGTTATAAATTTTGTCACCAGATCTGCAGGAAAAACAAAGCTTGCTTTTAAATAGTGCAGCTCTGCAAACACAGTTAAGTTCTACAAAATGACCTAACTGCCACAAATGCCAAACAGGTACAAACATAAAGTGAAATATGAAAAATATTGTTTATCAAGCCTATGGGTTTTCTTTCTTGTTTATGTTCATAATAATGTGTTTTGGTTTTGAGCCAACAGCTGTTGCATAAATATTATAGAGCAGCTTTCATTAATTGACCGGTAGGAATAGGGACAAATAGACAGAGGTTTGGGTGCCATTTAGCTGTCTGTGTCATATTTCCACTAGGAATGTAAATACCTGTGTTCTGTGCTATTTCAAATCTTTCTCCAGCCCCATGTACTCCTTCCTTTTCAGTATCTGTTTTGCCTGGGAAAGGGTGATACCTACACATCCTTTTATCTCAGCTTCTGAAAGAATAAGAACTCTTTCGTGAGTCACAAGGAGGAAGGAAAGTTTTCATTGCATCCCCCTGAAGGGCAGAAAGCAGGAAGCTGGAAAAAGGTCCAAAAATAACAGTAATCAGTTTACTTCCCTCCTCATAGAGCTGTGTGATTGGATAGTTTGAAAGTCCTCACCACTACACAGGACCATGATTTTTTTACTTCACCTGAACACCTTATCTTCCCTTGAAATAGACACAATGATATCTTTCCTCTTTTCCCAGACAGTGCCTGAGTTGTGTATATGAGAACTGTCTTAGGCAGTGCAGGGTGAGAGGATGGATACTCAAAACCTACGCTGAAGTAGCAGAGAAGGTATAATTCAGTCCTAGCAGATCACTTTAATAAAGGCAGGCTATTAGACATTTTACATCTGGATGGTCCAAGTGCAGTCCATGCAAAGATGTTGGCTAGGGTACCAGCAACAACACAGCAGTATTAACACAGTGCGTGGTTGTTGTGATGTAATGAAGCTAGTACACCTTGCATTTCAACATGACTCAGTAGCTCAGGAGGTGTGCTATCCTAATTTCATGCACATTATGCTTCTAGGTCTGGGGCTTGGTCAGGGAGAACTGACACAGCTTATTCTTCGTGTCACTGAATCCCAAGAAGAGACTGCACTCCTCTCTCTAGGAGCTGGCTAGGAAGTGCCTGACCTGAAATACACCAGGGAATGAAAAGCTAAGAACACTTGACCCACATTTGTCTCATTCAGCTCATTGCATAATTTGTCTCTATTTAGGGTTTTCTACCATTACCCACTGTGGTGTTATTCAAGGACCTTCCACATAGTGGAAGGTTATAGAGGCTTTCACCAAATTTCTGGCAACTGAACCGTATCAGAGTCAAAACCTTAGTTTATAATTTTGCATCTGAAGAAGGGAAGAAACACTTTCTAGGCATATTGGAAATGTAGCTTCTATTGTGTTTCTTAGCAATGGTGACATCCTTGAGGCCTTTTCCAGTTCTTAGAGGATTTTGCAACACCTTCTGTCGGGACTTTGATAATTTAGTTTTAGCCACTGGCTCTTCACTGAGGAGCTCAGTTCACAGCCTCTTAGCCATTTCTGTTGTTCTATTATTGTGAATATTGTCACACCCATACCTGCAGACACAAAGTAGTGTCATGGGCATTGCTCTCCTAGTAGTTTCATGATGATATTGAACCAAGATAAAAAGGAAGAGAAAAAACATGAATGCCTTACAAGTCTGTCAGAAGGAAACAACTGGAAAACCAACAGGCTAAAGTGTCCTTTCTTATTTATTTTATGTTGATATATTAGAATTTTCTTTTGTTTCTATGTGCCAAATTCTGGGCAGAACTCTAGCAACATGACAAAGGTCACAAGGGTCTGCTTCGGTACTGGCAGCTTTATCCTTGTGCTGTGGCTTGCTCTAAAGCCTTTGTTGTGAATTATACACAGTAATAGGAAATGTAGTGTTTGCTGAAGAACCTTCTCAATCGTGTCTTCTCATGACATGTCTTCTCAATCATGTCTTTGGTCCACAGCTGGGCAAGGCAGAGGAATCTGATCACACATTTCCAAATCAGAAATGAAGAGCATCTGCTAGTGACTGACAAACATCAGTCTCCATGCAATGCATCAAACTGACTACTTCCCTTATCTATCCCTGCTTGATTACTTTGACTTGCCCAGAAATCTCTACACCCTCTCCCAAAAGTGTGTTGTTCCTTAGGCTGCTGTTCTGCCCCATATTGTATTGGGAGCTTAAATGAGATCCTGAAAATATCCCTAGGAAGGAAGTAACAAAAAAAAATTCTTACTCATAAAATAAAGGCTTGGATAAGCAAGCCCAAAATGGATTTTTTTAATCAGAGCAAAATTCAGTTTGCAAATCTCCTTGCTGCTGACAGAGTAAAATTTCCCATATTCCAGTGTGATGTAAAAATGGAGTTGTAAGTTTGATTGGGATTTTCAGATGGAAAAGGCTTTTTATTTACACTTAAAGAACTTTTAAATTCCAACAGTCAGACTAAACATGAGAGGCCATTACATATTTTCATAGACAACAGTAAGTCAGAGGCAGAGTTACTCCACCTAAATAGGGGGAGGATATTTTAAGAAAAACAGCGTGTGAAATATAAACAGCAAAAAAAAGTGTCAGGAAAACAGCTCATGACCAGGAAATAGCTACTTGCTTAAAATAAAAATTTCAGGTGTATTTCTTGTAGAGCTTAACTGCTATTTAATGTTTACTGATACTTCAGCTCTGGAATAAATTCCGATCTTTAATACAGAAATTAAAGGACTTGAGAATTTATGTTATTTTTCATCATTCTTTCACTTGGAAATAAATTTAAGAATACAGAAGTAAGCTTCAAGGCAAAGCAGACTGTGATTTGAATAAAAATGTTGTTTCCTACATTTTGTCATGGAAAAAAAAGAACCAGGTGAAAAGAATATTCTAAGGCTATATAAAGTCAAGAGGTGGCTGGTTTTCTGATACTTAGACAGGAACGGATAGTGAAAAAAGTATATGCACTTTGTAAAAGATCTGCAAAGTAAATTCTAGATATAAAAGTGACACCAGCCAAGATTACAGCAAATTCTTCAGTGGCTTACATGACTGTAATTTCTCAATATTGCCTGAGAATTTGGCTTTCCAGTGTTCTGTTGACTGTAAGTAGAAAAAAATCATATGGGGGTCATGTCAGAACATCCATGTTACAGTTTTTTGAGTGTGATTGAAGAGCAAAGAATAAGTTGTGATTTCTGTGAGAGTAATTATAATGGTACTCATCAAACATTGTGTAATCAAAATCAGATGCAGGCCCAAATGTCACTCTAACAACAAGGACCAAACTCCAGAGAAGTAGTTTTGCAGGAGACTTATAAGGATGAGGCTCTAATTTGCACACCTGGGAGTCCCAGGTGAGATCCCTAGATGTTCAGTATTTTCTCAATAAGGCGTCTGACTCCTAGAATTGTTCTCTAATGCGTAATTCCCACTAACTCTTGTAAATCAAGACACTTGCAATAAGATACCAGTATCTTGGATTAAGGATCTCAGCTGCCTTAACCCCTAGGTACTCTTCCTTGGTATTGTAATTCACATGAATCATGGAATTTCTCTTGCTGTTGTGCACAGAAATTTCTGTGTGCAGGAACTGTATATGTTTTCATGACAAATACCAGAGTAATTAAAAACCACTTTAGAAGTGCTGTTTTTCATAATAAAATGTGTTTTTTAAATTACATATTATTCTTAAGGATGTTGAATTTTAAAACATTTTTTTCACTGTTGGAGTTACAGTTTTACCGGGCTTTTTTTTACCATTTTACTGCAAAATGATGTAGTTTTCCTTTAAACACTGGTGATTGTCCAGGCTTCTCAATTTTGAAGGTGGATTAAATATTACTGTCACTGGCTCCACCTGGGAAATAATTGTCCTCCAATGCCAATGTGACTTAGGTGGGTTTGTTGTAGCTTTTTAGTCGGTAAAAATATCAAGGCCTATATAAAAGAAAAGAGAACTACAGAAAACACCAATACACTTGGCTGAAAGTAGTGGTTGACCCAGAGAAGCTAACTTCATTTCTAAGGATTTCAAGGGGTTTTGCCCTGATGTAAAAACTTGGTATAGGAGAGCTGTTCTCACCCTACATTACAGAAAATTTTGCTCAGTTTAATTTCAAAGAATGTATTAAAAACTATTCAATGGCTTCAGCTATTTTTTTTGCTTTTTGAAAAGGCTCTTCTTTTGCATCTTCACACAGGCAGAAGAAGAGAGAGATGATATGGAAAGAGTCAAGCTGGATAATAAAAGAATTCTCTTCAACTTGTTGCCAGCACATGTTGCACAGCACTTTCTTATGTCTAATCCAAGAAATATGGTAATCCAAGATAAAATTTAAATTCATGGTGATGTTGTATGGGTGTAACCCTTTGTAGCTTGATTCACTTTCTTATACATTTTCAAGAAATTCTTGGACTTAAAAAGTTTTACTCATGTTAAAAGGAGTCACTTTGTAAAAAGTTGTGGTCAGGAATTCAATTTGAATTATTCCTGTCACTGCAGTGTCCTTCGCTGAGGAATTTTAACATTAAAGCAGGATAAGGGAACATGGTGTCATTCAGCATCAGTGCACTGAAGTGTCTGCATGTAAATAACTAATTTTGTTTTCAATCACTTTACCATTTTAGGATTTAATACTGTATTTCCTGAGCTCAGTTTGGTTCTGAATGGTGGAGTTTATGAGCTGCCAGACAATGAACCACTCTAGTTCTTGAAATATGCTGCCATTACCAAACCCATCCATTTAAAGTTAAAGGCAGAGAATTGTACACACCCAAGGAAGACACAGTAACTTGTAACATCAAAGGCTGCCGTGGTTTAATGAAGTGCTTCAGGAAGGCCTTAATCCTCCCAGTGCAGCTGCAATACTTGCAGCATTGGAGTAACTGTGATGGCCATGATACTGCTCTTGGGAGTCTGGATAAATGTATTTTAACCACAGAAGAGTGGTTTTACATTTCTTGAGCCCTCCAAACTCTTAAGCAAAAACCTTACAGGATTCTGCAACTCAGGTAAAGACATAGAGGAACAAGGTTGATTTTATGTTGCATGGTACAATTGTTCTGTCTCCTATTTTAGTTACAAAGCAAAATTGAGAAAAGGTAATTTTATTTCTCATACAGTAGAAGTTCTACAGGTGTCAAGATTTTATACAAAATTTTTGCCCACTGTTTTCATGTCTAAACAGAGGAAAGGTCTAAGTTGTTTTAAATCAGTTTAATATCTTAGGTGTTAATTTTCTTCTGTGATTTTGTGTGGAGAGATCTTTCAACATTTTTTTGAATAAGACTGGCTTTCTCTCTACCAAAAGTGATGGCTGTGATGGCTTTTGTCGTAGCTATTGCTTGTCAGTACAATAGATATCATAATCATTATGCCTGGTGTAGATTAATCATGTAGAATAAAAACTATATTTGCTCATGAACTGCAGGACCTCTATTACCAGTCATATTCACAAGTGGGAGTGATGTTTGCTTCCATCCCAAATTTCAACGATTTCTACATTGAACTGGATGGCAATAATATGGGAGTGGAATGTTTACGCCTGTTAAATGAAATTATTGCTGATTTTGATGAGGTAAGGTCTAAACATTTTATTTTTTCAATATACCAGTTCTACCAATTACTATCAACAGAGATCAAGTCTCCATATCTTGAACTGCCTAATAAACCTCTACTGTAAACTTCCTTTTTAATTGTAGTTTGCATCCATTTGGCTTCTCCAAATTGCCTAGTTTGTATTTTTAGGCATGTGTATCTGATCTCAAATTTCTCTAATAAAAGAAGAGTATTAAAATGTGAGTTAGCGGTAGTTTCTTTCAATGACCTCAAAGTGGGCAAGCCTCAACTTGCCAAAACTAATATGGCTGAATCAACTTGCACGTAGTTTCTTGTTGCTTGTCTAAAATATTATGTAATATTTAACAGTTTTATGTTTTAAACAAAGCTTATGGACAAAGAATATTATAAGGACATAGAAAAGATCAAGACAATTGGAAGTACCTATATGGCAGCTGTGGGACTTGTACCTACTTCAGGAACTAAGGTAAGATTTTATGTTACAGTCATTTGTGGAAGAACCATTCTCCTTAAATTTCCAGAGGAACATCAGAAACACAACTATTGTTGTGATTATAAATAACTTGTATTAGTTTTTTACAACAATTGAAATATGAAATTCAAAGGACAACTGAAAGGAAAAATATTTATCCTAGCAGTTGCTCATGTGGCTTCATTTAGGATTTCATTGTCTGCAGATCTGGACTCTCTGCGAATTAACATATAAATCTAACTCAGAGTGCTATTGTTTCAGACCCAGTATCTTAGATGACCTTGTAGATGCAGAGATGGCAAGACTCCAGGCCTAATGAATTACTGCAAAACTAACACAAGAATATGAAAATGTGGGGTTTTTTTCTTTCTTTTTTTTTTCTTTTTATACTGAAAACTAGGTAATCAACACAAGTGTCTTCTCCCAACCCCCATCATTGGCAGGAACCTAGTGCTAGGTACATTGCTGCACTTAACCCTGATCACTCCAAATCAGCTCTTCTTTGTCTCTACTGTTTGCATTCTTTTTATCCCTTTAATTACTCAGCAATGAAAAAAAGTCAGTTATTTCCTACCGGATAGTTCTGGGGTACAATTCTGTATCTTCATTACTACTTGAGAGAATGTTTCTCAGCTTAAGTTTGTCTTGGTACAGAGATTTGCTAGATTTACATGCAGCACCTGGAAAAGCAGAGAACCTTGTGGACAGTATACTGAGTATGTTGTATATAAATTACTATACACATTAATAATGATAGTGATAGAATTAATTTATGAAAAATTATGATTATGAGGAATAAATTAAAATTAAAGCAATCCATGAACCTAGTCTGCCCAGAATTTCCAGACACCTCTTACCCATTCTGATATGCATGTATGCATGTTCTAGAGATATACTCATGCATATGGTTTAGCATTGCAAAATAACACTGAATTAGACACCAGAAAGGGCTAGAAGATTGCCTATGAACATTCTAGCAATAATTAGTCTTGTTAAGTAAATAAAAAACAAGTCCGCATGGAAATCAACTGAGTAGGAGTATATCACATGCAACTAATTTTCTGGAGGATATTTACAACTAATACTTTTCTTTGTACTATTCCTAGAAATCTACACATTACAAAAAGATATTTTAAAAACTCTTTTTATGATGAAATATTTGCCCTCTGAGTCCTGAAGTAAAAAAATCAATGCTTTGAATTTTGTTCTTTGTGATCTCAGGCAAACAGGCAACAGCATACTTGCGTGTCTGCTATAAATGCTCTTTGAACTATAATCCTGAAAACAAGTGTGTTGTTGGGTAACTTTGGCAGCATATGTTCCAAAACCTAGACACATTTATCTTTTGTATTTTATAGTTGCTAACTGAAGGGTCAGCTGAGTTAGCCTAGTATTGGAGATCATACCACTCTGAGATTATAATAGTAATTCATTTTTAGTCACTGCAGAAAATCTTGTACAGGACTTCATTTCTTGAAATCTTGGGGTGAATTATGATCTCTTCTGTGCAGGCAGAACTTATTTAACATTCTGTATTCCAGAAGACCTAAGATCTTGTATGAAACAGCCAGTATTTTTTACTTTAACTTGGAGTTTCAGCTTGTCTGTGATTGCTTCCCACTGTTCGTGTGATGCAAACAAATAGAAATTATTCCCATCCTTTTGGCAGTTTCCATCTATTTCTTCAGCATGCAGCTGTGTAATTAGAAGTCTGATGGTCCTCGGTAGTCCAACACATGCAGACAATCACTGCCAGCTGTCACACAGCCCTACAGAGGTCTATGTGTCCATAAGGAGCCAGAAGAGACTCGAGTGCTAATGCCTCCCCTCTGCCAGGGACACCCCAGCTTCATCAGAAAATCTGGCACAGCCTCTTATTGTGAGCCACGAATTTCATACTAGGATTTGGACATGAGCAGAAAGCAGTGGATGGGACTAAGTGTGCTCTTAACTGAGGATATTTAGACACATAAGAACAGATTATCCTAATCCAGTTAAATACTTAAATCTCATATTTTACAGGACTGCTGTTTCTGCAGCTTGAATTCAGCAGGTAACTATAGTAAATGCACACTGCCTCTCTGTCAGAGTGGTTTTGCTGTCATGCTCTGTGCAGTCCTTCTAGTTCATTCCTTTGATGTTTAAATAAATAATTGCTTGCCAGTTACACCACGAGGGCAGCACACAAACCAAGCTCTTTGTACATCTTTTGCACAGTGTAAGTGCACTGTGTATGTGAATACCTTTGAAATTCCATCTGTGATTTCACCAGCATCCTGAATTCTCTACCGTCCCGACTTTGTGGTGTTCTTCAGTGCAGGTTCAAAAGTGTTTGACAATAATCCTTTTGAGAGGCATCCATCACCTGCAGCACATCCAGTATTTGTCACCAAGTCCTCTCTCCTGCAACCCTGCAGGGTATCAAAGCATTTGGGCAGCACAGAAATTGAAGGATACAGAATATAAAGATTAGAGTACTAAATAAATCTATACACTCCTCCCTCCCTCCTCCAGACTTTCCTCTAGCTTATCCAGGCTGTGAGCCAAATCAAGGCATTACCTTCCTTCCCAGTTGGAAGTGCAGCCATCAGCTATTTAAACTTAATTTTTACTCTCCCTTTGTCTTGGTGAGGCTGAAAAAGGGCAGGGCTAGTCAACATTGCAAAAAGTAGAATGCCAGAGACGCAGGCAGGTAAATAAAAATACCCTCCCTAAAACTTGGGACTCGCCCAAGGGTGACGTTCATAAGTTTTTGTCAGGACTGTTCTAATTTTTATAAATTTCACAGCCACATGAAGATACCCTTTCAAACTGATCCAAATAAAGAAAATAGAAACCCTTTTCTCAAGTTTCTCATCCAGTATCAAATACTTCATTTATACAGTCTCACCATCATGACAAAAACCTATCAAGCTGTCATCTCATGCTGGATGCCACAGCCCTGTTGTGAAACACCCTACTGAAGCTACACTGCCACTGACCCTTATTTTCTTTCGCCATAATCTACCTTTAGCCCACTTTCACTTTGAAAATCTATTCAAGAATTATTATTTTTTATTAAAATAAGAGCACAGCATAAGAGCAACCACACGGAATGAGGTCACTTCTACTTACCTGGTCTTCAGCCAATGTATATCCTGGGGGAAGGGCATGACTTACAGGACAAGCATGCAAACCTTTCTTTTCCATTTTATAATGATATGCTGCTTAAGAAATTTTTGAGCTACAGATAAAATGTTTTACTACTTTGTAGGAAATGTTTCTTCCATGAACTTCAGTAATTATTTTTGAATCTAGCTAACTTTTGGAATCTACACTATCCTCTGAAAATGAGTTCTACAGTTTAATTAGACTCAAGTTCCAAAAACTATTTTCATATATATTTCAAGATTTTTTACAAGTTCATGGTTCAGCATTTAATTTGATCCCTTCTGGTTCTTTTGCTTTAGTTCATTTAGATACATTTTATAACAAATCACTTCTGCTTGCCCAGAAAGGAAAGAAAATAGGGGTGATCTACGTTTCACAGGATTAAACCTAGCAGGAATTTTGTCAATGGCAACAGCATGCACCCTGTAGAGCTGAGAGCTAGGAAAAAACCCAAAGGGAGAATAGAGCAGAAACTGTAGTTATTAATAAACATCAGGCAAATCAGGTTTTTAAGAAAGTGGGCTCTATTCCCTGCCACTTTCATGACAAACATCTGCAGCTCTCTAGCAACAGAACTACTTTGCCATGGGAACTTTTGCTTTTAATTCTTCCCAGAAATCACAAGGAGAAAGAGGAGAATTTAAAAAAAAAATAAATAAAATCCAGTAACTGAGAAAAGAATGCCACCATCAAAAGTTTATTTTCACAAACAGCAAAAGGGGTTAGATTTTTTCCCTAAGCTACCTAGTCTGAGATCTTCATTGTTTATCACTTTGGTATTTTATCTGTACCATACGAATCTAATGTGCAATACTATTTTGTTTCTAGGCTAAAAAATCAATTTATTCTCATCTGAGTACACTGGCAGATTTTGCAATAGAGATGTTTGATGTTCTTGATGAAATTAACTACCAGTCTTACAACGACTTTGTCCTACGAGTTGGTAAGTCATGTTTCTGCAGTTGTCACACAAGCAGAACATTGCTGGCTTACCATGTGCTGTCTGCAAAGGATTACCCATCTTGCACTCCTGATTAAAACTGGAAAGCCTCCTTTAGCAGAACAGTCACATCCATGTAGAAGGTCAGAAGGCTGTATGGTGAGCATCAGTATTAAGGAATCTCAGTAGTGTCCGGTTCCAGTGTATTTACTAAATCTAGCCACCCCTAAAAGGAAAGCTGCACCAATAATTTTATACAATATTATTAGTGTATGCAGACTTCTGGCTAACGCTGCTTTGCATTGCTAAACTGCTGAAAACTGGAACTGACTGTACTTAAGTTGCATCTGCAAAAGCTTTTGTGATGAGAGCTTTTTGTTCACAGATGTGTCAGGCCTCCCCAGCCATTCCTGTTTTCTCCAACAAATCGAATCCTGTGGTCTTCACAATACAAACCTTCCCATGCAATAATTTACATGTTAGTACATTTTATCTCTCAGAGTCCTTTCTCCCAGCCTTCTTAGAGATCAAGTTCTCCCCTTCCTTCCCTGCATTCTTCTCATCTCCAATTTCCACTCCTATTCTTATTTCATCGCATATTCTAACACAGGCAGTTTTCTCCAGCTTCTTTCTCTAAATGTTTTCATAGCTGAATTTTGAGAATGGGCTGGACAAGAGGAAAAGTGAGGTTGCTAGCAGCAGAAATTGAGAACGACCCAAAACATCTAAGGGTAGCAAAAGGAGAGTTATAAATCGTTGCCCTCCTGTATATTCTAAAAATTATAAACCCCAAATTCTCTTTGAGCTGTGTTACAACTCGTCTTTCCAGGTTCACAGAGGGGTAGAAGACAAATATCTAACCCCCATTCTTCTGCATACCTTGCTTGAGGAAGCACTTGCACAGAACCTCATGCAGGCTCTAGTATCTGCAGCTCACACTCAGAAGAAGAAACATCCTCTTTTATCTTACAAATAAGGTGTCAAAATCAGTCAGAAATGTAGAATTGAGCCTTGTGGTTTCCCGAAAAAGATGTTTGAGCCATTCATATCTGTTTCCAGAGGTTCCCTGATCTGAATTGTCTAGTACAACAGCCAATCTCAAATGCTTCCCTTATTCCATTCCTTGTGTCTTCCAGGCCACTATTTCTGTGCCACTTGGAAGATCTTCATTAAAAGGCTTTGTATGAGCAACCACAATGAATCTCAAACAAATCTTTGAGATTTTGTCCTTTGTCCTGGATTATTCTACAGCCAAATCTGTGTTGCCACTGCTTTTTTCTTACAACAAACAAAGAAAAGAGAAACCATAGATGAGACAATTTTTTTGTTGTCTATCATACATAACCTTTCCAATAAGATACATCTGTGAATGTCTTTATTTTGTTTCTAAACCACTTACAAATACAGAATTCCAATTGGCATTAGTTGACATGTTATGTCCTATGACCAGAAAGTTTCTAAGTCACTTGTGTTAAATCTGTTTTGCAGGTTTCATGTTTTCCTTGGAGGATATGCTGTAGTTTTTGAAACCAAAATAATTGTTTTGATTTCAGGTATTAACGTCGGGCCGGTAGTAGCTGGAGTCATTGGAGCCAGAAGACCACAGTATGATATATGGGGGAACACTGTAAATGTTGCTAGCCGGATGGACAGTACTGGAGTGCAGGGGAAAATTCAGGTGAGTGCATTCTGAGGCAATTCTGT
The DNA here is from genome assembly GCA_038090715.1 of Florisuga fusca. Lineage (NCBI taxonomy): Eukaryota > Metazoa > Chordata > Aves > Apodiformes > Trochilidae > Florisuga > Florisuga fusca. The sequence goes on along the minus strand of JAAWXA010000002.1, from coordinate 44,371,001 downwards.
AAACTTTACTTAATTCCTGTTTGATATGCTTACATTTTCAAGACAACTTAGAAAATGCGGCCTCACTTGATCTTATGGTCCTTAGAAAAAGGGCAAAATTCTTCAGATGATTCAAGCATCAGAGGTATAGTTGTTTTCCATTAAATATCTTTCAGTACTCAGAGGCAACAAAATCCTCATATAAATAATTTCCCATCAGAGGAAACAGAATTCTCAGTGGCATTGCACAAAGTTGGAGGCAAGCCTGGAAATGCCAACGCTGCATGGGCCAGCCCTTGCGCTGCAGGAATTTTGCCTGAATAAGGGTAACAAGGAAAGGATCTATGCCCATTTACATCCCGCTGCATTTTATGTAGCTTTAAAAATTCCTTGGATATTCTGGATCAGAGAAGATACACAAACAGAGGATATTGTTGTTCTGCCTCTCAAAATTGCAATGAACTCTTGCACTCCTTTATCCAAAATGCTTGTCTAGTCTCCAGGAATGAAAAGTTCTTCTGGAGTAAATTAATCACACTGGAAGTAATCAAGCTTACAACAGTAGACAATTCATTTACAGATTTCTGCTAGAGGTTAATCTGGCTGTGTAATTATTCAGCTCAAGATGAGAGGTTCTGCTTCTCAGATTCCAGTTTGGTCAGGGAATTTAATCCCTTAAAAAAATTCTAAGTGAGCCCAAGAGCAGCATTAGGTGCTAGTTCATTCTACCTTATGCATATTTCATGACAGAGAACTAAAATGGGGAAGGATGCACAGTTCTCGGTTTGACTTCATATGAAGGGAAAAAAATGAGTTTGTTTTTTGGTTTTGTTTTGTTTTGTTTTTTGTCTTTAGGTGACAGAAGAAGTCCAGCGGATATTAAAAAGGTGCAGTTATGAATTTGTGTGCAGGGGTAAAGTCAGTGTAAAGGGAAAAGGTGAAATGTTGACCTATTTCCTGGAAGGAAAGGCTGATGGAAATAATTCACAAACACGGTCTTTAAACTTAGAGCGGAAAATGTACCCTTTTGGAAGAGCAAATGTTCAAACAAAACTGGGCACCAGCTCTGCGTCGGTGTCCTCAGTTGCTAGCTTTACTGCAAAAGCTGGGCTTGGAGCAGGTCAAGTGTCTGCCAGTCACTCAAATCAAACACTACATTATCTTCCTTCTGTGCCAGCAGTGAAGGAGGCGTAAAGCAAAGGAGATTTGTTTGAGCCACTTACAGTGAACTTGGAGAGCAATGGTTGCCTGAATTTTTACTAAAAGATGAAAGGTCATAGACCGTGGCATTAACCAAGGACCACTACAACCCAACCAAAGAGAACTTGGGAACTGTGTAACCAACTCCTGGAATGGAACATATAAGGGCTACCAACTCTGTTAGAAAAAGTCAGAACCTGATTTTCTGGAAATGAGGAATATTTTCATGGCATTTTTAAAGGGTAAATGAAACAAATGAGATAAACATGCAAGCAATTATTTATGTGTGTGTATATAGATAAGTTTTAATCTATATATGCACATATGCAAAACGTATGTGTATATTTAATAGAGATTTCTACGGATAAAGATAAAATTATGTATTTATTTACACATCCACATGCAATGAGTTATCAAAGAGATTTCTCTTTCTGTCATAGGCAGTATTGTTTGGTCTGGGATTAGCAAAGCTGCATTTAACTGTGAAGTGTTGGGCAGCTGGAGACTCTCTAGGGCTACAGCTGGAGAGAGAAACTGTGTGCCCAGTGCATGAGTTAAACCAATAAGAACAGTGTTGTGCTGTCAATGACAGATTAATGAAGGCTTGATCCAGCTAACTGATAAACCCCATGCATTTTTTAGAATTCTCTTTGCATGCTCCAAAAACTTTTTAAAAAGTCCAATTCAAACCATAACACTAGGGTATGAAGTAGATACACCACAGAGCTTAAAGGTTTGGCAGAACAATATGTATTCTTTCCATTAAATACAGGGTGACAGAGTTTAGAAGGTGCTGCCTCTTCACAGATCATTTGACTGTGGAAGACAGAGGAGCACTCTGCAAGCACAACAATATGCTTATGCAATATAGAAACATTCCTTTATGTACAGTAATAATTTTATTGAAGAGCAGAATGATGGTGTTATTTCAGGCTTTTGCAAACAGCACAGGTCCTGTCTCTCATTTCCAGAATTTAGCTTTACCTTTCTAAACAGCTCAAAGAAGTCCTGTACTGTTGACAAACATGCTGTTGCTAGATTTGTGACATTGGTATGTTTGCCAACGTAGTCTTACACCTTAATTGATTTTTAAATTGATGCCACAGTTATATTATATCTTGATTCTACCCAGGCTCACTCTGCAAAGTTGTATGATTATAGAAAGCTATAATCCTGAAAAACAAGCACAGTGAAACTTTCCCCAGATGAGGAGCACGCTGGTAAACATGCCAGATGAGCAAGGTCTGCTCTTACTCTGCATAAAAGAGCACATATTTTGACTGGTTTTCCTTTAATGCAGCCTACATCCTCTTGCTTATGGTTTCATTTTGAAACACTGCTCTGGATGTGAAACATAGAATGCAGCTCCACACTCAAGGTGGGGGCATTTGGCAGTCATTCTGCTGAGTGACACGTGCTCCATGGACAGATGCCATGCTGTCCTGATGCTGGTTGCACAAGCTAACCAGCTGCACTGCTTTCCAAATGAGAAGCAAAAGTTTACATTACCTAAAAAAAATGCAAAACTTCTTTTTAACTAAAAAAAAGACAACCCCCCCCATGATAAAAAAATAAAATAAAATTTAAAAGCCAAACAAAAAACAACAAAACCAGAACAAAACAAAAACAGGAAAAAGAAGAAAAAGAAGAAGAAAGAGAAAAAGAAGGAAAAGAGGAAGAAGAAGAAAATAAAAATAAAAATAAAACTATTTTTTTAAAAGGGAAAGGAAAAGAAAAAGGGAAAGGGAAAGGAAAAGGGAAAGGAAAAGGAAAAAAGAAAAAGAAGGATTCTCCTGCAATCAGCATTTTCTTTAGATTGGTCACTTTTTCTGTTAAAAGTATATGGACAAATATTTTTTGTTGCTGCTTTTACTCTACAGAAAACTATATTTTTCTATGTAGTGATGGACTGAACCGACAGAATACAGAGGAAAGTTCAGCCAAAGCACAAATAAGTAAAAAGCCACATGAAAATTATAGGCAGTGCTCAGCAGCCATTCCAGCAACAAAAGCTAAATGCCCATTGAAATCATGATATAATGAATCTGTGCTCTTGCCTTTATGCTTTCCATCCCTATTCATATTATTCTCCCCATTTTCCTTTTCTGTGTATATTTGTTTTATTTCAGATTTTTGTGTGATAGCTTTAAATGACAGATTTAATCTCTGCTCTTCTGCATTCTTTGATATGTTCAGTAAGTTTATACATGGAAAGAGGTAGTAGTAATAATTCAATATTTTGCACATTTTTTTGCCAAATTACAGAAGCTTCTCATCAAAATTTTATTTGCAATTGGCTGAAGATAACGTGGCCCACTGCAATATCCCTGAAAATTGTCAGAAGTATTTCCTTGGATTTCTTTGGGATTTGGGTTGTGTCCACCTTAATGTATGCAATTGTATTTCCTATCTTGCATTTATTAATTTCCTGGCCAAGTTCTGTAACTCTTACCTGGGTGACCTTGCTGCAGCCCCAACAAGGAGTCAGTTCTGCCCCACAGTACATAAGTCCTCACATTTATCTGATACAGATATATATATATATATCTGATAGCAACTTACTGCATTGTGGGCAAAATAGCCTCCTGCACTTTTGTTCACTGTTGTGTGCAGCTGTTAGCTTAAAAAAATCAACAGATGCACAGCATGCTGATGCCATTTTGGCATGTCAATGTCTGTCAGCATCAAGTACAATGCTTCTCATCCGTTTGCATGCTTTATCTTTCAGATAATAGTAATAAAGTCTTTCATTCTTTATGTAAAGAGACAAGCATCAGAGATCTTTAGACTTCACTGTCTTGAGAGCTGATTTGAAGTGTTCCGATGCTACCTTTATCTTTAAATTATTTTTTAATTATTGTTCTCTGCTGAGATTAAAAACCAACAGTCCGTTGAATAGGTATTTCCAAACATTCTCCATTTGCATTGAGAAGGCTGTTTCATCAAACTGGTAAAGTGTGTTGGTTTTTGTAGCTGCGTCCCTCTGTGGCAGGTTGCACTCCTCCATCGTCACTGAAACACATGCGGATTCTCCCTTGCTTTCTCTAGGTGAAAATGAGAGCTAAAGCTTCAGCTCACTAGGGCTGAGTCTGTATACCTTATTGTACCTGCAAGGCCTGCAGAAATCACCAGGAGTTTAGCATGCTTATGAAGATCAGGAGTTAAGCTAGTGTAAGCCAAGTTCTGCTCTGGGTTTACAGCGATGTCTCACATCAGTACTGAACTGAATACTTCACAGCACAGTCACTGAGAGTAGGTCATGCACCTAAATCTCTTTCACACTTTTGCCTGAGGTTTATCTTTAAGGCAAAAGTACTTGTACTTGTTTGAAGAGAAACAGTAAGTGACCTGTGCCATTTCAGTGCTTTGAGGATTATGAACATATCGTTAAACAGCATGAATCATTTTCATGTGTTGAATTCCTGCTTGTAGCAGAAACAAGGCATTTACTTTACATCAGCAAGTCCAGATTCTGTATGTGTTCTGCCCAGGCAGGAGGACTATTTAGCCATAACATTCTTTCAAGTTACAGTTTTGTATTACAGTGAGAACCAACATTTTTTTAATTTGTGATAAACCTGTATTTAATGCCTTATTTATTTTTAATCTTGTACAGTGTTACAAAATAACAGAAAACATTGGCCTTTCATGTATTATTCACTTTAAAAGATGTATTGTATTACAAAATTTTGTAAATACTTTTAGCTCAGACAGGTAATTGCATGTACACTTGTATAAAACGAGGCAAAAGGCACACTTTTAACAAATACTGATTTTTGTAAGAGACATTTTACATGTGCATGGAGGTTATAAGTCCTTTGAAAATGGATGTCCTTTTGCTTTTCCTTGCAATCTATTGCATGCCATTCATGCCTGACTTCAGTAAAACAAACTGGTAAGTTTTCCTAAATGTTTTTGATGAACCACTTCTGGCACAGAGTTAAATCCAGTAGTTGCATGTGTGTTCAGCAAAGCAAAATCAAAAATTGAAACAGCAAATAAAGAAGAACAATAATTGCGATCTGCCAACCTCAGTGTTCCAAGATCCATAATACTGTATATGAAAAGTGTTATCAACATCTATGCTGTCTTCATAAGGTACCTTCTGGTCATTTGAAGCAATAAACTCTTATTTACTGTAATATAAAAAGCAAGCGGATATTCTAGTTCATAATGGTGTAACATCTGACATTCAGTGGGTATTCGCTGGTACTGCATTTGATGTAATATTTTCATTAAGAACGACCAAGAGTCAAATCCATCGTTGCTGTATGCAGGTGCAATGCTGTTGGTAAAGGAGGTGAATTTGGCCCATCAGTGTTACCCAGAGTATATTTCCAATGTGGTAATAAGTTCTTGTTTGTGAAAAGTACACAATGCAAACAGATTGTTTTCCTGGATACATACATATGTGCATATATATGAATGTGTACATGTATATATATATATATAAAAAATTGTTGCCTTACTTTTGTTAGCTTTTTGGTCTCGCTTTCAGAATTTTCTGTTGCTAAGCAGAAAGCAGTGAACAGAACTATTAGGAGAAGGTTCACTAAGTTTTCTGGCTTTAAGGCATCTGAGCTCTCTTCTGATGCTAGTCCTGCTCCCACTAAAGCCATGCATAATGGGATGCCTGCCTTAGGCATCACAGCCTAACCTTCAGGCTCATATCATTTAGTGGTATAGGAATAAGAAATCACTGTCCAGTCCTCTAGCTGATTTTTCCCACATTGCTGCTGAACAAAACTTTAAATTCTGGAAGTGTTTTCCATGTTTCATTTTTAAATTTGTCATACCTGTGTCACTATAGATCAAGACTACTTCTCAAATTACTTATATAATCGCTGTATGATGAGATGTGTTCTAGAAGCATGACACTGATCAATCACAGAGAAAAAAGGCTGTAGACTGGAAATACTTTCTACTGTGGATCAATAAGGACTTCTTGCATTTTACAGATTTGAGCTGATTTCATATTAGGACTTAGAAATCTGTTTATTAATTTGTTTAATCAGGTGACTGTGGGATTAACTAAGCAGTACATCTTCTACAAGTACTTCTGTCATAAGTTAAGATACAGATTCATACAGCATATTCCAGTTGCCTGCATACAAGAGCCACTATCTCGCACTGATGATTGGCTTCATCCAGCAGTTAAGGGTTTCTAACAGTCATAAACCATCTCATCTTAATTTCTGTTACAGATTTTCAGAGTTTACATCTCAGTGTGGCATAGTTGAGGTGACAAATGACAATATGGACTCTGCCTCTTTACTCCAACTTTGTTTATGATTGGCTGTTTCCAGAACTCTAGATAGGCTTTTTTTAGCTCTTTTGTCTTTTCAATCATAGCATTCACTGAATTTTTCAGGCCAAATCTAATCATTAATAAATATGCAAATATATGAGAAAAAGTACACATAAGAGGGAGCTGCCTGTTGGTCTGTAATTCTCTTGAAAAAATTCTCTTGGGTGCCCTGATGTGATTTATGATTCCATCAGTGCAAGGACTAAAACAGAAAAAGAGGGGAAAAAAAACCCAACAGACAATGAGCAGGAGTACAAAGTAACGAGAAGAAAATAAGACTGTAAGATTGTGAGATAGCAATTGCTGAAAGGAAAGGTTAAAAGCCTTCTGATGTCAGGGGTAAAGCTCTCTGTGACATGGGACAGATCTGGAGTATCTGAGCTGACAGAATACTCATCCAGATTCTTGGTGCAACAAAAATAAGTCAGGTGTTTAACTGCACAGTGAGATCCATTTTTGAGTCTTTGCATCTGTTTACATTCAAGAAAGTGTTCAAGGTCTCTTGGTGAATGGCTTTTAGAATTTCAGAAGGAATTAATAGAAATTCTTGGAGGTTTTCACCTTTAATGCCTATTTAGGCGTCATGAGGAACCACCCTGAAATTTGAATTAGCACTGATTAATGTACATAGCCTGTATGCTGGAAGGACTTGATTTTGCTTGTGCCTTACTGCATGCTTGAGGACCTGACTCTTTGTATTCAGATCTGCATTTTATTCCCTCAGTGGCATCAGACAGTTCACACCTGAATAAAACTGAAGGAACAGTGAGGCATCACTGTGAAGATTTTATGACTTTCCCCCTTTGGTTTACTACCAGCAGAGCTATGTGGGTGCAAGGAATGCTCCTTGTGTTTGTGGATAGAGGCCTCACACAGGTGTATGTGCATCCAGGTTGTAAGAACAGATTTCCTGGAAAGCTCAACACATACAGTGAGCTGAGCGCTGCAGAAAGCCTGCTCAATTTGTTTGGAGCTCCTTTTGAAAGGATGGATGCCCTCCTCTTCAGAACAGTCTTACAGAACACATTGATTAAAACTCTTCAGAACACTTACTTGCAGCTGGTAACTGCACTGCTATGTTTGATAGACAGCTGGTGGTAAACCAGCTAGGAGTCCTGCCGGGCAAGGCTAAGGTGTGCTTTAATTTCAGCACTTGTGCACACGATTGTGTCTTAATTCCAGGTGCCTCACCTGCTGCTTTGATCCTAGGCCTGTCAATAGTGCCATTAGTTACCAGAAATTTTAGCTAGAAATTAGGCACGTAGAAATTTTTTAGGAGATTTCTCATGTCTTTTACTCATTATTGCACATGTGCACAAGCAAGAGTTATCTCTACTGACATTTCAAATGCCATTTAAGTAATATATTTCAAGAATTTTCAATTCAATATAGATGAAAATTAATTATCTGTGCCATCATAAAATTGCTTTGTGATAATCATATTTTTTAATTGTGACAGTAGAAATCCCTCTTCACTTAGAATTCATGCTTTTTTTTTACAGTAACGTTACTAGAGTTCAACTAAGAAAAAAGAAGTAGAGTGGTTGTGTAACTTTCTCCCATTTACAAATATAATTGTCTGCACAAATCTGGACAAAGCAAAAGTTTCATTCCTGCATTCAAGCAGCTAGTTAGTCCACAGAGGTAGCTTTGAAAAATGTTACAGAATACAGTAAGAATAAAAACAGTGTTCTTTGAGTTACTGACCTATAAACCAAAGTTCAAGAGCAGTTATCATTTCTAGTGCAATTTAACCTGATAAAGAAAATTCTAGAACAGAGATATTTTCAGTGAAATTCTGACAGAGGTAGAAGAACCTCTTCTTGGAGGTTATTTTCCTATAGCATCCTCTAGTGAATATTAATCTGTGAGCAAGTTATTGGTTTGTACTCAGAATGAGGATAATGGTGCAAACAGTAGTAATACTCACATTTCACAGTTTCAAGCAGATTCATCTAAATTCAAGCCATCTCTTAAACCCCCTGCCACTAAAATTTGTGCTGCAACTATAACTTGTCTGGATTCTATCCACTGTGTAGTCCTTGTACTTTCTACTGTCAGGAGGTTAATTTTTTCCCATCCATCTGATACATATCCATAGGGTTTCTGATCTGTTAATTGAAAAGATTTAATAGTGTATGTCATTCCTTCTTTTTGTAATGAAATATTCAGCACCCTAAGGTAGGAATCAAAAACCACATGAAGCATCAGTCAGAACTGGTCTGCCTACACATGATGGCACAGTGTCCATTGTAGGTTTACCCATAATTTTAAACATCCTAGAAATATTTAGATTTAATAAATTCCATAGCACTAAGAGGAAAAGGAGCTAGGCATGCCTGCCTGCCTCTTAACACTACACAGTTCCTCTTCAGACATAAAAACATGACCTGCAGCTCCTGAAACTTTACTTCCTAGGAAACTGATGCCCCTGCTGCCCTCAACTCTGTCGGTTGTTCAGTGCCATCACATTTTTGTTGCAGTTACTGTCTACTCAGGCTTGCTTACCATCTCCTACTGTAGGTGCTTCATCACATAGTTGTCAAACTGCTTCATTTTCAAAAAGAAAATATATTTTCAAGTAGCAGATTTTTCATTTAATAGGGGGAAAGAAATGGCTTTGACAGAACCTGGTTAGGAAGCAATGCATGTGACAGCAAACCTGACAGGGTGAATAAATGTACCCTGTGGTGGAAGTACAGGCACGAGGAGGCAGAGCAGTATCTCTGCTCATTTCCCCAAAGAGGATGCACAGATAAGCAAGAGTGGGGTGTTAATTCATGTTCCCTAGCTTAGTAAACATATGCAAACCCATGTCAAGGGCAGTCATTTGTGTCTGGATGCCACTCTTCATTAAAAAAATGAGCAAGGAAAGATACAGTCTGGGGGGGTTTATAAGGCTGGTTAAAATTAAGTATTTTGTAAGAAGACCATGCCAAGAAAAAATCTTACCAGCTGTTTAACCTGTAGGTGTTTGTACCAAATTCTGCATTGCTTCTGAACTAACTTGAATATCCTGCTTAGACTTTGGAAAAAAACCCAAAGTGCATCAGGGTAGAAAGAATGCATTCCTCAAAGAGAAAAACAATTGTATTCTTCTGTCTATTTAATCGGAATACAAGTTTTCCGATGATCATTTTTTGGCCCAGTGAAGTCAATGGAAATAATACTGACTTCCATGATTTTTAATTGTTAGATCAGGCCTTATTCTAAGTCTGTTCCTCTCCCACTGAGCTCAAATGATGTGTTGCCAGTAACTACAAAGAGACTATGAGGAAGCTTATTGGATCACTATAGAAACATCTGCATAGATATATAAAATGAATAGTCCTAATTTTAAGGAGTAAGCCAGTAAGTCAAGATGTCATCTTTCCAACTATTGTAGCCCACTGAACCTATAATAATTTTTTACATCTATATAGCTATACACTATATATATATATATATATGTATGTATATACATGATACAATACAATAACACTGGGTAACTTCTAATGATAGATTTGCATTAATAATACGGGTCTATTTTTATGTAAATAAAATATTGTAGAGTATCTTCCAGTCTTTTTCAGGATTGTTAAATTGAGAAGAGCAATTGAATATTTGTCCTATTTTTATGTTAAAAAGTGAATGGATCAAAACGTTAAATGTGAATGTAAATTTCTTATTGCAACTTTTATACTGAGTGTTTGCACTATTCTAATTTCTGAAATCTAATTAAAAATAAAGGAAAAAAATTGCTTGAATAAACAGCACCTTGGCGTTTTTGGTTTGGTTTGGTTTTTTTAAATCAATTTGCAATCGTTATTCTATAGCAAGCTGCCTTTCGAGTAGACACTTCAGAGTGTCTACCTACAGCTTCTCAGTTTTCAGTCCAGGAAAACATATCTAGAAATCCTGCCATTTTGCTCTCACAATTGCTTTGAACTAAAGAATCTTATATGAACACTTCAGCTCCCTTGTGAGTCTTGTTGACTACAGTAGTAACCAGGCTGGGCCAAGTGCTCCATCTATTTTGCAACCACAGGAGAGTAAATGTGTGTAAATACTGGCAAAATACTGGCCACATAGATCAGAAGACAGGGTGGGGAAGCTCACTTCTCAAGAAATAATTGGCCAACTTGGACCAAGTGTAGATCATGTAAGCAGTTTATATTGTGCAAGAAACGGAATCAATCTAAGTGCAAAATTACTTAAAATTGATTTGAAAAATTATAAAGACGTATCAGGTAACATGTCTCACAAGAGTCTCTATAAACTTAGGCACCAACTAGCAATATAATTTAATTGTACTGCTTCCAAAGCACAGCAGACTCCCATCTGGCCAGCTCAGAACACATGCAGGGACGCTCAGGTCCATCGCTCCTGTCCATGAATATGCCCTGAGAGAACTTGGAAATGCCAAGTCCCTTGTGATGGAAAACAGCCTGGGCTCAGATGCAAGGGGGCTTATTCCAAATGCCAGGTTAAGGCTCCACAGCTGTTTCTCTTGCAAGTTAGAGACCACTGTGAGAGTTGCACAGTCATTGCGATGACAGTGAGTGGAATGGAACAGGTTTTGGTTTGCTCTTAAATCAGTGAGAAGCATTTGAGGCCTTATGGCCATTTTTTGTTTTCTCCTTCCCCTCTGAAAGACAGCATGCCAGATCTTTGTAAGTGTCAATCAGAATAGATCCTTTAAGTCAAAAAGACAGAAATAAACTGGAATTCTGTCCTTCCTCTTTCAATGGACCTATTCTGCCACACTGGTATTTTAAGTCTTTCTCATAATACTAAAATGTGCAACCCTCCCTGTGTTGTTTTGGGCGATTTTATGTACATAAATACACACAGAGCTATATATACTTGTCTATAAAATATGTACATACATACATATGTTAATGAGGTAGTGTACATTCTAGATTAATGACCCAGGTCAGGCACTTGAAAACATTTTTCTGCCATGCCCCATTACACAGCTGACTCACTTCAGACACATAATCACACAGTATGAGAAACTGTTCTGCTTAAAGAATGAGGTAATATTGGCAGTGGGTTGCTTATATCCTCTAGTAACATTTTTGGACAAGAACATTGGTTCCAGTGTGGGTGGTCTGTGCTATAGAAATGCAGTCCCTGAATGAGAAATTCCAGAGAGACTGCATTTCTATAGCATAAACCACCCAGGACTGGAACTGTTAAAAATGTTATGAGAGGATATTGTCAATTTAAAATAGGGGGAAGGGGAGGATGGAAAATGAGAGCATTCTGTACATTGTTTAGGTACCATTGGTGCGTGGCAAAGCCTTTCAGTTTTGCAGCCATTCCCCAGGGCACTGGGTCATCTAATGCACTGTTCCTGCTTGGCAGAATATAATGGTCAATGGAAGGAAACAATTTATACAGGTACCAGTCATGGACTGTATTCTTGTTTGGGCCCTTTTGATGGGGAAAAAAAAGGCATAGTTGGAAAGTGAGACATTTAGTGGAAATTACCTGTGACAATTCCGGCTCTCATTATAGCCACTGAACTGTGGAGAGAGCATTTGAGGCTGGGGATCTTGAGGTAGAGCCAGACTAATTAGGAGTCCTGATCTGTTCCTAAGCATCCACGCCTGTGAAATTACATATATCACTGCAGCAGTAGTTTGCATAGGTTCTCAGTCTCAAGGCTGAGAGAACAGAAAATAGGTTTTTAAAATTACATGATTATGAGCCTCCCAGGCTTACGCTCTTTCTATACTTATAACCAGACATTGATCCACTGTTATTATATTTAACCGTAGTGACCTAGCAATGGAGAAGCAGAAGAAGGTAGTGATGAAGTAGTCATGATCATTATGAATGTTTACCTTTTGATTTGCTAGGCATAGTCTGAAGATGCCAGTGAGGACCTTCATAATGACAGTGTAACATACCAATTACTACACTGCCACAGGAGAAACAGATGAGCTTTCCTATCACATGTGCTCTGCCTCCCTATGTCAGTGGAACTCTAATGACTTCATTAGCATTCCCTCATCTAAGACCACCTGGGGGTCCATCAGTGCCCTTCTAATATGACAAAAAAGAGCCATTGATACTCACTTGGCCTCACCTCCTGCACAGGACTACACTCAAGTCTGGCCATTCTTCTGCACTGCATAAAAACAGCTTTTTTTTTATTTATTTATTATTAGATGTAATGAAGTAAAGCATATATATTATTTTCTAGTTGCTGAGAGGTTTCAAGTTAGACATTTGTTTGGCATTGGCAAAACTGTGCTTATACTGTTGCCAAAGGTCATGAAAGCACAACCAAAGTTTTCCCCCCAAAATCTATAGTTACTCTGTATGTTTATTGGACTTTGGCAATGTGCTTCTCAGCAGCACTAACATAATTAGAAAGAAGCAGTCATATCAGAAAACACACAGCAAGTTACTGAGGAAAGGTCCTGGTTGAATATTAACTCAGATTGACTTCTGGGGTGTAGAAACACGTAGAAAGATTATAGAACACCGTCTCGTGAATAAACAACATGCAGATAGAACACACTGTCACACTCCGGTAAGACTGAAGTGGATAAGCATATAATGAAGAGGATTCATTGACGTAATTACAAAGGCAGGTGGTGGCACATTGATTTTATCAAGGTCAATGACCTCTACTGCTATTAAAATATACCTAGTTTCTTACGACTGAGGTAATTAGACTTCCTGAAGTCAAATATTAATCCGACAGATCTTTGGATAAAAAAGATACTTTTCTCAATTTGGCATTCCCCACAATGGTTTTTAGAGTGGCTATTTGTGTATTATAACCTTGTTCAATCATGAAAGGCAACAATTTTTAATGCCTTAAGGTTTTATAATTGATCTTAAGATACTGGCATCTTTACAGATGTGTGTGTGACCTAAACCTCTTCTCAGACAGGTAATAAGCACTGCATTTGAAGGCAGAGCTGGTCCATCCTTGGAGAGGATGTGGCACTGAATTTGTCTGCAACAGAAAAGGTGTGTTCTTTTAGGCTTTTGTTTACTCAGTCCTAACAATATATTAAAGCAGGAAAAAATTGGCTGTTAGGCTACTACTTTTAATTCTCTGACACTGCTGGACCTAGGTGAAAATTTTATAACATCAACATCTAAATTAAAATAATTTAAGTACATTTGCAATGGTTCAGAGACAAAGAGACAAGTGTTGTTTTTCCTCAAACTGTCACTGAAATGAATCATAGGGTCATTTAGACATTTAAATAAGAGTTTGAATTTCTGAGTAGCCCTGAAACCCAGTTAGTGGATCATGATCATGGTTTCGAATGCGCTAAATCAGACTAGTTGTCCAGCTGGACAGATCCAGTCATAGTACAAGTACACTACTCAAAATCTGTAGAAATATATAACATGAAGTACATTCCATGAGTCAATGTAATGCTAGTAGAGCATTTTTGCACTTTTGCAAGACTTGTGGCTTCACAAACTAGAATTACATATCCAATTGAATATGATATATTAGGGAAGCATATGAGCTAAGGGCTGGTTGAGTATCAAAGTTCCCTTCAGGAAAACTGTTTGGAAACATCATCAGAGTGGGAAATGAAGAAATGAAATTGAAGAAGCATAGTTTCTCAGCTTAGACCTGAGGGAAAAAAGGTCCTGTATATATGTTATTCTCTGGTGAACTGAAAAATAATTCCAGTTCTATTCTCTTTGAGATAAGGCCTCCTCAAGCTCATGTCTCTGAAGTGAATTTGTGCATTTAAGCTGAAATTAAAGAACTAAAATTTCAACAAAACAATGTGCTGGTTTTGTTTCCCCCCTTTTTGTTTAATTTTTGGGAGTAAAAATATTAAGAACTAATGTTTCCCACAAGAAAATACAATAAAATACTGAAATAATTTCTTATGTGGATTTTTGTATTTTTGGCACAAATTTAGTAAGGGAGATGAAGTTATCTCCTAAAACAAGATCAAAAAAAGAATCATTCAAGCCATAAACATAAAGCAGGTGGAGGTTTTATACAATATTTATGGAGGTGCATAGCAGTGTTGCTAGAATTAAGTGCCATCATTCATTGCATAGCAAAAGAGAGAAAGGGTGTGTACACATAGATCAAAAGCTGGGTCCAGACCTATGGAGTTTTTGCTCAAAAATATCAGGTAGACAAGGTTGAGAAGAAAGACAGTCATACCAAGGAATGTAATTTTAGTGAATGAATGGTTCACAATCAATAAGTGTGAGTGCAAGACACAGTACATGTCATCCTTTGAAAGATGCAAGAAGCCTTCAAGGTGCCACTCATCCCAGAGTTTGAGTATTTCATATCTAGGCTACCAATACACTAAGGCCAAGGTAATATCATCACTGCAGCTGGTCTACATAGCTTTGCACATTTACATTAATTTTGGACTCCTTTATGTCTGATCTCTGCATAGTTATGTTCTTCCCGTTCTCTGTAACATCCTGCCACCACTTCATAAAAAGCTAAATCTCTAGGACATAAGAGAAAGTTGAGGGAGCAAGAGCTTCAAGTGAGAAGAACTTGCAAATCTTGTGATTTATATCTTGAGATCATTTGGCAAGGAACAAGAAGAAAGGACAAGTAAGGGTTCTGCAGGAAAGGGCAAGGGTACTTTAAGAGATTTGTAGAAAAAAGACGATAGAATGTAGGCACACAGATGATGAAGCTACAGACAGCACTAGTGGACTGTGAGATGCCATGAAAAGGACACATTAGAAAGTGGGGGAAAGAATAGTGAGGAGGGCAAAGCACAAGCTGGAAGCCACAAGGCCAGGAATTTCTGAAGGGGTCCAGTGAAACAATGTCAGTTTTGCTTAGATCAAGGAAAAAGCTTCTTGTTGCAGGTTTCTGCTGTGCAGCGTTGCTTCCATCACTGCCTTTCTGGGATATTATATCCTACTGACACAGCAGGACAGTGAAAACATTACAACACCATGTCAAGACATCACTCTCAGCTCTGTGCTATATAAGGAGCAGCCTTGCAGAGTTCTGCAAGGTACAGCATGGCTGACCTGGTGGGCTCACTTACCAAGCCACAAGGCCACTAGTTTGAAGACTAATTACTAATATTCAAAATGAGGCAAGACTAGTTTTATTGTGTTGCTGTTTTGTTTGTTTGTTGTGGGTTTTTTCTCTGTTTTTTTCCCCAGCCACAAATATCTCAAAACAGTTTTTGTTTAGTTCTCAAAATATTCCTGCAGGAACATCTCCTGGGAGCTTAGGAAATAAATAGCTTATCCTGGACAGACTATTTATTTCCAGGATGTTTACTCATACAATCCATGTGATTTTAAAGTGCCTCCATTTCTCAAGCTCTCTTTCAGTTCCTTAGGGGCACATAATTTAAACGTAGCAACTTTCCTTATATAACGGCAGACTGTTATTCCTAAATATTGAACTGGTAGCTCAAATTCTCTATTCATAGTTCAATTATTAATGAGGTAAAAGAGGGGGGTTTATTATTAAGTTTGAAAAGCCCAGACTCCCTGGAACCCCAATTTCAATCCCAGTGAGAACAGCCCTTCACCTCTCTGTCTGCACTAGATGCACTCGATACTCTCAGGTCACTCACATAAAGCCCTAAATTTAGGTCTATCTGATCAGATTTGATTTTTAACAGTCCCACAGGTTATACTTTGTCAAAAAGGGCTACCCTAATATTTGTGCACACGCTCCCTCACACAGGTGAGAGTGTTCTGCAGAGTTTTGATAGCAGCTGTTTGCCATCACCCACCTACAAGCTGGCTTGTAGTTAAGTGGGTCTGGTGCAGCTGCTTTTCTTAGTAGACAAAAATGACAGTCATCCACCTGAACCATACCATCTCAGCCCAATGCAGTTCTCATCTAAGAGCTGATATTTTTAAATCACTTGCTTCAAAATAAAATGCTGCCACTTCCACAGCTGTTGGCTGAAAATGTTGTGAAATTCAGACTGCAGGAAAACAATCTTCAATTTATTCTCAATATCTGTTCTCTTAAAATAAGAGCTTTTTCATGGTAGATGTAGCATTTGTTTATTTTGGGCAAGAAAAGCAGCGAGAAAATAAAATTGGAGTGGGAACAGATATACTCCATCTGGACTTGGCAGTGCTAGGTTAACAGTTGGACTTGATAATCTTAAAGGTCTTTCTGACCCAAACAATTCTATGATTCTAAGATGCATATGTCCATCAAAATATACACATCTTGTGACAGATCCTCAACGAACCTTAAGCACACACATGAAGCCAACTAACCATGAGATGTATTTCTGTGATTAAAATAAGTCAGCAAGCAGCAGAGATTAAATAACAATATACATAGTATACAGATAAGCTGGTTAGAACATTTTTCTATGATTAATTCATCCTACATTTGTATTGAGTAGTTTTTTTCAGATAGCAGCACTGCTGAAACTCCTAAAAATGCTAAACGTGTAACTTAATCACAGAATCATAGAATGGCTAGGGTTTGAAGGGACCTTGAAGATCCTCTAGTTCCAACCCCACTGCCATAGGCAGGGACATCTACCACGTGGCTTTGAGTCCAGGGAGGGGGCTTACACAACCTCCCTGGGCAGCCTGTTCCAGTGTCTTACCACCCTCAGAGTAAAGAATTTTCTCCTCCTCCTAAATCTTCCCTCTTCAAGTTTTAAACCATTGCCCCTTGTCCTCTCACTACACACCTGTGCAAAAAGTCCTACGCCAGATTTCTTGTATGCCCCCTTTAGGTATTGAAAGACACCGTAAGGTCTCCTTAGAGCTTCCTCTTCTCCAGGCTGAACAACTCCAAGCCTGTCCTCCTGAAGGCTCTGTCTGTCAGCCTGTCTTCATAGGGGAGGTGCTCCAGCCCTCTGATCATTTTTGTGGCTCTCTTCTGGACACACTCAAGGAGCTCTATGTCCTTCTTATGCTGGGGACTCTAGAACTGGACACCGTACTCCAGGTGGGGTCTCACAAAAGCAGAGTAGAGGGTGAAAACCAACTCACTCAACCAGCTACCTATGTTTCTTTCAATTCAGCCCAGGACCCTGTTGGCTTTTTGGGCTGCAAGTGCACATTGACACCTAATGTCTAGTTTCTAGTCCACGATCACCCCCAAGTCCTTCTCCTCAGGGCTGTACACAATCCTCTCTCCTCCCAACCGGTACTGGTGCATGGGATTGCCTTAATGAAGGTGCAGAACCTTGCATTTGGTCTTGTTGAAATTTGCACAAGCCCATTTCTCAAGCCTGTCAAGGTCCCTCTGGATACCATCCCTTCCCTGCAGGATATTGGCTGCACCACTCAGCTTGCTGTCATCAGCAAACTTGCTGAGGGTGCACTCATTTCCACTGTCCATGTCACTGACAAAGATGTTAGATAGCACTGGTCCAAATACCAACCATTGGGGAACACCACTCATCACACCTCTCCATTTGGACATTGAGACATTGATCCCAATTCTTTGGGTGCAACCATCCAGCCAGTTCCTTATCCAATGAATGGTCTATCCATCAAATCCATATTGTTTCATTTCAGAGGCCAGAATGTTGTGCAGGACAGTGTTGAATGTTTTGCACAGGTCTGGGTAAATGACATTTGTTGCTCTGCCTTTGTCTGTCCACCAAGTCCGTGACCCCATCATAAAAGGCCACCAAATTATTCAGGCAGGACTTGCCCTCAGTGAAGCCATGCTGGCTGTCACCAATCACACCTTTGTTATCAGCATGCCTTAGCAGAGCCTTCAGGAGGATCTGCTCCGTGATCTTGCTAGGCACAGAGGTGAGACTGACTGGTCTGTAGTTTCTTTGGTCTTGTTTTTTTCCCTTTCTGAATATGGGCGTTATGTTTCCCCTTTCCCAGTCATCAGGAACTTCACCAGACCGACATGACTTTTTTAATATGATGGTCAGTGGCTTCGCAACTTCATCTGCCAGTTCTTTCATGAGCCGTGGGAATCTCATCAGGTCCCATGGACTTGTTCACCTTCAGGTGGTCTTCATCTACAGTGGGGGGATCTTCCTTTTCCCAGTCCCTGCCTTTGGATTCTGTAACATGGAGGTTGTGACCAGAGTCTTTGCTGGTGAAGACAGAGGTAGAGTAGTCACTGAGTACACAGGCCTCTATGCCTTGGATGACCCTCTTTCCAGTTTCCTTCAGGAGTGGGCCCACATTTTCTCTAGTCTTCCTTTTATCATTGATAAACCTATAGAAACTTTTCTTGTTGCCATTAACCTCCCTTTAGGGAGTCCCTGCAGCAAAGGATGTTGGGAGGCTATCAAGGCTATAATAAGTGAAGTAGCAGCTGAAGTCAAATCACCTGAGAAGCAGAGAAAGATATCAGAGGGAACCTGGTAAGTCTAACAAGGCTGTTTTCTGTTTTGAAAGCTGGTGCAAGATATGTTTTGAATGATAGACTGCAATATTCTAAAACAGTCTCATTCTGTGTTGTTTTACACTTCTCCCCTCCTTTGTCCGTAAAGGTGTTATTAGAAGAACTGTACAGAAATAAGTTTGTAGCTTTTATATATGTGTTTCTAAAGCAGAGGAAAGTGTGAAACAAAACAAAACAAAATTTTTTGTTGTTCTTAGAATCTTTGATTGAATAAATTCTCTAAAAACTATCTTTAAAAAAATCTTTTCTTTGACCATCTAAACTTTAATGAGTAAGGTGAAGGCATCAAACTCCATAGTTAAGGATGAGCTTGGGCAGAGGGCAGGGGTGCATAAAACCTCATTTTTGTTACCTCTGTAAGCTTAATTGTGAAAGGTTACTGCCAGCAAACCTCTATGATAAAGACTGAGGGAAGTTAGCTTGACTTAATACGAAAAGAAAAAGACAATGTCTCTAGACTGAGTGTCACTTATAAGCGTCACACGTTCTATATCACTGCTAAGAAGCGAAAAACGAAATAGATACACAAATAAAAGTGAATATGGAGGTTTTTTTCAGACACAGACACCCCTCTTTCTAAGGAGAAAAATCCCCAAACCACTACAAGACCCCTGACTTGCTGTATTGTGAAGACAATGCTTCAATGAAACAAAAAGCAGATGTATCTGCTAAACTCCAAACATACACAGGTTCAAAACTTTTAAAAGGAACAGAGAACTGATGCCTTTTATTTCAGTAAACATACCTCCCTGTAATCCTGTGCCTCTTTTTGTCGTTGTGACCACACACACCCCTGACAAGGCCTTCAATCTATAGGGCTTCAAGTATGGGGACTTGAAACATTTTGCCCTCTTGATGAGCTTCATGCAACCCATCTGCATGAAATATCTGAACTGCCTTGTGAAAGCTGAGTTCAAGTTACTAAAAGTACTTAATTGCTCATCTAATTAAGATATTTATCTTAAATGTATCAGTTTATAATATGTTTATCTCAGGCTTCTCCATGTGTAACAAGTCAAGTTTCTTTTTGTTAGGTGTTGGCAAATCTGTAGGTGAAATCCTACTAACAAAAATAACCATGCCTTGTTTTAAGTCCAGTTGAAACCAGGATTGCACAGCACGTAGTAGTTTTAGGATCAAAGTTTAGGCAATAAAGTCAGAAGTAAGACAAATGTCAAGTAAGAAGGAGGGAATAAGAGGTTTGTGAGCCTGCTGGGAAAAGATGATTGCTTGAATACTGAAAATTTTCACACATCTTGATTATTTTGTTACATTATGGTAATCTTTCTTGCATATAACAGTTTTGATCTATCTACCCAGTGTTAGCAGCTGCAACCCCAAAAGTATACTCTAGAGGACAAAACTCTGTCTTAATGATGTTGCAGTTAATGAGATACCTTAAAAAAATTCCAGCACACGTGGAACTCCACACTCAGAGGGCTGCAACAGGAATAAGTGTTGTATGTATGACAACCAGTCTTCTAAAACTGTTCCGTTATCAACATGGTTGTTCCAAACTCTTGAAAAACACTCATTGATATGAAGGGTAAATTCCATGTAAAGACATAGTGCAGATGTGTGGAGAAAAACCTTGGATTTGTTTGTGGAGCAGCTGAACTCCTGAACATGGCATCTCTATGTGAGCAATGACACCATTTTCTTATCTTTTCAAGGCAATAAACCTGACTTCAAGATGTCAGAGGAAGAAGATTCTTTTCTTAATGTTAAAAGATCTCTGAAAAAGAGAATGGTGAAACACAGTACCCCAGTGGACTCAATGCTTTCAAGAACCATGCCATCTCTTATAGATCTGACAAATCAATCAATCAAAGCTCAAGATGCCAGCAAGACAGTTTATGACTCTCCAGTGCCAAAATCAAATCTAAGTAGATCAATAGCTCAAGTATCATTAGCACGTGTTGAAGCTTACATCCCTCATATGTCTCCAAAGCAGCTTTCAACAGGGTTAGATTTGCAAGAATTAAGCAAAGAGAAAAGCCAAAGCTCTCGGGCTGTATTTTCACGAAGGAGGCTTTCCACAGTGTTGGCCTCTGATGAATCATATGAAGAGCCAAGTGACAAGGTGGTCCCAAATGTGGAAATCAAACCTTCGTCAAAGTTATCTGAGGAGGATGAAGCAGTTCTCAAGAGTGGACCTTCATGGCTTGTTACTGGAATACCAGGCATAAAAGATCTCCCAGCAGTGAAAACCAGAAAGAGGAAAATTGATAAAGCTCTTGTGGTAATTGTTTTCCCTTACTTATCAAATAGCTTAGGCTATATGATTTCCTACCAGTGCTGACTATATACAGATCTTTCTAGTGATAAGGGCATATTTCATTTATGTAGTATCTCCACAACTTTACCAGTTATCAGGAGAATATGTATTTATGAATTGGTTCATAACCTGCTAGACTTTGTGGTATCATTCCTAACCACAGATTAGTTGGGATGCAGTACTTGGTCCAACCTGTGAATTTGCATGACATGTGGTCTACACTAATGCAGAAGTGATTTTTTAAAATATAGAATTCTTCAGGATAAATTTAAGAAGGGGAAGAAATCAGTAATTTAAATTCTGAAGTTTCTTAATATTGGCAAGTTAACTAAAACTAGGAAAAAAAAATCAAATTCTTTCCTTATTTAATCCAAATCATAGTGCTTTATAGAAAAAATGACAGTCCTTGCAAATGGAGTCTCGTGTGCAGTTCTTCAAATAGTGTATGGTTTTCTGGGGAAAGTTTAGATTAACAGACCATATGCAGGTCTTTTTTTCTGTTCTGTGGACCATGAGAACTCAATTTCCTAGAATATTTATTATTGGCATGCGTGCTGTGGAAAGCCCATAGAAGGGATAGGGAGAGAGTGGAGTTAGGCTGTCATGTCAGTGTGATGCCATCCAATACTGTACTGGTTTGGTTTTTTGCCCTGCATCTTTATTGGTCATGGGTGTGTTGGAAACTCAGAAAAACTTGCCCACTATGAGAGTAAAAGCTTCTTAACTTAAAATCCACCTGGGTTCATAATGCCTTATAGTATGCTGTTCGGTTAGGTTTTATGATTTATTTATTTATTTATTTATTTATTTTTAGCAGGTGGCATATAAATGGATTATGTTGACTCAATGATATCTTATTTTCTGTTAACAGCGAAGGAAAGACAGAGAATGGCTGCTTCGCCAACTTAAGGATGTTGAGGAAGCAACCAAACATGAACTGACAATTGAAGAAGCTTGACTCAACTACCTATGGAATTAGTGTTACCACATCATTCTTGTGGGAATAGATAGTTCAAATAATTCACACAATTTACTGTAGTGTTTGTTGGAATTTCCCTTTTTTCCCAAAATGTTTTTGTTTGTTTTGTTGTTCTCTTTGCCTCTTAAATCTAGGAGGAGACTGTTAATTTATAATGGCTGAAGTCCTGGAACAAATAAAGAAGGGAGAAGTTTGTGTGGGAATCCTTCTTCATCCTCTTCCTAACTGTATTTTTATGTGTATCACTCAAACCTCCCAGGCTTGCTGATGTTCCTTAAGTGACGAAGTCCTAGTGGCCACATAGAGTGTAATTGATTAGGCAAAGGAGAATCTCCTCATGTAAAGATTAATCAAAACTGATGCAATGGGGAATGTTTTTGCTGTTAGTCTGGGTGATGAGGAAGTACTGACAGGCACCAAGGAGGGGTGTCTGCCTCTAAAGATTACTAATTAACAATGGCTTGTTTTGAAGTTCTGGTTCAAAATAAGTTTGCCCCAGCCCTGGATTGCAGATGCACCTATGTGTCACATTGGAGGTCCTAAGTGCTTTTAGGGGGTATGGGTTTTCTGATTTTCTCTGGAGCTGCTACATAGGTCTGAAGAAGGTTGTCTCCCTGACTGCTGCGTTGGCATAATTGTACTTCAGCTCACACATCAATTGCTGTAGCACCAGTCAAGAAGTGATGCAAAAAGCATAACGCTCATGTTAATTCCTACTGCTCTCTGTTACTTAATCTTTAGGCAGAGTTTAACACTTCTAAGTAATCTATGGGATGTCAGCAGCAGGGACCCAGAACAGATTTACCACGTGCACATACATATCTCTGTACTTTTATGACTCTATCAGATGCACTTTCCTGGCTATACTAGCTTTGCAGCTTGTCTGAGGCACTACCTTATTGTTTCAAAGGAGATGGGTCCTGTTCAAAAGAATCAACAAATTAAGGAAACAGGCAAGGGCATCTTTTTCATTTCCTTCTCCCATACTGAAAATTGTAATATCTCATGTCTGAGATGTCAGAAAAGCATGGCCCACGATGACACTCTGAGAGAGACTAATAGCAACTGTATTATGGTCAAAAATCAGGAGTGCAGTTGTTGTTTTACAGAAGTTAAACTTTTCAGTTTCTTAGGAGAGCAGCCTCTGACTTCCTGTAACATCCAAGCAGTGGGGTGATGTTGCCCCTCAGGTCACCAGCCAAGGTATGTTCCCTTGGTTTGCTGTTTACTTAATGTTCTGGTATTTGTTTGTGTGCGTTACCCAGGCTGTTTGGTCTCCACAGGTTCCTCTGGTAACAAGGGAGCTCCTGGCTGATATAGATCCCAAGCTGCTTTTGAGATAAAATAGGCATGGTTGCAGATGGGCTGCTATTGCCTTTGAGCTTGCAGACATTGCATCAGCATCTGTGATTTGTCCCGGGGACTGAACTAAGATCAAGCAAGTGCAAGGTTTGCGTAAAACACTTGTCTTCCCCTGGGACAAGTGCAGATTAGTCTGGCCACATGACCCAATGCTTAATCCAAATGACTCGGTTCTGTCTCTTGTTTATTTGAACCTTCCCAGATAGCCAGTTCTACTTGTTCCTTCTTCAGGATTCTCAACCTGGTCTCAGAAAGTCTTGAGGCTGCTTTTGCTTTTCTCTCTCCCAGTCACCTCTCAGTGTCACTTCTGGCTCCTGCCTGAGCCCAAACATTTCCTTGGTCTTCACAAGTGTCTATCTAATGTCTTCAACAATCTAGCATCTAGTGGCTTTCTTCCTTTTAAGAAACAGAAGTCTTCTCTTTTCCATGCCTGCTCTTCACTGCTGGATTACTTGCTCCTCTGATACCTGATACCAGTTTTCAGCCAAAATTCAGACACACCTGTTGAAACTCTATACTTAGATTGAGCCTCTCCGTGGCACTATTCCAAGTGGACCATGTTCCAGCTCTTAGCAGGCCATGGATGTAATTGCTAGGAAAGTTCTTTTCAGGCCCTGCTTCACGATACATCAAATGTAAGAGGAATCCAGGGAATATGGCTACTTAACGTGTAAGAAGTCTTTGGATTTGTGCCAATTGCAATGAAAACTTTCCAAGACTGAGAATGCAGTAAATGCTGGGAAACTTCTCCAGAAAACAAGTCTGCTACCCTGCCAAATTCCTGGAACTAGTTGGTGCCAATAAAATAGAAGAGACTTTCCTTGGTGAAGGGAAAGAAATTGCCTGGTGTGGTAACAATTTGCTTTGGGACTTTTTAAGTCTTGAAGCTGTTTCAGACAGACAGATACACAAAGCTAAGGACTTTCAGGATTTTGGAAACCATTATTTCCTCTCTTTGGAATGTTTAAAAAAGAAATAAAAAGCCTATAGCATTTATCTCACAGTAATTTATTTCCTCATGAATTTACAAAACTCATAGTACTGCTCTGATAACTTTTAATGAGAAAATGTTTGTAGAATTAATTGGTGCCTCAGGGATTTTCTGAAATGTGCCTCGTACTCTACATCAAAAATACTATTGTTAATTGTAGGTCAGAATACCAGAAGACTTCAGCAGGACCTGTGTAGTACTAAACTATACATTATCACCTAGAGAATGATGTTCCTGAAGAAAGCCTTGTCTGTAATTTTTAAAAGCCAGAATGTTAAGAGAATATGAAAGTAAATATATAAAACTACACTGGTACTACTGCACTTCACATACTTGTGTATGCCCTGGGTCAAATTGAAAAAAGCACCCCCTAAACATAATATTTTATTTACATGGCTTGCACTTTCATTTGTTTCTCCAGCACACTTGGGAGTCCACTCACAATTAGACTAACATTTAATGGTACAGCTAGTTTTCTGTTCTGATAAACACATATACTTTGGAAAAAAAAAAAAAAAAAGTTTTTGGGAGAGCCATTAGTAGTATGCAGTTTCAGTGTTGTTTAATGTTAATCCCCCAGTGGCAACAATGATGAATTACTCTTCATGAGCAAAGTTCCTTTATGCATATTGATGTTGCAACAGTATCAGTGTTAAAACAAAATACCCCCAAAAAATCCAAAACAAAACCAACAGAAGAAAAAAAAAAAAAAACAAACCAGCAAATGAAAGGAAGACATACAGTCCAATGCATCCTTAAATATGGGTCACAGGTATTGATCTTGGAAAAGATTAGGGACTACAGACACCAGATTCTTATGAAGAGAGGACTTCCAAGGCATAATGTTTTGTAAAATAAAAAGCCCTTTTTCTGCATGTATAAATGTGAGTCAAGAGTTGCAACAGGTTCTTGAGCCTTGCTCTTGTCCTGCCTTTCAAATGCAACATTGAACACATAAGTTCAGACCAGCTTTCCCACTAAGGGTGTTCTTTAAGGGCAGCATTTTTCCTTTAGGAGATAAGCTATGACCTTGATCTAGGCAACTGTGTTCAGTACACTTGTATCTGAACAGATATTACCCAGCTAGCTGCTGATGGTAACTAAGCTTGCTGTTGGATGGAGAAGAACAAAAACTCTACCAAGACAACAGAGGGAAAAGACAGAATTGTCTTCCCCCTGAACTTATGAGCTCAGGCTTTTTCCCTGTGAAGCAACGGTAGCACTCCTTTTTGACAGAGCTGGGATTGCTCTGCCCAGCTGTAGTGCTTCTGCAGCAGGCCAGATTGAAAAGAGAGATGTTTAACACATGTATGTAACATATTTCAGATTTAAATAACAGAAAACTGGTAACTAAGTTACTTCTTTGCTGATCATAACTGAATAATTCTAAGATGAGTAGGAAAACTGAAAAACTCTTAAATGAAAGATTTTTTTTTCTCCAAATCATACCACAGTCACATGTTCCTGCTGCGGACAAAACCCTATGTCATAAATTGCACAGCAGTGTCATTGACCTGTATTCCAGTGTGGTTTGTTCTATACGATGTACGAGAACAAAATTTTCCCTTAGTTCCACCTGCTGTTGCAATCCACAACGCCCATTAAAAAGCTCACTGCTCAACATTTCTGTCTTACTAGGAAAAATATGAAAAAAAAATCAAACTGAAGTTTTGACTAATCCTAGCACCATTTCAGTTTCTAATCTGAAACAGGACCTTGAAACCAAGCATTCTAGGTAGCAAAACAGTAGCCACTGAATCTAGACTCATTGTGAAGTCAAGCTTCTTAAGCATTACCTGTCAAAGCTTATTTTCCATAATTATTCATTATAAAGGAAGAATGAACTTGTATGATAGGTTAGTGACTGTGTTGTATTTGTGGTGTTTTATGTCTTTGGTATTTTAAAGGATCTTTTCTGTTTTCATTAATTATTAAAATGGAGAGAAAAGGGGGGAGGAAATACCCTTTTTTACCCTTTACTACCAGAGAGTAAAAAAAGCAAGAAGGAAATCAGACCTTTTCTGCTTCTTATGGTTGCTGCCATTTTGATCCTTTTATTTCCTCCATTTCATCCTTTTGGCCTTTCCTAGCTCTACATATCCTCTTCTAACCTTAAGATCTTCATATCACTAGTTTAGTGCCTTGTAGTGACCCTCTTCTACTGGCAAATACTGTAAGCCTTCTAAAGCTTACATCTTCTCCAATAGAGGAGATGCCAGCCATGAAAGGGGAAAAGAAATATTTCATACCTCTAGGATAAGAAAACAAGGGTTCTTTGCCTAGAAAATCCCACTTTCTAATGTGGAAAGGTGGTAGGATATAGGAATGAAAGTATGGGCATTACTGCTGACAAATTTGCTGGAAGAGGAGCTGTATCCAGAAAAAGCCTAGGTAAAGATGCCTAGATAAAATGGGTGTCAAAGTACACTTCCTAGCCAAGCGAGCTCCAAGCAATTTATTGTATCATATAGCATGCAATTCATTTGTGCTTCATGACAGTAGTCATGTCACAAAAGAAATGTGTGCTTTGTTACTCCTCTCTAAATAAAAACAATTTAAAAACCAAACAAAATACACACACACACACAAAAAGCCAAAACCTGCACATAACTCCACAACAGCAACAGGTTTTGCCATCACAGGAGGAAGTTGATACAACTACATGGAAGGCTTACAATTGCTATCAAAAATGTGATTAGAATACTTGTGCTAATGTGGACATGTGTTATGATTGTAACTGTGCTAGAGAGAAGAAAGAAGGGGCAGAACTGAGATGGTGAAGAAAGAAGTGCTGTTTGGCATCCTTAATAATCCTGACTAGCTGAGAAGTCCTTTGAGAATGTAGGACTGTAAATCATATCATAATTCTTATGATTCAAGCATACAAATAGTGTATCCTGACCTTGACTAGTACATTCAGTAGAAGGTGGGTTTTTTTGGACACAACATGGTGATAATAAAAAATTGATTAAAGAAAATAAAGCACAGAGCAAAGCCTTGCATGGCACCAGCAAAATGAAAACACCATGATGACTACATTTGGAGGAGATATAAAGAAGGCAAGCAAAAACACAGTAGCAGACTAATGACACCTAAAAGGTCAATTGGCCATTCCAGCTTCTCAGAATGCAAAATCAGTGGAGTTGAAGGAAAATAAGACTGATTTTTTTAAAAGGTGGCGCTTTTTTTGTGGGCACTTATTAACTCTGCTGAACATGTTTTCACTAGGTAGATACCTTTGAGAAAACTATCAAATCAGAGGGGGAAAAAGGTGCTATTTATGAAAAATGTAAAAAATTACATTGAAAAGAAGGTGGTGTTGGGGGGTGTGTGTTTGTCTTCTGTCATGTTCACCAGGCCATGGATAGCAACACTAAAAAAATAATAAAATAAAATAAAATAAAAATCACACTTCTTTAGTTATACATATAAGCATCTCTACAACAGCTCAATTAACCAGATTTCATGAAAGAAAAGTTTTTGAGACATCTAATAATTCTTTGTGTCCTTCTGTTTTTTACAACAGACCCAGCACCACTGTGGTGGGTGGGTCACACACTGTGGGTCACTTAAAGTTTTATTCTTTTCCATGTGGCTTTGCTACAGAATGCAAAATCACAGTGTTTTATTGAACGCAGTCAGATTCCTATTGGTAAAGAGAGGCACTCTGCTTTTATCTGTAACAAAATGTCTTGACAACCTAATCTTGGCTTTTTGCTTTGTTTCATTATACACTAATTACACTGATTTTTTTTTATTTTTTTTTTTTTTATCCAGTAAGCCTGTGTGATCTCTGTGTTTGATAGCAGACATGATTTATACAGTAGGTCAAGCAAATACTCAGGTGACATTCAATCTTATCTCCAGTGTGATTTTGGTATAATAACAGGTTGGATTAACCCCTTCACATCTCTATTTACAAAATGTAATCTCCTTCAAGGAGCCTTAAAGCTGCTGACAAGTAGAGTTAGCAGTTTCAGTTTTCTCTAAAATGCTTGCTGAGGTGTATTTGCCCAAGAGTAGGTGACACACAGGGTGATCTGCCTGAACAAGGTTGTTGTGTCTCACAGTTACTTTGTCTTCACGTTACTCTCCTACCTCTTCCCCCATAAAGCAAGTCCCATTCCCCATCACACCAAGAGATACAGCCGTCCCAAGCAAAGACCAGCATCTCTGAGCATCTTTGCTCCTCTGGCCAGTGTGAATTTTCCTGTACCTCACTGTGGGTCTCCTGCTAAGAGTTTGAAAATAGTAAATATACGTAAATTAAGTCTGCAGTGAGCATCAAAATCTTTAATACTTGATAACCACCAGACACAAATTCAGTGGTGACGATTTATGTATAGGTCAGGCAAGCCTGAATTCCTGCAGCAGCTGACCTGGTTTCAATTCTCTGTGTAAGCCCCAAGATCTGTAGAAGTGACTGAAGCCCCATACTAGCATCTCTCATCCTCTTGGGAAATAGTAGAGGCTATAAAACCTAAAAAAAATACTCTTGGTATTACTAGCAAAAGTATTACAATTAAAATTAAGACCAATGATATTGTTGAATGAGAAATGCCCCAGGACAAATGGCAGGGACAGATTTTCTGACAAAAGCCACTGCAAAACCTGTTGTATTTTTGAAAGAACCAGTGCAGAAGTGAACACCCTAAATGTGCGAAACAGTTGTATATGGTTCAAAGACATACACCCTCCTGTTTTAATAGCATATCATTTTGCTGTCATCAACAGCCCTCTTGCTCTTTTGATGAGAATTTCAGCCTTACGCCTTCCGCTCTGCCTGCAGCCCAGCCTCTGTTCCTGTGGCAGGCACAGTTCAGGCATGTTTATCCCTGAGTTTTGGCTTCCCAAATAATAAGATAGATAAACAGAGAATTTCTTGACTCTACTGTAGCGTGGGTCCTATGACTCATTCCTGGTTTTAATAGAATTTTTTAAAGGGTGAAAAGAGGAAAGGACAGCATTTTAGATTCTAGTACTAACAGCCAAACATAGCCATGAATGAGAAAAACCTCAATGAAACCTTGGAAGCAAAGCGCAGGAATTGAAACAGTCAGGGGGCTCGATTGGTTTGTTAGCAATAAGCTTCTTTAAAACCCCAGCCTTTTAGCTGTGAGAGTATCCACTCTTGCATTTGATGAGGTACGAATCGACATAAAATTAATTATTGTCAGCTGTTGTCTCATGTACACTTTCCTCTAAGTTGTGTAACTAGCTGCGACTGATACCCATGGCCTGGGGCTGCATGTCACTTTTTCTCCAACAGGACTACCTACATTTCTTCCTAGAACAGGCCTGTGGAAAGGTTTGTTCCTGAAAAGCCATGTGCCAGTATAAGGAAGAAAGGGGAGCTCCACGTGCATCCTGGCATTTAAACCATGTGACAGACCCAGACACTGAAGTGAGCAGTAGCCTCCTGCTACTGTCTCAAACTGTTCTTCACGTGAGATGCCTTAATACGAATTTAGGCCCTACTATATTTAAATAGCTTTTAGAATAAATCTCTGGGGAATATACCTTTTCCTTTATTAGCACAAGATATCAGCATTCACTTAACAAGGTAAACCTAATGGTGGTGAAGGCTGGAGTATTACTGGTGCTTACAGCCCGCAGGGACTGTAGTAAAGGGGAACTTTTCTGATACTGGGCCTGGAGAGACACAGTGCATGAAAAATACAAAGAGACTTAAACAGCTGATGCCAGTTTAAGTGTGTGGAGCCAGTCCTAAAGGCTTCATATTTTCAAAATCTAGCAACAGCTCACTGCAGTAAGCTCTGAAAAGCCTTTATGTCCGTGGTGGTCCTGGGGAATACACTTACCTGGGTTTAGTAATGCTGACGTCAGCAGAATGTTAATGGTTTGAGGTGTGGG
Source organism: Florisuga fusca (assembly GCA_038090715.1). Classification (NCBI taxonomy): domain Eukaryota; kingdom Metazoa; phylum Chordata; class Aves; order Apodiformes; family Trochilidae; genus Florisuga; species Florisuga fusca. Next base: position 44,340,696 of record JAAWXA010000002.1, on the reverse strand, counting down.
CTAATTTTGTGGTCTCAATACAAGGACCTAAAGAGAGGGTGTATCAGACCCCTGAGGGATCAGGAGGGCAGAGTGAAGAAGGGTCAATATTCCCTCCCATTTCCTGCCACAGTCTGTAAAAGCCAGGACTGGCACCCCCTCCCACCTCTTCCTGCTCCCTTCTTCCCTGCTGCTTCTCTGCACTCAGAAATCTCAGAGAGAGACCTGCTTTTCCATCACTTCAGCACATGCTCTGCAGAATCTGAATCCATCAGATGATGGGAAGAGCTGTGGACCCCTCTCCTGAGTTGTCCCTGCCACAGAAGACCCTCGGACACATCTCAGTGATCACTGAGATCAGGATTTTATATAGACTTTTTCCTCATTCCATGTGTTACATTCCCTTCCCTGTTTCAGTAAACCTGTTAGAATTCCAACCTTTAAGCCTGTCTTCCTCATTCCCCTTTTGTCTTTCCCTGGGAGGGTGGAGAGTGATTCTCTGGATTTGTGTTTGCCCTCACCACTAAACCAACTAGAGAGAGAAGGAGAAGCTTCTTTATATTAACTCTCCACATAGGAACTCACACCCTGCAACTTGCTTTGAGCCTTTCCTCTCGTCAAAGTGCTTTCTGGATTATTTCTCCTGCTCACAAACTCACACGTGCCATCACTGTGATGTGATGGGAGTGATCCACGGGAGGAGCTGGTTCATGGTAGGCTGACTAACTTTTTAACTTTTCTTGCCAGAAGAGCTCAACAGATTGTAATAAATAATCATTTGGCTTGTCTATTCATGTTCAACATTGTGAACAAGGTCCTTTACTCAGTGCCCAAACACTTTGGATGCCACCAAGGAAATAAATTACTTTTTCCTCTCTTTTTGTGAACCTGATAACCCATAGGCTTCCCTATCTAGCCTTGCCATGGGACAGCCTCTCACTTCTCTTTCGAGAATTTCTGCAGTTTGGAGTACTTCTCAAATACTTTCTACATTGTTGAAAAATTAATCGGTGGGGGGAAAAAAATAGCAAAAGTCAATCTGCAAAAGTTAGAGAGTATTAGTGGAGCGAAAGCTTAGAGCAGCCCATTATCTGAATCCAGAATCTTCTTCTAAAAGTCATGTTCACCTAACCCGAATAAAAAAAGAATACTGAATGGCATGAATGTCATTGCCACAAAGTGAAAACAGTCAACCAATAAATGCTTGAATCAAATCATTCATCAATAACCTAAGCATTGTTATTTACTTGAATTAAAACATTCTCTAATAATCTATAGAGGTAAAATAAAGCTTTTTAGATAATACATAAATGACAGAGAAGGCACTATTTTTTTAAAGATTTCTATCATAGCTGTTTCTCTTCATATGCTCAATGCAATGTATGCATTATAGAATCATAGAATAATATAGGCTTGAAGGGACCTCTGTGTATATCACATAGTAGTTTTGCATATTGATCTTACATGAAGATCCTTAATGAAGGATTAATTTCTTACCTAAATAAAAAAAGAGGATATTCTACTGGTTGTTTTGGTTTTTTAAAGCATATGCAGAGAAGCAGACCCAGCAAGAAAGTATTTGGCAAGTCACTTGAATTTTTGGTGAAAATAGGATAAAGATCACTTGTACACAAGCTTCCATAAAACTTTATGTTCTATGAGTCACTCCATGTGGCTTTAAAGACAAAAAGCCAACCAACCAACCAAAAACCATAAAAAAAATATTTAACAGGCAAAAATTAGATAATTGGCTAAAAATTATTAAGAAGATAATGAGAAAATTCTTGTTGGAAAGTAGCTCTTGCCTAGGATTCACGTGGTGTCTTTTGAAAAATGGTTCTAATTAGAGGGCAACAGTTGAAACACCTTAAAATCACCATCAAAAGTCTTAAGTAAACACTATTTTACTTCATGGATGTTTTAACCTCCTGACTCTTATTTTTTTATGTTCTTTAAAGTAATGTTATGGTCAGAGATGGAGATCGATAGATGAGTTGTAGTATTACATCAAACACAGCCTACATAAACATATACACTATTTTCACTTCATTGATATCCCATGGCCTGTACAAAAGCACAACCCAAAGTTATCATAACCTATTCTAATATATGTTCGTTACATTTATGTAAATTCAATATGAAGGGACTGATTTTTAAAGGTCTAAATTTTTGTGTAGAAGAGCATCTGCTCAGAAAGTCTTCTTTAGAAGAGTATTAAAGTTTTCTGTTTGACTGTACAAAAGACAGCAAGGGAGAAAAGGCTGGGCCATCATTTAGAGTTGACCTTCAACTATAAACAGAACAAAAACACCTTGAAAATGTTTTAGAATCTCCGGATGTTTTTTAGGGGGTTTTGTTTGGTTTTTTGTTTTGGTTTGCTTGGGTTTTTTTACCGGGTAAACTTAAAAAAAAGGCTTCTAAAAGACTGTCAGTTCTTAGGAATTGTCTGCACATTTCAGATACTACCAGCTGCCCCACAGAAAGAAAAAATATGCCAAAGACATGAAAACATGATGGTGGTTTCGAAGACTTAGTTTCATCTGAAACTAATGTAAGTTTTGTAACATAGGAATGTCAGACAATGACTCTGTGCTCAATTAAGTGTCTTTCTTTATCTAGTTACTTAATCATGATGGTTTTTTTTTTTTTTTTTTTTTTTTTTTTTTTAATAACAGAAGAACTGCAGAAAAAATGCTGGTGTGTTATAGGAACTGTCATCTTCTGTGTATCCAGACAGAGATCCCTAAAACAACCAGAATTTTTTAAAAATTAAAAAATTGATGTATTAGTTAACTGGAAATGTGACCAGTTGTAGAAGACTGCAGTATTCAGAATACTTTTATTAAATTAGTTATTAATCAGGGGATTAAAAATGAGCCGCATTCTAAATGACACCTTTGTCATCAACACCAGAAAAAGAAGAATGAATAATAGAACACTAAACAATGCTCTTAAGTTCTGTTTAATTTTCTTTCACAGAACTGGTGTATTTACAAGAACTAGATGCCAAAAAAGACAGCAATCAAATAAAAATCATGCTACATTAGATGACCTGACAGTGGAATTTGCTATTTCAAGCTCAGTACAAACTGCAAGTTCCAGGGTAAAACACTCTGTTCAGCACAGCGAAGTTAGAATACTTCATTTTTATTGTGATGACAGCTGTTGCATGTAAAGGAGAAAAAGATTTTATTTTTTTTTCTCCAGGTGATACATGAAGAGATGGAGAGGGTAACAGGATTGACAGGAAAGCTGATACACCATTTATTTATGGTCTGTTTGGTAAAAACTGTTTTCCTCCAAGTGCGTGTTTTGAGGGATGACAATCATCGCAGCAACAGTAGCAAAGTTGATGCCAGGGTCCTTCCAGCTTGGACTGTGCAGCCCCTCCCGGAGGCTGATGCAAGGAACCCTACGTGCATGTGTGCAGCCTTTACAGGATCCTGAATCCTTTGTTACCCTTAGTACCCAGCCTCTTCCCTGTGTCACTATCCTCCTACCCTGCAACCACATGGTGAAAATTAAATATGAGTTTCTTGTTACATTTGTTGCTGTGGAAAAATTAAATCAGTTGCTTCAATTTCAGTGGGTTATCCCTCCTCCCTTTCCTTCCACTCCGACACCCTGTTTTTGTTTTGTTTTTTTTAAAACGTGTGCATTTTCATCAAACGTCAAGAACAGCAAACAGCAGACATTTATGACAGGCAAAAGGGGGGTGGGGGGAGGGGGCGATACCCCCAACTCATCCATTCCCCTATGCCCCTTTCCCCTCCACCTCTGCCACATTTTCCTTGTTAACTGTGCCAGCGCACAGATGTGGGGGTGAGGGAATAAAAGCATTCCTGCGTGATGATTGGAGGAAAGAAAAAAAAAGATAAAAGGGGGAAAGTGAAAGGGGAGGGGAAGAGTGGTCAGGGACTGGAACCATCAGTGAAATGATGCTTCGCCAGCCCTTCTGTTCAGGTAATAGTTAACTCGGGGTTAAAGATTAATAGTTCAGGCAAAGCACTGTATAAATGTCCCGGGCGAGCTGAATGCATGTAAACTGCCTCTTGCTCCTCAGCTACCCCTTCCTGTGCTCCCTCCTTATCGTCGACATGGGGGTCCTGGGGTCTCTCCTGCGCCGCTGCTGGTTTCCATCCCTGCTGCTGCCGGCGCTCCTGGGCCCGCACCTCGCCGCCGGGGTGGCCCTGCAGCCGCTGCGCTGCGCCCCGTGCACCCCGGAGCACCTCACCCTCTGCCCGACCGTCCCTCCCGGCTGCCCGGAGATGTCCCGACAGCCCGGCTGCGGCTGCTGCCAGACCTGCGCCTTGGGGCCGGGACAGCCCTGCGGGGTCTACACGGCCCGCTGCCGCCAGGGGCTCCGCTGCCACGTCCCCGCCGGAGAGCCCCGGCCCCTCTCCGCCCTCATCCAGGGGCAAGGGACGTGCCTGCCCGCCGGCGAGGCAGGAGGGATGCGGACGACGGAGCCGGCAGGTACCGCGCCGTTGCGTCCCGGCTCCGCGCCGCCGGGGTGTTGCGGTAGAGGCCCTCGGCCAGGGGAACGAGGGTTCGACGGGCGGGATTCACCTGGGGCCAGGGAAAGGGCTGCGGGCAGCGGGCAGCGGGCGTCACTAGCTTGGAAAAACGAGGAAAGCTGGGCAGGCGTTTGGAAAATAGGGAAGCTTCCCTCCGTTTTCCAGTAAAACCTGCTCTGACGTGTGCCACGTGAGATACATCCCGGCGTGGAGACGAGATGTTTGCAGCAAGCTGTTGCATCACTGGCAGCGAGTCGGAAACCCCTAAAGCATAGTCAGGGGAGGATGCAGAATAATCGGAGTAAGATCTCCGGGAAGCTATAGATAGTTTTACTGAAGTGGTAAACCGTGAGTAGGACAAATGTTTTACAGATTTTTTTTATGGCTGTCTCCAAAAGTCATGATAATGGAAAGGACCTAAACAGGCTTTGTGCCTGGCTTCACTTCAAGAAGAAACTGTATCTGAAGTGCAGCGCTACCCAAACTAACTTTTAGCAAAAAGACATACCAAGCATCTTGTGTTATACGATAATCAGAAACTTCTGTGTTATTTCATTGTTTTTAAGCTTATTATTTTCACCACCATTTCTGCTGTGTTCATGCAGTGGTGATTAATGCAGTTAATGGTGGTTCATGCAGCTAATGCTACTGAGTTACAAAAATAATCATTGTTTTCTCAAAATACTAATGGCCATTGGTGGCAGAAAGTGGAGTTTGACTTATACTTGAGGATGGGGGAGGGGAGAGAACAGTGACTAAGCTAAGTGTTTCAGCCTCCTGCAGTTACTTACCTCCTGCAGGTCTAGTACTTTATTTGATTCTGCTCTTTGGGGTTTTTTGTATGATTTCTTTCTTCCCTTTCTTAATTTTCCACTGCAGTTTTTTCTTAAACATTGTCCAAGGGAAAAAAAAACCCTAAGTGTTTTTTAGCCCTTTGCATGATTCTTTACAACCTTGATTCAACAGCTTGTTCGGATGCATTTCAGACTTTCACTACGAGTCCCTGCAATCCCAAAGAGCTTCTGTTGCCTCCAGTGGGAGAGTTCACGTGTGCCGAGTTAGGCGCTGGAGTGCAGGCCATGATTAGACAGATCCTAACAGTTTCTGCCATTCTCTAGCTATCTGATCCACTGGAGGCCACCTTGAGCTACTGCTGGCTCCTGTGAATTGCCAGCCAGCCCTTCGTTTATGTGAGGGAAGCCATAGAACAAAGTACAGGAAGCCATGAGATCAGGTCTGGACAAGTTCCTGTCCAGAATAAGAACCAAAACACAACATGCTGACAAAAAACTAATTTCTTTACAGATTTAACTCCAGTCTCTCCTCAGGTCGCAAAGACTCTATAACCCACTGTGTTCAAGAAAGTTCTTTGATTTGTAACAGATTGGCTGCAGCTTCAGCTTTGTGATTAGAGTGATTTTGAAAGGTCATAAAATAACCAACAGCTGATGCATACTTATATGAATTTATGACAAAAGTTTAATTTGCTGTGCTGCACATGCAATTTATTAATCCTGCAAGTGCTATTGCAATAGATCTGTCTTGGTATTTGATAGCAATAATTGATATTACTTATTCTTGTTGTCTTCTTCTTTTTTTTTCTTTATTTTTTTTAAACTGGAGACATAAATGCAAGAGTTCACTGAAGATGTTCACCATAATATTCTTTCTAGACTCTATGGAACCTGAACCTTTGGAAAGCACTGAAATCACACAGGATCAGCTGCTGAACTATCAGTTGATGTTTCTGATAGGCCAGGACAAATCCATCCCCTGGAATGCCATTACTGCATATGAAAACATGAAAGCAAAGAGAATATCTGAGCTCAAGAAATGGAAAGAGCAGGTGGGTTTTCTTTGCAAACTTTTCACAGACCATTTCAGTAGATGCTATTAATCCATAATATAAAAAGAAAATTTGCACAAAATTCTAGCAGCAACACTGAGATGCCCTTATTTTGGGTACTTAGCAAGCAGGCTTTTGGACTGCCTTTAGCAGATGCTTGAGAAATAGGCAAAATGGCAGATGCAATAAAAACAGGTGTGCATCAGAGATGTCCCATACGGACTGTGTGCAGAGGCTGAATCTTTCTTTGCATTTAGTATCAGATTATAACATGGGCCCTTTATTTCCAGGAGGCCATATTAAATTCTTGGATTCCTTTTGTGTTTTGGTTAAAAATAAAATAAAAATTAAAAACATTTTTCACTGGTCCAGTTCTCACTGAAATAAAAGGGAGTCTTCACATACAGTCCTTAATGAAATGCCCAGGCAAACCAAAACATGTTCCTTTCTGATCACAAGAGACTGTTATTTAGATGCATGTAAAAAACCAGAAAGGTCAGTAAAGTAAGCTTTTGCCTTCAACATTGCAAAATGGCAGTGGGTAATGGGGGCATAGGGACTTTGCAAACATGTCTGTGTCCCACTTGAGGGCACCAGTGAAGCACACATGCAGCACAGAGCTGAATTAGAACTGGGCATCACAGAAGCCCAGTTTAATGATGACCTCAGACAAAATGAAACAAAAAGCAAGTTGACTTGAATAGGACTGCTTATGTGAGGGGCTGACAGAGGGAGGTCTTGCAAAAGTAGAGGGTGCGATATTTTCACTCTAAAATAAATGTATTTGTTCACTCATTTAAACACTCTAGATACAATTAATATATGGCAGTTGTGACTTTGAAAAAGTGAGCAAATTGTGAAAACAGTGAATATTGCAAACAGTTCTTCATCCTCAGTTCCAAGCATTTTGGTTTTGGGTCTCAGAGCCACAGAGGTGCTCTGTATTCTGCTTTGGCAACAGCTGTGCAAAAGATAACAAACATTCAGATGTTTGTACTTGCACCTTCTATATATGTCTTGCACCTATTCTCCATACATCAACAGAACGCAGGGTCATGGCAACCCAGAAAACGTGTCTAGTCTCACGTACACCAGCCTGCTAACGTGCACCTTCCCATAATAGGAGAGATTGTAGCCTCTGAGCAGTGATGTTGTTACTCAGTACAGGTTAAATTTCCTTGTGTGACAATTTAAGGACTTAAATCCTTGTTTCTGAGGACAGAAAATACCTGAAAGAACAAAACAAAGGCCTAAATGCCTTCTGGCTGTGCTTCTACTAAAACAAGTAAAGACTACATGCAGCCTGGTGCAGATTTTGTAACTAAGTATTTTCAGCTTTTTGCCTAGCTTTATACTGATCACTTTTTGTTTCTCTGGTTTCTTTGTGATTTTCATATTGACAATAGTGGTATTTCCTGCAGGGACCTTGTCAGAAGGAACTCTACAAAGCCCTGTATAAATTGGCAAAGGCACAGCAGAGAAGTGGTGGGGAGATATACAAATTCTACTTGCCCAACTGCAACAAGAATGGATTTTACCAAAGCAAGCAGGTATGTATGTGTCTTTTCCCCTGTTTTCTCAGAGTCACAGAATCACAGAATCAGCCAGGTTGGAAAGGACCTCTGAGATCATCAAGTCCAACCCTTGATCCACCACCACTGTGGTTACCAGACCATGGCACTGAGTGCCACATCAGTCTCTTCTTAAAAACCTCCAGGGACGGAGAATCCACCCCCTCCCTGAACAGCCCATTCTAATGCCTGATCACCCTCTCTGTAAAGAATTTCTTCCTAATATCTAACCTAAGCCTCCTCTGGCAGAGCTTAAGTCCATGCCCTCTTGTCTTACTGGTAGCTGCCTGGGAAAAGAGACCAACCCCCCCCTGGCTACAGCCTCCTTTCAGGGAGTTGTAGAGAGTGATGAGGTCTCCCCTGAGCCTCCTCTTCTCCAGACTGAACAACCCCAGCTCCCTCAGCCCTTCCTCACAGGTCTTGTGCTGGAGTCCCTTCACTGCCTCCTTGCTCTTCTCTGGACCTGCTCCAGGACCTCAATCTCCTTCCTGAACTGAGGGGCCCAGAACTGGACACAGTACTCGAGGTGTGGCCTCACCAGGGCTGAGTACAGGGGCAGAATCACTTCCTTGGACCTGCTGGCCACACTGTTCCTGATCCAGGCCAGGATGCCATTGGCCTTCTTGGCCACCTGGGCACACTGCTGGCTCATGTTCAGCTTCCTGTCAATCCAAACCCCCAGGTCCCTTTCACAGCTGTGCTGTGACTAGTGTGACACAGCCAACCCTTTCATAGGCCTCTGCTCCCAAACTCATGAGTTTGTAGCTGCTGGAAAAGTAGGTTGTAAAAATGGTGATACTTAGTAGTGGGAGCAGATGATTTGTCTTTCTCTTAAAAAAGAGCTGCATGCTGTGGGCAGACAGCAAGGGATTCTTTTCCATTCACAGAACAGGTGCATGCAAAACCTTTCCCAAAATATTTTAACCCTGTCTGTTCCCAGACCAAATCAAGCTCCAGGTACCTTCTTTGTTAGCATATTCCCAGTTGACATTAATTCCTAATATCCAACATACTGCTTGCAAAGCCCATTGGATATAGGATAGTAATTAGGGAGAATGGAGGCTCTCAGCTCCCAGGAAGTGAAAAACTCACACTGAAAAATCCTTCTTGAGCAAAATGAGCCTCCTGAAAGTAAAACACAAATACTGATTTGTGCAGCCTATGGATTATGTTATATGCTTATTTCTATTATAGCCTCAAAAAAAAAAAAAAAAAAAAAAAAAGCCACTGCAAACTACACTGAGAGTCATCTGCAAAACTAGCTAAGGCTCCAAACCTCAAGTCCCACCCTTGTAACCACAGGTTATGCACACAAATTTAGTAGGTCTGCATAAATCTGTGTCACTGAGACTCCTTGTTTTTGGAGTGACCTCTGTGACTCACAAACACCTGGGATCTAATCAGGCACAAAGAGAAATCTGTATAATCCCCCTCCCCAAGAAAAAAGCTACCCTATTTGCTTCCTTCCCTAATGAGCTAAACCATTCAGTCATTGCTCTCACCAGCTCATTTATTCTGCCTTCCTTTGCTTTTCATGCTGGAAGATATTACTGTTTTAAATCTGAAGTTGCTGTTGTGGGAGCTGAGCTTGGATCCCTAAAAAACTGGTCAGAGCAGGGACCACTACATTCAAAAAGTCTGTGCACAACAGATTCCCACCTTCTGATCCCAGTTCCATCAAACACTTCTGCTTGCAGTATCTCACAGGTAATCTTCTGCCTACAGTGACTTATTGTGGGTTTTGTTCTGTTAATAATATTCTAGTGTGCAACTTCACTGGATGGAGAGTCTGCTGGATGCTGGTGTGTCTATCCAAAAACTGGAAAAAAAATTCCTGGATCTCCAGAAATGAACAGAGACCTTGAGTGCCAACAGTATCTCAACTCACAAGAATAACACCTAACACGTTCATTCACACTAAGTTTTCTGTGGGGTCTCATCAAGTCAGGAGACATTTCAGTCAGGAGCTGTTTCAGTGAGGTAGTTTTTGTGTGCCTGATTTTCAGCATATGAGTGACCCCATAAAGTAGCTTTTTTACTGCACTGGGACTACTCAGATGCCAGAGTGACAGAGATCAGCAACTACAAGATCAAGTTCTACAATGTTACATATTTTGTTTGTATAATATTATAGATACCCACATATGTAAAGCTGTTGACTTAATTTATGTCACCATACATGCATTTTTGTCTGTGCTGTTACTAATTTATATCTTCAAACACTTTGTGACTTTATATGTAAATACTTAATATTATTGCTTTTAAATACATGCATTTTATGTTAGCGGGACGTTGATACTAAAAACTTCAAATGGCACTAACTCAGAAAAAAATGGCTTGTAAACTTGCATTTTGTACTACGTATTTATAGACATAAAACTGTTTAAAAATAGCTTTCATTAGAGAACAGACTTAGAAACTTATTTAAAACCTGTTTTGTTTATTTATCATGTTGCTTTTGCACCTCTGTTTCAGTGTCAAGCGCTGTTTCTTAAAAAAGAAAGCCTAAACCTTGATTTTAGGCTGAAGTTTCTGATCGGACAGTATTTGTTTCTGTTTTCCAAACACACTCACTGGATAAATGGCCGAGCACAACAGAATGTTCTGTGCCATCGCTGACAGGTGTAAGTTGTTCATATGTCGACACTGTATGTTTAAGACGAGCTATTAAATAATGCCTTAAGGCATTAAATAATACACTGTCTCAGTCTCTTGCTTTCTGCATGTTCTTGTTCAGCAGTCTGACCTGGGCAGGAGAGCACAGCAGTGGGTGGGGTGGCAAGGGAAAACACCTCTAACAAATCTGCCTGGTGAACTCCTCGCTACATTTTCCTTCAGTGAGTTTTTGTTTTTTGCTCTCCTTACCCTGTTCCCATTTCGCCCATCCTCTCCAATCCCAGCTGTGTTTTGCAGGCGTTTGCCTTGGGCAGCAGCCTTCAAGGGAAGTCATTAAAAGGTTTTCTGGGTAGGAAAGCCTTTCTCTGCACAAAAGCCCAAGGAAGAAGTATCAGTGCATTTAAAAGGTAACTTCAAGACTAGGAAGAGCCACTTCCTGTATGAATGTGAGAGGTTATAAAAGGAAGGCTGGGGAAAAGCTTGACCTTACTCTTTGCTGAAAGAAGAAGGTCCTCTTTCCTTGGGATGCAGGCCACCCTCTCTCCTCTGCATATTCCTTCAACTTAGAGATTGCAGTGTCACAGGTTAGACCACAAACCTAAGGACAGAATTCCTAAGGACAGACATTCTATTCCCCCAGCCCCACAAAGGGAAGACAAAAGGGAATAAAGACCAGAGACTTAATATTGGAAACTGAAAACAGTTTAGTACAGATTTACTAACACAGGGGAAAGGTAATAACGTAAGGGATAAAGTAACAAAGAATACAAGCATGTACAAATATATATATACAACCATATATATATGGGCTCTGAAGAGCACCTGGGGAGCTGGTGGTAAAGAACAGCAACACAGCCAGCAGAAAATGGAAAGGAAAAGAAAGAAGGAGGAGCTCTTGGCTTTCCTTATCTTTATAGAGTATGTCAGGAAATGGGAGGGAACAGATCCTTCTCTTTGCATTCCTCCCCTCTCAGAGTCTGAAAGCCATCCTCTTTTTTAGTTCCTCCTATTCAAATGATGACACAGAGAAACTGAGGGAAAGCAAGTGACTGTCCTGCCAGCTTCAAGTTTTGTCCATGGAGCAAGTGTAGTTGACAAGTCCCAGAGGTCGAAACAGGCTGCACCAACCCTGCCTGAGAAAACAGCCTGATAGGAGAGTAGTAACATTTCTAAGAGCCTGGCAGGAGGGAAACTCACCACAAAATCCTTCTGCCATTTGTTAGCACAAGCTCTCAGTTTTAAATGGGAGCAGGCTTGTAGAAAGTGCAAGGCCAAAGCATGGAGATCTCTGCTCTCCACATCACAGTTTTGTGGCATCACACATTGTGCTTGCTGAATGTGTAGGCTGTATTTGCAATCTCAGTTGATAAGACTGGGGTCTAAAACTGCTCCAGATTTAAACATACAGATATACTACTGAGCTTCCTGGTAAAATGCTTTGAGTTGTCCCTAAGGAAAGTACTGCAAAAGCTTTGATGCTGTAAATAATTAACATCTGACCTCCCTGAAATGTGCTGCTCTAAGACCTGGCTGAAGCTGTTACAATGCATTCACTGTGGCAAAATCATTTGAATGCTTGGCAATCACTGGATCAAAATAATGAAGAGGCAGAAAATTTGGGCAGAACCTTAAGAATCATTTAATGGAGTCCAGCCAGTACTGAACAACTGTCATGTGGCATTGCCAAGGGAAACTGTTAAAGAAGGGAGGGGAAATCATATAGCTAAAGTACTCTGACTGCTCTCAGACCATCAACCTTGTGTGAACTTTTACTTCTAAAGAGTAGGAAATGTTCATCACATTAGTAATCATTTATAGAACAGCATGGACAAGTCATGTATCTATCTTTAGACATCACCTTTGAAGTAGGTCTATTTCCTTGGTTATCACTTCACTGTTAAACTCCTAGCCTCTGCAAGCTGCACTGATGACAGCTCTCAGGCTTTCTGTTTGCTAACACATCATATTTCTGGACCACTGATTTTATGCACTTGTTATACATTGCATCAAGAATCAGGCAGGGATTCAGAGTGAACAGGAAAATGGGACGTGAGCATCTTACAAACACCTAATTGTGTTTAGGATATTTGCCTTTTTCAAAACTTTGGTTGATGGTACACAGTAACAGTGGCAGAGATGGGGCAAGTGAAGGGCTTCTCTAGTGATATGTCACCGACTCACATTTAGGTAAAGGTGGGAGGGGACAAAGGGAAGAATATCTGCTGGAAGCACAGCCAAGTAATTCTGTAATTACCAGAAAGCACCAAAAACTTTCAAAGTGGAACAGGAGCCTAAACATGCCAACACTTGTACTCTGTAATGAAACCAGCTCTGATAGTAGCTCTTTCAACAAATAAGGGCTTTATTTTATTTTTAATCTTCTCCTCCTCCCCTGATCTACCTCCTCCCCCAGGGTTCAAAGTTGACATGCAAGGAAGCTACTGCAAGGGCCACACTAGGCAGCCTCCTGCAGGAGAGATGTGGGAAGGTGTTTGTGGATGTTGAAGTATGGTCAAATGAACATACCTCACGGTCAGCCCATTTCAGATCTTGATTGTTTCTGCTTGCCTTTACAGAAACTGTGTTGGATTATCACCTCCTTGGCTTGGCAGCATGGGCAGCCCAGTGGAGACAAAGGCACACAAGGGATGGCAGGGTTGCACACAAGCTTGCCTCCTTGCAGCTGCCTTTCCAAAGCATGCCTCTCAGCAGGGACTGCTATTCCCACAGAACCTCCCTGCTCCAGCTCTGCCATGCAGAACGTGGCACAAGGCAATCTTCCTCCTGCTCTCAGTTTCCTCCTGGTGCTGTTAAGCTAACAAAGAGCAACACATTTTTGCCTCCACTGAGGCTTTTAATTGCATAATTATGCCAGTGGTGACATGAAGTTTTTCTTTCATACTGGTGGTGCTTTGTAGTTCAACAGGCTGATATGTAGATGCTGAGGTTCCTTGATGTCCTGGGTTGAGTGGACCAGGCTAATTTTTGGTACTAATATGAGGATTAAAGAGAGGGTCCTAAAGACCCTTAGGGATCCGAAAGGGGTGGAACATAGAGGTACCACTATTCCCTCCCATTTCTTGCCCATACTCTGTAAGAGGACCAGAACTCGACCCCTTTTTCCTGTTCCTTTCTTTGCTTCTACCTCATTATGCTTCTTTATCAGCAGCTCCACATGAACTCTTCAGAATCCACATCCAACAGGTGCTGGGAGGAGCCGTGGACTCCCCCCTCCTCAGTCAGCCCTGATTCAAGGGACCCTCAGACACCTGTCCCTGTGATCATCGAGATTGGGTTTCATATATATATTTGTATATATTTGTTCTTTATTCCATGTGTTACTGCCCTTCTGTTCTACTAAACCAGTTTCAGTTTTAATTTCCAACTTTTAAGTCTCTCATCCTTATTCCTTTTTTTTTTTTAACCTTGGGAGGGCGCAGGGGGTAATAGAGAGAAATTCTGTCCTCTGGTGTTTGGTCCACCCAGACTGCTAAACCATGACACTTGAAAAAGCATTGTAACATGGGATGTCTCTCAAGGCCTGGAGCAAATGCTGGCTATAACATAATCTTCTTTCATGATTTCTCTTTGCCTGTGTCTTTTGTTTATTCTGCTGAGCCAACAGAAGGAACAGCAAGGGGACAGAATAAGAAGAGCAGCAACATTTGACCGAGTAATAGCAGCTATGGAAATGGATGATAGGATCTGAGGGCTGAAGGTTGCATGTGGCACACCTGTGATAAAGCAATAATCAACTTTTCAAGCTCAAGTCTTTTTTTTACTGGGTGCAAGTTACATGATATGTAGCAGACGTAGCATACAAGTCTTCACTGTTAATATTCTCTGTCTGGCATACGCAGGTAAAAATTACCTCTGCTCTCCACATGCAGGGACTGAGAAATGCACACTCAGCTTGGCTCTTTTAAGTCCCTTCACTACCATGCTGTTGTAAGGACTACCATATGTGGCTGTGGAAAGCACTCCTTCTGAATGATATTTTCTTTAGCTTCACAGATTTTTCTGGAGGAAATCTTAGCTGCTCTCTGTAGCAATAATTTAGATGCCATTCTTTCCATCCCCACTCAGGGAGAGAGCAGTGGGGTGAAATTAGCCATGATAGAGAAAGGCTTTTAAGGAATGTGGATATGTCAGCAGTGAAATGGAAAACCAGGTTGCATACTGAAGCAGGACATGCATTCTTCAAGGATAAACTGAGATTTGCAGTATTATCCATTGCTTCTGCTAGTACCTGGTCTCCGTTTTTTTTTCATCTACATCTTTCAGCCTTTAAGTAATTTGCCTTTTTTAATGTATGTACAGGGCAAAAGCAAAAGCAAAGCTTTTTACAGTAGGATTTTCTCTAGTGCTGCTATGTATGCTTCTACAGCTGCAAAATCTGAACTGGAAGAAATAATATATTAAATGCAGTGTTTTAAAACTAAAACTTCTTCGTCTGAGCAACAAATTCGCACTACTTGCCATTTTACCAGTTTTCCTTTTTAGCAGACAAAGATATAACATCTGCTCAATCAGTGTTTTATAATGTAGCCAGTCTCATTTGCTCACTCTGGACACCAGGCTACCACATCCTGACACGTTCGTTGTATGACATGATGGTTGAGGTTGGAAGGGCCACCTGGGTCAGTCCCCTTGCCCAAGCAGGGCCACCTAGAGCCAGTTGTTGATGACTACGTGCAGGCTGCTTTGGAATTACTCCAAGGATGAAGACTCCAAATCAAATGAAGATTAAATACTTTCTAACTACCCAGGTCCGCTGGACATACAAAACCACTTTTCTTCTAATAGTCTTAAACAAAATTAATCTTGCAGACATGCAGATGAAGGCATTACTGATAGTGACAATAAAAAGCTTGCCCTTGGTATACCTGGTAACCTCTTCAGCTCTTATTTTCAGATCTCTCAGAAAAGGAGTGGAATACTTTCGATACCCTCTTCAGATCTGATTTTCAGGTCTCTCAGAAAAAAAGGAGTGGGGGAAGAAAAAGGGTTCTTTCTGATGTAGGAGGCAAGCATATTCTTCTGACAGAAATTAATAAATGTGAAGAGTTCCTAAAGGCACAGCAGGACCATGTACCTGATACCTATATGAACATTTTCTTTGGATTACCGATATGCTTTAGCATCCAACAAAATTGCTTAGCACTTTTCATATTTCAGATGTACATCCTATTTCTAATAAGTAAAATCACTGTGAAGCCATCCTTCCTTAGTTTTAGAGAGTGAGTAAAGGTAACAAAAAAGATTTCCCAAAAGGTTTGTAAAACCATTACTTAAATTTAAGGCCCAGGTCAATAAAAAATCAGGCTGTCTTAAGGTTTCTGTGGAATTTAGTCATAAAAATTTCAGACTGTATTTAAAAATAAGTAATTATGTGGGTTTGGAATGCTTTGAAGCCTCCTTCCCCTGTGCACAAATAGCTAACACTAACATGCCCGGAAGGACACGCATGCCAAAAAGGTGGAAAAGGATGTTCTGTGTTTTTTAAACTCAGCAACTATATCACTATAGCACAGCAGACCTATCAAAAAGAGGAACTTTCTCAAATAATTTAAAAGATAGTGGAACTGCCTGTAGGCGTCTTTAACTTGCACTCTGGTCAATTCTAGGGATTTATGGAACTATTTATTATGCTGGTTAAAATAAATACTTCTCACATCAATCTGGGCTACATATGGTACCCATGTAATCTTCAGATGAAATAGGCTCAAGAAATGAGCAACTTTTGTAAAACACACATTAAAACCTTTCTAGTGTCCTTGCAAATATTTGACAGGTATGTTAGCAGTTACAAGGACTTTTTCTAAGTCTTCATGATATTTATCCAGACCACGTGAGATTCTTGAAAGAGTTTGTTAAAAATGAGAAAAAAAGCTGATAAATGTTCACGTAAAAAAAAAAAACCCCACAACTTCCTGATTTAAAAAAAAAATAAACTTCCTGACCCTAAGGCAGCAAAGGCACCAAAATAGGAGATATTTTTCTAATACATTTGTTCCTTTTCTGTGTGGAACATTAGACACAAAGCGTTAAGTATCTAATACTAGGTGCACTGGGATTGTATAAAATGCATACAAGGCAACTTCTGAAAAAGGAGAAGCTTTAAATTACAAGTGTGTGTGTGGGGGGGTAGCTATTTCTAGACAGTGTTTGTTTTAAAGGCATCTGTTGGAAGCAAAATAACCAAAATGGCTGGCACAATCACACGTTCTTTTAATTTTTTTCTCTTATAGCTGTACATTTTGTGTTAGTACCGCTAAAGGAGCTGAATGCAATTTCTTACATAGTTATTGTAACAAGTTCATTGCTTGAATCAGTTTCAATTCTTTGAGATGTAGTATTTTTTAAAAATTTAAAGTTGGTGATCTGCACAGATTACAGTATTTAGTATCACTTGAAGTCTTCTACTAGCCAGCTTCTTCTGTATTCATTATTAATGGTAGGACAAAACATAAAAAGTTCAAAAATTTGACAAAATACACTGATCAGAAATACTGCCACATGCTTTTAAAACATTTCTTGCATACTGGCAAAATGTGGCTTTCAAGGCAGCTATTTGCAGCATTTTTTGTGAGAAGCTGCTTTTTTTTTTTTCCAGGCCAGTGGGATAGTGAAAAAAACCCAAAAAACTAATTCACTTTCATGAAGTAAACTCTATTTTCATTATCTATAGTTACATACCCAAATATTGGTGTGTATATATAACTTTACTCCCTTTGTGATACTGAAAGGAACTAGTTCACAACTTCTTTTTTTAAAAAAATAAAAAATAGGCCCAGCATTTATTTTTTGCCAACAAATCTTTGCAGGCATTACATTTGCATTAGCAGTAAAAATATTGCTTAAAATCTTCACCTTACAAAGCTTTGTGTAACCATCTCTCAGAAAATCTCTATTAGCCTGTAGTATCACTTAATGTGTAATTTCTTTCTTCTTACTTAAAAAACTTTAACAGTTTAACTTTTAACAGTGATGTGAACTAATTTCATTAGAAATTAGGCAGATGAGCAGAATGCACACAGGGCTGTTCAGGCAATGCTTTTTAGGGTAAGGCTTTAAACATCTGATTTATGGTGACTAGCTGTCCCAGTCTTGGCAAACTGCATATTCAAACATTTCCATGTCAGAGTTTCATACGTTTGCCATACTGGCAGGAACAAGGGTGGTTGCAATTCATGGGGTGGGGGAGGAACTGGGACCTCAGCCCCACGGTCTCCTCTCTGTCAGCACAATCCCTGCCCCAACGAACTGGAAATCCACTGCCCTTAGTCTCCATACAGTTCCCAACCCAACAGAAAATTACAGTGTTGATGGGGTTTTTTGTTACAGTGCCATTAAAAATCTATATTGACATGTACAAGAATATATTATATATTTATATAAATACATAAAATATTTATGTAAAATATATAAATAAATACATATATAAAATATGGCATTACTTTCCAGAGAGATGTTAACATCTAACAGGCCACCTGTCCTTATCCAGATTGCATTGTTATGCAGACTTCATCATGATGTTCAGCCTCAAGACAAAGATGTATCCAGTCTTCCTTATTTGAAAGAATCACATACCAGGACAAACCCAAACAATTTCCCTTCCAATCAAAAGAACATATACCATAGTGGCAGTCAGCTGGTTTAAATATTTAAACCCACTGGTTCTTATTCTGTGCTTAGATGCAGGCAAGTAATTTCTACAGAAGTCAAAGCAAACAACAATTGTGTATAGCATAAATGAAGTGCATGGGTCTCTTCACCCAGGTCCACATTCCCCCATCTTGTCAGCATTGTTTTAAACAGGAGTTCTTCATACAGAATATGTGCTTTAGTAGAGTGTACCAAGAGAAAACATAATAGATACAGCTTTTCAAAACAAAGAAGCGAATAGAAAAGGTGGTTCTGTAATGGCAATTTTTTGTCCATGAATATTCTACATTAGTGTGAGCAGGAAGTGGAGGAAATGCAAGTCCTGCAGCACAAATTGAAGTAAGGGACAGACAGAAGAATGCTTTAAGCAGGAGCTTCAGTGCAACTGTTACCCTTTTCAGTGGCATAATACAGTGATGGTACATAAGAAATACCAATACAATAAAAAAAAATAAAATCTTAAAGATTATATTGGTGTTTACAGTTACTTCAGATAACAAAACTCTTCTGGAAACACTTCCTTCGCTCCACAAATTCATTTCTATGTGAATGCATATGGATCTATACATATCTGTAAATCTTCCCATACCCTTACATTCTCCTTGCATACAGAAGTATACACTAGAGTTATTGTGTAGTATTTGGTATTCACGTTACATTTAAATAAAGTTTATTAAAAAACAATTACATTAAATACAGACTAACAGAATATTCATCATCTATTTTACAGAAAAAATAGCCATGTATTTATTTTAGAAATATGTTTCTTTAAAAAGTTCTTTATAAAACTTTTTACCCGTGAAGATAGGTTTCCTTTCACACCTGTAAAAAAAAGCTTAACCTTTAAACCTGGGTTTTTTTTTTGCTTCGATACTTTTACAAGCTTAAAACTGATAAATTCTTATAAAATGAAGACCCAGGATCTTTTGGGATCAAATTATTAGTCACAAGTCATTCTTTAAAATGTCAGTGGAGATTCCCTGAATCCATTGTGAAGTGCCTTTTGTTTTCCTCTCTCTCTGGGTATCAATAGTGCAGGTTTATGTGGGAATTCAAAGCTCCCTCCATCTCCTGTAGGAAGCCCAACCCATGCTGGTGGCAGTGCAGCTGCAGCAGCATCCGCAGACGTTGCAAATCCCCATCTTCAGCAGGAGGCAGAGCTCGTAACTCCACGTGCAATGCATTCCACAGTGTTTGCCCAGCCCCTCCAAGGTCTTAGTGAGATCCAGTGGCCATGCACAGATGCCAGAAGAAATGGCACCCAGCCCTCATTTGCTTTCCAAGTTATAGCAGTGGACATCTTCATTTCCCCTCCCTTCATACCCAGGAAGTGGCTGTCCGTATTTATCCACACACCAGCAGTAACCTCTCTTTCGGCCTTTGGATGAGCGACACTGAAACAGATAAAAGACCCAGTTAGGATATTTTTGTTTTCTCCACTTTTTCTGTGTTACATAGCAGGGATTCCAGCTCATTTGATAGCAGTACTTCCATATCCTGGTCATATCTGACAAAATCCAACTGAATATTTCTTACCATAACAAAACATTACAGTAGAAGCCTAACTCCTCTGTCCACAAACCCCTTTGGATCTAACTACTCCAGAAAGAAACTGCCTTGAGAACTACCAAACAACAACCTTGTAAACTACTGCCTAATACGTTAGGCAGCACAGTTGCTCCCTTTGAATGCCAGGACTATTTACAACAGTTCAGGATGATGACTAGGACCCACATTTGTTCTAAAGCTAAAGCACAATTCTGGCAGAGATAGTCACAACAACGTACATAATACTTCTGTAATGGAGTTATCACTTCAACAGCCACCAGGTGCACAAAAACTTTACATGTATATTTTCCTATAAATAGAATTAGTTATATACTACTCTATAACCTGTGTCAGCTTTGGAAGTTACCTGGTGGAATTTGCCAGCAGTGCTGACCAACCTGAAACTGCCACAGGCAACACCACTTTAGAAATAGTAATGCAGTAAAAATGCATTTAAAAGGCTAGTATGTACTGAGTATTGCTCTTCCCAAGGACACAGCAATGGTAAAAACTAGACTAAAGGATGACATTCTGCAGGTTGCATTCAGTATGCAGTCACATACTGTGAACCTCTGGTACCCTGCAAGGTCTCTACCCACTCAAAGGAGAAGTCTCCAGGACACAGGTTATCACACCAGGTTTGCCATACTCAACTTCATTGTCAGAACACAGCCTTCATGTCAGCTCAGGTTTTAAGATTTGTTGATGCAGGATTTGCTGCAAATGCTAACAGAGGTTCAGTCAGGACAGACTTACAAAGGGGGGCAATGACAAAAATATTCCTAACTTTTCGAAGACTGGGCCTTTATCTGCTGCATTGCCAACTTGAAAGAAGACAGGCTAGATGGAAGCATATTATGGCCCTCAACACTGTAATGGCTATCATGCAAGCAGAGAAAATGCCTTGAGATCACTCCCACAGCAAGTATTTCAGAGGTTCAGGCTGGTACAAGTCAGGTAAACTTTGCCACTACCACTTAAATGCTTGTTCTCCAGACCCTTAACAGTCATGTCCTCACCTCACATGTGTGTAGGGCAGTGGCTTACAAGGCTAAGTGTAGGTACATATGGAAACATCAGGCAATGTTGGCCTTTACATGCTGCCCAAAGTACTTAGCCTCTCCATATCTAGTTTAGCACCTCAGGTGAAAGGATATTACATCGCACACACACACTGGACCCTGTGCCAGGTACTAGGTACACTAGGGTATACAGTCTTCATTAGGAACTTGTGAAAGACAGATGGGATCAGATCACACATTAGACAGAAATTTCTAATCAGGTTTCCATCTTGTATGTTTTATTTTAGAGTAAATATAGCAATGGTAATCACCATAACTGCAAATTAACCTACCCTTATGATGTATTTTTGAGTAACAAGACATGCATAAGTAACACAATGCCTTCTCTTCTGAATTTGCTGTCCTGCATTAACCCTGTGCAAATGACTGGCAGCAGAATGACAAGATCAAGCTTAAACTATATATTGGCTTCTTTTAGTTAAGTATAGGATGAAAAAGTTGAAAACTAATAAGAGAATAACTACATTAATAATTTGATAAACTGTATGGCTAGCTGCATTTGAGTTCTAGTTACTTCTTCAGCTATTTTTCTGTAATACATCTTTAAATGTAAATTTTACAAATTATGTTTATTGTCTCAAAAGCCTGACTAGGGATTGTACATATTCTAAAAGATTTCTGCGAATGGCTGCTCAACATCCATTGTTGTCAATGGGAAATTCTGGTGGCAACTGGGCTAATGCTTAAGTATTAACATCTAATGACTTAAATTCTTCATGCTCAAAACTGGAAAACTCATAAAACCATCCTTTGCACAATTTAAATTTTACAGAGAAAGAAACTGAGGCAGCAGTTCTTGAGCTGTTTTTCCCAAGAGGGCAGGTACAGATGGAGCCAAAATTACAGCTCAAGGCTGGCTGCCAGCCTGGTGCAGTGAAACTACACTCCTGCTAAGAATAGTAACACAGACTCCTGTTTTAGAAGTAGTATATAAAGTATGTTACACAACTCTTTCAGATTCATAGGCTTGCATCACTCTCAGAGCAAATGATCAATTAAAGTAATATGTTGTTGGAGGTTTTGATTGCTTTTTTACGGCTGCATAATAAAACTCTGGAATTAACTACAGCATGAAGTGCCTCTGCAGAAACACCTCCCCTAGTACTAATAGCTTTTTATTTCTTCTAGACAACCCATTTGGTAAACAAAACCCTTAGATTGTTCTACAGCTGAAGTAACATTCTGTGAGGATGCAATTTACTTTTTCCAGTCTATGATTTTGTACTACCCATTCAACCATGCTGTCAATAGTAAAGCAGTTCAGATTCAAAAATGATGCTTTTATCCTGAAGTGGTAGTCTACCACTACCACTAGATATGTAAATATCAAGTCCACTGAATTTTGTACTCTGCATACACATCAAGGCTCTGCACAGCTCTTCTGTATGACTTCCGAAGTCTGAAAAGCTGGAAAACTGCCCACGTGGTGGAGACAGTAATTACTCCTGATGGAAACACCAGCTGCCACCATCAATGCCACCTGCCTCTCTCCCTTCCACAAAGAAGTGGCACAGAGGCATTTGTAGGGCACAGCAAAGCATATGGTATCCCACTGAATTCTTAGTCTGCCTAGAGGTCTCCGTGGAGCTACAACTGTGGTCTCCCAGAAAAGACTGCAGACAGTTTTGGCATATACCTCAGGCCATTTTGGATCCTGCCAAGCCCAGGTCTGTTTTCAGTGGAACAATGCCAGCTCATGTTTAGATGGGTATCTGGTTCTGATACCCCAATACGGGGAGATTATAGTAATTGCCCCATATAGTAAATCTAACTTCATCAAAACCTTTTTTTTCCCCAGCTTTAAGCAGAAACATGCCTGTATCAACCTATTCCACAATGTATATACTACAGCTGAATAGTACAATCTTATATGTGAGACTTACTAAGACAAAGAATTCTAAATTTTATTAGGTCTCATTATTAAAATACCTATATATAAACACAAGGCGTGAAATATTTTTCATGCTATACACTGACAGATAAATTTATGTTCTTAAGAATTTTTTCACGTATGCAATTTACTTCCTATGTTTGTTCCTGAAAAGCCAATTTCTAGATACCCATAAATGTCTCAAAAAATAACTGCTTTCAACTTCACTGGAAGAGCAGTTGACCAAGGAGGCACAATATGCTAACATGTGAAGGGCCTCCTGAATGAGCATTAATGGTTTCCAGGGTGATCAAAACTTACCAGATTCTTATTATCACACACCTATCTATGTCTGCCTGGTTGATAAGGAGCTGGGGGTGCTGGTCAACACCCGGATGAATATGAGCCAGCAATATGCCCAGGTGGCCAAGAAAGCCAACAGCATCCTGGGCTGCATCAGCAATAGTGTGGCCAGCAGGAGAAAGGAAGTGATGGTGCCCCTGTTCTTGGCACTGGTGAGGCCACACCTTGAGTGCTGTGTTCAGTTCTGGGGCCCTCACTCCAAGAAGGACATTGAGGTGCTGGAGTGAGTTCAGAGAAGGGCAACCAGGCTGGTGAAGGGTCTGGAGAACAAATCCTGTGAGGAGAGGCTGGGGGAACTGGGACTGCTTTGTTTAGAGGAGGCTGAGTGGGGACCATAACACTTTCTACAACTACCTGAAAGGAGGTTGTAGTGAGGTGGGTGGTGGTCTCTTCTAGTCCCAATAGGACTAGAGGAAAAGGCCTGAAGCTATGCCAGGGGTGATTTAGAGTAGATATTAGAAAGAATTTCTTTGTTGAAGTAGTAGTCAGGCGCTGGAACAGGCTGCTCAGAGAGGTGGAGGAGTCACCATCAAAAAACATGGAGATGGTGCATTTCAGGACATGCTGCAGTGGGCTTGGTGTTCTTTTCTAGGTTAACAGTTGAACTTGGTGATCTTAGAGATCTATTCCAACTGTGACAATTCAGTTACCATCCTAGGCAGTAGTTTTGGTAGCTGTTTCCAAAACTAAAAATGCCTAACTCACATTCATTTTTTATGGCTTTAGTGTTTATTTCCTGACCTTTTATTCTGAATTCTGTTGTCACAACAGAATATAATTGAATTACATATTGAATTCCTCTAATAATAACAATGAAGGAAATCAATAAAATAGCCTAGCATTCTGTTAATGAGATTAGACATTTGTTTACAGTTACAATTATCAGACCTCTATACGAAAATATCAGACCTACATGTGAAAAACACAATGGCCATGTTGACAGTGAACTTGGTTTGGATAGGACTCACTTCTCAAACCAATGTTTTTTTACAGAAGTTAATTCTATGATGGCAAGTCAAATACACTATTTGCCATTTGTATTTTGTTCCTGTGAGAAGCAGTCTGCCTCTATAAGCCCTACCCATGAAGACCTGTTCCTAGGGTTGCCTGAGGTTCATTTACAGGAGAAGCACTCCAATTGCATTTCATGTACAGTATTTACTCACATGGGCTCCCTTTGTGGGTATCTACAAGATCCTGAATTGTCTCAAACTACCACTGAAACTACTGGACCTGTGTAAATTGGCACAGTGCTTGACAAGGCTGACCAAGTATGAAGGTGGCCCTTCATTCTCTGTGTTTGCTGACCAGATGGGCTGTTGCTTATAGTGCAGGAAAATTTCTTTAAACAGTTTGAAAGTCTTCAGGCAGATGGACACTACACAGAGGGCAGAAGAATGTCTTTACCCTGTACCAGCACCTTATTCTGGTAAATCAGTGTCTAGGAAAAAAAGACTAGGTAAGTATATTATCTGTCTTTGCCATTTTTGCCCTTCATATTTCCTTTTTTTTCAGCCTCAATGGCAGAAGTATGATTGCACTTTGAAGTACTGCCATCCTTTGAAGTAACGCACTTCAATGTGTGCTTACTGTGTATCTGATTTACTACACACATGCCAGAAACTGCATGAAAACCACCATCTTTTTCCTGACAAAGCAAAAACCTAAGTCTGAAGACAGATAAAAGGAAGATCAATGAACAAAGTAAATACCAATCTGCAGCCTTCTGTAATACCTAGAAGAAAGAAAAGAGCTACAGTATGCTTTTGTGTCTTGAATGCAGTTAAATGATGTGCCATTCTAGAGTAGCTAAACAAATGCCTGTATTGTACATGCACAAAACACAGTCCTAGCCTCACTCCACATAACAGTCTGACACATTTTCTGAACACAAGTAGATGTGAACACACTGAGATGTGAGCGTTCTTCAATGCTAACTAATTTGCAGTGGTTCATGAATGACACGAGCTTCTCAAAACTCCAGACAACAAAAAGAAACTCTGTCCTTGCTTGGGAGTTGCCACCACCTGCTCAGGAAAAGCTGAGGAGTGTAGACAAGCTTGGCAGCATTCAACAAAGGTCAAACAGCAGAGTCGGTGCTGGGCTGATGGCAGAAGGGAAGGCTGGAAACCTCACCCCTATTGCAAACGCCACACCTGACACTGCCAGCTTAGCGCTGAGCTCCAGGGAATACTCGAAAGGGAAAGACTGTTTCTAAGAAAGCTGGAAGCCAAAAAATTGAGAGATACCATTCCTAAAATAAGGTTGCCTGGTCAGAGGTTGTCCTCTCACTTACAACCAATGAACTGCTTTACATAGTAACCCAGGGTCAGCCACTCCTTTGGTTACCAGAGACAGAGAGGCTGACTTTTGTAAACACAAATAAATGGACGAGTGAAGATGGTCCACAAACAAAATCTGTCCTTACAGATGGTTTTCCTTTAGGAAAATCTTAAAAGAAACTTATGAATTTTGGACTTAGACCAATAAACACATTTGGAAGCAGGTCACTAACCAAACTGAAATTAGATGGGATGTGCACACTAAACAAAGAACCTGGAATGTCTTGCACTTCCCCAAGTTCCTGAATGAGCTTTAAGAGCAGTACTGAACAGAGAATGCTGCCATAGCTCAACCTGACACAACTAACACATAAATAACATGCAATTTATGTCTGCATTTGTCATGAAAGGTCACAACCTCAGAACCAAAGATGAGAAGGCATCCTTGCTGATGAGTAACTATTAGATGTATCACTTTCACGATAACATGACCTGGAATTTGGAAGCAATCTGTGTAGCACATAGGACAGATATATACCTTTCTCAAGTTGCTTTTTGTAATATGATCCAGTGCAGTTCTTCCAGGAACTCTTCAGCAGCTATTAACAATGCAAAGCATTGACCTATTGCAGTCATATGGCAATTGCAACATTTAGATCTGTGGATTATTACAGAGGCATTGCTTTTTTTAAACCAAAGAGCATCACTATCTAGGATACCAGCCAACCCATGTGTGATTGGGTATGAAGTTTCTCAAATTAATCTGTTGTCATGACCAACAGAAAACAAAAACACTCTCCCCAATTGAGAAGGTTCAACACTTGCATCAGATCACAAGGATCAGGTCCTAAAACTGAACTGCTTTCTCTGCAAAATGATACATAATGCACCTTGCTGGTAAGATCCTTCAGCAATGATGCAGAAAGTGTATGCAGCAAAATGATCAAGACACTGTACTTACTTGCTTTTTCTTGTAAAACCCCTTCTTGTCACAATTTGGAATATGAAAGCCCCTGGGACTCAAGACATTCAGGATCTTTAGATGGCTTAAAGTGTCTTCCATTTCTCTACGACAGGGACCCTGTTAATGAGCATGTTTTGGAAAATACAAATGAAAGGTCATTTCCCAAATCCTGTCTTTCACACAGGAGTTAGTATATCTTTAAAAGGCAAGAAACACAAACAAATCCATAAAAAAAATAATAAGGGATGGCTTGCTTCTTCAAAAGACAGACCATAAATGGATAAAATCCTAACTTTCTGTATCATTCAGGATAAAACAATGTCTAAACATTAAAGGCTGTATTATGCTGAGGCACAGACTGGCATTTTCAGTTGAAATCACAGCCACATTTACTACTGGAAAGCTTAGCCAGCATATAAATCAATCCTATATAACATAACTTGCTCTTGGAAAACCTGTCCTTGCACCAAGTAGGAAAAGAAGGTAGGCAACTGGGAAGACACCACTTGGTAGATTTTTCCCTTATGACATTCAGTTTTTATAATTCTGCATGGACTTAATTCAAAACAAGTAGTTTGGCATAATGTATATGTATATATGAAAAAAGCTGCAACTCTGGACAACAATTGCCAGTTTCAACTGGCCCAAATGGATGGAACCATGCAAAGAAATGGCTACACACAACAGTCTCATTAGATAAGTCACTTTTTGCCTTACTTTCTCCATCTGTAGAAGGCTGACAACAATGTAGTGATGATTAGCTCCAGGACAATAAGCCAAAAAGAACTTCCAGGAGCACTTTTAGGGTAATATTTCAAATGCCAACTAATTATTTCTCACTGCAGCCCTTCAGGGTAGGGAGTAGAGCATTACAAGTGCCACTGCAGTCAGCAAACCAGGAGTGGAGAAGTTCATGTTTTGCCAGAGGCCAAGAAGGCACTCAGTGTCAGTAGTGAAACTGGGATTCAAAAGTCACAGCCTACAAACTTTCTGTTTTGCTACACTCCTGCCTGGGCACTTTACTGGCTTGGTCCACCAGCCTGCTTCTTCAGCAGAGACCTTAAATGTCCTTTGCATGGCTGCATAGGTTTAAAATGTCTAAGTTGCTATATCAACACAAAGGTGCAAATTTTAATTAGTGAAATAATGACATTTATAGTTTCAAGTGGCTTGCTCACAAGTGTCTTTCATGTCAGTGTCTGAAAGCAGTTGACTCCACAGTTCTACAGGAATTTAAACTTTTTTTGATTTTTGTTAGCAAAGATCTTCATTGCTGCTTTCATATGTTTTCTTTATCAATCTTACCCGCTCTAAACTTTCTCTTGAAATAGCTGCTCTTACTAACAGTTCCTTAAAGAAAACGAAACTGCTGATTGCAACTCACAAGATGTGGTTCCAAGTTAGGCCTACAAGAAGATCAGCAGATTTTTTTAATTATTATTTTGAAGCAGGCTTCCCAAGTCAGAGAGACACAGCTAGAAGGGCATTTGCTCACAAAAGCACCTGGCCCCAATAAAGTTATTTCTGGTCCTTACAGACACCAGCAGTCTTGGTAAGTCAGTGTGCCTTTGCTGATGGGGCCCAGCTACCATGAGTGAATTATTCATCCTAGTTAAGACCAGGACCCTATTTCCTCAGAGCTACCAATGTGTATCCTTTTAGTGTAGGCAGTTTCCTTCATGCTTTAGGAAGGACACACTGAAAAGCAAACAGATGCTAAAGTGTTTTTACTAGACAGCTGGACATCAGTAACACACTAAACCTGCAACTTCATCACCCTTGCTGTGTTAATGTGGTGGCCATGCTCTCTTCAGACACAAGTGTCCACTTCTTAGGGGTCTCAGAACTTTCTTTGCAGATGGGAACTCATGCCTGGTTTCACTACCACTGTTCTGATGAAACACCAAAGTATACCCAGACATTGCTGAAATAATTGTTTTATATTTAGATATTGTTTTATACATTTATGTTACAGCAATTTAAAAACTGTTTTGTACCCAGACATTTGGCACAGGCACAAGGATAAACACTGAGTTATATGCCAGGATATCCAGGAAGACGAATTATTCTGCCCCCCAATTCACCCTTTGGCTGTCCTGCAAATCCACTGGGCATGGTCAGTAGGAAGCAATGGTACAGGTATCTGTGTATGCTGAATGTCATCTTCTCAGCCTGCTGATAGTTCTACTGGTTAAACAGCCAGAATGTCCTAAATGGCTACAATTACTATTTGGTTACTTATTCATTTATCTTTTCATATGCAAAACACGCATATACATACACACACATGTACACACATGATGAGAAATGCTTTTAATTTTTACAGAAGTACTTACATATTCAGTCTCTTGCTTGGATTCAGAAGACAAATTCAGTGTATCTGTATTCTGCGAATCGTATTCCACTTTATAACGCTGAGTATTTTTGGCTTGCACTTTTCTGATTATATCTATTTTGATGTGTGGTGGATGCGATTTGGAATCTGGCACCCTGTGAGAGTTTGGCATGGCCTGATTTTCTGTGCTGCTGGTACTCTGGTCGTTGTCTTCTGAATCACTGAAATTTCCTTTGAGAAGAAATGCAGTGAAGAAACAATGTTAATCAACTGCCAGCAGTGTCTGGAAGGGCAACAAGGCGCCAGATGCGTCTACATGCTTAATTTTCCTTTACAAAACAGCAATAAGATGAACAATTTAGCATACCACATGCATGAGCACTTTCTTGCCAAGCAATGACTTTTGTACCCGAAGCATCCTCTTGCTCCCTGTAGCCTTGCAAGGTACCTGTGAGGGCTGCCTAACCCCTGAAAACGAGACACCTCCACTCAGCTGCAAGCTACCTCCTCCCTGCTTACTCCCCCCTCAGCACCCAGTGCACTTTTGCTCAGCAGCTTGGGTGATTTATGGCCCCTTGGTGTGACTCTTGTCTTGTGCAGGTCTGTATTGTTTGTGGGTTTTTTGTTTGGTTGTTTGCTTTGGTTTTTTGTAGGTTTCTTTTTTGTTTAAAGGCATTAAAGGTAGAATAAACTCTACCATGCCTAGTTTCATGGTTCTAGCTGGCTATTTTTAACACTTTTTCTTTCGTAATTTTATTCAACATACAGAACAGGAAAGGAAAAAAAATTGCACGTTTTCATTCATCTGCTATTAAAATCAGAAACATTTCCAGGTGTACAGTATACATTTTAAAGGTAATGGACAAAAAAATGCCATTCATTCTGTAATGCTGTCAAGACAAATATCTGCTTTCATCACAAGCTTAAAAAAAATATTTTCTCTGTAACTGGCTGCATTTCCTTCAAGGAGTTTTTAATATCTGGATATGCTTATCAGCTAAGAGCTAGGTCCCATTAGCTGCTGGCCACATTTTTTTTTTTAAAGGAAATCATACTGAAAGTTCTCATACAGAATGATAACTGGTGTGCAAGGAACATCTGGGAAATCTGCCTCAAAATCATACTTAACTCACTGAAAAAGCCAGAAAACTCAGTGCTGAACCTGAAAGCCCATGTTCATGTAGCTCTCTGACTTTAGATATTTCAACATTGGCAGTAGAGCAGCACTACCTATACACAGGAACAAAGGAGGAAGAATCTAAGTTAACATCTTGGCACTGGTGGTTTTAGTGCAGCCACTGTTGGCAATGGACATAATTGACAAGGATAATCCAACCCCCAGTGCAAATGGATTCAGGAAATTTAAGTCTCGAGTGTAAATTTCCCAGTTTTGGGGGGCTTAACTCAGACTCTCAATGGTATTTGAACATATTTTTGGTGGTTTAATGTCCTGTTTTTAAACAGTGGTACTTTCTTTTCCACATTCTCAATGAACATTTGCAAGAAATTACACAATAAAATATTATAAAAATGAACCTCCTGAGTACAAATAACATGCCTACTAGTTTTTCTTAAATCCAGTTCATTAGTTTGACTCCTCTTTAAAAAATAAGTAGAAAATATTCCTAAATGTGCATTAAATAATTGCCAAGCTAGGGGCTTTTGTTTAGATAGACTATCACCTTTCAATTGCATTTCTTACACTTCCATTTGGAATGATCCTAATGCCACATTTTAAACTGTAAAGTATATTTGATTAACTCAATTTCAAAAAACTTGGTGCCATGTTAACTTTACACCCTCATAACAAAAACAAAACTGCTATGGGAGTTATTTGCTAGGGTTTTAAAAAAACAGATTAGAAGGGTTGAAACGCACACTACTAAACACTTTTGTGCCCCAAAATACTGAACTGCAAACTAAATCCATGGTCTACCACAGTCGTTGTTAGGAAGCTACTGTGATATACACCACGAATTTCTATCAATTTCTCTAAACTAGGAACAACCAGAAGTTCAGCATGTGATGAAGGACCTAGATGTGTCTAAGGTGATCCTGCTTGGGAAGGGCATGTTGCTAGGAGCCCTGAACAGAGCTCAAAGCTGAGCAGTCCCCATGAGGAGATGGGCATTACGTGTATATATACTTGTATATACGTGTATATATATATACTTCTCTCATCTTGCATCCCAGGTTTGCAACCTCCAGTCTTTATATATGAAGTGTAAGGATCCTACTTTTCACATTTTAAGGAATCAAAGCTCCTGCCTATTCAAAATCACAAGTTCTTCCTCAGCCACGAATGCAGAAGCAGAAACTTGGCATTTTAACTATTTAGGCTGAAAATGGAAGTATCTTCAGCAAAGTATAGTGCTGTCTTCCCCTTACTCCTCCTCTAACAGTCATTTTTAAAAGCACTACCCCTACAGAGGAGATGCCCATCATTTACAAATCATGGGAAGGCAGAACCAAGCTGCTCCATGTTCCAATGACATTTTAAAACTTCTGTGAGTACCTATGATCTCTTATTCAAATTGTCAGATCATTAAGGTACTTCCTACTCTCATACAGCTAACTGGAGCATTGGTGCCATTTCCTCAGCTAAGGAGAGGACAGCCAGAGTCCCTCCGGTCTAGCAGAAAAACTCCCGGCTTTTTAAACATGCAAACAATGGAAAGCCTTTTGACACGCTTTGCTATTAAACAAACGTGACCATACTTGCTGTTGGTTAGCAAATAGTTTCATGAAATGCCTTCACAGAAGGGCTGTGCTTTCTTGATCTGAATTACAAGCTTCCCTGTTTTATGCTTCCACATGTGCCTGCTAACAACTCCTACTAACGGTCTCTTCAATCAAACAAAACCCACATCTCATAAACAAAACTATGAAAGAGTGGAAAGTCTCATTTGACCAAAGATTTATTTGCAATGCAGGCAAAAAAAAAGTCCTCTTAAACACTTCCATGCAACGCTTTGAGCAGCCATCTTCCTGGACCAGGGGGATATTTAACTCTTCCCCCCACCCCGTGCTTAGCGTTCCCAAATCAGCCACGCTGCAAGGCTGGAGTGGGCCTGTTATTTTTCCTGCTTCCTCGTTCCTCTCTTTTCAGGAACGCTGGGGACAAAACTTGCGATTATTTCACCTTCTCGCCATCCGGGCTATGCAGACTGGCAGCCCCACGCACCTGAAGAAGCAACACGCAATCTCTCCCACGCCCCCTATCAGGTTTTGGGTTTGTTTTTTTTTAAAAAGAAAAAAAAGGACAACTCCGCCTCTTGCGAGGAGCTACTTCTTAGCACCAGCGTTGGAGAAAAAAAAAAGATATATATATATATATAAATAAACTATAAAAGGTAAATCTTCCGGCAAAACGATCCCAGCCTCGGCCCAAGGAGGCTCAAACACACCCTCGAAGCGCCTGCCGGCAGAGAGCGCCGGGCAACGACCGCGGGGACTTTCCGGAAGAGCAGGTCTGCAGCAAGGCTGTGCGGGCCACCCTCGCTCCTGCTACGTGTAACTTTTTAACTTTAAAAAAAAAAAAGCAATGAAACAGCAAACAAGAAATCATGAGATCTCTTGACGCTTATTCGCCCCTCGCCCCTTCCCCCTTACCTGCAGTGTGCGGCCCCGGCAGGAGTAAGGCCCGCAGACTGCCTCCGGCCGTGGCGTTGGTGCAGAGCCCGCGGCCCTCCAGCAGAGCCTGTAGCGGCCGCGCCTCCTCCCGGCGCGGCTGGCAGCTGAGGCCGGCGCCGCAGCGCTCCGTGTACACGCCACAATGCTGCCCCGGGCGTAGGGCGCAGGTGAGGCAGCAACCGCAGCCCGGCTCCCGCACCTTCTCGGCGCAGTCGTGCTGCAGGGGCTTGCACTGCTGCAACGCCCGCGCGTCGCAGGGCTCGCAGCGGATCACCNGAGGCGGTGACGGGGCTCATGGGCATTTCATAGCAACCAGCTCCAAGGGGTAGGGGCTCTGGGGAGAGGGGCAGGTCGCAGGCTGCGCCCTCGTGGCGGCGTGTCTTGGCTCACACACGCAGACAGACAGACGGACGGACGGACGGAGGCAGGTTCAGGGCTTACCCTGCGGCTGTCCTGCAGCTCACATGACAACTGCATCCCAGGGTGCATGTGCGGGCACACACACAGACCATGGTCCCTGTCGTGCCACAGCCTCGTCCAACCCTGGCTGTCCTTTCAAAATGCTTTCTGAACTCCTAAAACTTCTCCGCACGGAAGCATTTTCCATGGCAACATCTTCACAAATCTAGGAAAAAAAAAACCCAGCGACAATCCAAACCCCCCGACAGCGAAAAACTCTGTTAGATTTTTCACAGTGCACGCTTTTGCATTTTGTTTCTAGCCTCTGCAAATTACACCCCCGTTCTGCTTGACTTGTTTCAGCCCCCCCCTGTTAACTTGACTTAATTTTGATGGAAACAATCTGACAATGTCAAAATTTGTAACCAACTCCTGCAAGATGAGGCAGAAGGGGATATATGTAGATAAATACATGGTGTTTCAGCCACAGGAAAATAAACTCCTCAGGCAAAATAAAACCAGTACTGCTCAGAGATACCAATATATTCTATACCAACATATTCTGCTGTGTGAAAGGTAAGACTACTTTGTCAGACTACTGCTCTGTTTTAGATGGCTTTAGAAAATTAGAATAAAATATTCAGCTTTTTTTTTTTTTCTTTTTTTCACTAGTGATACTTTTCAGATCCCATCTTGAAAAGAGCACCATACATAGCAGGATAAAAATAATCTGATTTTATGTGTGAAGAATACGGTATAAGAGTAGATAGACTTTTCCTGGGGAAATTAATTAAAAATGTGTTGATAGAGAGATGAGCCTTGCTTAGTACCCCAATGGGTGGCTGCACCAAACCTTTTTTTGTCCTCTTGCTCGTTTTGTTAATTGACCAAAAGAGGTCGCATGTTGCCCAGGACTGATTTAGAGATGTATGCGAGCCCATCTACAAAGAGGGAATTGATATGTGCATATGGTTTCAGGGCTGGCACTTTTTTAATTTTTTCTTTTATATTTGTTTCTAGACTACTCCAGGAAAACTCAGATTAGGTCTAGCAGAACAGAGGAGGCCTTCTTCCTTTCTGCTCTACCAGTAACATGGTTACACCAAGCACTGTGTATGTACAGACATCTATCAGCTGGGGTGAGCTTTTATAGCATGCTGCTTTCAAAACTGAAACAATAATGCAGAACAAATACTGGAAGAAGATAACTAAAATGGGGCAAAAGGAATTAGGAGATGGCAGGAATGAAAGAGCATTTCCCATTTCCTTCACCACCTCTTACACACTGATACTGCTGTAACTTTTATTTCCAATTGTGGCATGAACTTTTTTATTGAGCTGAAATTTGGTTCCCACCATCATTTTTTTTCTCTTTCTCTTTTTTCTTTTGTAACATTCCATAAACTTTGTGATGAACCATTTTGAAGTCCTGCAAATACAAGATACTTTCAATGTCACAAAAGTGGTCTGTTTCTTTTGTTTGTTTGTTTGTCTTTTTTGGTTGGTTTTGTTTATTTAAATACACAATTGATGAACTTAGTATCTATTTTTAAATAGCATAAACCGAGGTTCATGAAATAATCAAAGTACTTTGAACAAAAAACACCGCAAATGGAAAACTAACACTTCCAAAGATGTGGCTGAATGGCCTTCTCAGTAAGTAAAAAGCCAGTGTAAGTAAAAGTCCAGTCATCCTAACAGCTTTTTCTTAATAATGAGCATTTGCACTGGCTTAGCTAATGGGCACTACATTACAATGCATTTATATGAATGCCTGGAGTTGGTTCAAAGCCCTGCGTGGCCATCAAAAGATGGATACTGATGTGTTTGGGAAGCCAGGTAAGAAATTTACAAAGAAAAAAACCCAAAACCCCAACACACACACCTGTAAATAATATCTGAATCACATTTACAGAGCAAAACTTTGAAATATTAATGGAATTCTTCTATGAGTTAGTGGGAGACGTGGTAGAGACAAAAGTCATGCAGGGTTATACTGAACCTCTACAGTTAGTTTTAGATGATAGCAGAAGAGGAACAGCAGAAAGGCTCTGTGCTTCAGAGAATCCCACCGAGTCCTTTTCCCATTGCTCTACAGAGGAAAGTATTAATTACTGAAGCACAAAAAGGTTGCACTTTATTTCTCCTTCTACTTTATTCTTCTGCCTCCTTCATAATCAGCTCTCTCTTCTTTGGTCCATTAGCTGAACTCCTGCCTTTTGCTTACTTGTTTATTGGTGGCTGTATTTGCCATAAGGACAAGACATAGGAACTAGAGTTGTGGTTGAAATAGCTCTACTTTGCACTGCGTGGTCACATTACATTTTGGAGCAATCCAGATTTTTTAGCGTAGTCCTGTTGTACCATTTATGCTTCTACTATCCAAAATTTAACTGTCAAGCTTTCCTATATAATGCCATTTTAAAACTTATGTATTTTTGTAACTTTTTCAGACAAAAAATACTTTCAAAGAAATCTAGAGATAAGTAGTTCATGTTGAATTGAGGTCTAGATCCACATTTGCAAAGCATCCTTTTATTTGGGTCTCTCCGCTCTCTTAAAGAAGAGCAGAGAAGTTTGCAGACTTTGGAGTTTTATGTACAGTGAAGATGTGAAATCAGCAGAAAGTTGGATTTCCTCTATATGTTATTGTTTTTCAGAGGAAGAATACTCAGATTTACAATTAAGTCAGCTGATACAATATATGATGTAACCGTAATTTAAATTATATAGATAACTGTTTTCATAAAGGCAAGGGTTAAGATCTAATAATATTTTATCATCTGTCTTTAAAAATGTAGTTTAGTGAAAATTTCCTGCAGACCAACTTCTGGTTTGGAGCTGGAGGAGGCTCAGGCGAGACCTCATCACTCTCTACAACTCCCTGAAAGGAGGGTGTAGCCAGGGGGGGGTTGGTCTCTTTTCCCAGGCACCTCTCAGCAAGACAAGAGGACATGGTCTTAAGTTGTGCCAGGGGAGGTTTAGGTTGGATATTAGAAAGAATTTCTTTACAGAGAGGGTGATCAGGCATTGGAATGGGCTGCCCCAGGAAGTAGTGGATTCTCTGTCCCTGGAGATATTTAAAAAGAGACTGGATGTGGCACTCAGTGCCATGGGCTGGTAACCGCAGCGGTAGTGGATCAAGGGTTGGACTTGATGATCTCTGAGGTCCTTTCCAACCCAGCCGATTCTATGATTCTATGATCTCAGTCACTTTCTGGCTCTCTTTCTTAAGGGAAGCATGTAAGCTTATGAAGGAGAAAACTAGACTGGATTCCTCACGAATGCCACCTTGTGCTGCTTGTCTGAAGGCAGCAATCTGAATTCAGTGTGATAGAACAAATGAGAACTGAATTTGAAAGCAGAGAAAATTAGGAAAACAAAGGATAAATAACAAATCCTTTGTTGGGAAGTCGATTGAATTGAGATACTTTACACATTAGCAGACTTTTCAGGATTTGTTCCTTGCTTTCCTACCAGAGGCATACATAATGAAAGGACATATATTGATGGTGTTACAGAAACAGTTATAAAACACTTCCCTTCACTAATTGAGATGTCTTTTTAACCGTAATAGAAGAATGGAAGATATCTAATAGATTTTTCTATTACAAAGCTCTTATCCAGAGAGGTGTTCATCTCTCTCATGTGCTACTTGGACATTATATAGTGTGTCATGGCAATAAATCTTATGGAATTTGAAGAGAACAGAGGAATCAGAGGGAGGAGGAAATGAAGAAAAAACATGGCTATTGGACCAGATGATCACAGTCACACACAGTTCTCAGACACAGTCACACAGCCAGCAATTTGGGTATTGTGCAAGTTCCAAAATGCACTAATCAAAAGAGGTGAAAGCAGAAATGCTGCTTCTTCAAAGGTGTCTGCTGGAGCTAGATTTACTAACACATATGAACTTCAAATGACAACTGAACAACCCCAGCATAATAAAAAAATCATAATACCTTAAAATCTCAATCAGTAAAGTGATTTTGGATTACTGGAAAAGAGACTGCAACTGACACTAGATTGCAACTGACCTTCCAGCTTCAGAAAACAAAAAGTATAAGAAATTATGTGAGAAATTCAGTATGAGCTTGTTCTTTTCTCTGTTTACCAATCCCTTTATGTTATAGTACGATAATATCTCACTATACTTAGAGTTTCATATTTTATAAATTATCATAATTACATATATTATATAAATAAGGCAGTAACTTTAATGCCTACAAATCTAGATGCCTTGTTACAATGTGCCCTTCAGAATAAGTCACAAAGAAAATACACTCTTAAACACTTTGTGGGATATAAGTTAAGCAACAAAAATACCAAGTTGTGAAATCACCTGCCACAGACTGGTGTAGAAATAAAATCATGTTCTGTGTATTCTGTTGAGGAGTTATTCCCTGCCAAAAGCATGAAGTTTTCTGGGGCAATCTGTGTACAAAAGAAGATAAATAGTTTTAATACCACAGTAATTATTATCAAAGTTAAAATCACAAAAGTCTAAAACATTTCCACCTGAGAATTATACTTCTACATTCTATATCTTGTCCTAGCCATTGAACTATATTTATTTTAAAGTGCCAGTATCTGTCATACCTACTCTCTTTGCAACTCTGTTGGTTTTTGTTTTTTTCCTTTTGCTTTATTTTGGATATCAGACCATGTATCTTAGTCTAATGTTGGGCAGGATGGGATACACAAAGCCTCTTCGGCCTCACGGGAGGTCAGGTCCATTTATTCTGTTAACAAACACTGAGTAGGTCTCAGGTCTATATGAATATATACTGTTATGTACCTCAACTGTCTGCGTGCTAATGCCTAAGAGAGTGACAGACTACAATCTTACAATAACCGATTACTATACACATAATTTTTAGCAGTGACTCAGGTATAGAAATAACATCTGGAAAGGCACTTCTATTAATTACCATCAGTTCCCACTCTGCTTCAGTTTATTCACCTATTGCATTTCTTTGACTAGGATTTTAATATTTTAATCTCTTGGAAGAATGCAATGTTCATACTTTCCATTTTACAAGAAGCTCATAATTTTGAGTATTTCTGCTAATTAATTAAAGAATTTTGATATCCACCATGAGAATGCTGAGAGAGACCAAGTAAAAAGTAATTTCCAATAAGCAGGCCCTTTTAAAATGTCTCAAATTTCAATTCCAAGCCTGTAGATTCTGAAGTCTTACGCATTTCATAGTGCTAGTTGCACAATGTATGCCTAACAGGCCTGTTAACTTTTCAATCTCAAAAGCGTTGTCTTTAAAATGACATGCAACAAGAGCTGTGCAGGACCATGCAGAGAATTATGAAGGAGCAGAATGAAAGGTGCAAAAATTGTACCTTCCCATAGGAAAAATATGTTTGTTATTTATAGAAGGATTAATGTGAACACTTTAAATTTTAAGAGAAGTTTTATGGATAAGAGGTGCTTAATTGCTTGTTTCACAGTAGGTTTTGTTTGATGGGTGCTTTGTTGATTGCAAATAATAAAGTTGAGTAATAAAATCAAAGCGTAGTTGAGTTTAGTACTTGCTCAAAAAATTGAATGGTTCCACAACAGTGAAGTATCTCCCAGTGACAGAAGATTGGCATAGTGTAGTAGTATCACTATAAGCAACCTGATCCTAAATCCATCAAATATAATGGGAATCTCTATCCTTCTAGGAGCCATTAGTTAGGGTCTTTAGCTGGAGTCTTTAGCTGGAGTACAGTTTTGTGCATGAATTTGGACACTGGATGTGGAAACTGAAAAAAAAAGATCCTCAGATCTGCTACAGATTGAGAGGAAGCATTTCCCAGGAACACAAAAAAAAAACCACTTTTTTTTTTTTTTTTCTTTACTATGGTTATATTCTCAAGTCTGCAAGTCCAGGAAGTCATACCTAGAAAGGTAACAGAAATACATATGACGTATTTGATGACACATGCTTAGTATCCCATATTTTCTAATGCTTTTTCTTGCTGTTTTCCAAAATTCCATCTCCTTGAGGGTCAGTCTGAAAATTACTGCGTTTACGGTCTTTAAAAAAACCTTGAAAATCTTTAAAATCTTTACAAAATATTTAAATCTTTAAAAATATTGTAAACAGGCTGGTTCCAAATTTCAGCAGTTATACTTGCACAAAGCCTATCTCTGCAATTCACAAGAATGTTGTAATGTCTTGGTTTTGGCTCTGAGCCACACACTCACCATGTCTTAGGAGAATCTGGAAAGTCAAATCACAGCATAAAAACAAACATTCTGTTTCTTCTGTGTACACTAGTTTCTTAGAAGGATAAATATCAAAAATTATGCTGGAAATATGTGTACATCTCCTTGCTATATATGTAGGTGTGACCATGAAACAAGTGGGATAAATCAAATCTGATTCCAGCTGCTGAAGTTATCAGCATTATTCCTGATGACTTGGGGGCATTTGGGTCTGAACTGAGTGGCTATTCAATCCATGTGCATAAAGAGACATTATGTCTGGTAGACTGGTCCAAAATACATCCCCAGAATGCACCTAGCACAGAAATAGGAGCTTCTGTACTTAAGGTTTCAACACACTGATCTGATAACACTCCAACAAACTGTACATGTTCATGTAGACTTTTATAGGCTCCTGGAGTTACAGCATAATCCCTTTGCAGGATTTCTGAGGGTTATTAAAGGAAAAGGACTCTGGTCTGTATGTTACTGAACACTGTATTTAAAGTAACTTGAAAATTTTGGTCCTTGAGGCTTACCTGCTGACATTTAGGATGAGAGGAAATGGCTTCAGGTTGCTCCAATGGAGGATTAGACTGTATATTAGGAAAAAATTATTCACTGACATAGTTATCGAGCATTGGAACAGTCTCCCCAGGGAAGTAACTGAGTCACCATCCCTGGAAGTATTTAAAAGACATGTAGACACAGCATGGGACATTGTTTAGTGGCAGGCTTGGCATGGTTAGGTTTACATTTGGATTCAGTGATCTTAAAGGTCTTTTCCATGCTCAGTGATTCAAGGATTCTATGATCTCTGAAAATAAGTCATTATGGAGCACCTCTCTGCAAATGAAATACTCCTAGCTGCCAGTTAAACAAAATATTCTCTTACAAAGAGTTATTTTTAAGAAGACACACTATTGCAGTCACGTAATTTATGGAATCCCTTTCACCCTGTGCTCTCCCTGGTTTAATAGTCCTTTCATAAAATTGCTAAGAATGAGAACTCCACTGAAATGAATGGAGCTAGAAAGGTGAAAAGTTGGCAGGACAGAAAGAGAATGAAGCCATGCATATCGGAGCTCAGTTGGCAGTAATTTTAGGAAGACAACATTTCACAAAGAGAGAGAGATAATGAATACATCTCTCACTTTACTAGCTAGAAAATGTAAAAGACACTACATATTATGTTAGTGTTCAAAGTGTAATCTGTTCAAAAGGTGTTATGAATGGGATGGTGGATTTCAGTCCAGAATTCAACTCTGAACGAATATGTCCTAGAAGTCTTTCTTAGAAAACTACTAACTGATGGACAAAAAATGACAGAATCTGATGTAACTTCTCACACTTCCCATCAGTTCCTCCTCCTGCGAACAAGAAAAATTTACCAGATTTGCAGAAAGATACATGTGCTACCTCTGGCCTTACTGGCTTCTATATCTTAGTCTCTTCTTTAGATTGCTTCTGCACAAAAAATATTTGGTGAATTCAGCCAGATTACACAGAAGTATGATGACAGCAACTTTTACTGAGATATATATAGTTTTATATACTCACATATAGCTTTATTATCACAGAAGGATATGAAAAGCATTATACTGACAAAGAAAACTGACTGTATCTGCAACTGTGTCTGTCCTGTGTGCATTTTGTAGATTTCAGTCTACTAGAGAACTAATTTCAAGCAGACACATCCTGAGCTTTCTGGGCCCATTCACAATCAAACTTTCTAGCAATAATTTTTATTTTTCCAGACAGGAGGAAAAGATAATGGATGTCTCTTTCCATGTTTCCATTAAAAAGTTTGCTCTTCATTTTAACCAACCTAATTAATTGCCTTAAATTTCTTCTGGTTCGTAAAACACCAGCATGACAATTATAGTCACTTGCTTCCACAGATTCCATATACAACTGCATATTTTATCCCTAGTCATTTAAATAAAAAATAGATGTTCAATGTGATTTAGAAAGGAATAAACCATAGCAGCATTTTATAATTGCTAAAAATTATAATGCTTCTACTGACAAAAGAGGCTGCATCAGAACTTCTCAGACCCCAGATTATGAGAACAGTAAGTTCAAGAAGAAGTCTATTGCAGGCTTTCTGTTGATAACGCATGGCAACACACCATTAGACTTTCATTAATACTGCCTGTTTCATTCAGTATGTACTCTCCAGTAAAATATTAATTGCTCCTATATGTTTGTAGCACTACAAAAATTCAGTTTATCTGAATGTGATGTATGGCTTCAAGCTATTTTTCTTCTTAAGTATTGAAGTTCTTGTTGTTTAGTATTTTAAGTTAAATCCATTCAAGGTCTGAATTACTTTATAACATTTCAAACTGAGAATTTGCTTTAATCAGACCGAATTAATTTAAAGACACTTTAGAGAGAGACAGGGTTGTATTTTCTAAGTGAGGCAACCTCTGTATTAAACTAAGGTCCTGACCAGCAAAATATTTATTATTATAGAAGTAGTATGTTATTATAGATAATAAAATAATAATTATATATACTAAAAAATAGCTACATGGAAGAATGTATGTAAATATAGACATATATAACTATATTAACTTGCCATCAGAAAATGTGGGCTACACAGTTCCCACAGCTGTATGCATCATCTTTTTCATTATGTCAATTAGATATAAACAAAAAGCGAAAACATACCTTAATGATTCTGAGCAGTTTTGATTTAGTAATCCCACCAGAGGTCCAAAGCCATCTTTGACCAAAATAGATAAATAATAGCCATCAGATTTTTTCTCCAGACAACTGACAGAGTAACAGCTCAAAAATCTGGAAATTATTAAACATATAAATAAACCTTCCTCTCCCTCCTTCCCCAACCCTCTGCTCTGGGATGTTAAAAAAATTAAAAACAATGGAGAATTATTTGAAGTAAGTAATCTTCTGTCCTATGTTGTGGGATCTGCCAGTTGTGGCAACAACAGACAATATAAAGACACAAAGTTCTTAGAAGAAATCTACATTTGGAATTAATTTGTTAAACTGTATTTTCAAAAGCAACAGCACCATGACTTTCAACTGTGCATAAAAATATGCTAGTAGTGTTAAGGCGAAGGCAGTCACTTCTGGAGACATTGTTGTTTCCATATGGTTCAACAACTTTCAAGCTATTTTTAGAGAATAATAATAATAATAATTACTGCTATGGTAACTGTGCCTACTTGAGTTTATTGTATTAGATGCTATGTCATACACTGTCAGAGAATAGTTTTGTAGTACTCCAAGCAAAGGAGAGCTGGTTTAAACCTTGCATATCATTTAATTCCATTGTTAAAAAAGACTATCAACAAGTCAACACCTAAGAAAGCAAATAATCCTTGCATTATTCACAGTGGAAAATACTGTTAAAACTGAATGAAATGTAGCTGAAGCTGCTGAGTGTGGCAGTTACCCTTGTTCTTTGGGGTACACATTAAGTCTACTTAAATACCAGTATTCAACAAAACTGTGTGCCCAAAACACAGCCCACATGCATGGTTGGTCAGGTACTTTGCTGTGTGGGTGGAGAGGTTTTTCTGGGAGCTGAACACAAACACAGGGGTTGGATATTGCTTGAGCTGTGCACACCCTCTGAAGAGAAACAAGCAGCAGAATGCCCTGGATGCAAGAGCAAAACACCAGAGACTGCTAGGGAAAAAGTTCTAGGTACACTGAATAAAGGCCATCGATGTCAAAGGAATGATGGAC
Source organism: Florisuga fusca (assembly GCA_038090715.1). Classification (NCBI taxonomy): domain Eukaryota; kingdom Metazoa; phylum Chordata; class Aves; order Apodiformes; family Trochilidae; genus Florisuga; species Florisuga fusca. The sequence goes on along the minus strand of JAAWXA010000002.1, from coordinate 44,298,092 downwards.
TCTTTCAAAATTATTTTTCTACTTCTTTTCAGGAGTGAAAGTACAAATACAAAATTGTAAAAAAAATGTAGTTGCATGGGCCTTGGAAGTAAGAATCATCAGCCAGCCAAAAAAACCCTAGCCCAAAAATCCATCCAGTTTTCTGTCAAATAATCAGCTACTCAGGAGTGACCGATTTTAAAGTCTCCAAGAGACCAAGCTTTTTTCCCTAAAGACAAGACATTTTTTTGAGGAATTTCCATAGCTGTTCACTTGCCTTTTGTCAGTTGCTTACAGTTAATTATAACTTTCGATAATTTATCCATTAATCGTCTCTTAAACTTTTATGAAAAATACCACCAGAAATTGGTGTTTTGTGCAACACTAATTTGATGAGGATCAGACTTGGCTAGGCTAGAGATAAGCTATGTTTTTCTACTTAGCCAATGAAAGTGGGTAATTTTGAGCTCATGAGTGCACATCAAGGTTTCTAAATACAGAATGATATTTAGCAAATATTTTACCTCAAATCTACACAGCTCGGAACTTGATGTAAATTACTTGGTTTAGATTTGTTATTGACAGATGAGTATGTCATAGATTGAGGTAATTACTGTACCATTGTATGGCCAAGTTACATAAGGATCTTTCAGCTTGAGCTGGCTAAGTAAGATCCAATTAAAAAAATTCTTTGCTGCCTAAACACAGCAATAGCTGGTGAAATACTGAATTATTTAGAAAATCTTGAATGATAATGCCACTCGTTTAACACATATCTTATTTGATAATATGTTAGACTTCAGGTTATGGCTTCAAATGGCATTTCCAGAGAAAACTGATAGTATTTTGCTGGGAGAAAAACCTTGGACTTCCAACTATATGTGCAAATAGCATTGGCTAGTAACCTTCATCGTCTACATTATGTTTGAAACTACTTCCTCACAAATAAAAGACTGCGAAAAGCCAGCATTTTTTTAGGCAAGACTGTGTATGATCAATGTAGTAAAGATGATGCTGTCAGTTTCTTTTCCCATGGATTCTTTTCAATAGGATACGTAAAATGACATTGCAAAAGTATCTTACTTTGTGCCCTATTTTTCCTGCCACCATGAGTTCCAGAGCTCCTGCCCACAAACATCGTTAGAAAAAGACAGCTAACAGGCAGAATTTATATACCACTTCTTTGTGGTACTTGCAGCAAAATTTGGAACATGGCTTCCATATAAGCAAGAGCGTTTTAAATACAAAGCATTTTGTTCAACCTAATCTTACCATCCTAGTTACATGATATGGTAATAGTACTACTATTAAGGGTTGGACTGAGGTCCCTTCCAACCCGGCTAATTCTATGATTCTATGATTATTATTTCCATAAAAATAACAAAGTTCTGAACTAGAACCAAGCAGCCTGATTATGTGGGTACATGTACAAACAAAAGAAAAGAGATGGGCATCCTACAAATAACAGAAGGTAGAGAATTAAAGAGGTTGCCCACAGTACACTGTACTCTGCTTTAGAGTCCCCTCAAACTCTAAGCCAGAGAGTAGGTTTTGCATACAGCTGTACAAACCTTTTATTCCTTATATAGAACATTCTTACCAAAGCCTTGTTTCTATGCCTGCAGAGCAGTCTGTCAACAGCTCAGAAGCACAGATGCAACTGTTGACACTGCAGAAGGGATTAAATGATCTTGTTCAATTAGCTAGGGGGCATTTGATTGTCTAGTTACTCCACTTTGGACAAAAGTTACCTTGTTTCCAGGTTGGTCTACAACTACTTCTGGCAGCACAGCTGCAGGAGGAAGCAAATTTCAGTGCTGGTGGTGATGGGCTAGGAACTTAATAAAGAAACTTTGCTGCCAAAGGAGCTGCAATGTTAAATTGCACCCTCAGTATATATATATATGAAAATACATATATATGTGAGTACGTATGTAAGTATATTTATTTTTTTTTTCAAACACCAAGCACATGGAACAGAATTTTTCTGCTAATGTAATTCTACTAGCTCTCTCAAAGAGCTAGCCTGAATTGAAAAAAGCTGCCTTCTATCAGCTTGGCTGTAACCAGACCAGGGGTTCTCTTAACAAAACTGTCAGCCTCATGATNGTATGTCATAGATTGAGGTAATTACTGTACCATTGTATGGCCAAGTTACATAAGGATCTTTCAGCTTGAGCTGGCTAAGTAAGATCCAATTAAAAAAATTCTTTGCTGCCTAAACACAGCAATAGCTGGTGAAATACTGAATTATTTAGAAAATCTTGAATGATAATGCCACTCGTTTAACACATACTTTATTTGATAATATGTTAGACTTCAGGTTATGGCTTCAAATGGCATTTCCAGAGAAAACTGATAGTATTTTGCTGGGAGAAAAACCTTGGACTTCCAACTATATGTGCAAATAGCATTGGCTAGTAACCTTCATCGCCAGCATTTTTTTAGGCAAGACTGTATGTGATCAATGTAGTAAAGATGATGCTGTCAGTTTCTTTGCCCATGGATTCTTTTCAATAGGATACGTAAAATGACATTTGCAAAAGTATCTTACTTTGTGCCCTATTTTTCCTGCCACCATGAGTTCCAGAGCTCCTGCCCACAAACATCATTAGAAAAATGTTAGAAATTAGAAAATCATTAGAAAATTCAGCTAACAGGCAGAATTTATATACCACTTCTTTGTGGTACTTGCAGCAAAATTTGGAACATGGCTTCCATATAAGCAAGAGAATTTTAAATACAAAGCATTTTGTTCAACCTAATCTTATCATCCTAGTTACATGATATGGTAATAGTACTACCATTAAGGGTTGGACTTGATGATCTCTGAGGTCCCTTCCAACCCGGCTAATTCTATGATTCTATGATTATTATTTCCATAAAAATAACAAAGTTCTAGAACCAAGCAGCCTGATTATGTGGGTACATGTACAAACAAAAGAAAAGAGATAGGCATCCTACAAATAACAGAAGGTAGAGAATTAAAGAGGTTGCCCACAGTACACTGTACTCTGCTTTAGAGTCCCCTCAAACTCTAAGCCAGAGAGTAGGTTTTGCATACAGCTGTACAAACCTTTTATTCCTTATATAGAACACTCTTACCAAAGCCTTGTTTCCATGCCTACAGAGCAGTCTGTCAACAGCTCAGAAGCACAGATGCAACTGTTGACACTGCAGAAGGGATTAAATGATCTTGTTCAATTAGCTAGGGGGCATTTGATTGTCTGGTCACTCCACTTTGGCCAAAGTTACCTTGTTTCCAGGGTGGTCTACAACTACTTCTGTCAGCACAGCTGCAGGAGGAAGCAAATTTCAGTGCTGGTGGTGATGGGCTAGGAACTTAATAAAGAAACTTTGCTGCCAAAGGAGCTGCAATGTTAAATTGCACCCTCAGTATATATATATGAAAATACATATATATGAAAATACATATATATGTGCGTACGTATGTAAGTATATATATATTTTTTTTAAACACCAAGCACATGGAACAGAATTTTTCTGCTAATGTAATTCTACTAGCTCTCTCAAAGAGCTAGCCTGAATTGAAAAAAGCTGCCTTCTATCAGCTTGGCTGTAACCAGACCAGGGGTTCTCTTAACAAAACTGTCAGCCTCATGATGTGTGAAATTTTTCTACTAAAAATAATGTCTTCATACACTAGCATAGAGTCATAGGCTAACTTCTGTTTGCAGTCTTGCTTTGATAGGCATAAAGCTATATTATCTCATGGAAGTATTAAGCCATATGGGGTATGAGTTGCTAGTCAACAAGGTTTTCTTAACTGACTGGAATCTTTGTTAGCATATCATAATACTGAATAAACACAGCATGCATACAGTGAGATTTTTCTCACTCTTGATGTGATCTCACATTAAAGACAAGACTATTTAGTAGCGCAGAGCTGCTGCCATAAGTTGTACTTATGTCACAAGGATCCCTACTCACTATAGGATTCTTCCTGTATCACCTGTGCATGGTGCTGAGGTGGTCCCCTTCTTTTTTAAAGACAAGAGTCTCCACCAACAGTCTCAAATCACCACAAGCTATGAAGTAAGCCTATGAATTTTAGTAAAATAAGTAAATAAAACAAACAAATAAAAACCAACAAAACTGAATGATTGCTTCTGTAATACTGCTGTTCAAGGAATCACACAACAGACTGCAACAGTGAGGTTACAGGACTTATTAGTCCTTGGAAGCTGAGCTGCTAAGTAATAAACAAGACAAAAAGGAGGAGCCCCAACACGGCTGAGCAGGACACCCTACTCCTTCCTTGTGCTACAGCCACTGACAGTCTCACTTCATTACTTAACAGGAAGGGCTTCTTATTAAGGTTAAGAAATTATTCTTATTTACCCTAAAGAATCAAGAGAACTGTCTTACAGCATGAAGTGAAAACTCCTAGGATGCTTGTAATACCTGTATTCTTTCAAAACTAAATATCCTAACCCGCACGCTTGACAAAAACATGCAGCTTTTATTTCTCCATCTATAGCCAGTAAACAATTTATGAACATTGATTAACAGAAAGTTGAGGTTTTGTGGGCAAATTTGGAAGAGCTTTGCTCTTAAAGGAATCACTAATGATGATAAAAAGTAAATGTCAGCAAGCAAATGAGCAATCCTAGAAGATGCATCAGTACCCTTCCCCTATATGTTACTGCTTACCTGGACACAAAATAAAGTTCACAATACTCACGTGATTCACCACAGAAAGCTGAAGGTCTGAGACTGTCATGTAGCTTCTAACCTCTGCATCCACGGAGTCAACATATTTCTGCTCTGAAATTTATTTCATATTCTTCCACTCTTTTTCAGTAATTTTACACCATCCCTTCTGGTAAACAAGTGGCTTCATTAGCACATTCTTTTCTTATCACTCACATTATCTTTACCACTTCCCACATCTCCTCCTTTCCTACATATCCCCAACACCTGTGCAGTTCAATAGCCAAAATCTTAAAAACATACATAAGTGGGCCTTATAAGTCATAGGCACTTACATCAAGGGAAAGAAAACAGCTTACTAGACATTTAGCAGGAATTAACGTAACTTTGTGAAATATTATTCTCAAATTCCTAATAGTTTATTTGTAAAAGGAATCTACATTTTTAAACATGATAATACTTTTGCCTCCGCACATTTCAGTTTTTGCATTATAAATTTGTTTTAACTAACCCTTGCTCCTAGTTCTGAAAAAATAACCATTAAAATCTAAAAATTACACTCTTACTGATGAAACACTGTGCAGGATCAGTCCTAAAACTGCTGGCTGTGCAATTCCACTGGTAGGAATATCATATTGGGGACTTGCTTTTCTGCTCCATTTCTATTGAAATCTGAAGTATTAATTCAGTATGTAGTACATTAACTTATTAATCTTTAATCATCCTCCTCAGCATGTGATGGCCTCTTTCTTTCCTTGTTGCTCTCATGTATAGCTAGTGAACACGTCATTAACATTTGTTTTTATTTTCCATCTAAGGTAAAGATAAATTAACCCTTTAACTAAATTCATTTTCTTCTCTCTAACCTTCAAGATAGAGTCCTGTTAACTTGTTACAGGCTTTTTGTGCTCCAGTTCTGCTTGTCCTTTTAACATCTTGTCTAAGGTATTTATTCCCTTTAGTAGCTCTGCAGCCCATACATAGCATTTTTTTTTAATCCTGTCTTGGAAGTCTGCCTCTAGGTAGCAGTAGCACTTAGACTTCATGTAATTTTGCTTGCACTCAAATCCATAAGCCATTCTTCCTAGTCCGTCTCAACAGTTTGTACTGAGTTTCTCAAAATTTCTTTCTATAACAGTGAAAATCTTTTTTTCTATATTATATAATCCAAAGTGATACGATTGAATCACTTCAGGCCAACATGATCTCCTACAGCCAGGTCTTTATTAAGATACTTGTTGCTTTCTGAAATTAGGTTCAGTATGGAATCCTTTAGGTCACTGCAGTGGGTTGACCCCAGCCAGCAGCTAAGCTGACTCAATGTTATATAGTATGGAATATCCCTTTGGTCATTTTTGGTCAGCTGTTCTGGCTGCGTCCCCTCCCAACCTGGACAAGTAAAACCCTAGATGCCCCAAATACCAAGGAAAATGTTAAAAAATAGTACTAGAGAGTTTTTAATATGTCACTTTTCAAACCCATCTCATTGTGCTGTGGCCTTGACATATATGATTGCCATAGTCACTTCTACATGGCGGATATTTGACTCCAACATCTCACATTTTATTTTCTTTTATGTAAATTTCTTGGAGCACACTGAAATCTGCACAAGGCTATTCTTTTGGACAGCAGCTTTTCCCTTTTATTCGTCAGCTAGAATAGGTATAGTAGGGTTTTACATAACCATAATCATGATGACTACTGCTTTTCCTTTGTCATGTGTTATGGAGAATGTGCTTTGCTTCATTGTCCTAGAAGCAGAAGGGATCTTTTCTATTTTCCATTTTTAAGATAAATATTTAAGTCTCACTAACAAGCTGTCAGTATTATTTTGGTAATAAAAGGAATGAATATGATATTCATCTATAATGGCACACTTGCCAGTGACAGCTATGGTAAGAAATCTAACTCTTCACACATATAAAGGAAAAGGCATGTCACTTATTTGGCACCATATTTTTAAAATAATTTATTATTTTGCTTTATATTTCTCTACACCATCATTGTGTGTGCTGATTGCATCTGTGCCTATTTTTATCTTGTTTCTCTTTGCAATATATCATGTTGTGCTTCTTTTATTAGGGACACTACTGACATCTGGAGAGCCAAGGTTACTTATGTCAGTCTAGATGCTCAGAAGTTTTATTAGATTTCAGTGTTTCCCTGCTGTTCAGAGCCCTGCACATGCTCCTGCATTCTGCAGGACCAAGAAAATGCACTATAGCTTTTCAGTCTGAAGCATTACTGTAATAGATAAAGAGATGCTTCTGTAATACAAATAATAATGAATCAGGACCCTCTGTGTACACAGTCATTAAATACTGGAATTATTTCTAAAGTTGGAATCCTTGAGCATATTTAAAGATCTCACTGAAAATAATACAGAAAATTTCCATATCTTAATGGCATCCTATTTCTCTGCTGCATGCATTCATACATGTACACAGGCTTAATCATGTTATAAATACACTCAGCAGCAATGAAACCAAATAGCAGTGGTGCATACACTGCTTTGCTTAGCTGTTCCTGTACAAGAAATAATAATATAGAGATACAGAGTTCAAAACAGAAAATGCAGATGGTGCAAAGGCAAACAGTACAATGGTGATATATGTGGAAAACAAACAAAAAAACAAAACTAAAGAAAATAATTCAATCTTAAGGCATATGATAGTGAAAGTTTGGTGTTCTGTTGTCCTTAATTGTAATGAGTCTTAATGATGCTCGTGTCCTTAATTACATTTCTCTTACTCCAAATCACCCACTTCAACAAGATCACTCTGAGTTTCATTATTGTTCAGTATAAGGTGGAGTATTAGATTTTGGGCCTAATTAGGAACCATTAGTTAAGTGCATGCATTTTGAATGATAGCTATGGATTTCCTTTGGTAAGTGTGCAGTGATGATATTTCTTTGACTTATAATACTTCATTTCACAGTGATAATAATTTAATTTCAGTTATAATATTAGTACTGGTCATATGAATTTCATAGTGTCCACTAGCAAAGCCATTCATACCAGGGAAGGAGAGGAAAAATAAAGACCATTTGATTCAGTCACGTATATATTCTTAGTGTGTAGCACTGCTTACTTGTAATAATATTTCATTTACTTGCTTTGGCAACATCTTGTCTACCAGTCAGAACCAGAATCTGAATTTAGATAGAAAGAGACTGATGCTATTGTTTACTGCCACAGGGACGGCAGGTGCTGTCCTGCCATTGATTTTGAAATAGACTTCTTCAATAAATACCTGATGTGGGTCAGTACCAAAGGAGATACTTTGTGTGACTCCATTACTGTGACAGATTATTATCCTACATCCAAACAGTTGTCTTCAAACAAACAAACAAACAAAAATTAGTTGCCAGGTACTCTCAGTTAAATTCATTTTAGATCCGATTCGTTTTGGGTCTTGCAAATCGTCTTGTATTTTGTGTTTTGAGGGTTTGTGGTTTTTTGCTTCTAATTTCTAAGAAATGGATTCCAGTCTTGTAACTGCAATTTGCCACTTGAACTTTGTCTTTGAACTTCATGCCAGCACCATGTGACTTACAGGAACAGTGAAAAGAAGGTATAATCCATCATAGATGACAGCCATTTGTTTTAAATCAAAGTTCTCTAATTCTAGCAAAAAATTAACAAGACCTGTAATATTTTTACTTAGAAGTGGTTAAGAGACCTCAAAATTATCAATTTGACCTATCTTTCAGTCTCTGAAATACAGATTTCAGAGGGACAAGGCCAGACGACTTCATGCAGTTCTCAGAGAGAGAGTTTATTAAGGTGAAGACAAGTTTAAATATGACACAACCTGTTGAGAAGTAGAATTATGATTATTTTACTGTTCTCTCACAACATAATAAATAATAGACAATCCATGTGAAGAAATAACTTGGCATGTTACTGTGCATTTGAAGAGAAATCCTAACTCCTCTGGAGTTTCTTAGCTATGATTTTGTATTGTCGTTTAGTAATAGCTTGCTTCTAGAGTAATCCACATGGAAATGGAACAATAAACAAAGAATTTTCTATGCCATGGGAGTATGTCAAAGTAAGTGTTCAGAGTCATGTTTTAATGCTGAAGAAAACAGCTCTGAATCAGCACTCCCTCCTCGCCTTGCTCCCAATTCCTTTTCCTCCCTTCTTCACACTTGCAGGAAATGAAAACTATCTCAGCATGTTATACAAAATGTGTAGAATCTTTGTGATCATTTCAGTCTTGCTTTGTACCAGCCATGAAAGCTTACTGGTAGCATCTCCAGACAACTCCTAAGCTCTTCAAAAATTACTACCTGTCTTGCCTACTTTCAATCTGATAACACTTAGAAGGTGTTTTATAAGTGTAGAATCATAGAATGGCTCAGGTTGGACTGGACCTTAAAGGTCATCTAGATCCAAACTTCCTGCCATGGGAAGGGACACCTACCACTGGATCAGGTTGCTTAGAGCTCCATCCAACTTGCCCTTGAATATTACCAGGGATTTCCACTACTTCCCTGGGCAACCTGTTCCAGTGTTTTACCACTCTCATAATAAAGAATTTCCTCCTAATATCCAATCTAAATCTTCCTCCCCTCTTCAAGTTTTAAACCGTTTCCCCATGTTGTCTCACTACACACCTGTGTTACAAGCTTGATCACAGCTTTCTTGTAGGCCCCCTTCAGCTATTGTAAAGCTCCTATAAGGTCACCTTGGAGCCTCCTCCAGGCCAAACAACCCCAACTTCTTCAGCCTTCAGCACTGGGCGAGGTGCTCCAGTCCTCTGATCATTTTTGTGGTGCTCTTCTGGACATGCTCAAGATGCTCTACACCCTTCTTATGCTGGGGACTCCAGAACTGGATACAGTACTCCAGGCTGAGTCTCACAAGAGAAGATCAGAGGGGGAGAATCCTCTTCTTTTCGTGTAGCCCAGGACATATTTGGCTTTCTGGGCTGCAAGCACATGTTGACTGCTGATGTTAAGCTTATGCTTAAAATAAAAGTAAAAAAAAATAAGAAGAAATGGAAAAAAAATGGGATGGCAGAAGAAGGGGCTACACCTGGTTAGACTCCTTGGGTCTAACTGAGGCCTAATCCAAAATTTACAGGCTTAATAGCCATTGAAGCAGATCTGGGATTGCCACCTGAAACTAGTGATGTTTTAGCTGCCAAAACTGGTATGCTGTCATTGCTGGCTTATATTTTCAGATATAGTCAGGTAAATAGCTTGATTTCTAGCAGTGTCCAGTATTCATTGCCCCTAAAGACTTAGTGACTGTGCAGCTGTATAATATATACACATATGCAGGCTCTTCCAGCTTAGTACTCAAGGTTAAAACATTTGTTCACATTGCATACTGTGTTCTGGTAAAAACAAACAATGCTCAAGTATATGAATAAACTTTACACAAAAGATTTACAAAATCTCTTTTCATTTTCTCTCACTGATTCTAGACCCACTAATTGTCCTGGGGGTTGAAGATTTTTAAATACAGGTGAAAACTAGTATGGATGACAGCCCTGAAAGCTTTTCAGATGTCTCTACCCAGATACCACATTCTTGTGGTAAGAGGACAGTCTAGTATCTCTTTCCATGTTACCTGGAGCCTTTGCTGAGATTGTCAGCAAGTTTGCAAATCAGAAGCAATTGTGACATTTTATTCATGTGTGTGATACAAAACCTGTTGGCTAGGAGTTGCTGAAAACACCAGCTCATTTCATGATATTTAAATAGTAAAGTACCATACCTAGAATTTTTTGTCAACAACTTGGGGAACTCGGAGGCTTCTTGTTGAGCTGAAGGGCAGCTTTTTAAAGAAGATAAGATACTAGTGGTAATTTATGTATGTCTCCTACTCTCATACAAGAAAGCCTACAATGTAACACCAACAGCAATCGAAAGAAGTACCTTGTGGAGATACCGAGTAGCTAACAAAGGGCAGCCAAGCACTTCCTATTACTGTTCTTCTGATCAGCAAAATCGGTAAAAATTGATCATCTGAAAGGGAGAGACTGTACTGAAACACCATGGTTACAGTAATCAGTTTTCACAGCTGAATCCTAACTGTGTTAGTTTAGGACCTAACCCTAGTTTTGGTCTCTAGCATTACAGCTCCTGGAGTCAAGAAACTCTTATTATGTTCTCTTGAAAAAAAAGACTGCTTAACTGCAAATTATGATGTGACACATACCTGCCATGACTCTCAAAATTAAAAACAAATAGAAAGACACTCAGATGGGTTATTTTTAGTAACTGCATGGTTTGAAAGGCTTAACTTATAACTAGTTAACATTTGGGGCTGCCAATCTGTGAATAGTCTTTGGAGGAGCTGCTTAGGCCCCTTTCCAAACTCTCTTCCTGACAGGAATTTCTGTGAGAAGGGTAGGGAGTTTATTAACTTACTCTGACAGTTGGGCTGGAGTAAGCTATTAGGCCAGCTTTGTTCCCAGCAATTCCAGTGGTTTTCAGTACACTCCAAGGTCCCCAGAATATTCTTTTTTTTTTCAGGAAGGGAAAGCAAATCCCAAAGCTGGCCCTCATTTCCAGGAGGATTGACATGCAGCGCAGTTACCGGGCTAGCTGGCTGGACAAAGCCCCTACTGTGGTTGGGCAGCATGTCCCATGTGGTGACATTACATTGGAAGGTTTCCCAGTTTGTGTGAGCCCATCACATAGCTTCTGAACAATAGCATGAGCTATATTTAGAGAGGGAAAATTGATGGGATATATGGTGCCTGATTATACTTCAGTCTCACATCTACTCATTTACATGAATAGAATCCTATTGATTTTGACAGCTAGGACTCCTCCATTTCAGCATCAGTAGCATAACTTACTTTATCATGCTCATGGGAGTGAAGTTGAGCCTAAGGAAAAAGCATGCAGTTTTGTTCTGTGTGCAGCTGATGCTCTTTGAGCTCTCCCCTTCCTGCAAGGGCCTGTTAACACGTTGTAAGCCTTTTCTGCTTGACTTACTATGATGTTGCTGAACTTCTTCAACAAGATTTATTTTATGTACATTGCATCACAAACCATGAGATTTGTGTGAAAATGCGTTTCCTCAAATTTAGTTCACCAAGCATTGTAATTTAATCATGCGTCTTAATTTTTAACTTGAGTAAATTATCATTCATCATCATGCCTTGGTGGTGACGTGAGAGTTACTGGGGGAAAGGGGGAGGAATGTGGTGTCATTTTCTTGTATATTTGTATATATTTAGTAATTTTTTCTTGTTATGATTATTGTTTCATTAAGGCTGTGTAGTTTAGTTTCAACCCATAAGTCTCTCTCCCTTATTCTCTCTCCTTTCTTTATCAGGGAGGGGAGGAGGATTAATAGAGAGCATCTGTCATTTGGTTTTATTGCCAGACCAGTGTTAAACCATGACAGTTGTGATTGAGATTTAGTTTTTCTTTTAACTTCTGTATTTTACCAAAGTTTTATTTTAAATATTGCTTCAAATATATTGTATTTTTATGTAACGCATCATTTTAGATAATTCTATACAATAATCCTTCCTTTTTTTCCCTCTGGACAAAGTGTAGTTAGCATGGTGTAAATAGATTCAGGGACTTTTTAGTGCCTTGATTTGCTGATTGTTTACAATGTAGTAATTTGCAACTAGAGAAGCACTGAAATCCATTGTGTTCTTGTATGGGCATTCTGATGAGAGAAGAAAACCTGAGTCTGACTGGAAATCCTGAAACAAAATATTCCTTCTATTGAATGAAAAGAACATTTTCTCAAAGGCAATGAGAAAGTTGCTCATGGAATATGGATAAAAATCCCTCTAAGCAAAATCAGAGGAACACTTCTTTGTTCTCCTGTTGGTTATAATATTTAGTCTTCATTGGAAATTACTATAATCTTGAGGTATCCGATTATTCCTCTTCATTGTAGTAGAATTTTGAGTGTTTAGCTCCTAACCTTACTTACTCAACCATGCTGGGGACCTAAAAAAATCTTAATTGAACTAGAATTTCTTCCTTAGGTAGCCTCTTTGAGAATCAGACTTCCCTTAGTTTCTGTAGACATAGAGGAGGATAAAAGTTGTGGGGGTTTTTTTTGTAACAATTTCTCTGTTACTTTTTCCATATCACAGAATATTATGGGTTGGAAGGGACATTGAAAGATCATGGAATGCAACCCCCCTTTAGAGCAGAATCACTTGATGTAGGTCACACAGAAATGCCTCGAGACTCATTTTGAATGTCTCTAGAGAAGGAGACTCCACCACTACCCTGGCAGCCTGCGACAGTGTTCAGTCACCCCCACGGTGAAAAAGCTTTTCCTTATGTTTACGCAGAATCTCCTATGCTCCAGCTTGCACCCACTGACTCTTCAGCTTGTCTCAATCCTCCTGATACTCACCCTTTACATATTTATAAACATTAATGAGGTTGCCCCTCAGTCTCCTCCAAGCTAAAGAAACCCAGCTTCCTCAGCCATTTCTCACACAGGAGATGTTCCACTCCCTTAAACATCTTTGTGGCTCTGTGCTGAACTTTTTCAAGCAGTTAACTGTCCTTTATGAATGTCCTTTATGCCCAGAACTGAAGGCAATATTCCAAATGCATCTTCACTAGGGCAGAGTAGAGGGCAGGGAGGGGGGTGTACTTCTCTTTACCTACTAGCCAGACCTCTTCTAGTGCACCCCACAATGTCACTTGTCCTCTGAATCGAGGCCTTCCACATCTGGCAAGAAGGTTCATAAAAACAAACCCTATTATTCCCACTGAACCAGAGCTAATGACAATTGTACTCGTGTGAGATTTCTGGAGCAGAGCCTTAAGGTTCAGTAAATTAAATGCAGAACAGCTCAAGTAACAGTCACCAATATAACTAAACTTTGCAGTTAATATTTTGAAGGTCTCCATTTTCAGCTGTTAACTGGTAACAATTAACTCGAGTTACAAGCAGTAGCTTTTGATTCTGGTAGAGCTTCATTCCACCCTTTTACCTTCTCCCTTTTGTCTCTGCTTCTTTGTCTATCATGTAGTTTGCACCTTCCCAATTGAAAACTTCGCTAAGCACTAACTTAAAGTTACAACACATAAAAGAACCGCAAAAGGCAATAACAATCCCCTTGGTTATTTTTTCCCGTTAAATAATCACAGTCCTTTTTCTTATAACCTTTACAGACTTAAAAATCTGCTACCTTATCTGTGTATAGGTAGAAGTAAATGAACAGATATATTGACCAATCAAAAAAATGGAAAGCAGTTATTATTTAAACACAAAGTACTCTCTGGATATAATTTACTCGCATAGCTATATGATTTTTCTCTGTTAAAATTGATTAAAATTTCTCTGAGATAAATACCTAATACTAGTCTTACTCTTTTTCTGTAACGTTTGTATATGGAAACTTTTACCTGGGTTTTAGATCCCCCTGATCTCTCTACCATTCAGGTTCTGGGGAAAGTACTCAAGGAGTAAAACCCCTAAGATGTGCTTTGGAATTTCCAACAGAAAATGTTTGCTGGAGCATCAGCTTATTTTTGTACTGAGGCAAGGTACTTGAGTGGTCAGAGAATCATGGCAACAAAATCTGAAAGTAAAGTATACTACTAGGAAATGAAGTGGCAGCTACCACCAAAGTCACTTTCTGCCTGGCTGATGCATCAAACCATATGGATCACAGGAACCTGGAAGATCATTTTTACAACAAGAGTCAGAAGCTTTAATTTCTCTGGTTTCTTGAGAATATTACTCAGGGAAGCACATGATAATAAAGCAAAAGATGTTTGAGATGAAGAAGACAATCTGGCCAGACCAATTTTTAAGTTAAAAAATATGCCTCTTTACTATAACCATAATATTTGTTGGCTGGAATGTGTTTCAGACATTGCTTCTGTGACATAAGAAACACTACTGCCATCTGGAGTTTATCATTGTATATTCCCTGCCCTGACATCCTCTTTCCCTGTGTATCTTCCATGGAACTAGTGCTAGTATTTATTTTATTTTTAAACACTCACTTTAAGAGACCAGTTCCTCTGTTGTAATGACAGACACTGTAATGATATTTATTCATTGTAATTTCAGTACCTGTTGTCATAGGCCACAAAAACTTCAATGGGATGTGTGTATCTTTCATTTTACATGTATCACACAAATTCCTTTTTGTCTGGTAAGTTTCATGAGCAAGACTCCATTTCTGTAAGAGCCTGGACCCCACATATGTCAAATATTCTTTTTCATGTCAAATTCTGATTCTTTTATTACACAATACTTTCTTCACCCAGATTATTATGGAGGTTATGCAAGGTGATAGCTCAAGTTTCAATGCTCTCTTGAGCATGGTCTTTCTGGAGCAGTAAGCAGTTCAAAGTAGTGAATAACACATTGCTTCTTACTCAGAATTCTTGGTCAACTGAACTATTCTTCACTCTAAGGCCAGTCAGCTCACAAGGAAACTTTGAATAATTACTGCAGATATGCCGTAGCTCCTCTCTCTAGTGTAGGTCTAGAGAGAAGGGCTGGAAGACACACCAGCATAAAACTTTCAAAAGGTTGTATGTGGTCCAACAAAATAGTTTTGATTTTAGAGAGATTCAATAGCAAAGCTAGCCCCTAAATTTAAGGTTTAAAATGGAAGATAAGTTAAAATTCTTAAGTAAAATAGTGAATAGATATTAAGGAACCATGAAGAAAATTAGGATTTTATTTTGTATATTATTTTGTTCTCAATTAGTTGCATTGATTTGGTCAGGTAATAAATAATATCTTTTTCACATAAGCTCTGTGATCCTCATTCGCTTTGTCAGTTCAACACACACTCACATAGAAATTAATTGCTTCTGCATTTTTGTTTTTTATAAAACACATTTTTATCACAATTTTCAGAAACTCAGTTTCAGCGATTCCTCTGAGACAGCTTGTCAAGGCAGTCAATTTAATCCTTTAGATTTTAGTCACCCGTTCTACTTGTACCTTCAGTTTAGCAGAGCATGCTTAGGCAACTTCTAAGAAATCGAGAACTCATCAATTTGTAAAATATTTGCCACTGTCTTTCAGTACATTTTGATGCAAAATAGTAAAACTAACAGTTTTTAAAAGTATACTTAGTTCTTTCAAATGGACTCAGTTTGTTGAATATTACTGTAACAGTTTATATGAGGATGTTGCTTTGGTTTAAGTTTTTAAACACATGTAGTTGCAAAGTGGGTGAATGTATACGCAGAATATGTATATGTTTCACTGCTTCTATGATATTTTTACTTCAATTTCTACTTTTACTGAAATATTGTAATCAAAATTTTATGGGGTGAAGTTTATAGGCTCAACTCTATCTCCATATTCTTCTTCATCCTTTTGTGTGCCAGTAAAGCTAGTTAGTGATATCCTAAAAACAATGATACAACCTAAGATGGTTGGAGCACTTGTGCAAACTCTACAGCACCTGCTTAATCTCATGGGTGAATTCATAGAATCATAGAATTAGCTGGGTTGGAAGGGACCTCAGAGATCATCAAGTCCAACCCTTGATCCAATACCGCTGCGGTTACCAGCCCGTGGCACTGAGTGCCACATCCAGTCTCTTTTTAAATGTCTCCAGGGACGGAGAATCCACTACTTCCCTGGGAAGCCCATTCCAATGCCTGATCACCCTCTCTGTAAAGAAATTCTTTCTAATATCCAACCTAAACCTCCCCTGGCACAACTTAAGACTGTGTCCTCTTGTCTTGTTGAAAGTCATCTGGGAAAAGAGACCAACCCCCACCTGGCTACACCCTCCTTTCAGGGAGTTGTAGAGAGTGATGAGGTCTCCCCTGAGCCTCCTCTTCCCCAGGCTGAACAGCCCCAGCTCCCTCAGCCTCTCCTCATAGGATCTGTGCTCGAGTCCCTTCACCAGCCTCCTTTGGTTGCCCTCCTTTGGACCTGCTCATTGATTGAGAATGTTTTGCATTTTACTGGCATGAGCTCTTAATGCATAATGATGCACACGAATGCATATCTATTTCATTGTCATGTCTGGCATTCATTCTGTCAGTTATGCCTGTGTTTTAGTCTCCCTTTTCTCCCACAGATTCTCCATGTCTCTATTGGCATCCTGATACAACAGCTCACTTCAGCTTCTGGCTTGCAAAATGTCTTCATTTTTTGTTCAAAAATCTCCAGGCTCTCCCGTCTCAAATTTATGTGCGAGTGACTCAGTAATAAACACCCCACTAATCTGAAATTGAGTCGTTGTGTCTTTTAATGACAAAACCAAAAAGCTGTCTGAAGGCATGGCTGCAAGCCTTTATCTCTTCACCTTCATTGTCTCTGTACAGTTTATTGTCCTAATTCATTCTGTCACATCTAAAGCTAGAAGGTAAGTTGCGGGAGATCAGTGGACAACACGTAGATTAATGTTATCAAAGTTCATTGAGAGTAGCTGCAGCCTTTTTATACACATTCAGGCTGGTCACACAGTTTAAATATATTGCTGATTGGTCCAACACATTTTCCATATACCAGAAGGCATTATCTAATTGGTTGAATACAGCTGTTCACATGCTGTCCATGCGATGCTCAGTTCCTGCTTCACATCCTGTTATTCTTCTTTTTTGCTGCCAGCTTCTTTGTTCTTCTGCACGTAGCTGACCTCAAGTAACCTTGTAGCCTCAAAGCCCTTAGCTCACTCGGGCTAAGTAGTCAGGATTGCTCACATGTCCATTTTCTTCCAAATACTGCTCCACAGGAAGTTATCTCAGGGGTGGGTAATACATTCCCTTCTGTTCCATAAAGGGCCTACAACAGTTTTGGGAAGTGTTAAAAAATTAATTAATACCAAAAATGCACTAAAATAGTGAATGATAAACAAGCCTGGTAATTCTTTCCCTGTGTCAGTTTTGTGTTAATTCTTCCCACTAAATTCTGTGACCCTTTCAGATAAAAAAAATCCCATTTCTCTGTGTATAAACAGTTTTTATTCTGCTCCTGCTAATGTTACCATCCCATCTGAGGTAGTTTCTTTCAGCTGTTTGACTTACATACATGGAAGCTAAGAAACTGTTAGTACTCAATTTCTAATGCAGCTTTAACAGTCCAAAAATCTTCATTCTGCCGTGCAAACACAGTACTCTTAGATTTTTGGTCTGATGATACGTTGATGAGTAGAATATACACGCAAATCAAACAAAGACCAATTTTTGGACCATTTTTTGAGCCTGCACGGAATTTCAAGTACTCTTGAAGTACAACTTTTCTTACCACTGCTTTCAAATTAATACATGTGCAAATTAAGATACAAATAAATCAAGATACAGTTTATGAACACAAATTTAGCATGGAGTGATTTAGCTAAAATCAAGGCAGTCACTTAAAATCCTGAAACATTCTGCTGTTCTAGGAATGTATTTTCAAATATGTTTCATATATCACCCATAGCATATTGATTATTGCAATTGAGTTAAGAGTAGGAGTTACTGGAATGCCACTTGTACATCTAAGGTAATTCAATACAGTTAGATGAGCTGGAACTAATCTGTATAATTCACATGATAGGATATCACTAGAACAGGTTTATTTGGTACTCTAATGTCTTTGCAAAGATTTTTTCATGCAACAGTGTTTTTGCATTTGAGCCCAAAGATTACACATCATAGTTATGAAATCTTTTCAGCTTCAGAAATATTAGCATTGTTTGTATATATGTGTTTCTTTCAATTGCTACAACTGGAATTTACTTATAACATTTATTAAAAAATAAATTGCCCAGAGGATGTGACCACATAGTTTCTGAATAAAGTGAGTAGAAGCCCCAGAAAATAATGGTTTATATTGGAAACACTGATTTAACCTTTAACTACAGAGGCACAAACTGTTACTTCAGTAATTACTGGTCAACCTCAGTCTTTCCTAACTAGAGTTTTCCTCTGGTGGTATATATTTAAGTCTAACACTTATTGCTTCTTCTACAATATACGATTACAATAAAACCAGGGTAAGTTAAATGCAGTTGTATCTGGCTACATACAACAATTGGATAGAATTTGGTGAATTATCAAATGAACCTCTTCCCAAAACCCATGATGTACATCAACTTGATACTTCCTCATCGCCAGCACAGTGTCATAACATAAGAAATGCATTAAACATTCACCAAAGTATGAATTCATCAAAATAACAAAGCAAATCTGTAGCTCAACTGAACATGTATCTCCTTCATCCTAGGTCAACTCCAAAGTATTTTCCTTCTGCAAGAAATTTCAGAATTCTTTTAAAGAATAAGAATTGTGTCAAAATCAAGTAATAACATAAACAGTACAGAACAAAAAATCAGCATCAGATATTCAGTGATTAAATTCTTTGCTTCTGAGAATTTCTAAAATGAAAGTCTTCAGGATATCATTGCAATAAAGCCAAATATTACCAGGTAGTTAGGGGTAACAACAGCTATTATGATTACTCAAAAATTTCAATCATTAATCACTGGTTTTTTTACTTATTTATAACTATGCTGGGCTATTTCCCTGCCTCAGGGTTAACCTTTCAACTAGATTGGTTCAGTAATTTCCAAGAAGAGGCGTAATTTGCCCTTGATTTTTTATATGCAGGAAGATATAGTCATTATTTGTATGATCACAAACCATTTAATACTAAGGACCCTTGACTCATTAGGGTAAAAGGATGGCCAGTATTTCTTAGGAGAGCAGCCAGTTCTTTTTACCCTCTTTATTATTCACTGTACATCTCCAGACTTTATTTTCTGAACACTGGAACTGGAAGAGAACATTTGAGCCTAAGAGAACTACTCTCAAAAATTTTAAACAGTGACTTATCAGATAACTGCTGTGAGTGAAGACACTGTTATTTTCATTTTGCTGATTCACAGAGGTTAGGATTAAAAAATATATATTACCAGTTATTTTCAGCCACTGAGATCAGATGGGCTTTGGAGATACCAGGGCAGACATTCAAATGCTTTTTCAAAATGGAAATTTAAACAACATTTTGAATGAAGATTATGAAATATATTCATACCCCATTTTAAAAAAAATGTTTGAAAATACAAGTTAAAAAAGGGCAAGGGAATACATTTTAAAAGATTGAGTGAAAATGAAAGGAAATATAATATAAAGCCTTGATTTACTTCTGTTAGTTGTTCAGTTATCTGACTGGGAACACAAAAAAACCACCTCTACATGTTTTGGCTTAGGAGAAATCAGAACTTCAGGGCACAGAACCCCCTCCTTCCTGTGTGGAAGCATCAGGGCTTCATCTAGTGTTCACAAAGAAAATTACAGTTAAGAAGAATAAAACCTAAGCCAATACATTACACACAGCAATAATATTAGTGCAGAGAATTTCCTTTAGAGCATTATCAGGAACAATGTCCCATATTCTTTATGAAGTTCAGAATGCTGGTTACATACATTATCCACGGTATTACCCGTTCTATAAAATATCCTGATAGAGTGCCTTGGCCTATATATCATATGCATCTAGTCAAAACCGCCCCAAGTTTTGTGAAAGTTGCTTTGATTTTTAAATTGCTTTTAAATCTTTTTAAATCAGTGTTATGTTTGTAATTTATAAATCCATTCAGGTCTGAGGGAAGTTTCACTGGGTATTAATTCTCAGTTTAACACAGTTATAACTAACAATTCAAATGACTTGAGTGGTCATTCGGGCAACATATCCAGGGATAAGATACATCACATGCCCTACATATAGAGTAATATAAAAATTTTTAACCATCTAATTGTTTCAAAAGAGCTTAAGAAGATACTGATCTGCTCCTGATTATACTATTCAGGTCTAGGCTAATTAAGAAACCAAGGAGAAACTTTTCATGAACTAGCTTAGACTAATCCTAAGATGGTACAAAATGTACTCCATGCTGTTTAGAAATGCAAAATCTAAACTGTGACAAATAAACTTTTTTTGGAATGGCTAACAATGTGCAGCAAACAGTACAAGATTCTTGTGTCTTCCTGCAAGTTGCTGATCATAAAAAGGTCTGTAAAAGCCTAGTGCCTTTTCAAAGCAGACCAGGAGATTGTTTTCTATGTAGAAGAAGGTCAAGATTTTAAGAAAGAAATATGGTTAAGCTCCTTAACCATACATGTCTCATGACATGTATCAGAGGCCTTAGACAATCTAAATTGAGGACTGCATGGAAACACAAAAACATGTTTCCATGTTTCCAATAATAGGGATGTTAGACAAGTTACAATTTCTGGTATCCCCAGTTCTAGAATAATTTCTTCCTGATGACTGTGAAATTTTTGTTACCAGTATACACTGAAAAACTTTTCAACATGCTTTTACTATAAATGTATGCTCCCAAACCACTAGCACTCAGATTTTTTTATTTTATTTCTATCCTTGTTTTACTCTCAGTACTAGCAAGGATTCTGTCACTTCATCAGCATCCCTAGAAAGGATGTCCCTGGAAAGTGTGGAAGGGATGTCTTTCTCAGAGATGTCCTAGTCTCCAGAATAAAAATAAACCATAAACCAATCTGTATCTGCTACACTGTTTTCTCTTAAAATAACTGTACTGCAGTTAAAGAATCACCCATCTGCACTCTTTACATCTCTGCCACCAAAATGCAAATATGATCATGAACACTGGTGTCACACATTGGAAGTAGTCATACACTCCTGAGCAAGTGCACTGTAAGCCAGAATGTTATGGGTTTTTAATATTTTGCTTTGAGGGTGAGTATTAAATTGCACAAGCAAAAACTAAATTACGTTTTAAATAGTAAAAGTGGTTATTTTACTACTCTTTTCAACAGGGATCTAAAAATATTCCTAAAAATATGGCTTTATAGTGTGAAGGAAACTTCAACAGCAAAGAAAATTAATATAAATAATCCTATGAGAATTCCTCAAACCCCAACATTTCAGATATAAGCCTGACAAGGAATTCAAGCTGCTTAACAAAATCATAGTTCAATGAAGCTTGATTCAACAGATCACTCAGTAGTACAGAAACAATAACCATGGAGACTACTTGTAAAACATTAAACTATATATAGTTTTTCTCTTCATCAAACATTCAATACTATGAGTTGTCCTGTCAGCTTTTATGAAGCATCTATTAATTAGCAGCAGAAACAAGAATACAGTTTGAGTCATTAGGAACTATTCCTGTGATCTGCAAAAAAGCAGAGCCTGGAGTTGATTCTAACAATCTTCTCCAGACCTCCTAGGTTTTAACAGAAAAATGGACAAGCACAGAAAAGCTGCAAAATAATTTAAAATCCAGTACGAGTTCTTGACAATGGTTGCTTGCTATTTACTCTGCAATATTTCTGAAGCAGTAACAGGGTTAATGAAAACATAAAACATATGCAAATGAAGAAGGAATGGGGGAAATGCAAGGAAGTGTCCAATTGTAATTAAAATTACTTAATATTTTGACACTGTACTATATATGCTCTTTAAAACCCCAGAATTAAAATCTTAATTTTTACACATTTTATCACCCTTTTGTTTTAAGCTTAAAATGGAGTATTTATATTAGTCTTCTCCATGTTATCCTCAGATTTTTCCCCTCAAGCTTGAACAAGCTGTATGTGCTGTGCACCTGAACTGTCAACTTGTTACCCTACTACTCTACACATCCTTCATTATTAACTCCAGAATCCTTTAGAGTATCATAAGAAACTCCTCATTAAATTTTTAGCCTTATTTTAATTTCTTCTTATTAACCTTTTTTATGTATTTGAAGTATTAAGATTTTATTTTGTCCAATTGTCTACTTGTTCTTGTTTGTATTTGTTTTATATAGCTTACCAATTTTTTCTTATATTCATGGATGATTTCTTTTTTTATTGCCACAAAAAAATGCTGTGTTGTCAGACAACTGATTTGAATTGCCCTTTTAAAACCTGATTACTGGAACATATTATCTTAGCATCCTGGTGCCCAGCTTAAAAGATTTACAAGGGACCTGTCATTAGTGGGAAGGTCTATTACCTGTTTCAAAAAAAAAACCCAACAAAGCAATTTAAGCAATCTGAATTTAGGTATACAAAGTGGAGATATTCATGGTACCCTTTTTTATTCTGACTCATAGTGATAAATTAAAACAGACAGCTATAATCATAGAATTGCTCAGTCTGAAAAGACCTTCAAGATCATTGAGTCCAGCCTCATCCTAACCCTATTACCCTATTTCTGATGACCCACCACTAAAGCGTGTCCCCAAGCACCAGATCCAGACCACATCCTTCTTTGGAAATTACATAGAAAACTGTACAAGGTACAAATTCTGCAAGTGATGGTGCTAAATTTTATGTTACCAACGCATATACAATTGGAGTATCCAGAAAGAATCCTAGTCAAAATATGCACAAACTATTTTCTGCAATTTATATTGGACTGCCATAGCTGAGCTGTGCTGAATACAAAAAAAATAAATGTCTACATAGATATGTTGGTCCACTAAATGTAGTTTCTCTTCTGACAAGATGATAATTTAAAAATTCTGAACACTAGAAAAGTAGTCCGGAGAATGTCTGATACTTTGTTTAAAAGGTTACTTATTTCTCAGTATAACATGGTAAGTGGTTCTACTGTAGGCAGTGGAGTTTCTCATTCTGTTTGCATTTTAGCTGTCATGTTTAACAAAGATGTAACGATTTTCCTAATGCTTTTCTAAAACATACTATGATTTAGAGCAACAAACATCACAAAATTGCTGTATGATATTTCTTTCCACAATTATTATACTTTTTTATCATTTCTGCCATGAAAATGCAGGACTAAACCCAGATATTTTAAATTATTGATTTTGTTAAGCAGGATAAAATACCACAGAGAGAAAAATGTAAAAGGAAATTTTATGTACACGCATCCTCTGTTAGATGGGCCTGATAATTGTTTTTTTTACAGAATTTGTAAAGGGCTGTGGACGCGAACAGTAAACTTTAATGCATCTATCAAATAGATACAACTAAAGTACAATATATAATAAATGAATATTTTAAACTCTTGGATCTTGAACACTCAACCAAGTTAAAGATGTATGGTCTTCAACCTCACTTTCTCCCCCAAGCCCCTGAAGAAATTAGCATAGTGTAAACTCCTACTCGATGGGCAACCCAGGGAGACTCCGACTGGACTCCTTCAGAGGTGCAGTTAGATCCATTCCCCTTCTCAAATTTTCCCCTCTCAGTGAGGGTTGTAATGGCACAGGTAGAGGTAACCTTTTCTAACTGCCCCTGGCCCAGGGTTAATCCTCTCTTTATTCATCTCTTTTAGCAACTCATTCAGCAAGATTAACCTCTTGAATTCTCTGTGTAGTACTCTAAGACCATTACCCAGGAAGCTTATACAAAATAAAACTGTACTTAAAATTTGGCAAGATTACAATGCTTGTCAAGGATCACACAAAAATATTACTCTCAAGGCAATGGGTTATGACTAGCAGAACTTAGCAAAGTAGTACTCTCAACCCAACAGGTTGCAACCAACAGAACTTAGCATCTTAAGAAATGGTGTTACCCTTATGTATCAAGAATAAGGTTAGAAAAGACTGACAGACAGACAGACAGAAAGAGAGAGAAAGCAATGATGAAAGAGATGAAGAAAGACTGGGATCACCACCTTTGGGTCCAGCAACCTAGCTGAACATCACCATGACCTCGTGGTCTTTGGATGGCTGGCACATGGACTCAGCATTTTGAAACTACCCCTTTTTTGGTACCTGGGCCCACCTCCCCTAGGTGAGGCTCATCCTACTTTGCACAGACTCAATATTGAGTTCAAGAATGTTCTGGAAATAAGTTAGTGGGTCATAGGGGTCTAGGTGGTCACTTCATCTCCCACCATTGGGTTGACCAGACAAGGAGCCTTTCTGTACGTGTTTCCTGCCCAGGGGCCTTACACAGGATTTTCTCAAGAAGATGCTTTGACTTGGCAGGACTCTGCTGATCACTCTTCCTTACAAATAAAGATAGTGACCTGCTTCATTCAGGGCTCTCCTTGCAAGAGCAGTGTTCAGGTGCTTATTGAAGGAGGACCCCACCAGAACACAACGTCCAGTTTTTCAGGGCAGCTGTTGTGAGGCAGTACAGCCTATTGTCTCTACATATAGCAATGGACAGGTTTTTTCAGTTTAAAATACATCTTCATCATTTTTGTATTAACAATCACTTGCAGGTCTACAGACCAATAGACCTAAGTAAAATAAATCTGAAGAAAATATTAATGAAACACATTAAAGAACTTGACGAATAATCCAAATTACCAAGTAATCCAAAATAGCAATAATGTTAATTTATGAAAGAACATCAAAACTATTAAAATGAGTATTTTTAAAATTAACATACATGCTTCAATAGACAAATCACAAGCAGCCTTAGAACAAGGATCTCATTTTTTCCTTTAAAATTTGTGGTACACAAACCTTAAAAAGATACTTAGTAATCAGAATTTTTCTCAACCCGTGTTCTACAAAAGCTAGAACAAAGTCACACAAAAGAGAAGTCTTGGATAATGTAAGAATAAAACAGGTGTCTTTGCTTCTTGCCACATTTTCTCCACTAGCTCCATATGTCAACAAGGTGCCAAAGCATTGAAAAAAATTACAAATGTGAAAGAATTTAACTCTCAGAAAAAAACTTTGTTTAAGTTTCATGGAAATTTTGGCCTCAGTCTCCTGTTATTTGAAACAAGACATACATCTGTTGTCACATTTCTGCAACATTCTGTGCATGTCATAATTTCAATTGGAAAGCTCTGTCATCTGGATACGTATTTCAAAAAGAACTACATGATAATTTTTTTCCTAAGGTCAATAGGATACTTCTGAAATAAATATTTATTTGTGCTGATAATTCCATTGACAGAAAAGTATATGCCATAGCATATGGTATAGCTTGGACAAATCTGTAAAATTATTTATTCTCAAAGTAACTTGGAAAGAGAGTTTATTTAATGTAAACAACTCTCCTCAAATATGCAAATATTAAACTATCTGTTTGTCTTTGAAGTCTTAACATCATCATGGTCAATAAAGTCAAAGGCTTACAGATGGATCTAACAGTAATAATCTAACAATTTGAGTTCTCTCAGCAGCCTGCTCTCTATCAGCACAATTCCCTCAGCCTCTCCTCACAGGATTTGTTCTCCAGACCCTTCACCAGCTCAGTTGCCCTTCTCTGAACTCACTCCAGAAACTCAACATCCTTCTCGTAGTTAGGGGTCCAGAACTGAACACAGTACTCCAGGTCCGGCCTCAGAAGTGCCACAGGGGCAGGGCACTATCACTTCCCTTCTCCTGCTGGCCACACTATTCCTGATGCAGGTTAGGATGCTGTCGGCTTTCTTGGTCACCTGGTCACACTGCTGGATCATATTCAGCCAGGTGTCGACCAGCACCCTCAGGTCCTTTTCTGCTTGGCAGCTTTTCAGCCACTCTTTCCCAAGCATTGCATGATGTTATTGAGACCAAAGTGAAGGATCCAGCACTTGGCCTTGTTAAACCTCAACTTATTGGCCTTGGCCCATTGATCCAACCTGACCAGGTCCCTCTGCAGACCCTTCTTACCCTCGAGCATATCAACATTCCCACCCAGCTTGGTGTCATCTGCAAACTTGCTGAGGAAGGACTCAATCCCCTCATCTAGATTATTGATGAAGATATTGAACAAGACAAGACCCAACACTGAGCCCTGGGGAACACCACTGGTGACTGGCCACCAACTGCTTTGACTACAACTCTCTAGGCCCATCCATCTAGCTAGTTTTTAACCCAGTGAAGAGTACACCTCTCTATGCCATGAGCCTCCAGCTTCTCTAACAGAATGCTGTGGGATGTTGTGAAAGGCTTTACTTAAGCCCAGGCAGACAACACCCACAGCCTTTCCCTCATTCACTCCGTGAGTCACCTGTAATAGAAGGAGATCAAGTCAGCCAAGTAGGACCTGCTTTTCCTGAACTCATGCTGGCTGGGCCTGATCCCCTGGTTGTCCTGTACTTGCCATGTGCGTGCACACACGATGAACCTCTCCATAATTTTTAGATCATGTAGAAATACTCTGAGAACTGAAAGAGAAGCCTTCTTAAATTAATATAGCTAAGATTATCAGAAAAAGTATTTTTTCACTGTTTGTGTGGGGTTTGTGTTACCTGAAATATATCTTATGCCTACCCCTTACTAATCCATATATATTTATAGAATTAAATTTTCTTGTTATCATCTGAGACAAAAGAAAAATTACATAAAAAGCAAGTCGAAATCTGTGCAACTATGGTAGGGGAAGTATAGACAAGCAACTGCCAAATATAAACAAAAAAACCAGCTTCAGGGATAAGACTGAAGCGTTTTTACTTAACATTACAACAACTGAAATAAGAGAATTTCAGAGCAGAAAATTATTAGAAGTTATTTAAAAATTAGAGAGGGGTATTCTGTAGGAAACTTGTTTATCCAAGTAATTTTATATGAGCTTATATATATATGTAGTGTAGTGAGAACATAAGGAGAGAAGGGGAGGGTTGTAACAGAACCTAAAAAATCTGAAAGGCAATTAAACATTGCCCTATTTGCCTCACTTGCAATATCAAAAAAGTCACCTGCCCTAGTTTTGGTTTTGTTTTGTTTGTTTTTTTTTGAAGGCTCCTTCAGTTCATACATTAAAGGTACTCCTTGAAGGAGCAGGAAAATATGCCCCAGACATAAGAAAATTTGCCAAGTCTGACAGATTGCCTTGCTATGGGTAAGATTCCTGCATGCTTCTCAGTCCATGTCTGCCAACGCTGTGTCTGGGCATTCCTAGGCCATGTTAGAACATTTTCAACTAGTTGAGACAATTCAGTACACACCTTGATCTAGGCTTAACAGTGATGAGTAAGCACAGGTATGCTTTCTTTGATGAACTCAAATATAAAGTACACAGTGTGAATTTTCAGTCCAGACAAGGCATAACAAAAGTTACTTTTACAGTCTTCTTTAGTCTAGTTATGGGACTGAGCCAGCAGAAGACATTAGAAGAACAGTCATAAGGCAAGGGTCATCAATCAGCATGTTGACATGGAAACTTACTGTTGCACCAAATAAGATTGTTACCTTACCAGAGGGGTCAAGACAGCTATTTTACTGTCCTTGCATTTGTAAAGCTATGCCACTGTGTAAACACTGGAGAACCTACACAAATATTAACTTTTTATTTTATTTTTTCTAGTCTCTCCACTCATTTAATGTACAAAATATAATGTAAGTAGGGGTTATCAAATATAACCAGAAATACTTTCCAGCTCCTATGCTCCACCAAAGTTGCCAGCTTAAGGAAAGAGAGAAGATGCTCAGAGGCATGAGCCACAATGTTCAGTAACATGTTTAGAAAATTAAAAAATAGAGGAAAAATAATTCAACTCTCATGCTGATGCATAGGCTTATGAACATTACTGCTGTTCTCTTCACAAAGTTCTACTTTACATTTTGGGAAAGTGATCATAGTACATTGTGTTACCAGATTCTTGTTTCCCAAAAGCTAAAACATCTCTCTTTCTTCCTCACTGCTCCCAACTGGAAAAAAAGTGAAAAAACAACATTACTGTCATCACCAGGTCGAAACAAAGGTTAGAAAAGACACAGTACCAAAAAACATTGGAAGCGCAGTTCCACAAGGAAAATAATTTTTTCAAGAATTTATTTATGTGTTAAAATGTTTGAGATTGAAGGGCCCTGATTACAAAATATCACCCAAGTCCACTTGTCTGAATTTATCTACAGACACTGAAACCAGTTAGCATGAGAAATGCTAAACTACTGAAGTAAAAATCTAGTCCCTCTTCTGTTTTCTCTGATGAAATATACTGTTTAAGAAAAATCAACCTTTAGGAAGAAAAGTACTGTGTTTATTCCAGGGATTTTATCTCAGGGCTATTATAAGTCAGAAACTACACTGAGACTTGGATACCAGATAATTCTATACTGCATATATATACATGTGAGATTAAATTCCAGAATTCCAACTCTTTCCTATTTAGCATATTGTGGACTAACACAACCGACTGGAATTCTTTAATGAATAGAGATTTTCCCACATATTCATCAAAATCATTCCTGGAAGTCATTCCACTTCCACAAAACCCCCAGTAAACCCAGGCAGAACTCCTTCAGAAACTCCTCTGTCAGGCATGACTTCATTTTTCCTTGACAGATGACCTACATGTTGGGCAAGCTAAGCTAGGACCCCTTAAATCTGAGAACCAGTACTTTCAGGCTTTCTTGAAATAGACATTTCCTTCATCAGAAATGTTTTTAAAATCTTCAAATACATTTTTCTGATGGATTTGATCCAAACCTGCTTCCTGTTCATTGTGGCCTGGGACATCCTAGTCTCAGGTGTCTACTGAGGACTATGATGGCTCAGCTATGTTTGGTCCATGGTTTATAACATGTCAAAATAGTACACTTCCCATTTTCCCTCCTGTCCACTTCCCACAAGGCCAAGATAATTATGTAAATTGTCATCTGGCTGTCATGCCACTCTTACATATTTCCAGTGTCACACGGCAGCTAATCTTTGCCGGGCTTTTCTCTGTCCCCCCTTTGCCTTTTTCTGCGTTGTTTTCTGATCCTGAAACTTCAACAGGAGTTCAGCCCCTCCCTATATCATCAGACTTGCATCCAAGTCTTGCAGCATCAAGGGTCTGTTTCTCAGTAAAATAAATGTTTACACAGCTTTCCTTGCTCTAAACAACCCAAGCACTTTTTAGACTTTGTTGGAAGCAGTTCTCATCTGATCATTTATCCCTCTGATGGAAAGAGCTGGGGATTAGTTATATCTGAATCTGATTTCAGTGTTATGAAATAAGTCAGTTACCTGCCAGCTTTTTTTAACCAGCAGTGAAAGAACTAAACATCTAAATAAGTTCATTGGATCAAGTTGTTTGTGAGCATTGAATGGGGAGGAAGAAATGACAGAAACTGGTTTCCATACTTATTTTTAAAATTCAAAAGAGTTACAAGCTGAAAACAAAATAAGTTCACAGAGCTGCATTCAACAGAAAAATACATAAACTGGTCATCAGCTCATATTCCTGTGGATTAAAAGGTCTAATTATTCTAGGAATGAAAAGCATGTAAGTGACACCTT
This sequence comes from Florisuga fusca, assembly GCA_038090715.1. Taxonomy (NCBI): domain Eukaryota; kingdom Metazoa; phylum Chordata; class Aves; order Apodiformes; family Trochilidae; genus Florisuga; species Florisuga fusca. The sequence continues at coordinate 44,268,398 of JAAWXA010000002.1, read as the reverse complement.
ACTGTTAAAAGTGATGTGCTTGTTTACAGTACTGTATCAAGCCATACTAAACTGAGATGTCTTAAATCACCAAACACCTCTGCAATCTTACCACATAAACACACATTCTCACTGCATTTGTTAGTGTTTAAAAGTATATATGCTTAATACTATTACATTTCCTAGCACATCTATGTTCTTATTTACATAAATACATTTTTATATGTATCTCGAGGACTTTTTTTTCTAAGATTAATTTTGCAAAAAATATAAGGAAAATTAAAATGTATCTCATCTTATTATTTATTTTATGCTGAAAAGTGACGGAGACACTTTAGAATTTTTCCTAATAAAATATTGTTTTCTCTGTATTACTTTGATAAAGATCACTATTTTATTTTAGTATGAGTTCCTCTGTTGAAAATAATTCTGGTCCTAATGAATACCACAGTCAACCCACCTTTCTTACTTAAGCTTTTGTCACAGACAATAGTGGAAAGCCTTAAGGTTGCTTAAAGGATCTCTGACAGGATTTCAAAAATGGGTGATTTTTAACATAGATTTATGAAAGTGCAACTTAACAGTTCGATGGCAAGGTTCACTCTATTATTGACTATATGAAAGGGATGTGTAACCATCAGCAGCGAATGAGAGAGAGAGATCTTACACAGAGATCAGGAGAAATAATTTATACAGAGACAGCAGAGACTGAGTGAGGACTGGAGTTGATTTGGAGGGTTGGAGTGATTCACACATGGATCAGGGGAAAGAATGAAGAAGACCCTCCCCCAGGTTAACTTGTTAATGTTACATTTTCTTTTAAGAATCTCAGTTCTTTAGCAGACTACTGTCTTCAGTGATGGAACCATAGGATAAAAAATGTAGATACCAATAGCATAACTAGAGGAGTCCAGGGCTCTTTACCTGTTAGCTTTTGAAGCATAATACCAGAAAGGCCGTATAAAGGATCTCTTCCACTTCTGGGTTAAGCCTTTTTGTCATTCTAGGAGTCTGCAGAAGGCAGAAGGTGGATCTTTGCCAGATTTTTTTGGATCATAATATAGATGTAATTGCACCACCTGCACCAGATATGATGTTCAGTCTAAAACCAAGCATACAAAGTTTAAAAATCTAGCAGCATTCAAAGATATGCAAATTTGAGGAGTTTGTCATACATTCTTGATAATGACTAATTATTCTAGTTCAGCATTATCAAGTGAAGTGTTTTCTTAATCAGTAAATTTCACATTAACTGTGCTTTACCTCTGAATATGTGTTGAAGCATTTATTATACTCTTCACAAACACATAACTATCATTATCTTGAAGTGGACAGTTATTTGTGTGACAGATAGTTTTTTGAATTGCAGAACAAAGTGTGTTTGGCCTTGCTGAGGATCCAGTATCTTCTTACCACAAAAAATAAAATTTGCAACAGTTTTGTCTAAAATGACAATACTGGTGTATTTAAAAAAAATAGTAATAATAATAATTTAAAAAAAATTAAATAGCCTGATGCTGATGCTTTGGCAAAGGTCCTGCCAGAGGACTTAACTATAAAAAAACCCCCAAACTAAATGGTTTTACTCAACATTTCTGGTAATCAGGTTTTGGGGTTAAAAAGGACTTAGAAAGATCCATGGCACTTACAAAAAACAAAACTTGCATCAGTACAGGTTCAGAGCGGATCTGCTGGAGAGCTGCCCTGAGGAGAAGGATCTTGGAGTTCTGGTAGACAGTAAATTAACCATGAGCCAGCATTTTGTCCTTGTGGCCAAGAAGGCCAATGGCATCCTTTGATGCATTAACAAGATTGTGGCCAGTAGGCCAAAGGAGGTCATCCTCCCCATTTATTCTGCTCTAGTGAGGCCACATCTGGGAATATTATGTCCAGTCCTAGGGTCCCCAGTTCAAGAGAGAGAGTAAACTACTGGAAGAAGTCCAGCAGAAGGCAACAAAGATGACTGAGGAACTGGAGCATCTCTAATATAAGGAAAAGTTGAGAGAGCTGGGATTGTTTAGCCTGGAGAGAAGACTGAGAGGAGACTTTATTTATGTCTATAAATATCTAAAGGGGGGATGCAAGGAGGATGGAGTCAGACTCTTTTCAGTAGTGCCCAGTGGACAAGGGGTAATGGTCACAAGCAGGAACACAGGAAGTGCTATCTATACATGAGAAAAAAATTCTTTATTCTAAGGGTAACAGAGCACTGGAACAGGATGAACAGAGAAGTTGCAGAACCTCCTTCCCTGAAGGCATTCAAAATCCACCTGGATGCAATTATGTGTAAAGTCCTTCAGGCAATTCTGCTTTAGCACTGGGCTTGGACTGGATGGTCCCTTCCAACTTTGATGATTCTGTGATTCTGTGAATGCAAAACAAGTAAGAAGAGTGGGAAGAAAGAAGACTCTTCTTTGAACCTTGGGAGTTAAGAAAGACTTACTTGGATTAATTAGGTGACATTGTGATGAATTATGACAACAGTGACTTGAGACAAAGATTTGGAAGATGGGGAGAAAGGAGTAGGTCATAGTGACTTGCTAAGACTCATTGAAATTGAATTGCATTTTTCTCCCTAATTTCCCATTTTTCAGTCTTCCAACATAGACATTTTTGAACAAGTTCAAAACTATGAAAAGGAAAGCCTTCCTATTCTGTTTAGAATCCTGGAAAACAGGAAAGCCATCTATAGCACAGTCTCTGATTCCTTACATCTGCTGTTACCTCTCCGATTTTTTCCTCAAGAATTTATGTGATTTGCCTTCCAAAAATTACAAGCAACTTTCTTGAAAAGCACTTGATACAAATCAGTGAGGCTGTAGTAGCTTTCCCTCCTTCCCATCTGTCCACAGGATCCGAGGCACCTGTGGGCATGTGTAGGAGACAGAGCTGAAGAAATTGGCTCATTCAGCCATACAGAGGCAGAGTACACTTACACAGCAAGGTGCTATAGCATAGTTCATTGAGCAGTTTAAGCTAAAGCCCCATTTTCATCCATACTTTCAGGCAGTGCTGGGCAAGAAAGGTGCCTTCCTTAGCACTCATCATATCCTTGATTCCAGTCTGCACAAGCTGAAGGTATTACATAATGGCATGATGAAATAGGTCAAAATTAAAACTTACGAGGAGGACTGCTTCTTTTGCACTGGTATCCTGAATTGGTTTTGAATGCAGTTTTTCTCATTTCCAGCTAGTGAAACATGACTACTCTAAACAGTTTGATTATGTCTTGATTAACTTCTCAAAAAATGGTTTCTGATTCCAAATGTGTGATGAAGTTGAATTACATGCACCCATATATAGTGGACAAAACCACAGGATTAAGCTGTGGGGGAAACTCAATGTTAGATTTTGAAGTTAGAACAAGAACTATGAACTCTGTGATATTTCATTATAGTATTTTGCAAAACTAGCATTGCATCATTTTATAACATTTTAAAAGTAGGTATATACTTGGTTCTTGAACTTCCTTTCATGTCCTTCACATTGGGACATTAAAACATGCTGTGAATAAACTGTACACTGATATAGTCCTTAAATGAGGCTTGAGGACCTTCACAGATGGAAATAAATTGTTACCAGATTGCAAAGATGATCTCAACAGTGGATGTGTTTCCTGCTGTTTGCTTGGAATATTCTTGGCGGTGACTCTGGATCATTCTAATCCTGGCAAAGCTAAAAAAATAAATTAAAATATGCCTATTGTTTTGCCTGATTTTATAAAGTGAGAATGCAATCTCTTTTGAATGCTGTGAATTATACTAAGTCTAATTAAGTTTAATTGATTGTAATACTACTTATGTACACTATAATTAGAGGCAGCCTTATTATAGCACTGCATTGGGACACATGAGACCTGAGGCTCTACTAACACTTCTTGAGGGCAAGATTTGTTTCACAGTGACGTGGTTTAAGAGTTCTTACATATAGGACAATCTTGATTTCATTAGGAGCCTTTAAATGCTTCTGAAAAAGCAGACAATAAAAAAAAAATATCACATGTTTTCCATAATTTGGTGGCATTGCATGATGCTCTGGTTTAGTGAAAAAAAAAAAAAAAATGTCGTCTATCTATGGGAATATATTACCTCTGACACTGGTGTCAAAAAAGGCAGGTGAGCATGATGAGTGGAAGGGGATGTTTACTGAACTTATCTTGGGGTCAAGAAGAATTGATCTGAAGATGCTGATGACTCTTATCTTTAGCATTCAGTAATGTAGGCAATAAAAACAAATGCCTAATTTAACTTCTTGTGAACTTACCTCATTAAATACCCCCCCTTAGGCTGGAAAGACTCTCCCCTCACAAAAGACCCCTACTCTCTGAGCATGCAAGGTGAAAAATAGAAGTGCTGTTGCTTGAGGTGGAAGCAAAGAACTAGTTAACTAACCATGTAGACAAATTATATTGGTATAAAAGGTAATGTTGCACTTTTTGGTGTATGGAAAAAAACCTGTGTTATGGGTAAGGTGTGATACTTTTGTGGATTTACCACCTTTAGCACCCCTTTCTTTGCAGAACTGGAATTAAAAAACACCTCCAGGTGTGAAATGAAGTTGCATTCTCTGAACATTTGATATTGGAAGTTCCTTTCTAAAATGTGTTTTAACTGATTAAGTTACCTAGAAATCATTAAAATCTCAACTGTGTTACCAAAGGTAATGATAATATAAAGAACCACTATAATTACTACTTGCGAAAGCATGATTGACATAAGTTTTGTTTATAGTTATTAATCTTACCTAAATTCAAGTAGTAAGTAGAAATTCCAGAGAAAATATGAAATGCAACTTGTAGATGGAAAGCATTATCTATATCTTTCAAAGTCTAGCTCTAGATCCTGTCGAATGCTAATCTCTCACCTGATAATGAGAGAAGGTAGGAGAATATGAAGAGAGATTTTGATTATACTGAAATAATTCTGAAATAACTAAAGTCAATGCAGTCATACTGACACATCTGGATTCACAATGCATTTGCTTTAAAGGCTTAGAAACACTTTGATCCAATAGAAATTCAGATATTGCAAACTTTTATTGTGTATTTCACTGTAAATTCCATATATGTATAGTGTGAAGTTTGAAGCAAAAGCATTCAGCACTGTGGGATGCTCCACACTTCATGCTCCATCTTTCCTAAAGCTCTAAATCTATAACAGCAATCAGCTGTTTTGTAAAAACCCATCTGCATCCTGGTGTAGTGGAGTACTGAAAAATTAAGCTGCAGGCTGCTTTTGATGGATCTGTTGCAAGATTTTCAACATCCTTACAGCAGCTCACTCATAAATAGACTGAATATGCTATGGAATCTTTGTGTTGTTTCAGACTTTGGGGCTATAGAGTTGGTAGCAGTAGTACACTACAGCTGCAACACTGCACAGTGTACAGTGTTTCCAGGTGTGTGGCAAACTACATGGCATCACTTGGACACATGCTAATATTGTCAGCTAAACCCATCTGTTTATGTAGAGTGTCAGAAGGGCAAATCTGCTTCTAATATTTTCATGAAATTATGTTCAAAATGTAGTTGAACATATTTAGTGCCAAACGTTTATAGGAAATAATAAAGCCACTTGAATAAAATGTTTTCTTTCAATACTACTGCCTTTCACTATTTTTTTCTTAAGCAATTTTGTCTTTAGGTATCAAATATGCTTTTTAAGATAACTCACTACATACTAATGAAAATCTTGAACAGAATTGCCCCTAGAATTGAACTCCAAATTGGCCAGTCACCAGCCAGAAGTAGCCCATTCACTACCACCCTTTGAGCTCTGCCCTTCACCCAGCACACTGTGAACCCACTCACATACAGCTGGACAACTTCTCCAGGAGGATGCTGGGAGGGACAGTATCAAAAGCCTTATTGAAATACTATACCCACCACCTTCCCTTTATCCACCAGGCAGGTGACCTTATCATAGAAGGATATCAATGAATTAGACAGGACTTACGTTTTGTGAGCCCATGTTGACTGTGCCTGATGATTTTTCTTGAAATGCCTTCCAATAGCATCCAGTATGATTTTCTCCAAAATTTTTCTAGGTACTGAGGTTAAGCTAACAGGTCTGGATCCACTCCCTGGATCTTCCTTCACACCGTTCTTGCGAACTGGAATAACACTGGATAACTTCCAGACAGCAGGGAGCTCCCCAGGCTTCCAAGACCTTTGGTAGATGATCAAGAGGGGTCCTGTCATAACATCTGCTAGCTTCTTCAGTACTCAGGGATTAATCCCACCACATTCCATGGACTTGGGAACATTCAGCTGATACAACTGGGCCTTTCCAGTTTCATTGTCCACAAATGAAAAGTCACCGTTCCCACGGTTGTCATCCTCCAACTCAGGGCCAGGCAGCCCAAATTGTATCAACATCATTAAAGACTAAGATGAAAAAAACATTCTGCTATTTCTTCATCCCTATTTGTCAGCTGACCATCTTCAACAAGTATCAGTCCAGTGTTTTCCTTAGACCTACTCTTGCTGTTAATGTACTTTAAAAAACCTTTTTTCTTTGACTCAACACTGTCCAGTTTCAACTCTTAATTGCGCTTTGGCCTTCTGTGTGTTTTCCTTGCATACATGAATCATTGCTCTATAACCTTCCTGTTACATCTGACCTTGCTTCTAGAGATAATTTCTTTTTTCTCCTGAACTCCAGGAGGAGTTCCCTGTTCAGCCAAGCTGCTCTCTTGCTCCATTTGCTTGATTTGCAATACAATGGGATTGCTTGCTCCTGTGCTTTTAAAAAGGGAAAAGATGTGCTTTGAAAGTTTCATACTGCATTGTGATTCATTGTATGTGAGTTATTACAGAACCCAGGACAGCAATGGGCTCCTTGATTTTCAAGGTGTTCTGTAAGCTATGATACAAATGTCAGAAGAATGTTCCATGTCCTGTTTAGAAAGGCTGTCTTGCTTTTGAAAAGGTATTTGGAAATTGTTATGTCTAGCCATGCCCTAGACACATAACTCAAGATACTGCAAAATGTATGCTTGGCTGTGTTTTCAACCTTAGAAATGCCCTCAAACCAGATGGGTTCAGGACTTGCTTACATTCAAAGGAAAAACCTTAAAAGAAAGAGAGCTGTATCATGCCCCCAGAGGCAATGTCCACCCCAGCCCTTTGAAAGAAAAATCAAGGCTGTGTGCCAGACAACAGCTCAAGCAGAACAAGAAGGAAAGAAATAATAAGCTAGGTCAAAAGAGACAGATAACCAGAGGAAGAAGTCCCTTTCTACCTTTAGAAAGAAATACATATGTTTTTAAAGGGATATCTTTGGTTAATGGCTGTTCAGCCCAGAAGAATGTATCAAATACAAGCTGGACTTGTTTGAATTGTCCCCAACACAGACCTGCACTGAAAAAAACCTGTTTGTTGAGCTGCCTCCACTTTCCACTACTGTGGAATCTGCACCTCTGGACTTTTCCATAGCTGGGAATGGTGAAGATTATGTAGATATGAAAAATACTCTGCAATACAGTAAAAACTGAAAGGTTCAAACTCTGAGCTCATGAGACCCAATTACCTGCTAGCCCTTATTTTCCATTAGATGGATATGCTGAGGGATTCACTGATCAGGCAGAGCAAAAACTATCCTGCACCTTGATTGAGTCACTTCTATACTACAGCTATGACATACTGTCCTCTCACTTACCCATGGGACTGAGCTACAAAGACACAAGCAGCAGAAAGAAGTAATCAAAGATGTTATGGCTAATGAAGGGCTTGGGCAATGCTTAGGTGTGACAGTCCAAGTAGTAGGAGGAGAATTCCCAGTAGGAGGACTGAACTATTGTGACCCCTCCACCTGTTCTTTCAAGACAAGATTTTATAGGAAATCTTGGAAGCAAAAACTAAGATGACAAGTAGCAAACACAGATTTTGTTAAAGGCCCTCAGCAGCAGGAGCCTGCAAGGTACCCATGCTTTGCTGTGTGCTAACAATATCTGAGGACATCTGCAGCAAATAACCATATTATCACAGTGTGAATGAAAGGAGTATGAATTTCTAAGTGACTTTGTTCATGGTATTCTAGGTCAGTTACCTGAAAATGCAATTACAATAGTGAAAACATCTACTTGGCTTAGTTAAACACCTGTGTCTTTGCCCTTAACAACTGGGTTCCTCTCCTATGGTTATATAATTTTGGTTTAGGTTTATATTACCTACTCAATTATATAGATATTATATTAATGCACTTCTATAAAATGCATATACAGATGGATATTTTGTGTAATGTGTGATGATAGTACACTACAATCACTTTCACACAGTATTTTCCTGTATTTTTTTATTGTGCGTAAAGTCTTCCACTTGAACAAGGCTATTAACAGAAAAACAACTTTTCTTTCAAAAACTTTTTTACAGTAGTTTAGTTAACTATGTTACATTACCAGTCATAGATTTTCAGATTACAAGAGATACTTCGGTAGGGTCTGATTTATTTTGCTTTCATACTGTTCTAGATTTTCATAAAACATGAAATAGATTGATTTTTTTTTACTGAGTCAAGAAATTATGAGTTTGAAAATCCCCCCAGAAGGAACCCAACATCCTAATTCAATAAGCAGATGAGAATGACCAGGACCTCAATCTGACCATGAGCTAGCAATACAGCCTCATGGCAAAGAAGGTCAACAGCATCCTGGTCTGCATTAGGAAGAGCATTATCTCTCAGAAGTGACAGCTACAGTCAGTTAATTAATACAGATATATCAGAGGTACTGTCAATTACAGTAGTGCAATTATCCTTACTAAAAAGATGATATATCCAGCCTATGTAAGATGAATAAATGTTCCTGAAATCCAACTGTGCAAAGTCATGAGTGATCACCTGAAAAACCTTGGGTTTACACATAAAGTAAACAGAATGCAGAAATGTAAACGCATTTTTAAACAAAAATTCCTTTAACAGATTTCATATTTTCAAAGTTTGAATCCAAAGCCAGTCCTTACACTAGGAAAATTATTTCCTCTGAATAATGCCAGGAGTCCAAAGAATCTTTTAGAAGACTTCTTCTGGGATATAGAGTTTTAGCAGTTGTACCTCAAGGCAAAGGGTTATTGCAAGACTGATAAAACATCTGCAATTATCTCTCCTAATTTTCATTTAATTATTTTCATAATACCTTTCTTAGGTGCTGCCAAATACTTTGAAATTCAACACACCACCAAGTTTATGTAGGTTAATTTTTCCACGGGGAGCCAACAAGCTAATCAACAGAGTAATTCATAAAAACAGCCAGAAGTCTGTATTCTACTTGAATGTTTAAAATAAAGTTTGAAACACAGACAGGTTTGATCCAAAAATAATATTTTCATAATAATCAGTATTTTGTTTGCTCCAGTCCAGTGACTTTACAAGATCTGTTCTTGAAACTGTACATCATGGTACTTTTGAATGTTTTACTCTGACTTTACCATAGACCCCAAAAGAACACATTATTCTGTAGTCATTCAAAGAAGAAATAACCTCCTAGATTGTTTCATATTCTAAATCAAATTACTGATACAAAACATCATCTTTTCTACTATGCAACCTGCTTAGTTGGTTTGTAATTAAAAACTTCCTAATTATGAAAACCTCCAGAGTAATTGTCATTGAGGTTCTTTCATAGGTATATTCCTTGCATGTGAAAACATGTCCTACAAATACCCTTACATAAATGCCACCCACCAATGCTACTTCTGTTTCACCAACAAATAACGAATTATATTTGAAGACTCCAGCCAGTACCCACCACTCCTGTTCTGGTGAGAAATGAACTTCCAGACTACGAAGCTCCTTGTATCACCATATGCTTCAGCTACTCAGCCAAGGGATGATGCTGATGTGAGAACTGAAAAATATCACGTGTGGCAAATTTCAGATAATTGTGGGATTATCTCCATGTAAATTCTACTGCTTACCTTTTCTTCCTCACAGCCTAATCAGCTGCTCTTCCAAAACAGATGAGTTTGCAACCTGGCTGTAGAGAATTTATTTGTATTTCTCAAAGCTTTTTATTTCCTTGTGGTTTTTTTCAAGAGACAAGGGAAGTAAGTTTCCTGGAGAACAGCTGTGAATGTAATAGATTAGGCTCTAGGCATGAATTATCTCTAATGAGTGTAGTACACTACAGTTTACTAATATTTTATCCTTTTACAAAAAAATAAACAGTATTTTCTCATCATAAACAAATATTACTATAGATGAGTAAAGAAATAATAACCACACTTATAACTTAACTTTACAGCAACCTGGAAACCTCACAAAACTTGTCTAAAAGGAGAACATGATTAAATATCTCCTACCCATTTTAAAACATAACAATCCTCTGGATCCTGAGAAAAGCTGTTCTAATCATATTTCCACTAAGAACAGATGCACATAGCCTAAAAAACCTTGCGAGTTTATGTTTGTCCCCTTTGCAACACAAATTTTGAAACGCAGGATAAAATTTGGGTTAGCATCCAAAACCTGTGAGATCCAGACTGAGTTTCTGAAAGTATATCCATTTCTAATAGTCTCATCAAGCCCTTGCTTAAAGGATCATTGAAAGCACGGGCTACAGCAACAGCTGCATCCTAAATGCCCTGAGATTAACTGGGGGGAAATTTAAAAAAAAGGAAACTTAAAACTTCTTTATAATTTCTTACATGATATACCAAAGAACATACATATACATGTGAAATTAATCCTGGATGATGTTAATGTGTGAGCAAATTGAATGCATATAGAGAACCTTACTTTTTTTTTTCCACTTTTTTGATATTCGCTTCTTGCAATTTTTCTTTACTATCCATAAAACCATCCATATATATAACAAGAAGGTCTCTTCCAAACAAAATATACCACAGAAAAATAAGGCAGGGCAAGATGGTTTCACAGATAACTTTTTCATGTGGAGGTTAATTACATCAAGTCTGTGATCAGTTAAATGACAAAGGCTCCTCCAGAAGACAAGTGAGAGTTCATGTCTGACTTAAGACATCGGGAAAACTCTTGCTTTGCCAAGCTTTCAGTCACAATAAGTTCACAAAGTTCACTGAAAACTCTAGAAAACTCAAGTTTTAAAAATCAGACACGTATATAGCCCAAATACGTGAAGTCCGAATTTTGAAGTGTCGCAACTGGCCAGAGATTTTTTTGTGAAGGTGCCATTTCTTCTCAAGATTTATGAGGCTTTGCACATGTTTCTTTTATATCCTGCCTCAGGCTGCTTCAGAAATAAAAAAATATCTTGTTCTGCATTTCTTGTGTTCTGCTTTCAGAGTAATTTGAGTGAAAAGAAAAAATATAAAGGAATGTGTATGTGTATCAGTTAGTCAAACTGAATTTTAAAGTTTCAGATTCCAGATCATGATTACAATGAGAGAATAAGGATGGGAGTTCTTGTGCAATGAAAGCTATCTGCCCATCTCTAAGTCTTAGCACTTGCTTGATTTGTTTTCTATTTTACTTAATGTTTTCTTTCAAATGGTTCTCACACAGACTTCCACCAGGAATGTCTGACAGCTGCAGATCATTTCAGGTGCATCAGGAGTCTTAAAGTACAATGAGAGAGGAAAAATAAAGCTATCTGCAACTCTAGAATTTTCCTGCATATTATTTATTAGTTGTTTGTTTCATGTTTAGTGCTAAGAAACTGTATAAAAAAGAATAAAATAGAGAAGGGCACTAATGAGGAACTGTTATGGTAACCCTTGAGGGTAATTAAACATATGTTTGTGCTTAAATAGAAAACAAAATTCAAATGAACAAGGCATTGGACAGATTCCTACCACAAAACACAGTTCTACATGGAGTCTGCAAAACTTCATTGCAAGTAGATTCTTTATATATGTTTGCACAAGCACCAATTCCAAGAGTCTTTCCATGGGGCAAGGCAGTCCTGCCCTGGCTCCATCTCTCAGCCCAAGACTTCTGCTCAAAGGTGACCCCTGACCTTAGGCCTCTGAGTGTTGCATTTAAGTATTCCAGGATGGTCTACAAGACAACAGCTGAGGCTATTTCTTACCTCACTAGCAAGGCAAACTTCACACTCTTCTACTTCTGTTTTTTCTCTGGCATTCCAGTTTCCAGATAGCTTAACCCCTTCTTGCAGTTAAGCCTCGTTGCCCTCCAGGCCAGATCCTTCCTGAATCCCAAGTTGCCATGACTGAGCATCTACAACAGATGAAAAAGACAGGTTAACGAAAACGGGGGGGTTACTGAATACATCTTGGTATGAAGGAGTGTAGACTAAAACACCGCCCCTCCCCTTAGGCTGGAAGGACTCCCTAGACATAAAAGTTCCCTACACTCCTAGCATGTATTGAAAAACAGGAGCACTACCACTTGAAGTATAAGTGAAGAATCAATCATGTGGACAAAGGAAATCAGCATACTTAGAGAAAAGGTAATTTTGTATTTTTAGTGTTTAAAAGAAACCTTGTCTTAAGTAGAAAGGTGTGCTAACTTCCTGGGTTTACCACCTAGCACACCTTTCCGTGCAGAACCCCATATTCCACAAACTGGAGCAGGAAAACAAGGTGAGCAAGACCTCAATTTAGGCTGCTTGCTCTCCACTAAAAGGGTTAAGGAAATGTGTTTCATACGCTTTTTTCCCAGGAGTGCACTCAAATACTGAGAACTCATGGCTAAAAATTTCACACGTCTATCAGTCAGACTGCAGTGGATCAACTGTTATAATGTTCAATTCATGCCCAGACAGGTGCTGAGTGTGGCAGGTTTTTAGTCCAGAGAAATGTTTTCATTGGCACTTAGCCCCACATCCAGCATGTTTCCATTTGGGACAAAGCAGTAACACATTGCACCAAGAAGGCAGCCATTTAGCCATAAAGGGCTGGCATTTACTAGACGAGCAAAACAGTTTTATCCCAAAACCTTACTCGTAGATCCAGAATATGGGGGCAGGGAGGAAAATCTAGCTGCACTCTGTGCTCTCTAGCTTTTTCTGACTACAGAGCTGCTGTGCCATTTGTCCTTGCAATGGGTATTTGAGATAAGATAGTCGGTGCTATTTTCTTCCAGCAGCACGACTGAACTCTGCAACATTAACTTAAGTAGCAAGATGTCAATAGAACATTCATCGTGGTGATCTTGCTAAATAGTCGCCAGACATTTGAAAAGACCTAGCTAATTAGTAGAGTTGGGCACCTTCATCTGTGAAGGCAGCACACACATTCAGAGAGGTTTATTAGCAGAGGTGAGAGAATTACTGGATCCACTAAAATTAAATTTGTCCTCTGGCCAAGTCTACATACATTAGTTCTATCTGTGCTTGGACCTGTGCTTTAAAAAAAAAAAAAAAAACAAAACAACACAAAACATACAGACCAGAGCTGGAACAGGCTTAATCACTGTCAGAGCTGTGATTAATCTCAACATTTCTAGTTCCCTGTCTTCTGTTTGGTGGTGTGCTTCCTCACCCTTTTATGTGGAGTTTTCCATTAAAGTTACACTGACGTGCAAATATTATGTCCCTTCTTCACACCACTGAGACTGGAGGAGATAAGGCTTCTTTGGACAGAATTGGAAACAAACACAACCCTGAAGCCTCATTCTCAGTGTAAAGACTACACAGAAAATTCACTACTAAAGGTTCCTGAATTTAACCTTAATGTCAAAGACATTGGCTCTCTTCAAGAAAAAGACCAGCTCTGCTCTGCAAATATGAAACCAACTCCATTACTTATTTCAGCTGCTAAAAGAGCAAACATTACCTGCTTCCCAAAAAAATATATATTCGTAACAGCATTTCAGAAGGCTCAGACAAGACAGAAACCACATCTGTTGCCACAGCTGGCTTAGTGGAAGTTTTTTAAGGCTGACTTCTTTTATAATATGCCAGGGTTCAGAAATTAAAACAAGATTAAGTTCTTACAACAATCTGAGATGCTTTCTAAAAAGGAAGCTTCAAAATTTAGAAATGCAGTCTAGTGACATGAAAACAATGCCAGAGTTGATTAACAAATGAAATTAAAATAAAAAGACAAAGAACAAACTGTCATAACCTATCTGTAATCTACAGAAAGGAAACAACAGCATGAGGAGGAAATGGAAAGAGTATGTGTGCTCAGCACAGTTACAGAGGTGTTTGACAGCTACAGAATGAAACTTACATGTTTTTATTGGAATTGTGATTTTACATAGTGTATTTGATGTATATAATGAAATTCTGTTTTCTGAAACAATGTGCTGTATAAAATTCACATTCTTGGTTAGGTTAAATGACTAAATAAGGCTCTTTTCTGACAGTGAACAACAGGATGCTCACTTGGGCTCATCTAAGCTGTGTCCAGGTCTTTTGCATGTAAATAGATAACAAGCTCAAGGAACTAAAGGCCTTGCAAATGCAGATTGGTGAAGACCAGCTAGTTAGTAATGTGTTGGATAAGGTATTATCCAAAAGGACGTACAAGGACAGCTTCCTGGAAGACAACTGAAGACACCACCCCACCTAAGAATGTAAATACGACAATTAATTCCAGGAAACCTGATGTATTTTACAATGAGTTTTATACATATGCGTCTAGTAGGACAATATCAGTCACATCTGTTGTCACTCATGTCATGCACGACTTTGAGAACCATCTATCGTGCATCCAGTGCTGCAATAAAGAATGCCTGCCTTCTAAAACTTAAAGAAAAGTGCTGGAGGGTTCCTTCAGTGACTGAATTTTACAGTATTATGTTGAGTAATTATATTAAGGTCATTTCCGTCTTAGAGGTCCTTAACACTGAAGAGTGTGCTTTCAAACTGGTACACTTGTGTCCCATAGACAGATGTCGAGAAACAACAACAAGCTCAATGCTGCCGCTCACTGGTCAAGTAATACCAACTCTGCACCATTCAGTGAATTAAAGCAGTGACCAAAAATCTTGCTCACTTCCTCTGTTGCCTTTCATCTCACCACAGCAGTGGTATTTGCCTTTCAAACCTTTCAAACCCTTATATTTCATTCACTTTTCTCAAACCAGTGCAAACAAAGCTCCCAGTTGTTGCTACAGAGCAGGTCCTGTTTGACCAACCTGATCTCCTTCTACAACAGGGTGACCCACTTACAAGACAAGGAAAGGGCTATGGATGTTGTCTACCTGGATCTTGGTAGTTTCCAAGAGCATTCTCCCAGAGAAGATGGCTGCTTATGGCCTGGAAGAGTAGGTCCAAAGACTAATGCCAGATGGAGTTAAATCCAGCCAGCAGCCAGTCACCAGTGGTGTCCCCAGATCTGAGTGCTGGGGCTGCTCCTGTTTAACATCTTTATTGATGATTTGGATGAGAGGAAGAAGAGTACCCTTAGTAAATTTGCAGACAACCCTAAGCTGAGTGGAAATGTTTTTCTGCTTGAGGCCTCCGCAGAAGGATCTCGACAGACTTGATTGATGAGCCAAGGGCAATAGTCTGAGTTTCAACAAGGCCAAATGTCAGGTCCTGCACTTGGGCCACAACTACCCCTGACATCACTACAGGCTTGGGGAGGAGTGGCTGGAGAGCTGCCCAGCAGAGAGGGACCTGGGGGTGATGACTGACAGCCAGCTGAACATAAGCCAGCAGTGTGCCCAGGTTGCCAAGCAGGCAACCAGCATCCTTGCCAGGACCAGGGAGGTGATCTTACCCTTGTACTCAGCCTTGGTGAGACCACACTGAGAGTTCTGTGTGCAGTTTTGGGCATCACAGCATAGGAAGGACATCAGAGTGCTGGCGAGGGTGCAGAGAAGGGCCACTAAGCTGCTTAGGGGTCTGGAGAACAGGTCTTGTGAGAGGAGGCTGAGGAAGCTGGGGCTGTTCAGCCTGGAGGAGAGGAGGTTGAGGGGAGACTTTATCACTCTCTACAGCTACCTTAAAGGAGGTTATAGTGAGGTGGGTGTTGGCCTCTTCTCCCTAGTGACTAGCAATAGGACATGAGGAAATAGGTTCAAGTTGCACCATGGGAGGTTCAGATTCAGATTTTGATTCACCAAAAGAGTGTTGAAGCATTGGAACAGGTTGCCCAGGGAGGTGGTGGAGTCACTGTCCCTGGAGGTGTTAAAAAACAGGTAGACATGGCACTCTGGGAGATGATTTAGTGGTTATGGTGGTGCAGGACTTGTGGTTGGCTTGATGATCTGAAAGGTCCTTCCCCAGCTTGATTTTATGATTCTACTGAGTACTTTTCCATTACACGCCTTTCCTATGGAGTTAATACATTGAATTCTTTGCTTCATTTATGCCACAAATATTCTACAACAGGACAAAGCAGTACCTTCGAAGTACTGCAAAAACAATGTCTATCAAATGACCACGGTCTAACTGCCTGGGAATCAACATAATGGGCTGAAAATCTTTCTCCCCTCATATCAGTCTTTTCCAACCTAAGCATCAACCTAAATGCCAATTTCCCTCTCTTTCACCCTCCCTCGATCTCAAAAAAGAATCTGGTCAAACTTGGACTAGAAAATATGAATGTCCCATAGGTTTACTGAGCCCATAACCAGTTTATGCACCTAACTACGAAGTCACCAAAATGATTCTGAAAAGTTGTTAATTGAACAACATGATCTTTAATCAAGGGCCATTATATTTTTGTCTGATACACACAGCATCCAACTAAGTCTCTGGTGCAGCAAATTCTCACCTCCATGGTCATGCTACTACAGAATAAAAGTAATAAGAACTTGGTGAACATCTTCCTGCATTAAGTCTGCACAGTCATGGACTACAGTAGAACTTCTTTGCACTTAATTTCAATGGTCTTTTAGAAGAGGAACAGAGGAAGAGTGAGCATACATGAAAGAAGGAACTAACAGTGTCTCTAGGAGGCTCTATAGAATCATTTCCACTGGAAAAGACCTTTAAGATCATCAAGCTCAACCATTGAGTTAACACTAGTAAGTCTCTAAGTGCCACATTTACATCTTTTAAATACTTCCAGGGTTGGTGAGTCCACCACCTCACTAGGGAGCACGTCCCAATGCCTGACAACACTTTCAGTGAAGAAATTATTCCTAATACAAATCTAAAGCTCCCCTGGCACAACTTGAGACCTTTTCCTCTCATTATTAGTTACTTGGGAGAAGAGACCAACACTCGGCTTGCTACAACCTCCTTTTAAGTAGTTGTAGAGAGAAATAAAGTCTCCCCTCAACCTCCTTTTCTCCAGACTAAACAATCCCAATACCCTAAGCCACTCCTCATCGGATTTAGTTCTCTGGACCCTTCATCAGCTTTGTGTCTCTTCTCCAGAACCTCAATGTCTTTCTTGTAGTGAGAGACCCAAAACTGAACACAGAAAATTAGGTGTGATCTCTTCCCTAGCTGACCACACTATTTCAGATACAATCAGGATGCTGTTGGCTGTGCGGGCCACCTGGGCACACTGCTGGCTCAGGCTGAGCAACACCTCCAGGTTCTTTTCTGCTGGGCAGCTTTCCAGCCTCACTATCATTCTGAGATTTCCCCACAGGTAGTATTAATTTTCCAGATTGTATCATGATTTCCAACAGCCTAACAATCAGGATTCCCATATGACTTCTCTCAAACTTCTTCCAGAGGCAAAAATGGATCCAACTATGCTCTAGACATAGTTTTCGTCAAACAGATTTTTAAACCCCCTGATTTTTCTAATCAATATTAAAAAGGGAAATTTTAAGTACCACAGAACTTTATCAAGTCTTTCCAACAGGGCATGATTTATGCATGTGAGTTCTGCTATTTGGTCTGCTCAGCAACTACTGATGCATTTCAAACGTGGTACCTCAACTCTTCCCATGCCACATCATGGCTGTAACTTGCCACCTACTTGGGGGCCCTCTAACTACATGTTATACATGGATCCTTAGGAGAAGAGAAAAGATACAAATGGTTTCCTGTTGCCCTCAGATTTTTCTTTTTCTGGAATATGTATTTTCACACTTTAATCTGTGACAGAGAGGATCTTGCTAAGTCTCTTACTACTTGCAAGCACAGTTACATTGACAAGATGCCATTGTTTCCAGTGGTAAACATAAGAATGCAGTGACATAACTGCAGTGCACGGAGTGAAGAGATGGAATTAATAGAAAACTAAAGCAATGTAGATATTAAACTGCTACTACTTAGTGGATTTGTGCTTGTAACTTACCTTGGGCAAGGTGTTAAAAGTGATTTAACAACATAAAAGACATGTGTTCCTTTAAGGGGATTTTCAAATGACCTTAAACAGACTAGACGTATCTGAAATTAAGTTTATGTAGATTCATAATCTTATGTTATTTCTGAATCCCATATATGCCTAGCTGGTACTTTTAACACTTTTGAAAATATGAACATGAAGAATAGTTTGAGTTCCCCTTTGGCTCCTTAAATCAACAGCCAATAAATCAATTAATCCTCTACTTAGATTTTTCTTCTATAAAGTACAATAAATCCAAGTATCTTTGGTATTCTGCCTTTCCAGCATGAAATTGGAAGACTTAAAAAGAAAATCTTACTTAACATATTTCTGGCACCCTTGCAATGATTATTGTATTTATTTTGCATATCTTTCTTTAAGGTGCATGCATTTTTTTTTTTTTTTTCTAGAAGAAAACTGTTTGGAATCCATTATTTTCCTATGAATGATGGAAAAAAAATGTTTTATACTGCCTCTGTCATTAGCTTTAGTTTTCTTATTTTGTAAAAGCAACACTCTCAAACAAGTTCTATTTTTTAATTATATTATTCAAAATATGGTTCTAAAAACCAAGTAAAGACCAAGGATTTCTTTACTATTTTCCCAGTTATATTAAGCTGATTATTACCACATTACAGTAACAGAAATATTTCTGCATTAAATGCTTGGCTTTTTTCTCCTCCTAAATCAATTAGCACATATGCTGAAGAAAACTAGCATATCACATTACTTGTCATTTATGTTGGTTTCAGCTCAGTGTAACAACAAGTGAGAGAGAAGTTAGAGCTGAAGCACACCATTGATCCAAGGCAGTTTGAGATGAGCACAGATTGAAGGGTAAATTAAAAAATGAGAGGAGATATTGATTATTTCTGGAAGTGTGCGAGTGTTGTAGCAATGCCTCAGGATCTGTTAAATTTCTTCAGAATTCTATTGTAAATAGTACCAGATTATTTATTCTTAATCATAGATTGTTTACTGAACAGTGAGTAGATATGAGAGTGTCCTATGGGATGGCTTTGGTGATGACCTTAATGGGTTTTTTTGAAAATGCTGTCACAGTCTACATTTCCAATTGGAGAGTTGTCCATCTCTCCAATCTACTGGACAATGCATTCCATGATTTAAATTTTACTTCATGATCTCATTAAGAAATACAGCAAACAAATATAATAAACAGGGCTTAGTCCCCTTTTGTCCAGATCAGTCTAGAACATTAATTCACTCCTTCACCATGCAAGCCCTAGGATGTCATAACTTGTAACCCATAACTTTTAATATCAAGCACTTATGAGGAAAAAAATTAATGAATTATTTACCTAGTTGACAGTGAGAGTGCTCATCCTTCATGATGTGACATCTCCTGGGTCATACCAGGAAGCATGGATGCCTCAGGAGTTCAGCTGATATTTGAGCTGCTTCAAAAGCTTTCTCAGTAAGATGACATTTTATACCTGTCCTGGTTTGGGCCAGGATAAAGGTGATTTTCTGTCTTGTGATTTTCTTTCAGCTATGTCTCTTGTAAGTAGCTGTACTTGCTGAAATTAACAGCAAGTTTCTCAGACAGTGTCTGCTTCTGGGACTGATAATTCTCAATGTTTATAGTTACTGCTAGAGACTGGTATGAAAAGCCAAGGACACTGCTCGGCTCTGAGGAACATTTTGCCCTCCGGGAGAAACGGAGTAAGGAGGTCACACCTGCAACCCTCCTTTAGGGAGGAGTGGACAAACTAAATGACAAAAATTGACCAAACAGAGTATTCCATCCCATACACATCATACTCAGTATAAATTGGAGGGATCACAAGGGTCAAACCCCTTTCTTCTTCTCCTTCTTCTCCTGTCCCTGTTTTGCTTTGGCATTCTGGGAGGATTCTGTCTGTTCGTCTGCCTGTGGTCCTCATCCATGTAGAGCCAATATATAAACTTTGATGGCTAAATACCAGAGAGAATAACTGTACGTTCAAAAATCATAGATAAACTTTCTTCCTTTTGTATTAGTAATTCTGCAGGAATGCAAAGTCCTGCCAGATACTTCAAATTTGGATATTCTTAGATAAATTATTCCCCTCAAAAATATACAGTATACATAATCTGAGTGAAAGGTATCTTGGCTGTGATGACATTTTGTGAAATTCCAACAAAGAATGAGATATTCCACATACAGTCTAAGGCATAATTTTCGGGCACTATATTTTTCTGCATTTTGTGCTATGCATGAATCCTGATTTAATGCATTTTTGCCTGTACTAGGTATTGTAGTCTGCAACTTAGACTCTAATAGTGATTTAGGCTAAAGCAGCATTCTTATTTTCTGATCAAAGATTCCTGCTCTCTTTCTAAGAAATCTCATACAGTCTAAGTTCAGTTATGTTTCATTAACATAATTTTACTACTCACCTAATCCTGTTACAAGTGAAGTGTCCAAAGCAGGCAAAGTAGAAACAGAAGTTACCAAAGATATTGTATAGATTGTCTTTTATTCTATGTGTATCTTCTATAACTGTAAAAGAAAGCTTTGTAAAATAATACAAAAATCTTTTTGCTTCCTTCCTGCTTTCTTGCTAGGTGATACACTCCTACTCTGCAGGTCAAAATAAGCATATCAGTTGAGATTTATCTGTTTTATCCTGACAGTCACCCTGCAGGCTTTCAAATATACAAAAGTGTATTGGATGTAAGTGGGAAGATGGTGGCAGCAAGAAGGCTGTGCTGGGGGCTGCCCTGGGCCTGTCACAGCCAGATCCATCATAGGCCATAGCTGAGTCCACCAGAAAAGTTTGTGGCATATCTATAAAAATGTATGTAAGAAAAGAGAGAAAACACCACAGAGAGAGGAAGAGGGAACAAACTGTGAGAAATAACAGAGGGAACACACCAAGGTCAGAGAGAGATGGACATCCTGTATTCAAAGTAAAAGGGACACTTAAGAGCATAGCTGTTTCTGCTTTCATTAAAAAATTACCGTATCATTACTTACAGAAAATTCATATAGCCATTTTACACAAAAATATACTATGGAATCCATATTTTGCATGTGTAAACAGTTGCACTACACAAAACCCTGCAAAGATAATTGGTCTATTTTCAAAAACATCTTACTTTGGAGTCACTAGCAGGCCCAGGAGCCAAAGCTTTAAACAAATGTGAACTACATTTGTGTAGCTGAAATAACAAATTGATTTATTTTTGGCTTTTACAACATCGCCACTAAGTAAAATTTAGCATCTGTAAATGGCCTCTGTGTCCTAATGAATGGACTCAAGTTAAGGAGGGGAGCTTTATGGTTGTCCCCTCTCCAGAGTCTGTGGCTTCAGGCTACATTCCTGTTATTTGCTATGATTAGGTAGTTCTCTGTTAGAACTCATGGCAGCAAGTCAATGTACTTCTTATACTACTTGTTCTGCTTGTTAACTTCTTAGAGCTCAAAACCCAGAGAGGCCATATTTTATTCCAGCTATATATCATACTGGTAATTTCCTACTGATTAACAAATATGCAACTAATGTTTACTAGTGGTCCTACCCTAGTCCTTACATGCATTCACAGCTTCCTGCCTGGCAGAGATGGCAGTGAGATCTGCCCAGGAAGATGACCAGATATGCTCTTGGGTCACCTATGGCAGCTTGGCAACTCTAAGACATAAATAAGAGAAGACAAAATAGCATCATGCTAAACCTTCACTCACCCTGCAAAAGCTAATGTTTTTGCTCCAGCAGTACATGTTCATGGCAGGTCTTATCCAAGTGGCAGCCATGCACACTCACCTCCAAGACAACACGTGCTATTTGATCAGAATAAATGGGAATCACTGAAGAATCAGGGGCTTATGGCACCCAAGTTGCTTTCTGAATTAGAAATATTGACCTACAAAGCAACTTTTAAATCTTTAAAACTGACTAAAAGCATGACTGAATAATAGAACAAAAAGCATGAATGACAGAGAAAAAAAACAAGGCAGCATTTAGGTCAAGAATCAGGACAGTTTCCTAAGATATCATTAATGTCCATTCACACACTTCTGAATTCCAAGTTAAGACTGTGGCTCATATTGCTTAGGTGACAAGAGATTGCATTTTGAAGCCAATCTGAAGCACCAGGGCCACTTAAAAAAAGTCCAAGTTTATGTTCCTGATACAGCAAGATTCTACTGGTTTATAATGGGGGAAAGGGTCTAACTTCTCACATGAACATGATAGGGTTGGCTCTTGATACAGAAAAACTTTACACAATTTTGCTAAAATGTGTGTATGTGTGAAAATAAAAGGTCTTTATTAATCCAAGGAAGCTTATACTACTTTTTCCTTTGAGTTATTCTTTCTACTTTGCACCTAGATTCCAAGCTTTGAAAAGCTCATTGTAACTCACTATTTACAATTCATGAGGTGACTGCAATTATTTCTTCATTTGCACCCCCAAATTTTCAAGGAACAAGAAGAAATTTTCATACGTGTACGATGGAGAATGTAGCATGAACTCTTTCTAGTATTTAATGACATGACTAAAAACTAAAAAATCACTGACATTTGAAAATATACAGAATTGGAAGTGAATCAAAACATTACCATGAACAGAGTGATCAGCTGAAGTGTTCCTTCAGAACTAACAAATTAATTCCCAGTCAGAGTCTTCCTTCTGCACAGAAATGATAGATAAGGAAACCTTTCAGCCTTTTTCCTCTATGAAGCTTTGTGCACTGAGTCTCACAAAGGCAAAGCACTCTCCTTAGGTTAAGTTATATGAGATGGAAGAGTGACTAAAGAAGGTTGCAAGGAGGAGGTCACTTTCTCTCACAGAGCTTCACTGGGCACTCCTTAATTGCAAATCATTTCTGTGCTTTTCTCAAGCAAAACAAACAATTGCAGCACACGTTCTTGGACTGGAGGGAATATGGAAGTTGCAGGTGATAGCATTAGGAAAAGAAAAATGCCAGAAAATGAGGCTCTCGTGCTACACATGAAACAAGAGATTTTATTTAGGATTCACCAACAGAAAACATTGTGTATCAGAGTTCATGCTGCTTTATCTAGCCTAGCATACTGATATTATAAAGAAGCTGATTATTTTATACATATTGCAATACTTTCTGATAGATGAGTTGAACAAGCTAGAGGTTCAGAGGGAGGAACACAGATATTTTAACATGCCACAGTAGCAAAAGAATATGATATACACTATTTTTCCCACAAAATACAGTTGCATAACTTCATAACCTACCAATGAAATTAGGCACTAGCCAGTCCCCAAGAGCTACAACTTCCAGAAGCTTAAATAAGATTACAATGCTCAATAGATAGTCAGCACAACTAAAAAACTGTCAGCTGCTTCTTCTGTAAAAGATTGATAGAAGACCAAGATTTGAAGCATGTAGTACCCAGTTGTGATCTGCCAGAGTACAGTGTTCTGCCTAAAGAATCTTGCTTTCCAATGCTATATAAGGAATTTCATGTGTTTGCTTTTATTCCAGTTATTTTGTCTTGGTTTTGTGAGGCCTTTGCAATCAAGTGTTCAACAAGGCCACAAGAAAAAACAGCTCTCAAAGACAAAATAATCTAGATGAGGGAAAGGCCAGTTTCCCATGACTCTGTTGGTTTTTCTCTCGTGTCCCATGCTCCCAGTTGCTGCAGTGAGGCTTGCCAATGTATCAAGTACATTAACTTTTCCCAGTTTCCTAGTTATTTCTAAATGGAACAGGGCATTAAATCTGCTGCATCTTCCAGGTCACAGAAAAAAATACTTTCTTTTTCACTTTCTGCATTAGAAGCATAGACTTACAGCTCAGCATGGAGAAGACTGCCACTATTTACTATCTTTGGCCACATATTCCTTACTTCCCCAACGCAGGGGTCAGAGTAAGAACTGAGTGGGTCAGGTGAATACTTCTTAATACTAAAATTCCAAATTTAGGCAGGAGGAGGGAAGGAAGAAAGCAAGACACTCCATGACTGCTTCTTGCTCTGCTGATGTCATGGCTTAGCAGTTTGGCCAGACCACAAACCTAAGGACAGAATTGCTCTCTATTCCACCCCCTCCACAAGGGGAAGATAAAAATGGAATAAAGACCGGAGACTTTAAGTTGGAAACTGAAAATAATTGGATACAGATTTACTAACACAGGGGAAAGGTAATGACATAAGGGATAAAGTAACAAAGAATACAAATATATACAAAAATACATATACACACGTGATGAGCTGGTGGTAAAGAAGTGCAGGGGTAAGAGCAGAAGCACAGCCAGCAGCAAACAGAAGGAAAAGGAGACGAGGTGCTGGCCTTCCCAAACTATAGAGTATGGGCAGGAAATGGGAGAGATTAAACCCCTCCCTTTGTGTTCCACCCATCTCAGAGACTGAAAGCCCTCCTTCTTTAGTTCCTCCTGTTCAAATGATGACAGCTGACAATCGTGATCAGCTGGGAGAGGGCAAGCAAGGTTGGAAAAGTTTCTGCATAGTGGAATTCTGTATATATGTATATATGTATTTCTGCATATACAGTTAGAAAATTAAATGGTCCATCATTGTAGTACCTGGGCACAACCAATATTAGTAGAAATAACATGCTTTCCTTCTTCCCTTATGTTTTGGGGTTGGTTTTTTGGTTTCTTTTTTAATTCTGTCTATTGTGTATGTAAGAGAAGAAGCTTGATTTATAGGATTTTAGGTCTCAAAAAATTGTTGGTATATATATGAGTAACTGCAGGTGAGGATAACTGAAGTCACAGAGCTAGTTGTATTTTAATTTTAAGGACAAGTAGTTCCCCACTAATTCTTGTTATTTTACCCATAAAGATGTTTCGGAGTTTTGATTGAAACAAAGCTACATCCCTCATTAACCTGCTATACACTGGTGTAGCTATTAACCTCTGAGAGTAAAAGTACCTCCATCATGACTACACCTATTAGCAGTACTGCCAGCTTTCTGTACACCTTGTCACAGCTTCCTCATTCTAACATGAGGTATTCCTAAAGAAATAAATGATGATTTTTCAGCTAGTCTCTGAAGAAAAACCTCAAATAGATCTGTACATTACAGACAAGATAAAAAACTGTAAGAGAAGATCTGCCCAAAGATTCTAAGGATAGCTTCTCTTTCTGGTATAAGCTGCAGCTTCTCAACATGTATTTGGTTTCTGGCTCTATGCCACCAAAATTATCATTATGAAAATGCCTTGGTAGAACAAAAATTCTCCAAAACATTCCCCTCCTCACCAAGTCAGCAGGTCATTCAGCTCACAATCAGAAATCATCATGGTTGGAAAGGACTTTGAAGATCACCTACTCCAACCATCTACACCATTGTAACCACTAAATCATCTCCTAAAGCACCACATCCACCCTTTTTTTTCTTTAACACCTGCAGGGATGGCAACTCCATCATCTCCCTGGGCAATGTTTCAACACTCTTTCAGTGAAGAAACCTCCCCTGGCACAACTTGAACGCATTACCTCTTGTCCTACCACTAGTCACAGGAAAGAAGAGTGTAACACCCACATCACTACAGACTCCTTTCAGGTATTTGTAGAGGGCAATAAGGTCTCCCCTCAACCTGCTCTCCTCCAGGCTGAACAGCCCCAGCTCATTCAGCCTGTCCTCACAAGACCTCTTCTCCAGACCCCTAATCAGCTTAGTTGCCCTTCTCTGCACCCTCTCCAGAACCTCGATCTCCTTCCAATTCTGCGGTGCCCAAAACAGCACACAGTACTCTCGGTGTGGTCTCACCAAGGCTGAGTACAAGGGTAAGATCACCTCCTTGGCCCTGCTAGTCACACTGTTCCTGATACAGGCCATGATGCTGGTTTGCCTGCTTGGCAACCTGGGCACACTGCTGGCTTATGTTCAGCTGGCTGTCAGTCATCACCCCCAGGTCCCTCTCTGCTGGGCAGCTCTCCAGCCACTCCTCCCCAAGCCTGCAGTGATGTCAGGGGTTGTTGTGACCAAAGTGCTGGACCCAACATTTGGTCTTGTTGAAACTCAGACTACTGGCCTTGGTCCATCAATCAAGTCTGTCTAGACCCCTCTGCAGAGCCTCCCTACCCTCAGAGAGATTGACATTTCCACCCTGTTTAGTGTCATCTGAAAGACACACATGGACCAACTGTTAAGACAAATACTCAGTGTGTGGTTTTGATCTAGAGCTCTGTGCCCCCTACCTCTTCCAGTGTTCCTACTTCTTTTCCGTCCTGTAATTTCATGCAGATAATAGGAGAATCTTACATCCATATGATTCCCTAATAAGTGTAAGCCATTTCAAATTCTAGATGTGTACAGTGTTGTAGTATTTTGTTACTATCAAAGACATCAGTCTATACCAGGTTAGCTCCAGATATGATAAAACAAACGCTGAAGTATCTTTGCAGTGTCCTGTCCACGTGGTTTATTAAAGACCTGTTGTTGATTAGAAGTTACTTGAATCAAGCAGATGTAGCTTAAGGACATAAATATTCTTTAACTACAATTAAAACTTATCACCCAAACATCATTTTCTTATAAAAATATTCCTAGACACCATAGCTTCCCACATGCCACAGACCCTTCTCTGCTCAGTCATCATGGTTTCTGTGATTAATTTTCCTTCCTCCTGCATTATATACAGATAATGAATGTATAGCTTTTAGCTTTTAAATTCAGAAAGGAAAAAACAGTTGCCATAGCAACAGAATGCACTTTAGCAAGCACAACTGTTTTTTCCTCCTTTATTGTTTTTGCCGTACGCGCGGCTGTCAACACCTAACCAAGCATACACTGCCTCTGCTTCTTAAGCTTTCAACCTGTCACCCAGTTTCTCCAACAACACCTAAAAATATCATAGCAAAGCCTTGCTCAAACCATGTGGAAATGGCTGAAGAGCTTTGAAGCAGAACCATGTGAGTTTCAGAGTAAGAACAGCCTCTTCTTGCTAGGATGCTTTCCACTGATTTTGTTTAGACTGAGCTGAGTCAAAATGGGAGCTATTTCTTCTGAAGTT
Source organism: Florisuga fusca (assembly GCA_038090715.1). NCBI lineage: Eukaryota > Metazoa > Chordata > Aves > Apodiformes > Trochilidae > Florisuga > Florisuga fusca. The sequence goes on along the minus strand of JAAWXA010000002.1, from coordinate 44,241,333 downwards.
TCTTTCACTTTGGAGTTCAGTAATATATGGTATAGTGACTTGTACCTTGTTTTAAATGGGGGGATTCAAATGACTAGGCAGCTGATTGTTTCTGAAGGCTTTGTCACAGACAAAGAAACACAAAGTACCTTACCTAGAATCTACCAGCCCAATAATTTCCTAGGAAAGGAATAATTTTATTACTTTTTTAGTCTCTCTACATAAATCCTCCAAGATCTGTAATAGGAATAAACAAAAAAACCCCAAACAACCAATGGCTGCTTTACACACAGACTCCTAACCTCTGTTTGGGTGCATCAGGACTTTTGTACTGATTATACAGACCTTCATAGTAATATCACATGTAAATCATAGGTTTCAAGTAATTTATTCCTAGCAAAACATGGCAATCCTTGAAGGTAAAATTGAACTAATTGAACTAAACATATCAGTAATAAAACAAACCAGTCCAATCATACAGTATCTATAGTTGACTATTTGATGCTCTTTGAATGAAGTGTAAGTAGGGAAGAATGAAGTAAATACAGAATGCAGTATCTGAGGTGCAGCCTCACCAGTGCTGAGTACAGGGACACGACCACCTCCTTTCTCCTGCTGGCCACACTGTTCCTGATACAGGCCATTTGCCTTCTTGGCCACCTGGGCACAAGGCTGGCTTATATTCAGCTCGGTGTCAACCAGCACCTCCAGGTTCTTTTCTGCCTTTCAGCTTTCCAGCTACTCTTCCCCAAGCCTGTAGAACTGCATGGGGTCATTGTGACCAAAATACAGGACTCAGCACTTGGCCTTGTCAAACCTTATACAGCTGGCTTCAGCTCAATATTTCAACCTGTCTAGCCCCTTCTGCAGAGCCCTTCTACCTTCAAATAAATCAACACTCCCACCCAACTTGGTGTCATCTGCAAATTTGCTGAGGAAGCACTCAGTCTCCTCTTCTAGATCGTTCATGAATATATGTAAGACTGACCCCAAAACTGAGCCTAGGGGCACACCAGTGATGACTGACTGACAGATGTATTTAACTCTGTTGACTACAACTCTCTGAGATCAGACAGCCACACTGAGCCACCCCACCTTCCCTGCCTATCCTTTCTGAAGAGCTTACAGACATCCATTGCAGCACTCCAGTCAGGAGAGCAGTCCCACAATGTTTCTGTGATGGCAATTGCATCACAGCCATGCTGCTGCACAATGCCTTCCAGTTTCTTGCCCATGTTGTGTGCAGTGGTGTAGATGCACTGAAGCTGGGCTATTGGTTTCACCCTTAACATTGCCATGCCACCTCTGGGCTCAGCTCTGGTGGACCTGATATTTATGCCCTTACCCCTTCCAACCTAGTTTAAAGCCCTCTCGATGAGCCCTGCTATCTCCTGGGCAAGAATCCCTTTCCTCCTTGTGGATAGCTCCGGTCTCTCTTGCCAGCAGGCCTGGAGCCATGTAACCATTCCCGTGATCAAAGAACCCAAAATTCAACTGAAAGCATCAGCTTCTATGCCATGTGTTGATCAGGTGTGCTTTCCTGTTCCTTTCCTCATTCCCAGCCACAGAAGGAATTGAAGAAAACACCACCTGTGCTCCTGATCTCTACACCATATGTCCCAGTGCCCTGAAGTCCCTTTTTATCACCTTAGGACTTCTCTTGGCAATTTCTCTCTGCCTACCTGCATGAACAGTAGTGGGTGGTAATCAGAGGATTGTGCCAGACCTGGAAGCTTCCTAGTTACATCTCTAACCCAGGCTCCAGGGAGGCAGCAGCTTCCCTGTGGGATGGGTCCAGTCAGCATATTGACCCTCTGTTCCCTTCAGAAGGGAATCTCCTATGACAACTACTGTTACGGTCCATAACTATTATTTTATATTTTGTTTGCGAGGAACTATTAGCCACTGCACATATAAGTCACACAAATTGCAAAAGTAACAGGTTTTATGGTTTAAGAGAATTACAGCTTTCCGGGGGAAAATAACACCACGCTGAAAAGAGAGGTTTCTAATGGGAGAAAAGTTACAAGAGAAAAGTTTTTTTTAAACAAATTAATCACCCCGGGAAAGGGCTATTAAGAAAAGAAAGGGAAGAAAAGGAATAGGTAATCGGCTGCCTTTTCACCCTCTGTCGCCTCAGGGCTGTTGGTCCTTTTGAAGTCACGGGTGAAGTTCCTGTCCTGATCTGCTTTACTGCGAGTGGGCTTTGCTCCTCCAGTGACCTTCTCCAGCATACCCCGCCAAGGCTGCTACTGCCGCTGAATTTTCTCCTTTTCCCTCTGAATTTTATGGTAAAAAAACTTCTTTCTTTCCATCAATTATTGTCAGAGCGTTGCAAATTGGTAACTTGGAACCTTCCTTTTGATATTCAGGTTTTTCCCAGAATTCTATAGTTCTTCTTTTTGACACCAATTTGTGTTATCTGTTCGGTGGTCTTATCAGGAGTCATTCTGATTAACATTCTTATCTTTGCTAATCCTGTCAGAGGAGGAGAAGCTTGTTGAAAAGATTTTAGTTTAGCAGCCCGGGGTGAAGAGGAATCTGCTAATTGGAAAAAGCTTTGATACATTGTGGAAGCAGGGCGAGGCCAATTCGAGAGAGATTCTGCTGATTCAAGAGACAATTTCCTATTTTCAATGTGTCCACATCAACTTTATTGCTTTTAATTTTTTTTTATGAGTGGTCCTAATGTGTGAAGCTGCCTTCCTTGGCAGCTTCCAGGATGAATCTTTATCAACATCCTCATTTGGCAGGTTCTCCAGTTCCAGAGTCCCATATCTACTACATAGGGCACCTGGGAAGGTGGGGAGGTTGGGAAGGAATTTGCCCACCACCCCAAGAGGGGACCTGTTTCCATTCACCCCTTTCTCTTAGGTCCCTTCTTTCTGCTTTATGACAAACTCCAAAGGCTCAGTTATGTAGCAAGCACATTAAATATATCAAACAGGTTGAGCTATTCTTGTCCTCTCTCTTCTTGTTCATCTCATAGATAAGAAATTGGAAAGATGATCAAATGTAGGTATTTTGGGGGGAAACCACCTAAAAGAAAGTGTGAACTCCTTGTTTTCCGAATACACCAGAGATCAGCTCCCAAATCTCTGTCCTCATTGACTTTTTTCAAGAGAAACACCTGATACAAGTCATAAAGGGGAAAAATACACCTTGTATACAGACTGTTTTTGTAGTTTCTTGCAGAAGAATAATGTTATTATTAAACCACATACCACTAGGTTTTCCAAACCCCAAAGCTAGCCCCTACTGGCTTTAAGGCATTACAGTAGCTTCAGTTTTTGGAAGTTGATAAAGATGACATTGATGATACACAATGAGAATACCAAATCATACCTAAAGTATGGGTTTGTCCTAAAAGCAAGTAAAATATAATTTTGGATCTATTTTTCAGTGGAATTAATTCAGGTCAAGAAGTTCAATGGTAAAGATTCTAACAGAACCCATCTAAGAAAATCTCATCATTGAAAAAAATCACTCTAAGCTATTAAATTTTATTCCTGGCCTATCTTTAATGATGAACAACCGTAAGAATTAACTGTAACTAAAGATTAGCCAATGAATGGAGTGCTGGCATGGGTGGCTACATACTGTTTCGGAAAGGCAGCAAGGCAGAATGGTGCAGTGGCTCTTTATGTGAAAGAGCACCTTGAATGTATCAAGATCTGTGTAGGAGAGGATGAAGAACCAGTTGAGAGTTTATGGGTAAGAATTAAGGGAAAAGCTGGCATGGGTGACACTGTTGTGGGTGTTTAATACAATACCTGATCAGCACGAGGAGGTTGATGAGGCCTTCTACAGAGAGTTGAAAATAACCTCAATCACAGGCCCTGCTCCTTATGGGACTTCAGCCACACTGATATTATCTGGAAAGGCAAGACAGTTTTGGAGCATAAGTCTTATGAGAAGAGGCTGAGGGAGCTGGGGTTGTTTGGCTTAGAGGAAAGGAGGCTGAAAGGAGACCCTACTGCTCTACACCTTAAAGGATGTTTTGTAAATAGGTGAGGATTGGTCTGTTCAATGAAGGTAAAAGTGATAGGACAAGAGGCAATGGTCTCAAGTTGCAACAGGGGAGGTTTAGATTGGATGTTAGGAAGAATTTCTTCACTGAAAGGGTTATCAGACATCGGAATGGGCTGCCCAGGGCAGTAGTGGAGTCACGATCCCTGGAGATACTTAAGAGTGTACAGACATAGTACTTGGGGATATGGCTTAGTTAAGGTCTTGTCAGTGTTAGCTTAATGGTTGGACTCCATGGTATTGAAGGTCTTTTCAAACCACAGCAATTCTGTGATGCTGTGAATACAGACACAACTTTCACTGCTGCAGATGTTTTCTTTTTTTTTTTCAAATTTTTACAAAGTCACCCTCTCAAATCTCTGCTAGATTATGACCTGTAGAACCACACTTTATGGTCAAATAATCTAAGAAGGGCAACAGGTGATCCAGGAGATATCTTATCCTAATCCTGTTCCATATAACTGAAGACAATGAGGGCTGCATTCTGCAGTCTCTTCCAGCTTCACCCTAATGACAGTGTTTAGGACAGCATCCAATTATTTGTACCTATGTGAATTGTGCCATAAACAAGAAATCCTTTAAACTTCATAGAATTTTGGAACAGCTGCCTTGAAATTAAGGCTTTTCAATGAAGTATGTCTTCCATTCACAGAGAGTCTATATGTATTTATTCAATGGGTATTGACAGTGTGTTTTGCCAGCCAGCCATTGTATGAATATTCTTTGCTGCTGCAATGATGGACAAACACAGAAAGGAGTATCAGAAGCAAGAGAGATTATAATCTCTGTGTTAATTTATGTATTTTCCCAAGTTTGTTACACCAGTTCTATCCTGGATCTTTTGCTATTACTCTTCAGTTAAAGTAAAGTGAAATTTTACCTTTGGATAAAACTTGAGAACTGTACCTAGACTGCTAATCATCATCTAGTTCCAATAGCTTACTTGGATTTACTGAACTGCATGCTACATCAGATAAAAAGGAACTGCTGTAATATCTCTGGCTAGCTCCAATTCATCGTCTGAGTTTGTTTAAAAGAACAACAGAGCACTTCAATAGTTTCAGTTGGACAATGTGAAACAGCAAAAAATGGTTGATTCAACCATGTCTTATGCATGTCTTATGGATTTCAGCCACCACGCTGGCAGAGACTTCAGCTGTATCCCTAAGACTACTAACGTCTTGTAATCAGTTTGAAGTCTGGAAATTTTCCAAAGCTAAGGAAACACATGCCAAATACTTCCAAGAAAAGTGTTTATCAGTCTGTTAATTTTAGAATAACTATACTTAGAAAAGTCTCTTTCACAGAGTAGTTTACAGTAACCCAAGATTAAAATCGGAGGGGAGGGGAAGAGGGTAGAAGAACTGAGAAAAAAGTCTCCTGTAATACTGCAGCAGAGTTCAGCTCCTACAGCTGCTTCCTTCTGCTTACACTTCCTTTCTGTTTTGCACAGACACTGATCATGTGTCAGTAATCAGAGTTGTGCAAGCCCCAAAACTTACTCCTTACCTAATTCTTGCCAAAGGACTCAGTGTTCTTACTTAACCGGGCAAGTTACGTTTACCAGCCCTTCTCCCATCACAGAAATGCTGTGTAGAAGGGATTGGGAGCTAAATATTGCACCTCTAGCAAATCTAACCCACTGCTGTTAAATGGGGGTAGAAAAGTCCTGTTCATGCTACCCAGTCTCACCTATCTCAATAATCAAACTGCTCCTCATTGGATCTTTCCCTGTGCTGATAATATAACAAGGATTACTCTCCAATTACACGGGAAATTACCTGCTTAGATAGGAATATTGGTATCAAGCCTTAGTCTTAGCATGTCTGTGAATCTGAATACATCATAATAGCAGAAAGACAAGGCTTGCATGCTGTTCTAGAAGCCATTTCTACTGCTTCCAACATTAACATTAGCTCAAATGCCCCTTTCTACTCTGTGCTCACACACAGAGTAGAACTGTGTGTGATAACATGGATAACATGACAGACATGCCTTTGGACATATTGTTGTGAAGTGATGTTTTCTCACAAGAGTTCCCACACGCTGGAAGTCACCCAGTCCTGGATCCAAGTAAACTTTACAGCTGCCTGTAGACAGCTTCTAGCTTTATGGCATTCTTACCTTTTCTTCCAAGATATTATATAAAATTTATGGCCCAAAATGTACTGGAATTGAGCCAATAAGTGGCTTTAGCTGCCCTTTGCTACTTATGCCAGAAGAACAACACAAACAGAGAAAGCTTCTTTTAAAACAGTGCATCATAGAAATGCATGAATTACAGGAGAACAGTGTGACAATTGTAAGGTAATTAAATCAGGATTTGCATTTACTTGCTTTATAAGTCTTTTAAACCCTTTCACTAAATTTTTTTTGGTCAAGCATTGAAGTTTGAGAAAGTTACCACATTAAGTTTCTTCACACATCTTTTAAACAGCATTAATGTGAATTATAGTTACGTAATTGCTGAAGCTGGCTCGAAGTCTGTTTGAATTTCCATTTCAGAATTCCAAAAGATGCTTGCTTTCCATAAAACTCTTAGCAACCTTGGCATTCATATAACACTCCGTATCTCAATATTTAGTGAATTTATCCTCATAACTTTCACATGAGACCCTACAGGGGTCCTCCTTTACCATTATATGGCAGATGGAGGTTAACAGACAGTATAAAAAGATACACCAAGTTTAACTGCAAAATTCACAGATCTGCTCTTCGTAGCAGACAGTATTTTAGGCTGTGAAAACTTCAGCCTAGATGAGGTAGTGTTTTGCCCTTGAAGCAAAAAGAAGTTAGCAACTTTAAGACGAATGTAGATAACAGGCATAACAAGACCATGGCAAGATTAGAGCAGCACATACTCTGATGATTAGGAAGATTACATTAACCAATTAGAGAAGGCTCTGCTTTGTGTGAACAGCTTGTTATAACCTATGGGCTTTGGATTTCTGGCCCGTGAACTGTTCATAATAACCGATCATAAAATTTCTGTATGCATGCACAGATAATAAGAGTATAAAAGTAAGAATTCATTAATAAAACGCTGATGCTTGTTATCATATTGATGGCTTGTGTCAGTCATTTTCATCTACCATCAGCTCTTCTCTTTACTGACAACAGCAAAAACACCAGAGATTAAAAAAATCTGAGATACTTAACACCTTATTTGTCTCAGTCTTTAACAAAAAAGACTGGCTACCCTCAGGGCAGCTGGTCTCCCTGAGTTAGTAGACAGGGTTGGGGAGCAGAATACCCCTCCTGCTACCAGGAGAAGGCAGTTAGTGACCTGCTGTGCCACTTAGTTCCCAACAAGTCTATGGGATAGGAGGGGATTCATCCTAGAGTGCTGAGTGAGCTGGCAGAAGAACTCACTAAGCCACTCTCCATCAGCTCCATCAGCTCCATCAGCCCCACCACAGGGCACAGCCCAGCCCCTCAGCCACAGGTGGGCACTGTGGGAAGAGGCAGTTAAGAAAGGGAAGAAGCTGCATAGCAGTGAGGGGTGAAATAAAATGTGTGAGAAACAGCCCTTAAATTAATTTTCCCCAAGTCAGGTCTCTTTTGCCTGGGATGGTAATTAGTATGTGACCTCCCTGTCTTTCTCTTGACACACAGTCTTATTTTCTCCTCCCCCTGACTGTTGAGGGTGGTGAGCAAAAGAGCATCTGGGTGGGGGTGTGGCAGTCAACCAATGTCAACTCACCACAAATATTTATTTGAAGGACAGAGCATCTAATAAACTGATTATTTCTTTAAAAGGCAGTGTTAGAATACATGTGCCAATAGAAATAGATAAATAGGTATAGCTAATATAATTCCAGAGTTACTAACAGAATATTTGGTTTTTGAAATGATGGGTTATAAAAAAATTTCAGTACTCAAAAAGCTAGCAAAAGATAGAAGCTATTGAAATAAAAGGAAGGGAAGCACTCCATCAGACTTCAGAACAAGAGGACTGATGCCAACAATTACTGAATCGTAACTCGAGCTGCTGAAACCATATCAGAAAGAAAACTCAGTATTTTATAACCATGCTCTACAGAGACACAAGCAATTATGGTCATACTTAGATTGAAAAACAGAATGCCACATGTGATGCTAATGCCTTCTGCTTCTGATAATACAGATATTAGATCCAAGAACTGCAATGAGAAAAATATGTGTAACACTCAGGAGAAAAAAGGTGATGTATCGAAGAGTACCTGGTTTTTCTTTTCAAATAAAATATCTGAGGCAAGATCATGCTGTGTAACTTGTGTAAGTAATTCAGATTGGTTTGGATATAAATACTAACTACCAAATACATTGCAAACTAACTGAAGCAAAACAAAAGAAGTTTTTTATTTGTACAATAAAAAATTTGTTAGCCAACCCTAATGTACTTACTCTGTATTAACTATTATATTATTAACTGTATTATATTATTACATATTATTATATGTATTAACTACTGTTAACTATGATATTCTTAAAGTAACCCTATGGAAACAAATTACTTCTTATGGGAAGGGAAAATTAAACAGTTTTAATTGGGAAGAAGATAACTCGGAAGGGAAATAACAAGGGGAAACAAACATTAAAAATACAGAAAAACACAGACCTGAATTATGTGAAGAGCATTTCCTTAGCCTCTGGTCAAAAATGACAAATGCAGTGTTCTAGCCACCACGTAGATGACTGGAGACACCAGTCTCAACCTCAGGAGTTCATGCAAGCCTGTGGGCTGAAACAAAGAAATGTGAGTGAGCTGGGAATACAAGGCAACAATAAAACAAATTTAGCATAAAAGCAACTGTTTCTGTATTAGATGTGTTCGGTAGAGATATGCACCACAAACAAATTATCCATTTTGGGGATACCTTCTCTACTTCAGTTCACTGAGCAGGACAGCAGAGTGTGTCACTTTATACCTCAGCTGAAAAAGTAGTTTCTTGAACAATTGGAAAGGAAGAGTAAAATTCAATACCTAAAATGCTCTAGTTTCTTGCATTTGGTAAGGAAAATATAAACATCCCTCAGACTGAGATTTAGCAAGACACTCAATATAATATTAAAAAAGAAATGTGGTTCATTCTTCAGTGGCAACAGTGTAGATGGGAAATCACCTAGCAAGTTATATTAATTCTATTGCATATTTGACATTTTTCAGACTGGAATTGCTGTCAACTATTTATGCATTTATTGTCTTTCACTGGTGGTTTTTGGTACTATTGGTACTATTTGTACTATTTTGCTGGAGGTACCACAAATTAAAGATAGAAGAATTTTCCTTATCCTTTCCAAAACAGCAGAAACCTCTTCACAGTTGGTTCTTCTGATCACTCCAAATGATTTGGTCATGACTTCACTAGTGCTGTTAGCACTTGCTGTTTTAATCACTATTAACATGGTTGTCAGGCTTCTATCCCAGAGAGCATTAGCTTTTCTATGTGCAGCTACAGACCCTTCAATGTGAGGTCAATTCTCAGACTCATGTATCAAAAAAAAGACACTGTTGTCCTAGTTTCACTCTTATTTTTGCAACAACACATCACTGACTTCTGAGTCATTTATCAGCTGCTGAAGATTTGTTTGCCTTTCCTTTTGTTGTACCATATGCTTCTTTGATGTCTGCAAACTCTGTTTTCATTTTGTTTGCCTTTCTTTTCTGGAAATGTTTTTTTTCCTACAGAGGTTTCTGAAGCAGTCATCATCTTTCTCAGATATTTGTGACATGGGATACAAAATTCAAGAAGTGACTTGTCAACTGCCAGATGTAGGATATCACATTATGTGTAGCAAGGGGAAAAATATGCTCAGAACCACAGATTTCTAGGAACTTCAGTCACTTATTCCAGGAATAATATTCCTGATGTACACTACACTGAAGCTGTGACTGTTGGATGCTCTGTCTGATCACATATGCCCAACAGCATACACAGCTGTTTCACAAACTGTGCATTATTAGATCCAGCCAGTTTGCCCACTAAGTCATATTTTATGGTTTGTATCTGGCATAATTACTTCTTGAAAAGCCCTTTGCCCCACATTTGTTTCATGACTGAAATCAGTCAGACCTGAAGACACTTCTCTCTCTAGGATATCCCATTATGCCACCCAGTACTCATTAACAAAAGTTTAAGGTATTTCACCAAAATTCTACAGAAGAAGAATAGTCACTCAGTAACAGCAAGAAAGACACAGTATATTTGAAATATAAGATATTCACTTGCTTAGTGCTACAAAAACAGGGGCTGAAAACTGGTTCATTAACTCCCAACTCAAGAGTACCACTACTCAAGATAATATTTGTGTGGATTAATTCAGAGTGAATCTGATCCCAGAGATGAGGAGAGCTGGAATCTCTTCTTTCTATTCCAGAGTCCTTGTTCTTTAAACAACTCTACATTATACTTTGAGAATAACTGTATGAAACAACTGTGTTTTCTGAAGTGCTAAACAATATGCTATAAATGTTATCTCCCTTAGGCTGATCTTTGAGGTTAACCATTTTAAACCTATAAAGTCTGTCTACTGTGTCCAAAAAACAAGGTCCTTTGAATAATGCAGTGCTCTTGTTTTCACAGTATTCTTAAAATGAACAAAATTTGATTATTTCTTACAAACACAGTAAAGAAAAAGAAACCTGAAGAGATTACTGTTGTACACAATGTTTATTGCAGAGCTTAAAGCCTAAAACCAGATTTCTGCCAAGCCACTGTTCTGAATCTGAACCTTATAGGCATCCTTTCAGCTTCCCATTTATAGTAAAAACCATAGTCTATTTACATAGTTAGCATTTAGAATAGTTGAGCTTGATCCCAGCCACATTTCTCTTTTGCTATGCTGCCATGACTACACAAACAGGGACAAAATGTTTCTCTTAGATTAACTCGAATTAAGAAACACTCAAGCATAAGCAGTTGTGCTTCTGACTTGCTCAGGTGGTCTCTGTCTATTTGGAAAGGTGAAATCATTTCTACTCTACTTTACTTCAGCATACAAATCCCTTCCCTCACCTGCTCTGAAGGAGCAAAGGTCAACACATCCCCAGTGGATATATGTTTGCTCTAATGCCTTACTGTGCTATTAGGGATTTCTAAAACTGTTGCTTTGATTCTTCGCCTGTAATACTAATTTATTCACACATGATTGTGTAGAATAGACACAATCTTTTGTGTAGAGCATTCTTTAACCAGTAATTTCAAGCTAATTTAAATTAGCAGCAGACAGTCCTGTTCAGCTACCTGAGGTCTGAATAGGAAAAAAAGTATACTGTAGTACACTGAAGAAAATAACTCAGAAAAGTGATTCGGGACTGACATTTACACAACCAACACAAGTCACTTCAGCAATCAGAGCATGCTGTGCCACCCAGAGCAGAGAACAAGACAACCATGTGGGAAGTAAAGCTATGCATTACTCTAAGATAGACTGGGAGTCCCTAACCCTGACAAATACCTGGAGATTTCTACATTTTTTTCACTATCCCCACAAATGACATAAAATATAAGCTATCTTGAGGAATAGAAAATGTGAGTTCCCTCTCTAAAATGGAGAGCTTGCACCCACATTGTAGGAGTGAATTTGAAAGAAAAAAATAAACTTTGAGGAGGTTTTCTGATAACAGGAGGAAAATCCCCAAATTTCCAAACTGTCTTTTCTCCGTACTCAAATTATACATAAAGTCTTTCATAGGAATAACATGACAGCAAGTCACTCACATGAGAGAATTCTTTGAAGTTTTGCCTGGAATCAAAAGCTCCCATAGAAATCCCATAGAATCCTCCATAGAGGACTCTCATAGAATCATAGAACAGGCAGGGTTGGAAGGGACCTTAAAGATCCCGAGGTACTTAATCACTACTTTACCTCTGTCATCACCAGCAAGGACTCTGGTCACAGCCTCCATGTTACAGAAGCCAAAGGCAGGGACTGGGAAAAGGAAGATCCCCCCCCTGTAGATGAAGAGCAGGTTCAAGACCACCTGAAGAACCTGAAGGTGAACAAGTCCGTGGGACCTGATGGGATTCACCCACAGCTCCTGAAAAAACTGACAGATGAAGTAAGACCTTAAAGATCATCTAATTCCATCCCCCCTGCATGGGCAGGGACATCTCCCAGTAGATCAGGTTGCTCAGAGCCTTGTCTAGCCCGGCCTTAAAAACTTCCAGGGATAGGGTGTGGCATGGACTCAGTAACTCTTCAAAACTGAGACAAAAGTTTATTAATCTGAGGGTCCTATTTATAATCTAGCCCAACTTTCTTGAACTCCCTTCCCAGACGCTGTTTATCCCATTCTACCCTACTATGCAGACCCTGGTAGAGACTGAAGTCTACCCATTTAAAAACCAAGTGCTGGCAGCTTACTTTACACTTTCCTTACTGCCCTAAGGATCTTGATTTCTAGTGTCATGGTCACTGAAGCCTAGACTCCCATTAATTTTTACATTGCTCACCAGTCCATCTCTGTGGATGAGGACAAGGTCTCTAAAGCTCCTTTTCTGGTTGGTTTCTCTACCATTTGGAGGAGGAAGTTGTCATCAATCCGCTGGAGGAACAATAGATAAGGGGCACCTGGGAAGGTGGGGATGGCTGGGAAGGGATTTGCCTGCTGCTCTGGGGAGTGACCTCTTTCCATTAATCCCAGTCTGCCTGATGACTGGAGGGCAGGGGTCCTCTGCTTCCTGTGGCACCCTCAGCTTCTCCCTTTGCTTCAAGGCCAGCACATTGTGGCTCCATCCATCCAACTCCCTTTCACGTTCCCAAACACTTCTCAACTCTCCACCTCCTCCTTCAGTTCTGCCAGCAGACTGGGCAGGTGACAGTGTACATAGGTGCTGTGACCGCTTTCCTCTGGTGCAAGTGACAGGCTCAGACAGCCCAACACCTGAACAGCTGTGTGTCTCTGGGGCCACTCAGGACAAGTTGCCACATTCTTCTTGGCCACGGCTTCGGCACGAGTGGATACCACAGTTATGTTACCTTCTGGGAGGGAAAAGGCCGGAGCTGACCTTTCCTTCGGGCCTTCCCTCCACAAACTGCGGCTCCACGCCCTGCCCACCGCCCTCCCAGGGGCTGCCCTGGCACTTGAGGGGGTCTGGGCCGCCCTCACTCTGGTCTCTGCCCCCGCTGAGCCAGAGCCGATCGGTTTGGAGATGCCTCTCCCCCTCAGGACGAGGAGGTAGCCTCCTTCTCTCTCTGCTCTTGGAGCTCCTTTTTTATTTGGATTTCGGTTTCCGCGCCATAGCCGCCTCTGTGGGAGTGCCACGTCGCCATCTGCCGGGGGTCCCGCCGCCTCCGTGAGGTCTCATCTACTGACATGGCTTTGATCAGCTGTTCCTCAGACTTTGATGCTGCCTAACTCAGGGAAGCAGGTACTAAGAGTAGTAAGGGCGATTGTGAGGGAGAGGGTTGCCTGCTTGGGTTAATTTAAATTGTTTGCTCTTGCTTTCAAAGTAGTTGGTATAAGGGTAATTTTCTAGGGAATTGTCAAAGAAACCCCATAGCTGCTTCTCTAAGTGCTTCAGACTGCTGAATGCCAGGAAGTGGGGGTGGAAAAGGAGGAGATCAGTTGGCAAAAAAACCAAAAACCAACCAAACAAAAAAACATTGCCATGGAAAAATATTTTCAGAAAACATTAATTTTTTTTTTTTTCCCCAATTCTTCCAGTTTTTAAGTTTTGGTAGTCAGTGACATTTTTCATTCTCTGATGACCCATTTTTAATTTTCTGGAAAGATCTCTCCTGTGTGCTGAATTAGACTTCTGGCAAAAAAAAGAAGTTGACCCCTCAAAAATCAGTGCCCAATTGAGATTATTTATATCATAACAAAAGATTCATGCGGCAGTTCAGAGGCAGAGCCCTGCACACTCATTTAAGAGGTAACAAGTTTGTTTATTCTGAAACGCTACAAAGTAACACTGGGAATTCATTTAGGGATCAATAGCAATCACAGGATTGTCACAGTTGGAAAAGACCTGTACAATCACTTTGTCCAACTGCCAGCTCAGGAAAAAAAAATTAAAAACAAAACAGCCTTTGACAGACATTTGTCAGTGAATTAAAATGAGTTAAATCTGGTTCTGATAGCAGATACCTGTCTGATTCTACCTGTTGTCAAACACTGAAAAAATAGTTTCAGCATAGAGATTTACGTTCAACCAGAAATTGAGAGATTAACCTGATATGCTGAGCTCCCCCAGTACAGGAACTAGACTGTGAAGGGACTGAATGTCTGTGACTTTAGGACAGCAAAGTGTAGTCAAAGATGGGAAAATATGGAAGGTCATGAGCAGTGGAAACTTCAGGGGAATAGCTAACATTCTGTTAATTCACACTGACTTATTGAAATAACTTCCCAGTGTAGAAAGAAATTCAGTTCCAGGTTCCACCTTTGATAGAACTAAGCCTGCTTCATGCCTCAAATACCCATCTATTAAAAAGAGATAATGTTACTCTAACTTAAAGGGTACTCTAAAGATAATTTCAGTGATTCTTGGATATCAAGAATCAAATAATAAATCTGTAAGGGACCTTAGGAGGTCATGTAGCTCAAATTAAGCAACAAGATAGATAAACTTAGTGCAAAACTAATTAATGACCTGACTTTAGGGGCATGCAACTATGATCCTGAGCTGGCAATATAACTTCTCAAAACTCATTAGTATGTATTGCCTTCTAATTTCAAACAGATTTACATCCATTAACAGCAGATTTTACTTGGTTTCTAAGGGACTCTTCATATTCAGTCCTCCAAATAGTGTTGGAAAAAAACCATAATTTTTTTCAATTTTAACTACAACAGTAATGTGAAAGCTCATAGTTGGCCTCTAATTATAGAATAGAATATAATTTTCCTCCAAACACTATGAAGCATTTCAGAATGACACCATGTACTAATTTTGGCTGGAAATTCACTTATAAGGCGGGGAGGTGAAGTTCACTGACACTAGGGATGTGGGGGTACGATTCCCAGGAGAGAGACAAGAGTTCAGGGTCCTCCCCAGTATGTTTTGATACCCTCATTCAGACATATTTCATTGCCCATGTCAACCAAAAACACCTCCAACATTTCCTGTGTCCTAGAAACCATAATTCAATTTAAACAGTGGCTTCAACTTTGTTGTTATTATAAAGCTTGACAGCTTATGCTGCTCCAAGGGACTATGTCCTCCAAGGAAACTGACAGACATGACAGTTTTCCATTGAACATCCCTGTTTTCCATTGAACAGAAAATGTATATATCACTGTGCAATTACTCGGTGTAATCTTAACTAGTTGAACAGAACCTAGAGAAGACTAATTTAAGAGAATTACAGTTTTACATTCCCAAGCAGGTCTCAGACACTGTACAATCGTGCCATCTGCTGGGCAGAAAGTTTGAGCTATCAGCAAAAACTTGAGAAACTTGGGCAATATTTTGGAAAGCATATTGCAGTACTCACAACTGATTTTTTTTTTCCCCACTTAAAAAAAATTATTCTAAATTATGTCAGGAGAAAAAGGATCATCAGGTGGCACTGCCACTGCTCGAAATGGAGATGAAAGGGTGACAGTACTGGTACTTAGGAGACCTTCAGTCAACAAGCCTGACACCACTGGTGAGTGTTTCTTTATGGCTGGTTAATTCCAAAGGATAAGAAAAGGCTCCTAAACAACAATCAGTGATTTTAAATCATCTAATTACAATTCCAAGTACAGCAAGGACAAACAGTAAATTATATACAAAAAATTTCCCAAGAAAGGATTCAGTTTCTTTTCCAGCTATCCTCTTCCTACTTGGGTTCTCTCAGCAATAATAGAGGCAAGTGCTCCTGAGGAAATGAACTGAAATAAACTTGGGCACAGAAGTAATTTGATGGCCATTTGCACTGTCAAGGGCTCTGAAGTTAAAGTTTGGTTTTAGCTTTGTCATCACCTCTCATGGCCAGACTCCTCAAATTTTCCCATCTTTCGCTTCCCTCCATTTCAGAATGGAGGGGAAAAATATAATATAGTGCATGTAGATGTATATACAAAAAATATAACACAATTAGTTCATCAATGGCAACTTTGATTCTGGACAGTTTGGTTAGCATTTTGATTACATGAGGAAAACCAACCTGTACACTATTTGGGCAAGATGACTTCCATTCTCCTCACAGAGCTAATTAAATGCTGTCAGTGATTTCCCCATATTTAGAAATCATTACATGTGTCAGCAAGACACCAGTGGGAGGTAAAAGAACACACTCTTTCCATTCTCTTGAACTACCTGACCCCACCACCCAGACTCTCCACAGAACAGACAAGGATTCAGCACTTAATGCTTGAATCTCCATTTTGTTTGCATTAAAATGCACAGCTTCTGAAACTCGAATTCCTACAAATTAGTACGCAGTTCCAATTTCTATAAAAGCAGAAATTCTGCTCAGATAGGATAAATTCTAATGAAAAGGAAGAAGCAACTTTGTAAAAATTGACAAACTTAGCCGGACTGTCAGATACCTGATCTGTCGTTCTTGTCTGTCAGAATACAGGAGATCAAATCAATAATGCCCTACCTATGTGTCACATGTTCCTGAAACAGCAGCTCCTTTCTACCCCTTTCTACCACCAAGCTGCTCAAGTTTTAACAAAACTTCTCCATTCCCCTGGGTAACTTCATGTCTGTCACACAGTAACTGCATTGTTAGTGCACTGATGAGCAATGCCACCAATGGAGTATTTCTAGAGTATGTGTTGACTTCGTGGGTGTGGGAAGACAGGGAAGACACAGGTCATTTCACGTTCTGCAGTGGCTCTTGGGTGCACTATTTCTCCTTCACAGTAGCTGAGCTTCCAACAAGACATGGCACACATGAACAAGGAACTTGCTGTTGGACACCACCGTAAGTATGGATAAATTAGATCCCTCTCCTTAAATGACATGTCTCCCTGGACAAGCTTCGCCTTCAAACAAGCATTGGAGTGTTTATAATGCAAGACTCTGCTCTGGGCACTGCTTCCCACTCAACAGCTGCCCAGCATGTGAAATGCCTCACCCTCACTGCCACTTGGGCAAGAGCTTGCATGGTGCCTGCTGCTGAGGGATGGGTGTGTAGCTGCCCTCTCCCCTGTGGTGCCAGCCTAAGTGCCTGCAGCATCCCTGCCTGAACGGCCAGGGGGGCAATGTGAAAGGTAGGATGCAAGCTGCTAAACCTCCAAGAGCGCCCAGACTATTTCAGAAACATGCAGTGTCACACATAGCTAGCTCGCAGACTGGCTCAGCTACTGTATTTAGCCAAACTATCCAAAACAACATTTGAAAAGAACAGGTGGACATCCTGTAAGTATATTCAGACAGTAACGTGAGTGACGTGTTAGATTGTCAGAGGTGTAATGTAGTACATTGGTCAATCTGGTATAATGAATTCTCTGCATATTTCTAAATACACTCCGAGAGATACACATTTGCCATTCACAATTCTTACTGATTTTAAAAGCCAGATCATTCTTTCAGTGTTATCTAATTCAGGAACTGATTCAGCAAAGCAAAAAAGTTTGCTTGTTATCTTTGATTCTCTCTCAATACAGCAAAGAGCTGATCCACAGCACTGCCAGTCCACGCATGCATCTTAACATGAAGTAAGTTTTAGAATAATTGGTATTTTCATTTAAAACCGAGCTGCTGAAGTCATGTATTCATGAATAACCTTGCTATTATTTTTACCCACAGAAGTGTATTTTCAGACTTCATAACTGGAGATAGATAGCTAATAGTTAATATTAGATATTTAATAGATAGTTAATATTAAGAAGGCAATTGTTTTGTTTGGTGCTATTTTTTTTTTAATGTGCTCTTAAAAAATGACAATAATCTTTCTATAAAAAATATTTTTTCTGTTTATAAACATTAAGGGCTATGCATGACACATCTCTTCAATGAGCCTTATCAATGAGCCCTGCCAGTTCCTGCCTCAGCATCCTTTTGGCCCTCTGGGATAAATGCATCCCATTATTTGCTTGTAGCTCTGGTGCCTCGTATACCAAGCCATGATCCTCTTGGACCCAAAGCACTCTTGAGAGTACCAGTCCTGGAGCCAGGAATTGATCTTCTGGCTCTTCCTAATATGTTCCTTCATTCATCACTGATGTCAGAGGGATGAAGGAGAACACACCTTGAGCTCCTGATCCCATCACCAGTTGCCCCAAAACCCTGAAGTCTCTCTTAATTGGTTGGGCACCTCCTATTATTACATCATCATCACTCACCTGAAGGTGGGTAACAATCACCCTTCACCAGGGTGGAAGGTTTGCCTACAACATCCTTCATCTGGGCATCACGGAGACAGCAGACCTCCCTATGAAGTGGGTTGCTTTTGTCATGGAACAGCCTTTATTTTAGTGTCCTCTTGCCACTGGGTCAGAGTCCACGTGTTCCCGTCCAACACCCATTGCAGCACAGCCCTTCTGAGCCAGCTCCAACCACCAGAGAATCCTGCCAGTTCTCAGAACAGGCAAAAAATGGTATATCCATTTCCGTGGGGCATATCCTGGAGATATATCTGGAAATACTGGGCAAGCTGGATTTTTCAAAAAGCGTTGATAAACTTTTGCTCCTATTCCTGATCCAAGAAGCACACACAGATATTCAGTCAGAGTATGAGTGAAACTGGGGAGGGTAAAAACCATGACTGATTAAAAACTTGTTAAATTCCATCATCCTTTAACACCTCTGAAATCA
The DNA here is from genome assembly GCA_038090715.1 of Florisuga fusca. Taxonomy (NCBI): domain Eukaryota; kingdom Metazoa; phylum Chordata; class Aves; order Apodiformes; family Trochilidae; genus Florisuga; species Florisuga fusca. The sequence continues at coordinate 44,222,638 of JAAWXA010000002.1, read as the reverse complement.
ACCCAACATGAACAGAGATTTGAACAGCTCCAGAGATACCAAGTTAGTCTCAGATACGGCAATTTTTACTACCTAAAAGTAATGGGTAAAGATATGCCAAAACCCAGAGTTTTCAGATGTACACCCCTACAACTTTACTGCCACCTCAGAAATCCTAAGAAAAATTCATAAATTTAACACAGAATTACTGCTTACAAGCCCACTACTTAAGGCATCTCCCAACATCTAGCATGTCTACTTTATAGACATGAACTCGAGACTGGATTTTTCCATGCAGGAATGTACAGTTTTATATGTTACCTCCCCTAAAAAAATAATTGCCAAATGAAGTCTTGTTAGACACTTTATGTTGCTTCTCTTTTTCAGTGATTCCAGCCATTTCAAAACTACATGGGATTTTTATCTCTACAGGGCTTTCCAGAAAACTTACTTAACAATAATGCCTCAGCAACATTTTGCTTTGGTCTGAAAGCACATACACATGTAGATAACCTTACTGAGAGTGCAGTCCTTACACAAAGCCTTTGTGTAACTATGCACACTCAGAAACACATATACAGACTTGTGGTGTGTGCCCAGCCCCCAGGCCTTATTCCACTTAAGCATAAACACCAGTGAGAGTCATGATGGCTGTATTCAGGTTAAGAGAGACTTTGGGGGACTGATGGAAACATGTTAGCCAAACAGCCTAGAACTGTGATCCAGGTTTGTGTCATGCAAGGGAATGGTTATGAGTGGAATATGGAATGGAATATGAGTAGTTCCAAGAAATAACCCAGAAAAAACAAAATCAAATATCATTATCATAGAATCATAGAATGGTTTGGGTTGGAAGGTATTTTAAATATCATCTAGTGCCAACCTACCTGCCATGGGCAGGGACACCTCCCACTGGACACGTTGCTCAAAGCCCCATCCAAGCTGGCCTCAAACGGTTCCAGGGATGAGGTATCTGTAACTCCTCTGGGCAACCTGTTCTAGTGTATCACCACCCTCACACTAAAGAATTTCTTTTTAATACCCAACCTAAATCTCCCCTCTTTCAGTTTGAAACTGTTACTCCTTGCACTGCATGCCCTTGTAAAAACTCTCTTCCCACATTCACAGTAGGCCCCATTTAAATACTATCGATAAAATGGTGTCCCCATGGAGCCTTCTCTAGGCTACATAACCCCAGCTCTCTCAGTCTTCCCTCATAGAGGACACGCTCCAGCCTCCTGATCATCTTTGTTGAGCCAGCATGGCTTAGTCAAGGGCAAGTGATCTTTCATCAAGCTATTAACCATCTGTGATTAAATTACTGGCTCAGTAGATGGGGACAAAGTGGTGTTTATTGTCTTCCTGGACTTCAGTATGGCCTTTGACACTGTCTCTCATGACACCCTCACAGACAAGCTGCTGATGTTGGGGCTGGATGAGCAGACAGTGAGATGATTTGAAACCTGAGTGTGCCCTGAGAGTGCTGATCAGCAGCGCAAGGTCTGCTTGGAGGATGGTAACTAGTGGTGTACCCCAGAGGCCCATACTGGGTCCAGTGCTGTTTAACATCTTAATCAATGACAGGGGTAAGAGTGCACCTTCAGCAAGTTTTCTGATGACTCAGAACTGGAAGGAGTGGCCAATAGGCCAGAGGAACACGTTGTTATCTAGCATGACAGGCTGGAGAAACCAAAGTACAGCAAGGAGACTGCAAAAGACTGCACCTGGTGAGAAACAACCCAATAAACCAAATGCTGTGGACCACCTGGCCAGAAAGCAGCTTGGCAGAGAAGGACCCAGATGTCCAGCTGGACACCAAGTTAAACATGAGACAGCAATGTGCCCCTGTGGCAAAGAAGGCCAATGGTATCCTGTGCTGCATTAGACCAAGTATTGTTGGGAAGCTGAAGAGGGTGACCCTTGCCCTCTACCCAGCACTGCTCAGCCCACACCTGGCATACTGTGTCCGCTTCTGGGCTTCCTAACAAGAGAGACATGGACATACTGCAGAGAGTCCTGTGCAGGGCCAGGAAGAGGACGAAGGGACTGAAGCATTTCTCCATGAAGGAAAGGCTGAGAGGGCTGGAACTGTTCCGCCTGGAGAAGAGAAGGCTCAGGGGTATCTCACCAATGTCTGCAATACCTGAAGGCAGAGTGCAAAGCAGCTAGAGCCAGGCTTTTTTTTTTTGTGGTGCTTAGTGACAAGAGGCAAATGGCACAAACTGAAACACAGGAGGTTACCCCTGAACAACAGGGAACACTTTTAATGTGAAGATGGCTGAGCACCAGCATAGGTTGCCCAGGGAGATTGTGGAGTCTCCACTCCTGCAGAGCCTCAAAAGCTGTCTTGACACAGTGCTGGCAACTGGCTCTAAGTGGCCCTGTTTGAACAGGGGGGTTGGACCACATTACCAACAGAGGTCCTTTCCAATCTCAACCACTCTGTGATTCTGTAAATATTACAAAATCAGAACTGATGCAAACACTTGTGCTTTATGCAAGACACTAAATGTCTTCAAAAGGAACAGTCCTGGTTTGATACCCCTTGAAGTGACATGTAATGAAAATCCCTTCTCAGTTATTCAGCAAGATCCTTCAGTTTCCTAATAGCTCCCCTTTGCCCTCTTGGTGTTCCTCCAGACTTGCCAAGTCTCCTGCAAGCTTCCTGTTTCTGGCTTATGCTTCTAAGAACTTCTTTAGCTACTTGCCCTCATCATTTCCTCTGGGCACACTGCCTGATATGTGCGAACACTACTGTAACCCTTCCACTAGGTGTCAACAGAAGAAGCAGAGGAGGTGTTTACTCTGCCTGTTTGGTGGGCCAAGTCTTCTTGTTCCAAGAGTTTTCTAATACAAATATTTAAAAAATCACACAGCAATAGCTTGCACTGCTTTTAAACAGTTTGGCTGTTCACTTCAAGGCCCCTCCAAATAAATTATTTAACTGACAGAAAAAAAAGAATAGGCCTCTGCGCCCTTTCAAAGATGAAATGAAGAAAATAAAATAAATTAAAAGAAATGAAAGGTCTGAGACCTGACTTATTTAGCCTCATCAAAGAAGAGTGAGGGACACACGAAGAGGTCAGAACTCTTGCTATAAATACATCAGGCAGGAAACAGTTACTCATGATAAGAAACAATGCTGGCATAAGAAAATCTGCATATAAATGTGAATACATTTAATATGAATACTGAAAGCAGATTGTCATCCACTGGAGCTAAGAGACTGCAGCATTCTTCAAAGAGGAGGAAGAGCAGCATACATGCACACAATGGAATCTGAGCTCAAAAACAAGATTTTACCAGGAAATGGATTTTGACACAGATCCATTTTACTGTTGCATCCTTGTCACTGTCATGCCGTTCCACATTGTAATTAATTCCAATAAAAATGAGTACTTTTCATTAATAACTCTGTAGCATGCTATGCCCACGCATATCCACAATGGCCTGTAGTGATAAATGACAGACAAGCACAATGAATCCAAAATTCTTGCCAGCCTACATCTCATCGAAAAGGCATCAGCGCCACATGCCAGAATTTATCAGTCTTAGAAATAATTCCAATAAAGCATGTATATAATTCAACCCTCAGTGTGTGGCTGACACACAAGATTTTTTACTCAGAGAGCTATTTCAGCTAGGGGTTAGATTTCTCAGCGCTCTGATGTTCCTCTGGAAGTATTCCTAATGCAGTCACTGTGAATGCACAGTTGAGTGGTTACAGACATCTCAGAAGGTGACATCATGTAGTCTTCCTATTTGTCCTTCTTACACTGAAATACACAATTCAGGCAAATGGCACTTTGACACGATTATAACTGTAGTTATGGCAGGAAAGTAGAAAGTAGGAAAATCGTATGACTTGAACCACTAGCATGGATTTACATAAAGTCCATGAAAGTCCTTGAAAGAAATCTTTAAGAAACAAAACTATAACCCTGTTTCAGCACACAGTCTATTATTACTTCACCAATAAGATTACCATTGTATTGTGAAATTTCACATTCATAATTTTATTATAATCTGAACAGAGGCAATATCTAATTGTATTGTGAAATTTCACATTCATAATTTTATTATAATCTGAACAGAGGCAATATCTAAAGAGCAGAGAAAATTACTATACAAAGAATTTATAGAACATTCATTTACATCCTAGAGAACTTTAGATACTTTACAGTTTCGATAAAAATGCAAAAAAATTCACTTGCAGGTAAATCCAAGAAGGAAACATTATATTTTTAATGATACTGTTGGATACATAGAAAAAAATTAATTAAAAATGTAGCTTTTAGCATTTTTGTAGTTTCACATTGTATGATTATAGTAGTACATTTATTAAGCAGGTTAATAGGAGTCCGGCTAAATAAATGCATCATTATTGCTGTCATTAGTAATGAAACTGGCTATACACATTACTAAAAACCTTGAAAGAAAGTGCTGTATTAACTATTTAGTCCTGTATTTGCCATGAACAAAAGGTCTGTGAATATCTTTCTACATACGCTACACAATGGTACATTGTGAACTATTTTGCTTTTTGCACTTTTAATTGACCAAAAAGCAAAAGCACACAGCAGTATACAATCCAATGGAATGCATAACAGAAAACCTCCCTTAGAAACAGGGCAACTTCTTTTTTCCCACTTACCAAGTAGACCTAAACTCACAGGAAACACCACCAGGAGCAGTTCAGTTCTTTAAACTCCTGAATTCAGCAAGCCTTAAGAAAGCAAAAGGAATAAAAAGTACGGTCCTGAATGGAAATGACAAACCATGGGGAAAAAGACTTTTTATTTTTAGCCCAAAGGCCAACACTTGGTGTCTGACAAGACACACTGAAATTTAAGTATCATCTACAGAAGTGAAAAAATACAGTAAAAAATTCCTCCTCATTTCAATGCTCACAATCTAGGTGAGATGTAAGCTGAAGAAATTCACTGAGCTCCAACTGGCTGACTAGATTAGGCAACTGCTGCATCAAAACAATATCAAAAGGAAACTTGTTCTCACATGTTTCAAAAGGACCAAAGCTCCTAAAAGTAAGAACTGCATTCTTTTTTTGGATGGTATATAAAAACCATTTCAGTAGTATACCAGAACAACAGAATTATTTGGTGCAAATCAAAGGCACTTGCTTTTGTTGCTTGAAAGGTAGCTACTAGGCTTTGGATTGCTTCAGCCTCCTACACACATCCAATTCCCACTGCTACTAAATCCGGATTTCTGGTCCAAATACATCAAACTTCAAATCTTTCTTGTCTCTCTCTCTCTTTCACACCCCCTTCCCTTCAATAAGAATAAAGTTATTTCTACAAATAACTTTATTCAGAGTTACACAAATAATTTGGTAACACTTTTGACTGTGCTCACTGAACAAGGTTTCCAAGGCCCGAATACTCTGGGAAACAGGAAGAGAGCTGCTAATAAAAAAAACAGATCATAATTTATAGGGGACAAAAGAGTTCAAGGCAGTGGAATCTTCTTACCATACAGCCTAACAAAATTTTTCCATTCATTTAACCGTTATTTACTATAGCTGAATAGAAGTATTAAATCTTCCAGGTAGGTGCAGTTACTAGTTAATACAGTGCCTCATGCTTGGCATGCCAAATCCAGCATATCATTTTATTTCTCAGGCTATTAATATAATGTTGACAGTCACACATCAAAGACAGAGGCAATTAAATTTTTCAGCACTGTCAGACTGCAGCTGCTCCATTACCAGCAGTTGTGACAAGGGGGTCTAGTACTTCTCTTTTTGGAGTTCATGGGAAATAGACAGTAGACATCATCAGCTTACTTCCCTCATGAACTTTTTACACTTCCTTTCCCTATAACTTACTGTACCAATTTTCTGTAAAGCTAACTAGAACTTTGGTATGTATTTAAAATAATGATATGTTTAGAAAGATACAGACATATGTACAAGTGTGATGATTGTAGAAATTAAGAGTTTAAAAATTCCTTTAATTCCCTTATGGATTTCCTGACTCAAAGAATTATTAAAAATATTATAAACAAAAATAGTTCCTACAGATTAAAAAAAAACTGCCAAAAGCCCCCCAAAACTCTGATAAAAGAACCCACAATTGTACTAGGTGGGGTAACAAATGACAACCAAAATAGGAAATGGGAACTATCTTGTCACTGTAAGACAAAAATCAAAATATGAGACTCTATTGTCTACAGCAAGGCATAGGCTACGCATACTTCTACTTATGCAAAATAGCACTATAGAGGCAAAGCTTAACAGTGGTCAGAACATCCATATGACATATCAAGATCTGAGATCTACTATAAATAATCTGGCACAGGTAAAAATACATAAATCATAAAATTTTCTTTGCTTTTCCCTCATTTTTGCCCACTAATTATTAGCACAGAGTTCACTGTGTTTATGTTAGAGCTCAGTTGTCTGTATTTAAAAAAATATATAAAAAAGCCCCAGTTACAGGGTATATTTCCACATAACCTTTTTTTTTTTGATCTTGCACCTTCTCCTTATTTAAAATGTTTCAAACTAAAACGGCCCAGTCTTCTTAATACTAAATAGAGAGCAATTTCCCTGAATATTCCACATTGCTGTTCCTTTCTTTCCAGAAATCAACTTGCACAAACCTTCTCTTCATACACAACTTCCCCTTCATCCATTCATTTTATATGAAAATTTAACATAAAGATGAAGAGAAGATGTTCTCAAGTTCTTCTTCCTCAGACCATCATTCTTTTAAGAGTGTGACTGCAAGGCCTATAGCTACCATTGATGCAACTATGGCAAGTGTCTTTGTAGAGGTCATACAACACATTTTCTGTACAAAAAAGTAGCATCACCTAGTTAGTATTTCTGCTCCAATAAATGATGAGAAACAGAATGTGAAAATATATTAGAAATCCTTCAGGAGAAAAGTTCTTTCATTCGTGCTTCATTCAGGTATGGGCTACATGGGTTTGGGTGGCACCCACCTTCTGTTTTGTCCTATAATACAAAAATGAAGAAATAATGCTTTTTTAATTTAGAGGCATCTTCAAAGTAAAGGCTGAACTCTTGCAAACATAATTCAGACAGTTGATTCTCTGCTTTCCTTCTTGCTAATGACAAGAATCAGATGTTGATGCTGAGTAGGTTTTCTTCCTCTCACAGTGCTTTCCTTCAGTGAAGAGCTCTGAGTCAAGGATGTCAAGGCATTAGATCTTCTTCTGAGATCCTATCATGACCTTTGACACAAAGTTCACAATGGCACTGGCAGGTTGCTCTGGATCATGCTCTGCAAACAGGTGGCATATGTTATCTGTGGCACTACCTTGCTTCCTGGCAACGAATCCAAATACTCTGCAAGGGCAACAATCACAGCACATCAGAGAACAGACACAGATATTGCCTCATTACATACAGCAAAAAAGATACAGCAGAAAGGAAAAGCACAAAGCAGACTTCATTTGTTCTGATGGACCAAGTTGTGTGTGACTGCTAAACACAAGGCTCCAGATGTCCTATCCAAGTCAGGTGCTCCTTAAGTGTCTCAGTGTGGCCAAAACCAGGTGACTGTCCCCTTCCTTCTACTCTGTCTGTATTGCACCTCGTACTGTTTCCTGACAGAGACATGCTGCTGACGACAGGGATACATACAGACAATGACAGAATCATTTTGATTGTAGAAAGCATTAAGATCATTAAGTCCAACTATTAAACTAACACTGTCAAGTCCACAGCTGAACTATGCCCCTGAACACAACATCTATGTCTTTTAAAAACCACAGAAGGATACTGACTCCCACTTCCTTTGGCAACCTGTCCCAATGCCTGATGACACTTTCAGAGAAGGAATTTTTCCCTAATACACAATCTAAACCTCCTGTGGCACAACTTGAGGCCATTTCCTCCTGCCTATCGCTTGTTACTTGGGAAAAGAGACCGACCTCCACCCCACTACAACCTCCTTTCAGGTAGTTGTAAAGAGCAGTAAGTTCAGCTGCCTCTTCTTCAGCCTAAACAACCCCAGTTACCCCAGCCACTCCTCTTAAGACTTGTTCTCCAGACTTCTCACCAGCTTCAGTGCCCTTCTCTGGACATGCTCCTGCACTCCAATGTCCTTCTTACAGGGAGGCCCCAAAACTGCACATGGTATTCAAGGTGTGGCTTCATCAGTGCTGAGTACAGGGGGGATGATCACTTCCCTCATACTGCTGGTGATACTATTTGTGGTACAAACCAGGATGCTATTGTTGTGCCACCCTGGGCACAACGCTGGCTCACAATCAGGTTAAGCTACACTGCTCTGCTACAATTTTTTGTATGTGACAAAGCTGGGAAAGCTCCACTTGTGAATCTGGGAGGTTCCAATCAGGACTTGCCTCAAACAACAAACTGGCATCTGAAAGGACTACTGCCTGGTAGTGGGGGGTAGGACTGACCTCCAACCACACACTGCAGAATCCTGCAGGTGGTGATACCCTTGTGTTTCTCTCTGTAATGAGAGAGATTCTCAGTGATGATTCTCAATCATGAGATGATAGTCTCAAGCAGTCTGAAGGCCTCTCAAGCTGTTTGAAGAGAGACAACTGGGGGAACAACACCCAGCTGTTAATTCTGCAAATGCAGCAGATGCTGGACAAGCAACAGCTGGCTAGTGGCTGAAGACAGCAAGAACTGGATAGCTTAAAAGGAAAAGAGACTCTAACTCTTCTCCTCCACTCTTCTCTACCACGAGACCAACAGGACATTGCTGGATCCTTGCATGGTGACTTTCTTCCTCTTTCCCTTTCCCTCTCCTTCCCTCCCCTTAAGACAACACAAACATTAAGAGAAGCTAAGTTATTTTAATCTAAAATGTGTATGGCCATGTAAATGTATAAATAAAAATCCAGCTTATGAGGCACTGTTGGACAGCTGCTGCCAAAGATACTTTTTCTATGTGCACTGTGCAGCTACATTTTCCCCAAACAACATTAAAAAATCCCACATCTATCTAACACATAGTTTACAAGTAGAGGCAAAATCAAAGACTCTTAAGTTCTTGCCTGCACTTATGAAGACTTTTTCATAAGGTACTTTTTCATAAGGTTATATCTGGATAACATCTGGTTTGGGTTTGGCCTTTCAGAGTTATTAAATGGCTTCCACAACCTTTGTCAGTGATGACAGAAGCAAATGCTGTTAAGTAAGAATGTTTCAGTTTCAGACAGAGTTCAATTTTTACATAAGATTTGCAGTAAAAACTCATCAGAATGAATTCTGGGACAATCAAAAAGTTCAGTAAGAAGCATTATGTAGTAACTGCGTGCTTTTTAGTGACAGATTCTCATGAGAGATCCATTAAAATTGTAAGGCTGTGACTCAGGCTATGTCGCTCTGCTAAAATTTTCTAGATGTGACAAAGCTCAAAAAGCTCCACTTGTCTGTCTACATTTACACTCTGAATTCATTTTCACAGATGAGAGGAGCCAGTGACAGTAATTACAAGGCTGAAAGCTCATTATTCAGTAACTCCTTATTTCTTTTGAGAAAACAACAAAAGCAAGGCAGATGTTGGATTCTTCACAGAGCATTTCTCTACTTTCCACAAGTCTGCTATACAGAACAGACATGGGGAACAATCACAGAACTGTTCAGCTTGGAAAATACCTGTAAGGTCATCCAGTCCAACTTTCAACCTAACTCTACTGAACTAGCTCTACCAGCCCACTGCTAAACCACGTCCCTAAGCACTGTATCTATACTATTTTTAAACACATTCAGGGATGGTGATTGAACCACTTCCAGTGCTTAGTAACCCTCTCTATAAAGAAGTTTTTCCTGACATCTAACCTGATTTCCCCTGGCACAACTTTAAACCACTTTAAACCACTTCCCCTCATCCTATCACTTGTTACTAGTGAGAAGAGACTGACCTCCCCCTTGCTACAACCTCCTTTCAGGTAGCTGTACTCTACAGCAGTAAGGTCTCCTCTCAGCTTCCTCTTCCTCAGACTAAACAACTTCAAATCCCTCAGCTGCTCTTCATAGAAATTATGCTCTACACCCTTTTCCAACTTTGTTGCTCTTCTCTGGACATGCTTCACGTCCTTCTTGTAGTGGGGGCCCCAGAACTGAACAGAGTACTTGAGGTGCGGCCTCAGCAGTCAGGTGGATGTACACGGGGACAATCACTTCCTTTCTCCTGCTGGCCACAGTTTCTGATGCAATCCAGAATGTCCTTGGCCTTTTTGGACACCTGGACACACTTCTGGCTCATATTCAGCTGGCTGTTGATCAACACTCCCAGGTGCCTTTCTGCTGGGCAGCTTTTGAGCCGCTCTTCCCAAAGTCTGTCGAGTTGTGTGGGGTTGTTGTGGCCCAAGTGTAGCAACAGACAATAGGACTTGTTGAACCTCATGCAATTGGCCTCAACACTTCAATCCAGCCTGTTCAGATCCCTCTGTACAGTTTTCTGACTGACTCTCAACACTCCCACCCATCCTGGTGTCATCTGCAGACTTGTTGAGGGTGCACTTGATCCCCTTGTCCACATTATCAATAAAAATATTAAAGAGAACCGAGCCCTGGGGAACACCACTCATAATCAGATGCCAACTGGATTTAACTCCATTCAGCACAACCCTCCAGGCCCTGCCACCCAGCCAGTTTTTTATACAGTGAAGAGTATGCCTGACTAAGCCATGAGCCACCAGTCTCTCCAGGAGAGTGCTGTGGGAAATACCATTACTCTGATTAAATACTGCTATTCTCTTACCTATCTTGGTGAGTGTGTTGTGTGTCATGAATTGCCTGAGAGAGATTTTGAGTGCCACACATCTCAGTGAACAGAATAATGGAAATAGGACTGAGCTAGCTATTTCTTTTCCTTTCCAGAACACGGTGGCTGAGCTCTCTCTGTTTAGCAGTGGTTTTGGTTTGGTTTTTTTTTTCTTTTGGTAAAAGGGGGAACACTAGTATCACATTACTAGGACTGTCTTGATCTGTGTCCTGTGAATGGGATTTTTTTTTTTAAAGCTATCAGTCTAAATGAGACAAGTAAGCTTGTGTTAGTGTTGCTGGACAAGTGGAATGCTAAACCGAGAAGCAAATGGATCTGTTTTGATTTCTGAAACTTTAATCAAGTCACAGACCTTCAACCTCAATAAACCACCCTAGCTCTGGCTCCAGACATCCCACCATCACATCATTAGGTCCTGACTAGCAGAGGTGCAGATGAAGTGACTGAAGTATAAATACAGTGGGAAGAGACTTTAGTCTCTGAACAGCTGCTTTCCCTTCTACATCTCTGACAAAGGTAACGTAGAACACTGAGAGACTGATCACTGTAACACTATTCCTAAAACATTCAGTTAAAAGAGAGATACATACGTACACAGATGTACACTTACTTTGCAGAAAGGTCATCTTTTATCCATCTTGTAGCCCATTGAGAAAGCAGTGAAAGGAGGAATAAAAAAAAACTATCTCAGTTTTGGAGATCAACAACACAAACAAAATATTAGAAATACTGTTTGTCTTCCTTACTTTCTGTCCTGTGGATCCAGAGCACAGAAAATAACAGTGCTGACCGGATAATGTCGCCGAAAGAAGAGTCTGGGTAGGAAGAAGAAAATACAGTTTTAGGAATAGTTAAGATATTTAAAATTTTATCAATAAACAGATCTGGAAAATAAACTATATTTGATCTAAATTTAATAATGATGATTATTTCTTTTTGCTATCTCTGAGTGACTTTGGAAGCCAGCCACCTGAACTGCTCAAACCAAATAAATTCATATTTAGACGAGTAATGACAGGTTTTTGAACCACAAAAAACCTGACCCCTCAAGTTAAGAAAAATAATTACTGAACATATTTTTTCTAAAACTTATCCATTTAGATACTGTGTCAGGAGGAAATGCAACTTCTTGGACTTTGTGAATAATTTGATTACATGAAATTTCAAAATATAAGCACTCCTAGGCATTATACTTTAAGGTTTTATCTTTGATCCGCTATGAACGTTTGCAGACCCCATGGAATGAAGAAGTCTGGCACTTTTTTTCTTTTACCCTATACTGAATTTTTGTTTTCCCTTCTGAATGTTATTGTCAGTTTTTCAAATCTTTCAAATCTACTTTATGGTAGCCTTAATAGCATTCAGTACAAAATAACTATAAATGAATTTTGTATCATAGTATTTTACAGGCTATTCATTAATTCTTTTGTACTGCAGACAGCCAATACTGGCATTGCCACTCTTTAGAGAATCCTATTATCCTACAAGACAGAGACTGCAGAACATAACTAGGAATATCAAATCAACAGCAGACAACACTTGTTGAGGACAAGGCTGGATATTCTCTTCCCATTCCTCTTTTTCTTACTTTCTTTCATTATCTGTCAAAGTGATTCCTTGTGCAGACACCTTGAAATGGACAACAGTCAAGCTGGGAGCAGGATCTTGCATCAGTGTCAGGCTCAAGGCTTTCTGTACTGCCTGGTAGCCCGTGAGGGATTCCATCTCCACTGAATTCAGATACCAAACATTACAAGCTGTAATAAGAGAGGGGAAAGAATTTTGAGAGGTCGTTACCCAACAGTAAGCAAATGGGTATCTTCCAAACAAAACCAACCCAAACATAAATTTTCCACCTTTGTGAAACAAACAGGGAGGACTGGCAGAAACTACCAAACCTGCCACGTGTAACTTCCCATTTTTCTTTCTTCCTTATCCTACTGTTGCCACATAGCTTGACTATCATTTTGGAGGTCACAGGCTTTTTGCTGTCCATTTCTTTCCAGTACCTTTATATCCTTACCAGAAACTTTATGTTTAAGCTAATGATCATATTTATCTATTGACCAGAGATCCTGAAATTTAAATAAGTACATGACAGCAGCAGAGAGAAGCCACTCACCCACAGGTACAACTACAGCAAAGGCATTCCTGAGGGGGAGGAATGGGGATATTTTGCTTTTAAGTTCAATTAGAGCAGCCAAGGAGAAAATGCACACTTTTGCAGCACACATTCAAGCATTTACACCTTCAATTGGCGTTTAAACTATATTCAAATGACAACACTCATTTGTTTGATGAGACAAAAATGTTTTTACCCCACAAAGAACTGAGGGTTGTTGGAAAGCTCACTTTTCAGTAATTCCATAGTGTTTTTTATGTTTACCGATTTCAGGGCAACAAAACAAATCTGAGAAAAAATTACTAACTTGTGTATTTTTAAATCTATCCTTCACTTCCACATGTACTTATTTCTAAAAGTTCTATTCCTCTCCTGGAGATATTAGTAACTTCTGAAGTGTCTCTATAAAACAGAAGCTCACTGGTTTCTGAGGCTACCAGGTTTTTTTTTACTTAGTCACGTAAGCAGCAAGCACTATAAAAAGAAGTACTAATACTATAGCATTACACAGCAGTAACTATTCTTATTAATTGGTATTAATAGCATTATTCATATGATTAGATACTTTGAGACTCTGGTATAAAGTCATGTTTACAAGCAGATTGGGAAGATTTTTGAAACAGAAAAGCCCTCCTATCTACAGAACAAGCAAAGGTGCCTCAACACATCCATAGCTAAATACTGGTACCAACAGACTTTCAGTTTTGGTAAAACTTGTTGGTAAAAGCTTGCCTTGTTTCCCAGTTGCACTCCTCACCACTTCTGAGGCACAGATGAAGGGATTCCCTTATGCTTCTGCCACACATTGCACTGGTATCAACACACTGTGTTCAGGTTTTGTTTCTAAATGAAACAGCCCAGCATTTTGTCTAGATTGCTCTCAATGTGATAGTTCAAAAGCAATCACCAAATACAGTCAAATCCTTCAGTACTGAAGAACGAAATATAATAAATAAAACCTTTTTCAAAAGTGTTGGAAAGTGCAAATATGTCAGCTTAACAGCAAGATTACAGGAAAGGAAAGGTAATGAGTAGGCTGAATGATTTCTTGTTAAACAACATCACTCGTGGTCACACAGGCTATCAAATGACAGCAGTTACACACAAATCATACTCAAGACTAAAATGAAATTAAGACATCTATGTCTTTCGTGCAACGCAGCTGCCCTTCAATGTTGCTACTCTGGCTTCCACAAGTGGCCCTTTGTTGTCACATCCATGGTACCACCAATAGCTACACAATGTGGCCATTTTGAGTAACCCCTGCTGCTTTTAGGCTGTGAACGTGCTTTGCTCAGAACACTTTGTTCCTTGACCGTATTGGTGGAAAAAGATGTGAAGAGGCAGGACCTATACGGGGCAGAAAATTTGGCTGCTGAACAGGAAAGTTAATAAAGGAAGATCTGCATAGTTTCTAGTCTTCATTTGCAACTCTCTAGGAAGCAAAAGATTTCTGGCCAGCTTCTGTATTTAGGTAATGACTAGAAATGCTCAGTAGTTTTTTCAGACAGCTATAAAAATTATCATTCTAGGAAAACACACCATTTCTTTGCTTGTAAAGTGAGAGGGGAAAAGTGGATCTGCTCTGACTAAACTGCACATAGTCAGAGAAGAAACACTTCACATGTTTCAGGTATATGATTCTGTGTTGAGCTCCACAACCTAAATGTCTCTATGACTGGACAAGGATCTTTGAAACATAAAAATGTAGAGAATCACAGTATTGTTTGGGTTGGAAGGAACCTTGAAGATCATCTCATGCCAACCCATTAGACCAGGTTTTTCAAAGCCCCGTCTAACCTGGCCTTGAGCACTTTCAGAGAGGAGGCAACCACAACTGCCCTGGGAAACCTGTGCCAGTGCTTCACCAAACTCACACTGAAGAATTTCTTCCCAATATCCAATCTACATCTACCCTCTTCCATTCTGAAACCATAACCACAAACCCTATCACTACATGCCCTTGTAAAAAGCCCCTCCCTAAATTTTCTGTAGGAACCCTTCAGGTACTGAAAGGTTGCTATAACATGTCCCCAGAGCCTTCGCCATTACAGGCTGAGCAACCACAACTCTCTCAGCCTGTTTTCACAGAAGAAGTGCTTCAGCCCTCTGATCATGTTCATGCTCCTCCTCTGGACTTGCTTCATGAGCTGCATGTCCTTCTTATGCTGGGGGCTGGACACAGTACTACAGGTGGGATCTCACAAGAGCAAAGGGGGAGAAACCCCTCCCTCGACCTGATGGCCACACTTCTTTTGATGCATCCCAGGATACAGCTGGCTTTCTGGGATGTGGGGGCATAAAGCAGTATGTTGAGCTGTTCTCAATCTTTCTCCACCCAGTCTCTATTTGTGCTTGGGATTGCCCTGATGCAGGTGCAGGACCTTGCACTTGGCCTCGTTGAACTTCATTCAGTCTGCACAGACCCACCTCTCAAGCCTGTCAAGGCTGCATCCCTTCCTACCAGCATGGTGACTGCACCACATAGCTTGGTTTTATCACCAAACTTGCTTAGGGTGTACTTGATTCCACAATCCTTGTCACCAACAAAGATGTTAAAACAGTGCCAGTCCCAATACCAGTCCCTGAGGGACACCACTCATCACTGATCTCCCCTTGGACATGAAGCCACTGAATGCTATGCTCCATGTGAAATGATGTAGCAAGGCAAAACCAACTTCTGAGAATCTGTCATAACTAATTTATCTATTTAGGTTCCAAATCTTTGTTTAAGAACAAAACAAACACCAAAACAGAGGGGAAAAAAAGTACTAGGTTTCCCAAATTACCCATGATATGACAGGTCCCAGAAGAGTCATCTGATTGCTTTGCCAACCGAAGAATTGTTTTTCTTTGAAAAGCATTGCTTGAGCATGGAGAAATCAGTATTTATCAAAAGACAACAGATGCTCCTTTTGCTGGGTTCTCAAGAGGAAAAATTCCAGAAAAATTCATTATCCTTTTTCTACCCTGTTGGCCACAACAATCACCACCAGCACTGGCAGACAGAAAGCTTTACACAGGGTCACTCCTGGCACAGCCTTGCACGGCCTCGCAAAGGCTTGCTATTGCCTCAGCCATACATTCCTGATGGACTGCAGCACTTCAAGTGGTACAACAATTTTTTAAATTGCACAAACAAGCAGCTCTCTCCAGAGCTGCTCAGCTTGGCAATGCCCCCTTCAGAAGTGCCCTAAAATGGGTGAGGGCAATATGGCAGCATTCTTACAAAGGCATGCACGGCCACAAGACTTTTGCTTATGGTTTCAGTGGTAGTCTTAAACTCAAAGCAAAGTAACAAATGCAGTGTTTGTGCCTGCTCTAATGGGACTAATAAGGTGGATAGGCAGATCCTGGGGAGAAATCCTAAGAGGGGACCAGGGACCATGGGAGTGCATGGACAGGATCCTCTGGGCATATCAGCTGTCCAGGGAACACGGTGGCTGCATTTCTACTAAAAATTGCTTTTAAGATTACAAAGAGGGACCCAAAGCACCATGTTCAGTAATGGTAGATTAGGACTCCACCACACTTCTTCAGATAGGCTACTTTCACAAGACATCTCTGGGTCAGCTGCACACAAAGCAGATGAGAAGCAGAACATGTCTCTACATAGCTGCTGCAAACACCTCTACTGGAGAGTGATACAGACAGTACCAATGCATACCACAACGTGATTTGGAAGTAATCTTGTCAGGGTTCTTCTATCACATCAATAAGCTCAGACTAAGACAACTTAATTTGCCAGAATGGCTGCTGCAGTATGCATCAGTATCCATTAAACAGCACTCAACCCTTATACTGAGAACCATTTAACCCTACTGAAGATTTTCCTTGGTTGCCTTTTGCAGGCATCAGACATAGTTCATAAAGTTTTTCAGCTGCAGGTTGAAAATATCTTCAGTCATGAAGTAATAATCAGTTATGAAATCAAGGTTACCACTTAAGAACTTCCCTTGGACAAACCTATGTGTACCTCATATTTTCAAGGAAGACACAACTGGAAAGCAAATGCAAGGAAAAAGTTTAGCAGAACTTAGGAGCTGGTTGCAGAAAACAGAAATAATATGTCTCCTCACTTTAAGCTTCTACACAGCACTCTAAATTTAACTGCACCCTGCAAACACCCTTCAGTCCAGTCTAAGCTTCAGCTTCTTCCAGCCTTTAACACATAAGATTTGTTTATAGTCAAATGCAAGGAAAAAGTTTAACAAACCTGCACCCTGTTTGAGAAGTTCTGCTGCTGAGTTTGCAGCAGTTTGTGGAGAAGTTTCTGCTATCTCCTCCAAAGGATCTGCAAAACAGAAAAAGTGTTTTCTCACTGTCCATGTCTTATTTTGACTTGAATCAACAAATAATTGCACGTGGTCAAATATGAGCTGACAACTCATGTCTCATCTACTGGACAACTCTTGGCCAGAAACATGAAACAATCTTGTATCTGCAACTTTAATAATTCATAGGGGTTTTGTGATGCATCAGGTTCTTTTCTTCTAGTGTTGTAGAAGGGATGTTTTAACTTCTATTTCCTCACATTAGAAGGCATACACAATGTATGCTGCAGGGGCACACATGAATTTAATTTTTTAAAATAGTGCAATTTTAATAATCTCATTTAATTTGTATAATTTACACTGATTTAGAGACAAAGACTTTGTCTTTGTACAATTAAATAAATTGCATTTTGTTCAGAAGATGACAACATAATACTTCCATTCATACTTATACAGAAAACAAGCATCTGAATATATCAGTAGTAAAAGGAAGAACTGGGAAAATGTGGGCCCACTGCTGAATGAGGTAGGAGCCCTGACAACAGAATGCAGAGAAGGCAGAGTTGCTGAACACCTTTGTTGCTTCAGTCTTTACTCCTATGATCAGCCCCTGTGAACTCCAGACCCTGGACATAATATAGAATGCTTGGAAGAACTGTTGGAGAAATACAATTTTTTTCCCCCTACATTCTAAATTACAGTGCAGATTTTCATGACACATACATGTTTATGACTGGAATATCACAGTTGTAGTTTGCTCACAACTACAGCTTAGATAAGAGCTATCAGTAGTACTGAAGGACCACTTTTAAAACACAGCCTCATTCCCTGTGCATTCTTGCTTAGATCTTTACTTGTGACATGTTCAGCTTCCTTTGGACACTGGTCCTTTGAAGCAGAGCTTGGCTGGGTATATCTCTTCAAGCATACCTCTGTCTGGGATGAGAAGCTTGCAGGGCAATGCCAGTGGAGTGATGGAATGCTGATACACCAAAGCTGTCAAACTCCCTGTGGTCAGAAAAGTTACAAGACATGCACAGTTAACTTGGTGGACAACAGTAACACTTAACAGTTAGATTGGCTTTAAAGTATTTTATAGATCATGAGGCCTCCCTCCTCTGTCCTTTAAAAACATTCTCTTGGCACCTAAGTCAAGACCTTCTTCGGTCAATTTTAGTGTAATCATGTTTCCCAGCACTGTCCCAATTGGATGTACTTGTACACATGAATCACACTCATATGCTCCGTTCTCCTGCTTAAACATACTGCTTAAATCCTAACCTGAATGCCTTTTCTTCAAATGGAGAAAGCAAAAAAATGACAAAATTAATAACATAGGGAAGTTGGTAAATTATTTTAAATGCTCTTAACTTTTACTGCAAAGTAGGACTGGGCTAAAATTCTGATTTGAAATAAGCCTGATGCCAAACACTGGCAAAATTCAATCCACCTTTACTTCAACTGGGATCTATTATTTTACACTTGTACATCTTAGCGTAGACACCCCTTTCAAGGATGTATTGGGTGTATGTGACAAGGCAGGTAGCAGAGGAGGAGAGGGCTGCAGGATTACATCTGTAGAAAGTGGCTCGGGGCTGCACCAGCCAGACACAGCCAGCTCCAGCAGACCCACTGCAGGGAGCCCCTAAGCAATAGCTGAGAAAATATATATATGAAAGGGCAGAAAAGGCTGCACAGCAGAGTGAACACCATGGTCAGAGAAGGAGGTGGATAAGAAGGTGCCCCAGGCACCTAAACTGACATTCCTGACCCTGCAGCACGTGGAAGACCTCACACTGGAGCAGACGGACATTTCCTGAAGGAACTGTGGCCCATAGGTAGCATTTGTTTTTCTGAAGGATGGCAGCCCATGGAGAAAGGCCAGACCTCAGCAGGAAAAAAGGGAGAGAGTTGGAGCAGCAGAGAGGAACTGTTTTCTAATGACCATAACACTTCCCACTCCCTGCTGCACTGCCTGCAGTGGGGATGAGGAGTATGGGGGAAAGCAGTGAAAATGAGCTTGGGAAAAGGGAAAAGTGTTATTTTAGTGTTTCTCTTTGGTTTTCATTATCTCGTTTCATTATCTCAACTGTGATTTTAACTGGAAAAAAATAAGTTAATTTTCTCCAAGTTTAGTCTTTTTTTGCCCACAGCAGTAATTGGTTAGCAACTTATCTCCTACTGTCTTTATCTGGATCCATTAACTTTCTTGTTCTCTTTTCCCCTCCTGCCTCACTGACAAGGGCAAATGAAGGAGCAGCTATACAGGATTTTGGACGTTTGCCACCACAGGTAATGCAGTTTAATTATATTATATTATGTAGGCTGATGTAGCATAATGTACTTTGTGAATGTCCCACTCTGGTATCATTGTAGTCAGCTAGTACACAGTATCAATATAGCACAGGACAAAATAAGGCAAAGGTCCTGAATCATAAGACCCCTAACAGTTATCTATCTCAGCTGTCTCTAGTGGCAGCAGTAGCAGTGACAGACAAGGCTGACCACCTGAGGCTTGGTCATGTGCACCCGTGCTGGAGTGGCTCACATATATATCTCAAGTATATGTGTATGAGGCTCCTATTACCTTAGATTGAGTACCTACAGAAACCATCAGGACTTGAGGAAGGTGTTCTCTCATTTGCACTCCATCCAAGGCTATGAAACAGCTTTGGCAAATGCAAACCATGTCCCTGTGATGCAGAGTACTTACCAAAATATGGTTCATTCGGGCAGCCTTTCAAGCGCACTCCCTTGTGAGTGCATTCAATCAGAAAATGCCTCACAAGTTCATTTGACAAATCTCCAGCTGTGTTGAAAAAGAAAACTCATGTACAGAAGCAACGAACAGACAACAGTCTCAAAAACTAGCAGGTCTTTATGAAACACTTTTTCACATTACCACCAACTCTTTTATGTACAGCATGCAAAGATAAATTAGCCCTGCTCTGCTGACAGGTTACAAGATGTATTAAAAAGGCCACTTTTAAAAAAACAAACAAGAAAACAGCTCACTTTAGACAACCAGAGGAAAAGGTTTTATAATCATAAAGGACTGACATCCAAATATACACTGGTGTCCAAAAGGTCCAAGCACAATCCCAACTGCAGGCAGGAACAGAAACTGGGAATATGAATGGTTAGAAATTCTGATGCACTTCTCAGTAGAAGAGCATATATCCAATGTGATAGGGATTTAAAAGTATGTTAAAATACTCAAGGTTTCTAGTGACAGTCCTGCTTGAAGACCTTTTACAGATTAAAACAACAGAAGACTTAGCTGCACAAAGGTAATCATGCCAATTATGTGAATTTTAAAGTTTAAAATTATTTGCAGATTTATGCTAAGACTTTGCTCCTGAAAACAGTTACATGAAGCACTCAAGTTTCACCAGACTTTTAAAGACAGATTTTCTCTCTCAGGAATCTAGGACAAATAAAAACTATTAAGTTGGATACAATGAGGAGATTCAAAGTTCGAGAGGCATATAAAAATTCCCTTGAGATTCAGCATTTTCTAAACACATACATACATATGTACACATATAATTAAGACTTTCATTATTTCTTGCAAGAGTGGCTCACAATATTTCACACCTTACTACAAACTGAGTCTCTCTCCAAGTAATGAAAGGGTTATTTCATAGCAAGGGGACAAAGCTACCCAATCGTTCAAACCTTAACAAAAGAGCCACAAACACAAATGCTCACTCTGACTCTTATCTGACATTGTCCAGAAAACCTGCTACATCAAGGGCTGACTTTCAGACTAATACAAATTAAGGCATTAATCTGAACAACAGAAACTTCTATGCAAGCAAATACTGCAAATATTGTCTTTGCAAACCACACGCTGAATGCTCTTATGCTCTCACAATATTAAAAATGTGACAACAGGAGTATGTGGAAAAAAGAACCCAGGAAGAAGAAACCCTGCAGGAGACTGAGCAATTTTGTGTTTTCTGGAATGAAATAGTGGAAACCAAAAAACCTGAATATCACAGAACAAGAACTGGAAGAATGCTTCAGTCTCATTTGCCTCCTTTTTGTTATCATTACCCCAGTGCACTCCTACTGTCTCACTGAACAAGACATTGCAGTGGTTCTGCTACTGTTTCTGGGCACTAAAAAGATTTACATGGCATTTTGTGATTCAGAATTGTCTTAAGATACCAGATTAAGTGTACAGAATTTGGAAGTGTTATTGTAATAGAGACAGACTAGAGTAGGACTAGATGCTCCAGAATAAGCATGAAATTTAAAAAAAACAACAACAGCCAGCCAATCAACCAAAACCAGACAAACCCACACCTGCATAATCACTGATTTCCTGTGATCTCATCTGCTTACCTCACCAGGCAGGATGTAGTAATGGCACACATTAATCTTTGTAGAAGGAAAACTGCAACAATGAAAACCACCCCACTACCCTTGCAGTAGCACAAATGGAGCCAAGATCACTGGCTGATACTGGCTGATGAGTTTCTGATTCATGCTTTCCATATGTTCTTCTCATTTTACCTTTCACAACTATTAGGCACAAGTTACACATGGAGGCACTAGAGCTGGGGGAGATGATGTATTTCATCACTTAGAATCATAGAATGGTTTTGGCTGGAACAGATGTTAAAGATTATTAATTCCAACCCCTCTGCATGGGCAGTGACACCTCCCACTAGACCTGGTCGCTCAAAGCCTCAGCCAATCTGGCCTTGAACACTTCAAGGGATGGAGCAACCAAAACTTCCCTAGCCAGCCTGTTCCACTATCTCACTTCTTTTAAAACACAACCATTTTTCTTTAGGGAACCACCTCAGATCTATATATAATGGAGAACTGTCTCTAAACAAAACCTCGGGTCAAAAATCTATAACCTTCCAGCCAAGCAAAGGAATTACATGCTACATGGCATGAGGGTCAAATGCAGATTTCTGATTGCTTGGGAGGACTCATTACTGAGATGATGCTGGTTTTCTAATAAATTCATAAGGTACAATACTCAGTCACAATGAACACATATTTACAAGCCATGGTGAAACTCTGAAGTACAACAGACATCTTAGCTGGTCTCATTTAGCAAGGCCCCACATGGGGACTGCACTTACTAGAAAAGGGAGGAATACTACACAGTAATAAGGACTTCCTACTATGTATGGCTTGTTAAATAACAGAATGCATACAGTACCTTTCTTGTTTAACTGGAGCACAGAAGGAGGTGGTGTAGCAACCTTCATGGCTAGCCCATAGGCTCCTCGAAAAGAATGACTGTCTCGAACAACGAATGACCCGGGTTCCTTGTCCTTGAGAACTGCAATGGCTACAAGGGATTACGGGACAGAGAGAGAAAAAAACAGTTTCAGAGTAATGCACAAAAAGTACAGAAGTGCAAATTTATAATTAATAACAGACTAAGGGAACTAAAATCCCTTTCTCAGTCTCCGTTGCTGTACAACGGGATACAAGCAAGCATATTTAGGTCATCTGAGTAGAAACATCTTGTGCAAATCTCATAGATTACTTATTCCAAGAGAAACCTGAAGTACAGATCCCTAGTGTTTAACCTAAGAAGGATGTGCAGGTCCCACCAGGATCCCTACAACCAGTGCAAGAGCAGCTGACTCCTGCTTACGTTGTCAGCTTGTTAGAAGCACAACATAGGGCACAGCTCTGTAACTCCCAGGCTGACTAGGCAGCACTGTTTTTCTTTTCCTATGCAGCCTGAACAGGCAGAGCAGATCCATTTTCATCCACCACCAAATTTCTGTCCCTGCAAAGCAGTCTTGCTCCCTTACTAGTTCTAAAACAAAGGAATGGATGTGAGTATTTGCTCTTCCATTGTCCAAGCATCGAAATATTTTGTATCTATATTCTGTGGTCTCTGCTGAAGTGCAGTATGAAGGCCACGCCAGGAGAAACCATTTCCAGGCAAACCACTCCTCTTCCTTTGCAAGTCTATGGAAGACTTCAAAATCTAGTAGCCAGACATCTTACGCTCACTCTGAAAAAAGACAAAAGGTCCATCTAATGATTGATCTTAATAAAACCTTAGTACTTTGCACTTTTTTGTTTGTTTCTTTTTAATCCTTCCACTTCTTGGAATAACTTGTGTTTGCTTCCAGAGTTCCTAATGAACAGCAAGCTCACAAAGAAATCCCAGAGAGAGCCCAAACTTGACAATTTGACCCTGGAGTCCTTAACACAGAAAATGGAAATGATGAATATAGGGCATGAAGCTGTATTTTGCAAGGACTGAACAATGACTGCATCACAAACGCGCACATATTTTTGACAAACATCTTTTATCTATGAAAAAGAGGTGTAAAAGAGAATCAGGAAAACACAGACATAATTGTCTCCCCACTGTCAGATGGAGCAGAAAACAAGTATTTTCAAAATAGATTGTCATGTTTTGAGAGAGAACAAGTATGTAGAACCCTGCTATTCAGCAGTACTTTCAAAACACTTTGAAATCAGCAAAGGGAAAGTAATAATGGTCACAAGAGCAGTCCATTAAGCACAGGAAAGAACAAGTGCTCTCCTTCCTCAGCAACAGTATCTTAAAACACTTTTAAAAGGAATTTTACTTGGTAGGGTGTAAAGAGGCATACTAAAAGGTTGGGAAGATTTTCTTTTCATTTGTTCAAGCATCTACGTTTAAACTTCCTTTATAATCTACTACCCCCTCTGGACTTGCATCAAGTCTGGAAATATTTTTTGCACATTTAAAGACTCAGTTCTCATTATAAGGGGCTAGGGGGAGCTAAGTATAAAAGGGGAAGGGGACTGGAGTGAAAGAACCAATAAAACATCATCCTAAGATGAATTAATGACCTGTTTCTATGACCTTCACTTCCACTGGCTCATATTTAGCAATACACTATGTGGCATTCTCACTATCACAAAAATATGAACCAAACAGACAGAGCAATTCATCACTTGCCAACAGCTGAAGGCTCTTTTTGTTTATGGTGAACTTCCTTCCCAATACAAAATTAATTCCTCATTTTTCCTTTTTGATATCCACATTTTAAGAATATCAGCTTAAAATTCTGACATAACTCATTAAAAACAATTCAGTATAATTGAATATTAGAATACAAGCACCATCACACCAATTGTATTTACAAAGCACCCAGAATGCTTTATTTAGTCACTGTTACAGGGACAAATTCACATGTATGTTTTCACATCCATAGGAAAATCTTTCTCCATCTCATTCAATAATAAATCTACAAATAGATGTACTGTACCAGTATCATATATCATAGAACTGTTGTTGCATGGGAGTATTATTTCATGACGCTTAAGAAATAATACATCTCACTTGCACATTTGTACTCAGAAGGTACAAATTCTGAGAAAGGAGACTGTTGTCTGGTACTGGATCACACACACATGCCATTCCAAAACCCGGAGCTTTTCAGTAGAATACATTTGCACTAGCTACCATAGGCAGATTTAAATTACTTTACAGTTATTTCAGCTAGGCTAATAATTTCCTGATTAACTGAGTATTTTTTAAGGCTTACTGACTGCCATCCATTCTCAAATACAGCATTTGGACAAAAGAAATAAAATGAGGTTGTTTTGGGCCCTTTTAGGTTTCATATTCCTTCTTGTATTTCTTTCAGACAACGGGTATACATTAAAAAAAATTTAAGGAGAAGTCACCACCTAGCCTTTCTGTGAATGAACATGTCAGAAAACGTATTGGTTAATACCTTGTTCTCTTGAAATATCTGGCTTATACCAAAACTTCGATGTGTCCTGGACAAATTTTACAGTCACATGTTTATCAGTTGTGTTTTCTGTGAAATAAAAAGGAAAAAAAAGTCAAGAAATCTTTTAAATAAAGAAGCATTTTTTACTTTCTTTCCAACCTCCAATCACCTTGCTTCTTCAGAAAGCTCACAATTAGAAAAACAATCTAGAGAAACTCTGAACTGTTTTAGAACCAGAACATACCATACACACTATGATTCTGAAAGCACTCTGGAAGCATTTTTAAAAACCCATAAAAAGCCAAATAAAAAAAATATTTATAAAGCTTTATTGAATACAAAGCTTATCAGTGGTGCCCAGTGAATAGGCATTTATCTTTTTAACTATTCTTGACACAAGCCTAGAAAGGTGCAGAGAAATGCCAGCCCTTATTAAAAAAAACTGTTCTCTACACCACTTGTTTGTGGTTTGGCCATTCAGAAGTTTGGATGCCTTTGGCTGACATCTCCAGAGGCATGGAAAGAATTCTGCAGCTTTGTTCTCTGAATAATGCATCTAAAGTCATTGAACTGGCACCACTTATAGAAAACATTCAAGTCCTCTGTACCATTTTCTCTCCATTGCCTTTTTTAATCCTCCCTACTTTTAAAATCCCCTAAATGCTTCCTATAATCTCATAAAATCTACTGTATTTTGCAGTTCTCTGACACAGGACTAACCAGACACTGGGGAAGTGCTTATCGTTTTTGAGAAATCTGGGAGGACACTTGGGAAGGGAATGCTGATTGTGCTTCCACTGTGAGGGATGGAGAAGGCACTTGACGACGGTGACACAGAGACAAAAGGACGGTCTCCTTCAGAGGTCCTCTTTTTCTCTGGAAGACGTGGTTGAGTGTTTAAGCTCCCCCCATGGTGCTGCTGAACTGCACTGTTCTGACTACTGTGTCCAGAGGTCACTGTAAGAAAGCTTTGTGTCAAAAAGCCATTGTCCTCAGCACTTGCTACTGGTAAGCTCACAGTTTTAGGAGAGATGCTGGTATCCCGGGGGGATCTACTGCCCATGGTGCCCCCATTGTAGCGCAGGCAGGCCTGGTTACTGCTGCTGGCAGCAGGCTCTTGCTGTGGCTCTGCTACTGAATTCTCCAGGCTGTTCAGGGTGACAATTTGCAGTCCTGGAGTTTGGAAATGAGATGAGAGAGAGGCATCTTGCATGGCATTTGAAAATTCAGAGGGCACAAGATAACCTCCTGTCAGCCTGCTGTTTTCCATTGAAAACTGAAGCGAAGGAGAAGCTTTAGCACTGCTTTCATGCCAAGGATGTTCTGCTGCAGAAGAGCTGTGGAAAAGAAAGCCAAAAACTGAACACAAAAATAGAACAGACAAATCATTCCCTTAAAATGTCACTGCACAACCCATACTGCAGAACTCACGGAAAGCAATGAATCACCTCACCCAGGACAATAGCTAAGGGTGTTCTTTCATAGACATGCTGGGCCTGGTGATTCAGTCAGACCAGGGGATTCCAACTCAGCCCTGGTATTTTTTCAGTATAAATGGACACTTTCTGCCTTATCTCACCCCTCACCTTGCTGTGCCGATGAGACAGTTTCTGAGTTTGCACTGTAAACCAGGCCATAAAATTAATCAGATAAAATTACTCCTCTTCTTGCCCCTTTGAGAGGGTTACATTTAATATGAATCAATTCAGTGAATCTGTTCACACAATTTCTTCATGCAAGCAAGCCCCTTATCCTCATTAAAAAAAAACAAAACAAACAAAAAAACCCAAAAAAACTGGGGGGGGGAAGAAAAAAAAATACGGGGACTAAGGAGATAGCTGTACACCATCACACAGTAAATGAATTACTGTGATAAGAACACAATCCACAAGATCCAGTTCTAATTTAATATAATTTATATTAAAAAAGGAGGCAGGTCCATGGTTATTTGATTCAATAA
Source organism: Florisuga fusca (assembly GCA_038090715.1). Lineage (NCBI taxonomy): Eukaryota > Metazoa > Chordata > Aves > Apodiformes > Trochilidae > Florisuga > Florisuga fusca. The sequence continues at coordinate 44,195,822 of JAAWXA010000002.1, read as the reverse complement.
TGGAATAATTTTTACTGATACAATTAAGTATTTCAACAGTAAAATTTAAATTTTTCTACTGGGTAGCAATTCCACCTGCTCAAGTGAAGAGTAACAGACATCCTTCTAAAGAAGATGAATCAAGCTCCTGGTGAAACTACCTGTTCAAAGTTTAAGCTGCTTCTGAAAGTGAAATGACACACTGAATTCATCATGAGATGCTAAGGAAAACTTTACATAAGATATAGGAAAAGATAAAGCATTTTAATTAAAATTACAGCTGTGGAAATGGATACCAGTAGATTTGAACAGATCACAGTAGAAGAGCTACAGAGAAATGGAGGGGAAGCAAATGGAAGAAGACATCACTGACTGCAAGAAAAAGCCCCAACCCATAGCTGTAGCTATCTACTAGATTAAAAGAGAGGAGAAAATATTTAGAAACAAGGGTGCAAAATTTTCTTGAAGAGGTTTGAAGTAAAACTGGTAAAACTAATGAACGTTAATTCATATCCACTTAGAAATAAATGTCACATTGCTTCCTCCTCTGAAAATAGCATAATACTTTGTTCAGTCTTCTGATTTCCATTCATAATAATGAAATGAAAACATTCTTTCACAGTCCAAGTGCTGATTGAAAATGAAATCAATTAGTTGGGAAGATAAATAGAACATAAAGAGGTTATCAACATCCTTGACATCCTCCCTGAGCGTCTGACACATCAATCAACAGCATTACAAATACTTACGGTGACATGGACAAAATTATCCAAGAACAATAGAATAATTAGCCACAAAGAAATGTTGCTACAGAGTGACAGAGAAGGAAAACTTATCACCTCATCTATTCCTATTTATTTTTGTATTCCTGCTTATCTTCAAAGGTAATTGTGTTCCTGAAATATAAATAACATCTGTGTATGTGGTAGATGTCAGCTGGTGATAAAAGTCATCATTAAATGTCACAACCAAACTCAATGTCCTTGGACAAATGCTCTGCAATTAACATGCATTCATAACATTTTGACTGTAAAGTCTATTTATGAGAAATAAACAGTAAGACAAAGACAATGTTTTCCTACCTTTCTCCCCTTGGGATAGGACTGTTACTTGAAACAGCACACGAGGATGCAAAACAGCTCTGAAAGGAGGGATCCATCTGCGTGTTGGCCCTCAGCAAAGTAGGGTTAGTGCCCACAGTGCTGTCAGACATCACCACAGAGTGGTTAATGTCGTCCATGTGCCTCTGAGATTCTGCAGCAAAGTAAAAAATAAGTTAAAAAATAAGTCTCATTTTCATGGACCTTTTACTGAAAGAAGTATTTATAAACCAGCATGTTTTTCTCTTGATTTTTTATTTATTTGAGCTTTAAGATTTTGTTAATAATCAACATTATGTTGATTGCTGAAAACACCTGACAGGACAAATGGTAGAGGGAATGAAGAATACAGAACTGCACCACTGAGTTCTCCTGGGTAAATTCTCCAGCCCTAGAAGTGAGAACACACCCAACTGTTCCAAGTTGTTTGGCATTCCACAAATGCAAAGTGTTAATCAAGTATGTCTAGTGAAGTGCCTTATGTGACTATACATGCCATCAATATGCTGCTAAACACCAAAGTGATAGAAAACTGGAGTCCTCCCATGAACACCATCACTACTGAATGAGACAGGGTAGAAAATTATACAGAAAACGCTGAGGTACTCAAAACCTCCTTCACCTCAGGCTTTACCAATCAGAGAGGCCTTGGGGAATCTCAGGCCCCTGAGACCACAGGAAAAAACTACAGCCTTGGCTAACTTACTTAACTGTATCTCTGGGAAAATGATCCAGCAACTAACCCTGGAAACCACTTCCAAACACATGAAGAAGATGATTGAGAGCTGCCAGCATGGATCTACAAAGCAGAAAATCATGCTTAATCACCCTGATAGCCTTCTCCATTGAATGGACCAGCTAGGTGGCTAAGAGAAGAGCAGTGGATGTTGCTTGACTTCAGTAAGGCTTTTATAATGATTTCCCACAACATCCTCATAAACAAGCTGACAAAGCATGGGTTAGATAAATGTACAGTGAGGTGGACTGAAACCTGTCTGAATGGCTGGGCCCAGAGGCTTGTGACCAGCTGCACCAAGGACACTGGGAGGTAAGTCACTAGAATGATACCCCAGGGACTGGCAATGTGGCCAATACTGTTCGGCATCTTCATTAACCTGGATAATGGAATAAAGTTTCATAAGCAGGTCTGCAGACAATAGAAAACTATGAAGAGTGATTGATAAATCAGATGTTTGTTGTAATTTAGAAAGGGGAGAAATGGAGCAAGAAAAATCTCAAGAAGTTCAAAAAGGGGAAATGCAAAGTCCTGCACCTGGGAAGGCACCAATACATGCTGGGGCTGACTAGCTGGAAGATACTGCAGGAAAGAACCGAGGGACCCAGATGGACAGACAGCAAGCTGACCACGAGTGAGTAATGCAAACTCATGGCATCAGAAAGAGTGTTGCCTGCAAGCAGGTCAAGGCAGGTGATCCTTCCTCTATTCTTAGCATAAGTAAGACCACATCTAGAGCCCTGTGCTCATTTCTGGACTCCCCAGTACAAGAGAGACATAGACTTGCTTGAGCAAGTCAAGCACAAGCCCACAAAGACACATACAGCACCACTGGGATTGGAGAATACTTCACAGGAGCAGAGGCTGAGACACTCAGTACTGTTCAGTCTGCAGAAGAGAAGGCTTGAGATAACATACCACTGTGTAGAAAAAAAAACTTATCAAAGGGAATGAAGATGAGGGTGCATCTGAACACTTTCATGCACCTGATTAGTTCCACTGACCTCAATACTTGCAGGACTGGCGCCCAGGAAGATAAGAAAAAACTTTTTCATTTTGAGGGTGACAGAATACTGGAACAGGCTGCCTGGTGAAGCTGTGGAGTCTCCTTCTCTGGAGACATTAAAAAACCACCTGGAGATGTTCCTGGGTGACCTACACTAGGTGGTCCTGCTCTGGCAGGGGGGGTTGGACTCAATGGTCTCTTGAGGTCCCTTCCCACTGTGATTTCTGTGAATCTCAGCTTCGTCTTTTCTGTAAATAGACCTCAAAATATCCAGGGACAAAAAATATGCAAAAAAGTTAGAGCCATTCCAGCCCTACCAATAGTTAAGATCATGTTAATGCACCTTTTCTCTCTAATGCAAAGGGTGACGGTTCTCACTATTTCTGTGATCACTAATTCTAAATAAATCTTTCCCCTTCAATGCACAGTAGAGCCTGGTTCTGCTATTATTTGAATGAGATGTGCAAGGTACTTTAAAAAAATGCCTGAGATAAGAAAATCTCCAGATCAGTGCCCTGACTGAAAACCATTTAAATTCCTCACATAACATACATACTGGATAGAGCAAATATTTAATTAAATGAGGGAAATATTAGAAAATGCATCAATCTTAACTACACACATTACTTTAACTATATCCATGCCAGCCATGGAAAGTGAATTTTGAGGAAGAACTGCAGGTATGTGGGTGGTGTGGAAGAGCTAGAGAAATCTGAATTTGTATCTACCTAATAGATCAGACACATTACAGTCATTCTTGTACCAGTGCAAACACAGCCAGAAAAAGCTGGCGGCATAAACCCATGATTCAGGTCACATTGCTACTGAAATCAGTGGTACCTGGTTATGCAAGTATTACAAAGATTGACTGTTTAACCAAGTATTATAAAGACTGGTATTAAATTAATAAACCAAACAATTATTTAGGTACATAATAAAGTAATAACAACTTTTTATTGACTATTACATCAGAAAAAGCCAATTATTCGAAGATGAGTTAGTCAAACTAAAGTTGTACATCTGCAGATGTATAAAGCCTCCCCTGAAACACAAGTTTGACTAGGCTAAAAGCAGGTGAATCTACCTATGGCAACACCTATATATTAAAATATTTTAAATGCAACAGACATTTAATCTCTGCACATGAATCTGCAGATGTTTACCAGTTACACTGCAGGCTGAGATGACTCTGCTACTGTACGGGAGAGGTTAATGCATTCCTTTCAGGCATGGGAATTATGACCACAAACTTAACTCCATTTGTTTGCTTGTTTTTTAGTCTCTATGTGTTTCCCTGATACCAGACTATATAGGGGAGCCACTGAATGCCACTTCCCAAAAATCTTGGGGCAAGAAGCAGAGTGGCACTCCTTCTGAAATAGTTTAAAATCTTCTGCTCTAATGTGATCTCAGCTATGTGCATAGGAGATAATCTAAAGCATTTACACAGCAAATTCCTTTCTTTCTCTTGCCAGTAACAGTACTTATTCAAGAAACTGACCTCTTTCTTCCCTGTTTTGGGTCTTGAACTGTTGCTATTACTTTTAGAACAGCAAATGCTGCATGAGGGAAGGACCGCTGTCATGCTGCATTTAACTTCACACACAATTTTCACAGGTGTAAAATACCTAAGAGTAAATAGCCACTGGCAGCAAGGCATGTAATCTGCAGAAAGAATGCAAACTCTATACAACTATTCCCAGGCTAGAAACGCATATATCTAAAACGCACTTGCCATGAAAGCAACTTGGTTTATTTTTCAATTAAAACCAAGATAGCTGAGTATTTGAGCTACATCCTCCTTATTGTGTGATGCCAAATCCACACTCCCCAGCCAGCTGTTAACCCTTTATCTAATGGAATAATTAACTCAGTGCAATCTCCTAGCTTCTAGAGGATTTCTGTATGCACAGTACAAACTCCTCTCTAATGTCTGCTGGAAAGCGTGTTTCTTCCTTCAGGCCCCTACAAAATCGATGCCATTGTATCTGTGAGAACAATGACAATGTAAAAGTGAAGCTCCTTACCTACAGAAGTGACATGACAAACCCAGGATAATTTATGTTCACGTCTGTCATAGTTTCAGTGGACCAGGATAATTTTTGGTACCAAGAGGAGGACCTAAAGAGAGAATCTTTAGGACCTTGAGGGATGCAAGAAGGGTGGAACACAGCAGGGTCAATATTCCCTCTCATTTCCTGCCCTAACTCTATAAAGGTCAGGAAGACCAGATGCCCATGCTCTTTTTGCCTGCTCCTTGCTTTGCCTCTAGTTTCCTGCACTCCTTTACCACCAGCTCGCCATGTACTCTTTAGAATCCACATCCATCTGATGCTGGGAAGAGCCACGGACCCCTCTCCTGAGTCAGCCCTGCTGCAAGAGGCCCTCAGACACCTACCCCTACCATCCCTGAGACTGGATTGTATATATATTTGTACATACTTTATCCTATGTGCTACTGCTCTTCTCCTGTTCTAGTAAATGTGTTTCAGTTTTAATTTACAACTTCTAAGTCTCTTGTCCTTAATGCACCTTGGTCAGACCTACATATCTACATTTATTATCACTGATCATTAACTTTACAGGCATAACTTAAGAGAGGAACTGGACTCTTTGCATCACACACACTACTGAAAAGGGACACTCAAGGAGAAAATTAATACTGTTGGGCTCACATACAGAGCAGAAAAATATCCAGCTTGCTCTTCTGCCTTAGCAGTAGAGGGCAAACACTTGTAGAAGTTGCAAGCTTCTTTCAGTTGCAAGCAGAAACTCCTGAATATGCCTAAGATACAACTGTATAAAGTAAGATCTTACGGGTTAACTTTTGTTTAATCTATTAAAAAGCAACCCTGAAAAAATTTACCAAAAACACCCAGGGTGGCTTAACCCAGGCCATTGTCCAGATAGATAGATATATGTAAAAATATTCCTTTTGCTCTTTCTTGAAGCAGCTGAAAGGCAAAATCAGCTTTTGAGACAATTGTCCAACAGCAGCACGGAAAATGAAAGTCATTCCACTCTCATGGAGTTTTTTAGCAGCAGTATTTTAGCAGCTTTTCATACATTCCCATCTTTGTAGTCCTTTTTGTAAAAAGGTGATAGCTAATCTGCTTTGCATAAGCCTGAAAACTCCTCAATTGTATCTGTGAAGGAGAGCTCGAAGTCACTGTCCTGCTCCCAAAATCCTGATCTGACTGCCTCCAAACTATCCCAAGCCAGCCTAAAAGCAATATGCTAGAGCATATTGGTCTAAAGTAAGCCAAAGTAAACAAGACACTGCCAGCCCTAAAGAGAAGAGGGTAAGCTTTGTGCAATACTTATAATTTCCACAGTATATTTCTTAATCCATTGTTTGCTGGCTTCAGCAATGATGGAAAAAATACAGCCTATGGAAAGGCTTGCAAGAAGCTACATTAGATGAGGCTGTGAAACACTCCTTGTATCAGTGTTCTGGGTCCTGGGTCCTGCTTCTACCTCTCACTATTCCCACAAATAGCTGATGAGCCCATTCCTTTAGACAGATTTCTTGACAATCTAATCCACAAAGACAAAACTCAATGATCTCTCAAGGTCCCTTCCAACCCCTAATACTCTGTGATTTCTGTGAACTAAAGGCATCTAGGAATTTCATGGAAGACTGCCCAGTATTTTCTCTATGCATGTTTTTTTTGTTTCTTTTGGATGGCTGCATTCCACTAAGGACTTCATATTTCTCATTCTCACCTTGGGATTGTCCTACCAGACAAACATTCTAAACATCTTCTTCCCTTTGAAAGCTCTCTGCAAAAAAGCAAACAGTACTCCCCAACATTTACCAAAAACTCCACAGCACTTTGCATCTTGGCATCCAGCTGGTTCAAACTACCACTTGGAGTTTACATTAATACCAATGTAAACTCCACAACAGAGCTGACCTGTTCATCTCTGTCTCACAGAACTCTAAGTTTCCATGAAAACAGTATCTGCTTTATTTTATTCAGGAGACCAAGGGTCAGAAGATGGGCATGCTCCTTTTTAAATATTAAAATTTGTTACTCATTAAAAACAAGTTACTCTTACATTTACTTGAATGCCTCTTACATTTACTTGAATTCCAGAAGATTTAGGCTCAGCTCAGAGCTGAGATGCTACACATACTAGGAAAGGTAGAGCAGGGATTGAAGAGAACTCTAGCCTTTACTATTAAGTATCTGTTATGCTCAGATTAATTCCCCCTAAATGTTATTAATATCAATCCCACAACTAAATACTATCAATTCACAAGAAATTCAGAAATCTACCTTCTTAATTTTCTTTTAAAAAATCTGGTAACTTAAAATTAGGGTTAATGTCTATACCAATAACTCTGCTTCACTGAACCATACTGATAACTAGAAAATGGATATTAATTCCATCTTTATGAATGACAGTGACAAGATTTGGTGAACTTGAGGACTGGACCAACAAGAATACTTACTGAAGATCCACATGATATTAAAAAAATCTGTACCTTGGGCAGAACAAGACCTTGCAAAAATACAGGCTGGGATCCAACTGGTAATAGCAGTCCTGCTGAAGGAGCAGGAGCTGCAGTGCCTATCAGGCTGAACGAGACTCTGCACTTTGTTCTCATCCTAAATAAGGTATATTGAGCTACAGCAGGGAGAACATGGCCAGCAGATCAAAGGCACTTGGTTATAACAGATCTGTATTTGATGCTGAGAAAGCTTCAGCTGGAAGCCTACACCTAAGGCCATCAGTTCAGGAACACGAGGAACTTGAAAGGATCCAGTGAGAGGCTGCCAAGATGAACAGGGGCCTTACTCACAAAACCCACCATGAGAGGATGATGGACCTGGGACTGTTTAGTCTGAAGAAGAAAAGTTCCTAGGTGGGGAATCTAAAGATAGCCTGAAACTACTAGAAGAGGGTCTCTTCTTTACCAGTAGAGATAAGAAAACTAAATTCTTCTCTGTAATGACAGAAGAAAAGGCCTTAGGAAATTCCCACTAGAAATCAGGAATAACTGAGGAGTATTAGGAATAAATCAGGAGTAACAATGGGCAGTGCAACCTGGGAAGAGGTTAACCAAGGCTGTGGTAGTCCTCCATCAGGAAGAGTTTTCCTTACTCAAGCAAAGCAGGACTCCATACTTGTGACAGTCCTGTTCTGAGACACAAGTTGGACTTCACAACCCCAGAGATGCTCACCAAATATAATTTATATCTTTTTAAAGTAAAACTAATTTCCTCATACAGAAAAGTCTAATACAGTCATGTATCTTTTAGTTGAATACCCTATCAATAAGAAATTATTGCATTAAGCTTTCTTAAGAAGCATCTATTTATTTCATTATTAACTGTATACAAGTTCTAACATTTTCTTTCCAGATGCCCATGGATTTTCCTGTTTAATTTTTTTACCTAAGGTGCACACACTGCACTTTGGAGACCATGGTCTTTTTTTTTTTTTTTTTTTTTTTTTTTTTTTTTTTTTTTTTTTTTTTTTTTTTTTTGTAATGGGTGGAACAGGGGCAACTTCTCTGTTGGCCTGGAATCTGCTGGGGTTTATGCAGATCCATAAACACTTCTTCACCGCTGCCTATGTTATTTCAGAAAGGAGAACATGTCATGGGCCAAAACCATGTGCCGTTAGGGATGCACCTGCAGTTCCCCCACCAACAGCAAACAGATATAACACTAGAAAGATCAGCTTAGTTGCTTCATTGAAGAGTACTGAGTAGGATCTCAGTGGGTTATTTATCACATGCTTGGTTCTTGCAGAAAACACAACAAAGTGGTGGCTGACAACCTGGGAAATAAAACTGCAAATATGGAGAGGCTGTGAAGTATTTCTCAGAGACATTTATTTGGTGGAAGAAAAAACACATTCAACAGCTAGAACTCAAACTGCTAGTAGTAACTGCTAGTTGGATATATTGCAGTGCTGAAGGCTCCTAATTTCACACAATTTATCGTGTGCATTTGGAAAGTGTTTACTGTGTTCTGGGAACACTTCAAATGAAGTGTTTTATTTAGAAATAAAAAAATCCCTTCTTGCCTTATACCTAACGAAGGCTGTATATCATCCATGTTGCTGCTGGAGGAAAAATCCTTGTCACAGCAACTCTCCCCAGAAAGCACTGGGTGAGCAATGCTGGCACTTTGCCATGTCCACATAAGATTCTGCCCTGCTGGCAAGATGAATGACAAGAGTGGGTGCACACAGAGATATTCCTGTGTTCAGTGACTTCTAGCTCCCGTAACAGCCCGCATAGGCTCCTGCCAGTAACAAAAAAATACCCCCCCTGTGCCAGGGGTTAGCCTACCTCCAAGCAACCCTAGGACTATGGAATTACTTGCACTTACCCTTTGCCCCTGTCTGCACAGGGAAAAGTATCAAAAGGATGATTTACCAGGCACCTCTTTCCCTTAACCCACAGTCCCAGTGCTGGATCTTACTGTCCAGCTTCTTTTCTATTGAGGAAATAGCCATTCCATTGACAGACACTTTACAGCATTTTACAAATACTTGGTCTCATATATATTATTTCAAAAATACCGAAATACAAATAATTCATATTTGCTAAATAGAATTTGCAGTACAGCACCTTCAAAGCAGTAAAATTATCACACTTTTCCATAGGACTTTCTAATACTAATTTATTTTCCCAAATTGTACCAGAAAAAAAAAAAGAAATTTCTTCAGGGACTAAAGCAATCATTTGCACCTCTTCTCATGTATTTTAAAAGATCTTGCATATACTGTTACTGACTTTAAGTATAGCTTTGCTGTCTCAAAAAAACGCCTCACTTTGGTCCTGCACTCTTATTGTCAGAAAAATTATACCTACATAGGACTCTCTTCAATCTTTTCACTTTTCTGGGGTCACTGTAACAAATGGCTGAATCCAGCTCACTGCAGCCTGAATAACAAAAGCAAGGGCTGCTCTTCAGTTTTTAATTGGTATACTTAAACCAGTTTCACTTAAGAATCAGAAAAGGAACTGATTTTTCAGAAGCTGTTTCAAATAATACAGAATTGAAGCAGGTGAAAACAAACTCAGTTCACTTTATCTTCAGTGTCACAAAATGAGACTGAGAAGTGAGGCAGATGTGAGAGATTAATGTGATATTGTTTTCTTCATCTATCTCAATATTGTGATCCAGTAGATCTCCTTTTAAAGCTGCAATCCTTCCACAAGCATATGCTACTACTGACTGAATAGAAAAACTGTTTGCATTAAGGCCATAAGAAGACTCTTTGAAATACTACAGTACATCTTGCACATCATACCACACTCAAAGAATGTAATGTGATGCAATGTATAATATAACATAATAAAACATAACATAATTTGATGGAAAATTCAGATCTGGAGTAAGAAAGCAAGACTATTTTACATGTACTGCCTGAATTAGAGGAATTACTCTGCCAGTGTTAGTGACACAACATGCTCATTAAGCAAGGAAACAGGAAAACTATGGGATACTCCTCGTTCAGGAAGGACATATCTTTACAAAGTCTGTTCATTTTTTCATGCTGTTGAAAGGATATTTATTAGGAGCTCCTCAGGGGAAGAAAAAGAATCAGCCTGGACAAGGACTCTGTTTGTATTGTCAGCAATTATTTATGTTCCATACGGTATGCATTTTTTTCTCCTTGGAAAAAAATCCACCACAACGCACAACAATTTATACGTCTTCCCTCACCAGAAAAACACCTTCACAAAGCTCATGATCCCTGCCTCACGCCTTCTGTCACTCCACTAGCAACCACAGAAATACAAGCTCATACTGAAAAAACTCCTTGTCTGCAAAACTTTTTCTCTGGAACTCCAAACATCGCTCTATCCCCACACAACTCCCTGCTTCTTCAGAGCAATCAACACAGAAACACACCGCATGGACCACCGCCGCCCCCGCCGCCCTTCTCCCGCCCTGCAGGACCGGCCCCGCAGTGCATGGCCGAAGCTGTCTGCGGTTCGCTTTATTTAACTCCAGCCTCCTCCCATCTCTCTCACCCCCAACACACAGAAAGCGCAGATCGCATTTCCCTGCCTGTACGAGGTGCGTGACCAGTGAAAACGCAAGCCCCACGACAGGAGTGTTCAAACTGAGGAAAAGGTAGGGGAAAAAAAAAAACAAAAACAACCCAGGAGAGCAGGAAACCAAGAACCTACCTGTGGAAGCCATCATGACAGAAGCTCCGTCAGGGAGCAGGGCCTGTGAGAACTCCTGGGTCCCTCCCTCTGAGGTGCCCGGGGCTCGGGGGAGCACTGCAGCCCGGAGAGCTGCTTCACCCCCCAGAGGGCCTGGGAAAAGCTATGTACTGCCTCTGCCAACTCGAATACCATCGGCTCTCCCCCGCGCGTTAAAACTTCACAGCCTTCACAAAGAGGAGTTCAGTGTCTACAGAGATAGGAAAAGCAGGCTCCTCCTCTCGATACAGCCAGACTTTACGCTGCCCGAGCTGAAAATAATTCCCCAATTGTTACCGGGTTAGCTTTGCCACTCGTTCTTCAGCCAGACTGCCCATTGAGTGCCACCCTGCCCTGCTGACTCTACTTCATTTGCATTGGATGCTCTCTCCCGCCCGGATTCTTCCACTGAGCACCCCTCATAGCGCTGCTGGCAGCGCACCCTCCGCCCGAACCAGCGCAGCACCGCGGAAAGCCGCAGGGACACCTCGGGGATCACACCACACCTCACGGCACCTCTCTGACTCCTCGCACACACACTTGGCTTGGGGGCTTTGGTTGTTTTCTTGGTCTGGTTGCGGCTTGTTTCGGTTTGGTTTTATTTTTAAGCAGACACCCAGTTCTCCTATCACTTCTTTTTTTACCTCACAGATCGGTTTCTTCATGGGAGATGGAGGACGCAAAACTGAAAACCAACAAAGTGCTTCTCAGTGTGGACCAAAGAGCAGCTGCTCTATAATGCCAAACTGGCTCAGTGCTCTTGGATAAATTTAGCATCCAGAGCTCGAAAATCTGACTCACTTCCCAGGATTTCTTTCACAATATACCGCGTACAACCCTATTCTGCTGCATTCAACATTACGTTATCATTGTTCAGAGCAGGTTTTATTTATGGGTCAGGAAGATGAGTGGAAACACTCCAGCACTGCAGTGGGCAACACATTTCCTCCTCAGATTGTTCTTCAGGTGTTCCAGGGCATCAGATTTTCTGAGAGGATGACTATAGGAAATTACTTGATAAGGACAGAAACAAATACAACCATTTAAAGTTCTCCTGTAATGAATTACTCAATTGCTTTAAAATTTCTAACTGCAACATATTTTGAATGTGTGTACTAAACCCTTTCGATAGCTTTAAAATTGTCTTTGATTATAGAGCTGAGTACTGGTAAACTAATTAGAATTTTGCTTTCTTCTAATGGCCAAAACGTAAACTAAATCAAGCAGCTGGTCCTAAAAAAACACGTTTATAATGGTTCCACCTAGAAGACTCAAATAACAAGGATTAGTTATGATATACCTCATACTACTAGGTAAAAAATGAGGGACAATCCTTAACACAGGAGCTGACCAGATTTTTAACATAGCAGTCCAGAACTGCCATCAGTTACTTTGACTATAGAACTATACTTTGTCTTATGTGCTTCTTGGCAGAGATAAATGTAGTCTCAGTCTTAAAACTCCTATAAACAACATTTATTAAGAGAAAACTACTCTCCAAAGAAGCATTCCTGGCTGAGCATAAAAAGTACTTGTAATCACAGGAAAGCTCTGGATGTCCTGTTTCCTTCCTGATTTTCAATATTTGAAGCTTTGCTTGTTCAGCTATTCACAGTTGCTGAATCAGAAGAGAACAAGAGTAGCAACCCTTAACCAAGAAGATAACAGTGAGAAAGCATTCAAGTAGAAACCAGGTAATTAAAATAATTTTATGCTTGATTTTTGCCAGCATTTTATCAAATTCACCCTGGTGAGATTGATGGTTTGGTTTGATTTGGTTTTTTTATGGGGCTTTTTAACAGAATCAGACTCAGTTACACCCAGGAGGCTGTTCATCAATGAGACCTCTTTGACATGAACACTTTTAATGAAAGACAACAGGTGCTTTACACTATAATTCAGCTTTTGTTTGCTCTTCTGTCAGTTTGAAGTTTCAACCAGCTGAGTTCCAGGGGAAAAAACAAATACCTGAAACTCTGAAGTCAGGAGATATAAAGGGCCAGATTGAAATTACATACAAAACCACAGAAGTAAGAATTAGAAAGGTGAGTGGGCTGTTGGATGTCTCAGGTGAGGATCTGGCTAGGTTTAATGAGTGCAGTTTGTGATAATATTATGTCAAAAGTGGAAGGTCTGTTATTTCCCAAGGAGAAATGGTTTCACACCTATGCCAGGCACAGTACAGAGACTAGGACCAGGTGCTTCATCCTCTGCCAGGTGGTAATATTCACTCACATAGCAGTCTGTGTACACTTGTCCTAGGTAGAGCACACAAGATTCCCAGTTTCATCAGAACCACCAGACTGCAAGATCTATTCAGAGTAGCGGGGATGGAATTGTGACATAAACCTCCACCAGGAAATCCTGCAGGAGGATGGCTATGACATGGCTCTCAAATTCCTCAAACTCCATGATTTGTAAAGGAATGGCATATGTTTCCCTGATCCTCTAATGACTGACAGAAACATGGGTGTCAACCTCAAGTGATAGCTCATTTCAGATTTTGTTTATTAGGTATCTGAGTATGAATGGCTTCATAAAATAACACACCTAGCTCAGGCATAGAAAGACAAGACTAATTTACCATTCTCCTCTTCTGCAAGAGGGAATAAACATGAAAAGACTTCATGCAGGGGAGAACAGGATCTTAAATATATAGCAGTATGGCTTGTGAACTGTAAACAAGTGGGACTGAATGTGTATTTCCTCTATGTCCTCACTCAATACTGGCAGGTCTGTAATTCTGAAATTCCATAACATCTTTGACTTACAAATGCTGCAAATGACACCTTCCCAGGCACACAGACACAGGATCATTTGAAGACTGTTTTGAAAAGGTGTGCTGACAGCTGTACTTCAGCTTTTTTCATGTAATCATAGCAAGGGAAGTACTTGTTCCATTAAATTTTCGTTAATTTAAGCTTTTCCAGACAAAAGGACTAGTAACATCTCAAAAATGCATGCTACCCCCATGCATTGCTAACTACCATCAACATGTACATGTAAAAACAATCCACATCTGCCAGACTGTCTGCTCATCCAATGTCTTTTCTGTTACACTGCTGATAAATTTCTGCCAATGGCTTACCTCTTGAATCTTCAGAACAAGCAAGAATTAGTGGTGGGCTTCTTCTCATTTTTATGTATGTTTACGGTACTGCTCAAATATACTTCAGTAATACACAGTTAGTTATTGGTCAAATTACAGACTTATGTGGGGAAATGCATTACTTTTTCACGCTGAAAGGGGAAACCAAAAGAAACCAAACCCTCTAAAACTCAGTGCTTCAGAAACTTCTCAAGTAATCAGTTTTCCACCAGTTCTTGGAGAGAAAATGATGATAATAATAATAATAATGATAATAATAATAATAATAATAATAATAATAATAATAGACCACCACCACTCACCAGTGTATTATCAAAGTGCATTTCAAGTTTAGCTGAAGAGGCACATCTGCTTTGAGATGATCAAAAGCTACAAAACTGATGGCTTGTATAAATACATTTTTCCTGTGTAACCAGTTATGTAAACAATATGGTTTTTGACATTTACAACTTAAGAATTACACTGTTCATTCTGCTGCCTGAATTTTAAAATTATAAGCTGTCAATAGAAAAATGAAAAATGGTTCAGCACCTTTGCAACTGTCATAACCTTTTCAGCTAATAGGTTCATATTCCAAGTACAGTTATCTTGGACAGCAAATATATTTTAAAAAAAATTAAGTAGATAGATAGACAGACAGATAACTAGCAGATCATGCTACTGCTTTTTCTCAAGAGAAAATGCCTTTGGACTAGAGCTACAGGAAGGATGTAAGCATCACATGGCACCATTATACTTTCAGACTATTGCTGCTGAATAGAATTCAAAGCCCGGGCACAAGCCCAGATTTACCAAGTAATAGATGGAAACCATGAGCTTTGGAAGAAACATGTTGATTTGGTCCCCTAAGGCTAGGAAATAAGCACTGCACAAGGGAGGATATATGCTACTGTGGAAAGCTGAAAATACCAGACCAAAGGAGTATTTTTATACCAGTTTAATAATAATAGAGTTGACTCTATCCCCTTATTCAGAAGACCTCCTCTAAATCAGGCCATAGATTTGAATTCAAGTTTCATTCTGTGAGAAGTCTGCTCTACCATTATTCTTACTTGCATTAAACAATATGTATGAACTAAGTCAGAAAGAGAAGTTTGAGTCAAAAGCACTGGAATTTTCAGACTCACGTAGAACAGCTTGGTTCAAGTCTTGCTGATAATATACACATATATCACATGTAATGTCCCTGCATTTAAGTCACAATATTTTCTTTGTGTGTTGCAATGCTGATGGCCACTGAACTCACAGCCCTGAGCACTGGGTGGTGGGAGTGGAAGGAGAATTCCTGAGCACCAGAGCTGGGACTGTCAATGCTAACACTCCCTCGCTTTGGTATTTTCTTCTGGTGACCCATGGACCTTTTCTGACCTACTTTTCCTCTCAGAATACCTCAACCTGATGTTTCCAAAATGCAAGTCTTTGACATGCAAGTATTTATGAGTCTCTTCATGCTACTACCTGATAAGATGACTTTGGTGATTTGCCATGATCTAAATAAACTGGTTGTATCCTATGCTCCCTGATAGCAAATATAAATTGGAAGGAAATTTCTGTAACAAATATTGTATCCAGAGGAAATATTTAAGACATATTTTGAACATATTCAATAATCTCTATTCAGTTTTCTCATATTTTCTTAAACTTTGTCTTATTTTTTAAACCTCCTTCAAAATAAATTAATTGCCAAAATATTTGTGGCAAATGAACACAGGCATAAAATTTTCATATTGCTAGGCTGCCAAACATGGAAATAAGTGGTAAGATAAAAGAAATAAAGCTTAAGTACAACAAATATTTTCATTAGCATTATACTTCAGAGTTTCAAATAGTGATCTTTGAGTGTGATCTAATGATTTCAAGAGATGTGAGCACAGTATGATGCCCTTGTATGAAGGCATTACACAGGTCTCAGTTTTAATTAAAATGCAAAATTAATGCATAGCTTAGTATTAGGTGGTCTTATCAACATTCATGAGTGTTACCAACTCAACATGAGTGTAATCAACTCGACATGAGTGTCATCTCCCAACTAGGAATCAAATCAGTTAGCAGAAAATTAAAACCAACAAGCACCCTTCAAAAGCACTGAATGAAAGATGTTAATAATACACTCTTTTGAAGACATATAAAAGCATTTAAATAACAACAATGAAAAAACAAAGCCACAACCAATGGTGTTATTGCCAATTGGATCATACCAATGATCTCAAACTATTTTTAAAACACGCCCACTGTTTTCCAGAACAAAAAATATTTTGCTAATCTTCAGGTAACATTTTGTGCTGACCATGTCTAGTATGGATTTGTAATCTAATGCACCCCATGTTAGGAAACTAGGAGCTGCATCTGTTCTCCACCTACAATACAGAGGGCTTATTGAGTGCACAGGAGAACCAAACCTTTTATTGACATGATTTCTTCCAGTTTTTGCATTTAAAGTTAAAAAAAAAACCCTAACGCAGCTTTCTGATATCGCTGGGTAAAATACATACAAATGAAAGCTCAGCTTGGCTCTTGTTACTAAAGACACCTGAATGAATGTTCCTCTAACCTTCTTAAAAATCACATTAACTTTTTCTCCACTTATCTTCCAAGAAAAAAACCTGTGTAAACAAAAATATTAATATAATAAATAACAAGAAATCACAACATTTTTCAGGCTTTTTGAATGTGATTAAAACTCACAAGGTGCAATTTGATCTCCCTGTAAAGAAGTCTAGCCTATCTATATATAAATCACAATATTTCTATTATATTTATTCCCTAGAATTTGTCTGGTATACAGACCAGTTCAAGGATCTCAATGACTATCCTACAGAACCAGAAAATCTCACCTGTAACACTACATTATCTTCATAATTGTATTATAATCTCCCAGCAAATAATTTCATTTTCATTTACTTCATTCTTGCAGCTTTCTGGACAAGTGCTTAAAACATTATGGGAGCACTGACACAAACTGAGAATATCCAGGAAACACATCAGCAGACACAAGCTAGCAGTGTGACTGAAATACGCAAATTAACTTCTCGTTTGTTTTCTTGAAATGGCTACAGATGCAGTTCTGTTCAGACTTAACTTACACTCCTTTTAGAGTCTGTGTTTTTAACTCAGTGTTTGGACTGAAGAAAGCCCAATTTATTCTGCTTTCTCTAACTTATTCATATCATACCTTCATTACATTCTTCAGCCCCAGCTACAGTGACTCTACTTCTCCCCAGCTTTCTCCCTGCTTTTTCTCCCCCAACACAAGCACAGTTTTCTTCCTCTACAGGAATTTTCTCCCACTTTTCCTATTTTAAGTGCAAAGTCAGTGCCAAGCCACCAGAGAATGGAAAGGGAACTATTCTTCTATTCTTGGAGGAATAGGGTCAGCAGAACTGTCACCTTGGACTTTCAGCAGGCAGACTGGCCTGTTTCAGAGAATGGTTGACAGAATCCCTTGGGAGACAGTCCTGATGGACAAAGGAGTTCAGGAAGGCTTCACATTCTTCAAGAAGGAAGTCTTAAAGATTCAAGAACAGGCCATCTCCATGTGCCAAATGATGAGCTGGCTGAATAAAGAGATCTGGATGCAGTTCATGGAAAAAAGGAGAGTTTATGGCCTTTGGAAGAAGGAGCAGGCCACTCAGGAGCAGTACAAAGATGTCATGAGGCTTATACAGGGATAAAATTAGAAGGGCCCACAACAATTAGAAAGCACAGCTATGAATTAACCTGGCTTCAGCTGTCAAAGAAAACAAGAAATGCTTCTACAAATATATTAACAACAAAAAGAGGACTAAGGACAAGCTCCATCTTTGATTGGATGTAGGGGGAAACATAGCAATCAAAGATGAGGAAAAGGCTGAGGTATTTAATGCCTTCTTTACCTCAGTCTTTAGTAGTAGGACAGCAGTAGTACCAGTTCACTTGATACCTCACCCTCTGAGCTGGAAGGCTGGGACAGGGAGTAGAATGAAGCCCCCATAATCCTAGGTGAAATGTTTAAAAACCTGCTACACCACTTAGCAGTGGTGTCTATGGGGTCAGCTGGGATACACCTAAGGGTATTGAGGGATCTGGCAGAAGTGCTCACCAAGCCACCTTCCATCATTTATCAGTAGTCCTAACAAGTAAAGGCCCAGTTATTCTTCTAATACCTAATCTAAACTTCCCTGTTGCAACTTGAGTCCATTTCCTCTCATTCTATCACTTGCTACTAGGGTGAAGAGACTGACACCCCCCTCTACAACCTCCTCCCCTCAGCCTCCTCTTCTTCAAACTGAAAAACCCCAGGTCCCTCAGCACTCCTCCTAAGACTTGTTCTCTAGACACTTCACCAACTTCTTGCTTTTCTCTGGACTCACACCAACACCTTGATGTTTTTATTGTAGTGCGGGGCCCAAAACTGAACACAGTACTTGAGGTGCAGCCTCACAAATGCCAAGTACAGAGGGACAAGCACTTCTCTAGTCCTCCTAACCATGCTATTGCTGATACAAGCCAAGATGCTGTTGGCCTTCTTGGCCACCTGGGCACACTGCTGGCTCATATTTAGCTGTCTGTCAACCAGCACCCCCAGGTCTTTTCTCTGGGACTTAGGCTCTTCAAAAAAGATACAAGAACAGGACATCAGGATAAAGGATTATGGATAATCTTCCCTTGTTCCACAGATCCCTGCCTTCTACTGCAACAGTGCTGGTTTGTGAATGCAGGTTTTCTGCAAAACTCTGTCTAAACTTTGGCCAGAGCTGAGAAAGGAGGCAGCTTCTCACATCCAGCCTGATGGGTGGAGTGGCAGGGGTGGTTAGCCAGAGTTCAGTCCTCTGGCAAAGAGCTTGCTATGGGTGTTTTGTTACTTATACATACAAAGGGACTTCAGTTAGCTATATGCTGTCTGAGACAAGAGAGCCTTTATAAGCTTCAAATTGCATATAAATAGTGCTTCTGTTCCTTCACTGATATGTGGGACCCACAGGATATACAATGGCTATTGTGTTACTCAGAGAGCTGTACCTAGGTTCTGTCTGTGTGGAGCCTGTTTTGTGGGGCATATATAAAACTATCCAATTTATAGACTGCTAATGTTTGTCTTAAGAAACAAGGTGTCTTACAAAAGATAATTCAGAATGAACTCCGCTGCTGCTGTATTATTTACAAGCTATGTAAAGTGAGGAAAAGGGCAATGAAACCATGGCAGCAAGTGATCACTTCAGCAGCAGCACTAACAGGGAAGGACTGCATCCCTAAACAGACTGAGGGGGATTAAACTTGCTCCCACCCAAGACAACAAGGTGCTGGAAAGGAATCCTGCTCTTTCTATCAGGCACAGGCAAGGCATCTTAAAGAAATGTATAGGGAAAAAGAAGAGGTAGGTCACAGCTACTGAAAGGGACACAGATCCGTAATATCACTGGACTGATTCTCCCTAACAAAGTGGTTTCACCTGGAAAGAAAATTAGCTATCTAGGGCTAAAAGAGCACCATTTTGTAGAGGTTTTTTTTCAGACTTCAGTGAAGATCGTACTCTTCACTTTAATACATACTTTAAGAATCAGAATTAGATTCATTCAAGACAAAGGTAGAGGTTTTACAAGAAGAATAACTTACAAAAGAACAGGTAATTTTATCATTTTGTATATATAAAGGCTGGATGTCATTGTAACTCTTGAATATAGAACACACAAAACCATGTACTGTTCTTTTAAAAAGTATACTTTTAAACTTTCCTAAATCCATACTGAAAGTAATTCTCTACAAGGAAGTGTGAAAGAAATAAGACAGAAATATACCTAGATAACTGCTAGCTAAGCGGGCATCCTCACTATTATCTTGGAATGCAGACAAGCAACAAGCTAAGATGCAGAACAAAATAAATTTGAATTCAAGGGCAAACTGAACTGAGACAAAAGGAGAAGAACCTTAATGACAGAAATTCAGACTTTGGAGTCCATGACTCTGAAGGCTTCCATCTACTGGTTTGAGAGGACCAGGATGAAAAACTGCCTGGGTCACCACCAGGAACTGCCAACCTATTGATGTCATATCAAGTTAATTGATGACATCAACCTATTGATGTCATAGGCTGAGCCTATGGGAGGAGAAGATGGGTCAGGTGACCCAAATCACAGTATTTGTACCCATGGTACCCAATTTAAAATGGTTCCCAAGACAGCCCTCTGTTGGCTTCTCTGGATGGTTTGTTGTTTGAGGTGTATTTGTCTGGTATTGCTTCTGCTTCTTTCCTCACTGGAGAAGAACATCTTACCTCAAGACAGGTTGGGTGCCTTCTGCTTTCCCAAGCAGGACCAACTTGGTTGCTCTAAGGCTGATGCAGACTGGGACTGGGACCCTGCACTTGGGCACCCCCATCTGCTGCTGAGTCCAGTGTGGCACTTCTCTGGTTGGGAAGTAATTACCAACTGAGGAGTGCAAGTTCCGTATTTACATATTTTA
Organism: Florisuga fusca; assembly: GCA_038090715.1. Classification (NCBI taxonomy): domain Eukaryota; kingdom Metazoa; phylum Chordata; class Aves; order Apodiformes; family Trochilidae; genus Florisuga; species Florisuga fusca. The sequence goes on along the minus strand of JAAWXA010000002.1, from coordinate 44,175,272 downwards.
TAGATATTTGTAATTCACTATTACTACTTCATTAAGCCCATTTTTCTTCCAGCCTTAAAGTCTCTCTCCCTTATTCCTTTCTTCATCTTCCCCTGGGAGGGTAGTAGGGGAAATAAAAATCATCCATCACCTAGTTACTGGCTAAAACCACGACACCCAACTTCTACCGAAATAAAAACATTAAAAGCATTTAAAAGGGCAAGGCTGCAAAGGAAGGTACTAAAAAACAGGGCTTTCAGAATTCTTGCAAAGTGCAAACTGTTAGGGTCATCTTTGTTGCATATGTATTAGAGCAGTCTCAATCACAGGGACAGCTATTTCTATTCCCTTCAAATTCTTGGCCCCATTCAACACAGAAAACACAAAAGTCTTGCTCTGGTCATTAATTAGAGATTGATAGCAAAAGTAATGAGAAATCTTTTTCACTTCATGACAAAATAAGGACACAGCAAGTAAATACAGTAGAGAAATACTTACAGTAGATATACACAATAAATAAAGTAGAATAGTGAAGGAAAAAAAGATAAAAAAACATGTAAAGTAGTATTCTAGGAATTGCCTCGCTCAACAGAAGCTTTTGTCCTCTGATGGAAAATTACCCCCCTTTCATAGAGTGCTTACTAATGGAGCATTCCATGTTTTCCAGCTCAACCACTTCATACACCTTTAAACTTAGTGTTGAAGTCCATTATGTTAGTGGCTAAAAGCAAAGCCATAGGGAGCTGAGCACTTGACCTCTGGTATTCAGGAAACCATGAGCCTTATTTATGAAAGGGCATTCAAGGGGAGAATTGCCTGCATTGGTCTAAGCTAGAGTAATTAATGTCAGTGTGCCATTGACTGGGTATTGAAACCCAGCATTTGAAAGATTACACCTAGATATTAAGCAGGATAATAAAAAACAACAGAAACGTACATGAAAACCCACTAAATTTTCCAAGACAAGTCCTAGCTCTTAACAATAGCAATGGAAACTATTTAACAACAAAGTGTTCAGCTGATTAACTCAGTGTAATTGATGTGCTGAATATGCCTTCCGGGAGGGTGTCTACAACTAATTTAAGAGTTGAGAGAGTAAAGGAAAAAGCCACAGCGGTTCAACCATGTCCTAAACTGTGTACCAGATTGCTTCATTACTGATGAAAATTTTATTCTGTGTGATGCTACTTGCTTTTGATAAGTATTAAATTAGTGTGTTGGGTCTCTGTGGTGCTTTTGGGAGCAGTGGAGGGGCCACAGGGTGACTCCTGTATGCAGCTGGTAGAAGCTCCCCCAGCTCCAAGTGAGACCTGCCTCTGGCAGAGGCTATTGCCTCTGCAATTAACACATGTAAGAAGAGGAAAAAGAAGCTGCTGAAAGACCTGGAGGGGATAGAGGAGTGGGAGGTGAGAATGATACTTATGCAGATACCACAGCCAGTTTAGAAGGAGGGAGAGGAGATGCTGGAGAAGAGATTGCCCTGCCACCTGTGGTGAGGCAACCAGGCTGTCCCCCTGCAGCCCATGGAGAATTCCAGTGGAGCAGATACGGACCTGCAGCCTGGGGAGGACCCCATACCCAGGGAGAACCCCATGCCCCCAGGGCAGGTGGCTGCACACAAAGAAGGCTCTGACTCTGTGGGGATCCCACAATGGAGCAGACTATTCTTCAATGACTGCACCTCATGGAAGGTGAAGAGAAATTCAGAGAGGACAATGTCAGAGAAGTTCAGAGAGGAGCATCTCCTGTGGGAGGAACTCCACACTGGAGTAAAGGAAGATTCCTCCCTCTGAGCAGGAAAAAACAGTGTGATAAAGATGAGCTAACTGCAGCCTTCATTCTCCATCCCTGCCCTGTGCTATGGTTGTGTGAAAAGGTAGAGAAATTGAGCATAAAGTAACTTCAGCCCAGGAAGAAGAGCGGGTTGAGGGAAAGGTATTTTTAAGATTTGATTTTATGTCTCATTCTGTGTCTATTCTGAGTTGATTGATAACAAATTTAATTGTTTTTTTTCTCCCAAGTCAAATCTCCTTTGGCCATGACCAGAACCGATGAGTGAAACCTCCCCCTGTCCTTGGATCAACCCATGAGCTTGCTGTAGAATCACAGAATCATAGAATAGCTAGGGTTGGAAGGGAACTTAAAGATCATCTCGTACCAACCCCCCTGCATGGGCAGGGACACCTACCAGTAGACCAAGTTGCTCAAAGCCCCATCCAACCTGGCCTTGAACACTTCCAGGGAGGGGGCAGCCACAACTTCCCTGAACAACCTGTTCCAGTGTCTTACCACCCTCACAGGAAAGAATTTTTTCCTAATGTCTAGCCTAAATCTCCCCTCTTCAAATTTTAAACCATTGCTCCTTGTCCTCTCACTACACACCTGTGCAAAAAGTCCAGCCACAGCTTTCTTGTAGGCCCCCTTCAGATACTGGAAAACTAGAGTTTGGAGGCTCCTCATCTCCAGGTTAAACAACCCCAACTTGCTCAGCCTGTCTTCACAGGGGAGGTGCTCCAGTCCTCTGACCATTTTTTGGGCTCTCCTCTGGACACACTCAAGTAGCTCTATGTTGGGTATTCCAGAAGTGGACACAGTACTCCAGGTTGGGTCTCACAAGAGCAGAGTAGAGGGAGAGAATCACTTCCCTCAACCAGCTGGCTGTACTTCTTCTGCTCCACCATCACCCCCAGGTCCTTCTCCACAGGGCTGCCCGCAATCCTTTCTCCTCCCAGCCTGATTGCCTCAACCCAGGTGCAGAACCTTGCACTTGGATCTTGCTGAATTTCATGCAGTCTACATGAGCCCAGACTTTTCAAGTCTGTCAAGGTCTCTGGATGGCACCCCTTCCCTCCAGGGTGTTGACCTCACCACAGAGTTTAGTGTTGTCAGCAAACTTGCTGACACTCAGTTCCAGTGTCCATGTCACCAACAAAGATGTTTAGTAGCACTGTTCCGAGCACCAGCCACTAGCCCCACATTTCTGTTTGGACATGGAGCAATTGATCACAACTCTTCGGGTGTGACCATCCAGCCAGTTCCTTATCCAATGAGAAGTCCAGTCATTGAATCCATATCATTCCAGTTTAGAGACCATTTTCAATATATTTTCTCCTCTCCATCTGGTGTGCGCATAAAGTGAGTGAGCAGTGGTTTGGTGCTTAATTGCTACCTGGGCTTAAACCATAACAATGTGGCAAAAGGAAGGTTTATTCCCCAAAGTTAAAAATTATAACCACTACTGCATCAAAAGCCACTGTCAATTTTACTGGAAACCCTACTATCAAGAACCTGCTTGAGCAGACAGTCAGAGACTAAGCAACAGAACTACAAATACACATGAACTATCATCTGAACATCTAATGCACACAATTTAAATTAATGTCATTGATTTTTATTCAGGATTTAAATAAATCATATTTGCTTCCTTCTATGTTCAACACATTATAATGCAGTCAAATGACATGCTTTTAAAAAAATTGTTTTAAAATAATTTCACACAGAATAGCTGACAGTTAGCAATAGCTTTGATGCTATTTTTAACAGCAAAGATTTAAAGTCTCAAAGAAGAACCCTTTATTAATAAAATTCATATCTAGATCACATCAAATATTTAACCATGTAATCACCTACTACCAACTATTTTTCTATGCTTGTGCATTTGCAAACTGTATTGTGGCAAAAAAAACCCAGAACACCTCCAGAACATTAATTTCTTCAAGGATCTCCTTGACTTGAGCACAGCTACTTGCCAAACTCTAGTCAGCTTCACTTGCCTAGCAAGATGAGTATCACTCCGATTTTCTCAAATGCAGACAAAATCTACTAAAAATCACATGGAACTCAAGTATCCTGACAATACTAGTTTGTCAAATATTAGCAGAGATATTGTGGAACACTGAAACCATAAAAATGCATACAGAGAACAAGAACAGCATAGCCTCAAACACCAAATTGCATTTCCTCTTATTGCCATGATACAGCTTCCTAATTTCTCCACACTGATTTTGGACACTGAAAATAACCATGTGATTCACTGTTGGCAATAAATGGCACTAAATCTTTCTGGATAATTCTTCATTGTTAACTTCTGTTTGACATGATTAAAAAAGTACTGCTAAATCCTATTTCTCCCACTTGCACATGTCTAAATTATCTAGGTTTATGTTCTAATTATAAAGGGATAACCACTGTTGGCTATTCATACACAGTTCAGTTTGAAATTATTTAACATGTAGGAGTATCTTACCAGGATTGGTTCTGTACAGCTCAGATGGGCTGCTGACCTTTTGGCTGGAGGGAATCCGCGGATGGTGTAGTGGAGATGTTTTCACTAGGAGAGAAGGAAAAGTACAGTTCTTCTTCAGTAACAGCTAAAATGTTAATAGTGCCTTCAAAATAATTAAATACATAAGTAAAAAATATTTAAAAAGAGACAGAAGTTTTCTTACCAGATGGTGTCTCTGGTGACAGGGAAAAAACTGATGTGGATGACACAGCTTCATTTCCATTTTTCACTGGGGAGAAGATTTCCCCATCTATTTCATCTTGGTAACATGCAACAGCCATCTAGAAATGGCACAAGAAAGCAAAATGACAGTGTGAAAATTCCCACTTAACCCTGTAACACAGTGTGACATACTTCATCAGATTATGAAAAGGTTTCATATAATCTTATCCACTGTTCCAGCAGAGAGATCTTGGAACACTGAAGACATGCAAACACATAGAGATGGCAAGAGCAGGACAACCTTACACACAGAACTGAATTTCTGAGATAACTACAGTCATTGGTTATGGCCACAATGCAACTGCCCAATTGCTTAACATTGATTTTGGACACTGAACATGAATGTGGCACTCCCTGTTGGCCATTCACTTCAATAAATCTTCCTTGAAAAATTCTTCACTGTTTACCACATTGGTCTCCCCTAGAGGAATCGGTGATTCTGGACTTACAGCGCGGTCAGTCGCAGGAGACTTCATCCATGCACACCTGTTAAACGATGGCTGCCCAGGGATATCATTGTCATACTGCCCAATACTTAATTTTCTGATCCTTCCCCCTGTTCCATTGTCATCTTGCATGTCTGCAGCTGAAAAAAAAATAGGTAAACTCATTAATAAACTTTTTTTTTTTTTTTTTTTTTTTAATTTCTCTTGGATTGTCACTACTGTGCCTCCAGTGATTCTGTTCAAGAATGTTCATGAAATAACTGGTTTCATAAATGCTTTACAAAACCACACAGGTGTGTGTGTAGAGGGGAATCAGTTGTAGTTAGCCTTGCTGACACAAGCTGGAACATAATTTGCAGTACATCTAATTCCAGAGGAGTGAAGCTCCGCCGTTTCCCATTTTTGGACACGGTTACTCCCAACACCACCGGAAGGACCTGCCAGCAGGGGCCACTACAGACAGATGAACAGGAAAACTCTTTTTCCATCTCTAACAAACAGAGACTACCAGCAAAAAACCCATTCATATCACTCCAGAATTTACCAACTTTTTTGCATTGGAATTCTTTTTGTTTTTTAATTTGTAATTTCTTTAAATAAAATTGAGTGGGAATCACTGTCCAGAATTTCAGCCTGTGAAGAGACCATTTGAGAACCCTAACCAACCACTTCTCTACAAGAGGCAATAGGAACCATGAACAGCACTTGAGTTTCACTCCATTTGTAACCTAGATTTTAAGGTACAGCCGATTTATTTTTTATATGTCTCTCCTACTTAATGTCCCACATAGACTTTGTGAGATACGATGTCTGCCTTTGGACAGGTCAAAAGAGACCTTCAAATTTAGCACAGATGCTACTTGACACATTAATGAGAGGGTTTCATTATCAGTGATACTCACACTCTCATGTCGTTAGCATTCATATACCCATGAGGCTTTTAATTTCTGCAAAGTTAACACATTCCTCAGAAAGCTGCAAACAGGTATCTCAGGGAAACTGGACGTGTTTCTTAAATAGACTGGAAGTGCTTTATGCATCAAATTCCAAGCAGATGTGGGAGGACAGAGGGAAGAAGTTGAGCTGATATACTGCAATACAGCTTAAAGCAAATGACATGAATCTAACAGATGAAAATCAAGTGAAGAAGCCAGCAAAAGTTACTTTTACTTAGCTGTTTATTAGCTTCACAAATGTACTTCAGAGCTCCTCACTTTATGTAATAGATGTTTAGAGTTATTAATTTAAAAGGCATCTTTTAAATTGTGTCAAGTGTCAGGAGCCAAGTCTTCCTAAAAGTCACATCACTCTTTTTTTGTTCTTGCAGGTTTACTTAAGATTTTGCAGCTTCATAAATATCCCAGAAGCATATATTTATTTCTTTGAAAGCATTTTTGTATACTTTCATTTATCTCTTCTCTGTGAACTACACTGATATTTTTGTTTTCCCTGAATAATAATATTCCAACAGATCTGCAACCTTTTGCTGCAAATAACACCAGTGGATAATCTTTGTTTGGTTGCTTTAGAAGAAAGGTATTTATAGCTATTAGAAAAAAAACAACAGGATACTAAAAATCTCACCTGCAGTAGCATATCAACAACGATGCTTTATCTTGTATATTAGCAGTTGTTTCAGATAAACTTCAAACACTATTACGTTAATAATAACCCCTCTATAAGGGGCTTTAAATGATGTCTCCTTGTATGAAGAAGTGCAGTCACCCTTAAAGATTTTAATATTAACTCCAGGCCACTCAACTGCCCTTCTATTCTTCTGCATTTTTCTTCTTGGTAGAGTGTGGGGTTTTTTTTCTTTTTAAACAAAAGCAAGGTACTATGGAAAATATTTACATGAATCCTATAAATAAACTTATTCAAATTGGTCTGACAAGTGAGAAGATTATTATGATACACTGACCACCACAAATAAGTAAAAATCATATTTAGTAGTTCTTTATCTCAAATTATCAAAATAATTGCATTCCATTTAGTAATAAGGATGTAGAATAGAACAGCACAGAACAGCAGAACAGAATATTTTTGTTGGCAGGGACCTATAATGATCACCTAATCCAACCACCTGACCACTTCAGGGCTAACCAAAAGTTACTGTATGGCATTAAGGGCACTGTCCAAATGCTTCTTAAACATTGCCAGGCGTTGGTCATTAACCAACCCTCTCATAAGCATGACCCAGGGTGTGACCACCCTCTCAGTAAAAAAATATTTCCTAATGTCCAGTCCACACTTCCTCTAATGTCGCTTTGAGCCATTCTCAGATGCCTTGGCCCTGTCTACCAGGGAGAAAGCAATCAACACCATTTCCACTTTCCCTCCTCAGCAAGCTGTAGAGAGAGCTGCAAGGTCATCCCTCAGCCTCTTTTCCATAACCAGAGTCCTCAGGCACTCCTCATAGGACCTGCCTTCCAGCCCTTTCCCCTGCTTTGCTGCCCTCCTTTGGACACATGCAGAAACCTCAAAATCCTTCTTGAATGGTGAGGCCCAGAGCAGTACACAATACTCAAGGTGAGACCACAGCAGCACTAATTACAGCAGGATAATGAGCTCTCTGGACCAGCTGGTTATGCTGAATGAGGTTTGCCCTCTTGGCTACCAGGGCAGACTGTTGAATCTTGTTGAGCCTCCTGTAAACCAGCACCCTGAGAGCCCTTATGCTTGGATGCTCTCCAGCCATTCCTCTCCCAGTTTAGACCTGTGCCTGGTGCTACTCCATCCCAGGTGCAGAATTCAGCTTTTGGACTTGTTAGAATTCATCCCTTTAATGACTGTCCAATGCTCTAGTCTATCCAGACCCCTCTGCAAGGCCTCTTTTCCCCCAGGAGAGTTAACATCACCTCCAAGTTTGGTATCATCAGCAAACTTGCTCAGGGTGCATTCAACTCCTGGTTTTTCAACATTATTGGTAAATATATTAAAACAGAAGTGGCTGAGAATTGAACCCTGAAAAACACAGCTGGTGACCGCTCACCAGGAAGTTGTAGCCCCGTTCACTACCACGCTTTGAGTTCTGCCCTTCAGCCACATCTTCACACAGCGCACCATTGACTCACTCATCCCACAGCTGGACAACATGGGATGCATCCAGCAGAAGGATGCTGGGAGGGACAGTATCAAAAGCCTTACTAAAATCCACAATACTGTGTCTACTGCCTTCCTTTCATTGACCAGACAGCTGACCTTATCACGGAAGGACAGCAATTATTTAGACAGGATTTTGCCTTTCTGAACCCATGCTGACTCTGACTGATATCACATTATTCTTTCAATGACTTTCAATAGCATCCAGTATAATCCTCTCCATATTTCTTCCCGAACTTGAGGTTAGGCTAACAGGTCTGTAGCTCCCTTGGTCTTCCCTCACACCCTCCTTGTGAACTGGAATAAAGCTGAATAGCTCCAATCAGCAGGGACCTCTCCAGACTCCCAAGACCTTTGGTAGATAAAATTGAGAGGGGTTCTGCCATAACATCCTTCAGTACTCTGGGACTAATTCCATCAGGTCCCATGGACTTGTGAACATTCAGCTGATTTGTCACTGCCTTGGGCAGAAGCGGGGCCAGCGTTGGAACCGGGGGAGCTTCAGACCTGTTAACAGAGTGCTAATAGAGTATCATACTGTGCCCAGATTTTCAGATTCACAGCTCTACAGGAGCATAGTTACAAAGGGATTAATCAGAGCAAAAGCCAACTGAGTTGTGTGTCTACTGCCTTCAGTGCCTTAATCTTTCTAAAATGTAGTATGAAGTGCAGGGGCAGACAGAAGAATCTCTTTGTTCGTGAAAAGATACCACATGTTTAGCAATGATTCACAAGCAAACTATTCTTTTTTCCCCTATCTAGAACCAGTAGTAGACTGAGAGTCCAAACTCCTTATAACCCTTAACAAGCAAATGAGAAGGTCTAAACTTAACCCCAAACCCCAGTAGGCCACTAAACATGTTGATAACCAGCACCTTCACAGGTGTGGCCCATTTAGCCCTTTATATTGTGCCAGTCATGGGTAGCAAGCCTGCTGCAAAATCTAAACTAGTATCTCCAAACTCATACAGGGATGTCATAGTGGCACTCAAACACACATCCTAAAAGTTTCAAGATTGGTATTTGTGGAATAAGAGCATGATATAAACTACACAATTTACTGTGTTGCTAAATGTAACTGAAATTTTGTTTTTAACTTTAGCTTAAAAATTAAATGTAGTTTAGTGTAAACAAATGAATTTAATTAGAATTCCAGGTTTTATTAACTTTAGCCTAGCTAAAAATTCCATTTATGTTTACTGTTAACCACAGTCAGGTGGTTAACTCCAAGTTACTGTTAACTCTAAGTCAGGTATCAAAATTTTCCTGTGGAATGGAAACTACAAGTTTTGTAGTGTATTGTTATTACATGCAAGTAAAGCACATGAGAATTTGGACAAGCTTTGTTCTCCTGTCACTTCAGAACTTACTTCAGATGGACTGGGTTTGCTCTCCCACAGAATAACAAAGAATGCATGGGAACATCTGGAATAGTTCAATGCTTTTAAAAATTACTATTTCATAAAGTATGCAAAAAGAATTTGTTCCTTTCTCCTTTGCAGACACACTCTAACATGATTTATGAAAACATTATTTGGACCATTTTCAAAAATTTGTTTTTGATATATGAAAGGTCTCTGAAGGTGTTCCAGATACTTGCAGTAAGATATTTAGCCCCCTCATTTTTATTAATCTTGCATGTTTGGATAATTTTGAGGGAGGGAAGATGGCTCAATTCTTTAGTGAGCTGATAGACTATATAAACTCCAAACAAAATGTAAAGCTGTGCGAATGCTGTATCATCACATTAGGTGACTTAAGACTGTTTAAGATGGTATTTTCAAACAATTAATCCATGAAGAATTACAGTTAGCTGAGATCAACAATATAATTCAACCTTAAGGAAAATAAGGTCTCTGTTCCTCATATTGTCCAATTTAGAAAGACATGCCCCTGAATCATGCAAGGAAAGAGGCTGCCTTCAAATGCTGAATGCATGTGTTCATGTGCTTAGCTTTTCTGTCATGTAATTCTTCAACTGCTTCTAGCATTTTAAGAGTGAAATGGTGGGGGGCAGGGATGAAACTCGGGTGATAATAATGGCAGTTTTTTCTGAAAACTGGTAAAATCCCATTCTATTCTCTACATTTAATAACAGATTCTTGCTTTTACAGTTTTCTAGGTAGAAGAAAAACGTTATTTTAGCTTCTTTCTCCACCCAATAAGCATAAGCTTTGTGATAAAAGATGGCTGGCTTGAAGAAGTAAGTCTTAGAAATGATCTCTGTGTTACTAGGCATGGAAGAGTATACAAAATGAAGGGGGAACATAAGGCTGCAGAGCAAAACTTACACACCAAGATTTCCTCAGGCTACAAGCTTTCCTGTTTAAAGTTAGGAACTACTGCAGCACTGTGAAACTAGTGAACAGCAGCTTCCCTTACTATCAGAAACTCTTCTCCGTGTAATATAATTCATGTAAAAGCAAAGTACTGGAAAATCTTAATAAACAGTGCACTGATTCACCTCTGATAAGCAATGCACATAGCAATGAAGGGGAAAAGAGGTCATCAGCCACTGTTCTATAAAGACCTATCCTAGCAAAAAAAAAAACAAAAACAAAAAAACCCAAAAATTCAAGGATCACTCTCTTCTTTTTCCTGTTCTCAAAAATATGAGCACTTAACCCAATAAATAATTTTGGACATAAGCCAGATGTTTCCTACATGGACAGTCACTAGTTTGTGCCATGTTAACCTCTGTTAAGGTGTATGTGTACAAAAATTAGAAGCACTGAAAAGTGATATGGTTAACAGTTTGGCAATCAGTGTAGAGACATAGAAGGCAAGGTAGGTACAAGTGGACCATTACGTACATCCCAGCTGACACACAGTTTTATTCTTCCAACTTTGCAGGGCACTGGAAACCTGTACATGCCTTCTTAAGTCATGTATTTGCTGCCTCCACCATCCTCTTGTAATTCAACCTTCAAGTTATAGAATCAATGAATGGCTAGGGCTGGGAGAGACCTTAAAGAGCATCTAGTTCCAACCCCCCTGCATATGCAGGGGCACCTTCCACTAAATCAGGTTGCTCAAGGCCCTATCCAGCCTGGCCTTGAACAGGGATGGGACAGCCAGAACTTCCCCAGGCAACATATTCCAGCATCTCACACCCTCAAAGGAAAGAATTTTTTCCTAATGTCCAGCCTAAATCTCCCCTCTTCAAATTTGAAACCATTTCCCCTTGTCCTCTCACTATACACCTATGTAAAAAGCTTTCTACCTACCCCAGCTTTCTTGTAGGCATATAAGTTATGAAACCATTAAGTCAAGCCCATGCATCTCCAGCACTTTTTGCTCTTACTCACTCCAAATACCTCATCTGTCCATTCACCTTTACTCAGAGCCATTCTGCCCTGATCTGCCAGCTCCCTCCATCACTGACCAATTCATTCAGTTGATAGACTAGTTAGGCCAAGGACTGCCACGGGGCACAGAGCTCCCTCTAAAACCTGACTGTGTAAGAGCAGCCATTACTCACCAGTGAACAATTGCTCTTTTGGTTATCCTTTATTCGTGGCAATTTCCTCTCTGATGTGGCAGTCAGCATTTCCCTCTGCTATCAATTACACCTCCTGTGTTGCAGTCGTTTCAGCAGTTCATGAATTACTCTGGAGAATCTCCTGCTTATTCTAATTCTGTAAGTCTATTCCAAAGTAAGGTAAACCACATTGAGCAGGCCTGTGCTCTGCTACTACAAATGGGCAACGAACAACAATGCATTATTGTTATTTTAAGGGATTATTTGGCTTATAAGATTTTCTTATTGTTCCAGTGTAGGACATGTTTACATGTTTTCATTGCAATGTGTGCATATACAGGCTAATAGAGTCAAATTAAGCTGATGCTTCAGCTGTGCACCATGGAGGGAAAGCAATGTTAAAGTCTGAAGAGGAGATTTCCATTTAGTTTGCTGCCACAAATGCAGGAATAGACTTCTGACTTTAACCAAGAGTTATGTTTTTATCTATTTTGTTTTAACTGTTTAACACTTGCCAGTTATCCTAGTGAGCACAGGGGGTATTTCTATTACTGATTAGTCCTTGCACTGTTTCTTGGGAGGAGTATGAAGACAAGAGGCTTTTTAAGCGCTTGTGTCCCCAGAAAGGGGACACCCCCAGAAAGGAAAGCTAATAATGCCTCCCCACCAAATTATAAGCAGGAGGAAAGGAAAAGCATCTATTCAGTTTTGCTCCCTTTGATGAAATAAACTAAAAAGTCTCAACAAGGACCACCACAAACAGATTTCAACTGAGAATATGCTACAGCGTTTTATATTATATTTATACCATATTTTAAAGAGACTATTAAGGCTAGAAATAAATAACCAACATAAAAAACACAGGCAGCATAAGGCTCTGAAAAATATCAGATAAAAGAAAACACCTTAAGGGTTAAACTTCTAAAGGAAATTTCCTAATCATAAAGATCCTGAGTCACTAGAAATATGATAAAATGAGGCTCATAAATCTAGGCAACATAAGCCAAGACAAGAGGTGAATAAGCATTGCATCCTGGATTCCACACATTTAAGGATCTCTGCAGTGCTTAAACTCTCTATAAAAGTATTTAATTTATTTTGGGCCCTAAAAATGCAGGGGGAATCCTTTACTTGCCACTTTCCTCTCTAATGTCAATGAGAGACTTAGTCAGAACTTCAACAGAATCTGACTTGAGCACAGTAAAAGTATGAATGGAGAAAGTACTTCCCCCAAGCAAAAATTTAAGAAAAGACTTAAAGACCCAAATACCAGTTGATCCATTCCCTGACTGCCCCTTAAGTAATGAACCTTTCTGTCCAACAAGGTATGCCCAGTATGCTGAAATAAAACATCATGCAGAAGCATTTGTGATTAGTTAGAGTGCATAGCTGTCCATAAAATAGTGGATGGCACTTCCGTAAATCCTTGATTAAATGAAAGTGTGTTGGGGATCTCTTCAGTATATTTAAATACCTGAAGGGAGAATGCAAAGAAGGGGGGAGCCAGGCTCTATTCCATAGTGCCCAGCGACAGGACTAGAGACAATGGGCACAAACTGAAACACAGGAGGTTCCCTCTGAACATCAGGAAACAACTTTTCCTGTGAGGGTGACTGAGCATTGGCAAGGGTTGTCCCAGAGAGTTGGTTGGACATAGGACATAAAAAAATCACCTAGGCTTCACTTCAGGGGTCCCTGCCTGAGCAGGAGGCTGGACCAGGTATCTCCAGAGGTCTTTTCTAATCTCAGTGACTGATTCTGTGATTTCAGTAGGAATGTGGGTATTACTTTGGAGAAGAGATAGAGGATATGGAGGAAAAATTCAATGCCAGAATTGCTGTTGATAGCAATTAGCACTTACATACCACTCTCAGCACACAAATAGTGTTTGCTGCCTCTCTTCCAGATGTCTAAGTCCATCAAAGAGGTCTTCTATTGACTTGAATTGTAAGTCAATTAGACATCAATATGCATAAGGTTATGTTTGAAGCTTCATATGACATAAACATCCTGTAAGGATGTTCGGTACTTCTGAGAGACATTAACCCTAATTTTCCCTTGATCAGACTGATGAAGGAGAGAGAAATGCCTTGGCAAAGGCAAGGGCATGACAAAAGGTGAAGGAGCTTCTTGACTCCTGAACTGTTTACTCATTCATACTATGCCCTGCTGCCCCCTCCAAATTACCCAGGATTATAAATGCTCTCTGCACATTCATATGTAATTCCAAATTCATCACTATATTTAAAACAAATTCTCTTCCAGAACATGTCCCAAGGACTCTGATTCTCATAAGTCTTTCTTATTAAGGCAGGAAATTTACTTGCTTTACCTAACTTAACAAATGGAAGGGAACTGGCAGTGACTCCTACTTCCTCTGGTAGATAACCAGAACTTGTGAGAAAAATTTAAGTATCTCTTTTCAGATTCGTATCTTTAAACACAGAAGTGTAAAAGATGGCTTACTCTAAATGGTTCTTTTATATCCTTCCCTTGCTTTACTGTATGCCAAAGACAAGAGTTCTCTCCTGCTGGAAAAATTTCATTTTCATTTTGTTCATCAGCTAATAATTAGGAAAGACGCAAGAGAAATACAAACTAATGAATTTAATCCTGCAAGAGCCACAAAATACATGCATTAAAAACCAATCAGTTAAGCAGCTGTAATGTTGTGGAGATGGCAGTACACTGAAAATAACAAAACTGTCTCTTGAAACACCGGCGCTGCTTTGCTCTGTTCACTGATGAGAAGAAGAAATTTTTTTACTATAAAAAAATAAGACGAAAAAGGAGGAAATTCAGCAGCGAGCAGCAGTGACAGGGACCAGTGAGAAGGAGCAGAGGACAGCAGTGACAAGCATGAGCAGATCCACCAGCATTCCATACAGAGACATACACACACACAGCACATTCCCATCCTCCCACCCTCCCTGCAGGCAGTGATTTCTCCGGAGGGTGAGAAGCAGGATAATCTGTTCCTTTCTTTTCTTTTCTTAAAAAGCTTTCTCCCTGGGTGATTGGTTTGTTTAAAAACATGATTTCTTGCTTTTTCTCCCACTATTAACCCCTTCCTAAGACCCCCTCACCAGCGTGGTGTCCTTTTTCCCAATCAATAAAGCTGTTTACTTTTGCAATTTGTGCGGTGAATATGCACAAATAGCTAATATTTCCTCATAAACAAAATATAAAACAATAATAGTTACGAACCGTGAATCCAATATTCCTGGATTTCTGGAGCTCTTTAGTCCCCAGTTACCCTCCTAAACACAAAATTGTGATTTCACCATCCTTGATCACATAGCCCTGCTCAGTAGTGGAAATCATACACTCGTTAGGCACAGTCATAATCAAATGCTTTGGCATAACCAATTGGGCTCCAGCTGAACCAGCTCATTTGTGTCCAATGAGGCCACAAACATGTATTCTGCTATTTTAGCTGACACTGAATTAAATCCTGGAGTCACAAGCACACTTTCATTGCACCAAGACTGGAAGTAGGAAGAATGAGAAGAGGAAGAGAGAAGGGACAAAAGGAAGGGAAGGGGATATATTCTGCCAGAGGAATTAGATCACACAAAATTTTCAAACACTGTCAGCTTAGGTCCTAGTTTTAGCTACAGCATTACTGAAAGGTTTCACTGAAGTTCTGATCTATCACAGGTAAGAATTCGCTGAACCATAAAAACAAGTAACTACAAAGCTCAATTCTCTTACAACAGTTTGATTCCATATTTTTTCTGATGGTTATGTAAAGAGCCTGGAAGAAATAATCCCTTGATAATCATCCTGAAAGTTGTAAGTCATAACCTGAGTACAGCCATGCTGTACCATATCTAGAACACACAAGTGCTAGGAAAAGCATTATATTCAGAAAGTATTACAACAGCTTACCATGCCAGGACACATTCCTGTTTGTGGCCTCTAATTTTTCATGGAAGCTAGGACTCCTGCTAAGCTGTTTCACATCTACATTAAGGCTGGTGAAGCCTTGGTTTCTGTCCCTGATGATAGTGTTCATGCAGGTTGGGATAGGCTCATATGTAGGGTCTAACTCCAAGATAAGCCTGTTCAGTTGTTCAATGGACTGATCAATATCCAAAGTTGGAGAAGCTGGCAGATCTGCTGTGTTGCCTACTAGATCAAGGCCATTTATGTCCCTCTGAGGTACTGGTCTCGACTTAAAACTCTGTGCACTGGAATGTTCTGCCTCTTCAGCAGCATCTGGGACACTTCCTAGCTCTCTCTGCACAGCATCTCTGCTGCTGGAGGCTGAAGTGTCCGGGACTTGGCGCTGGCTCTGGACACTGCCCATATTCTCCATGGTGTTACGAATGCCAACTCTCATTCCATTCTCTGGGGCAAAACCATACTGGTGAGCAGTGACCATCTGCTGCTGGCGTACCCAGGTCTGAGTAGAGTAGTTACTTGGGCCATAAGCTTGGGGTTGAGGTGGGACAGAAGGATTCTGATGCGACTGCTGAGTTGTCCTTGGCTCAGTGCTTCCAAATGACCTTTCATAGAGGGAATCCACACCAATACCCAGGTCTGGGGCAAAAGCATTTTGATTATCTTCCCCAGTGTTACTTCCAAAGCCATCTGAAAGGAGTGAGTTCTGACTGCTTTTGTGGCAACTAAAGTTTCCTAGGTGGGCAGAGTGCTGCCCTTCTGAGGAAGACAATGTCCCAATGCTGTCCACACTGTGAAGGTCATGATTGGGCATTTCATCATCTAGAATATCCGTCTCCCTGTCCTTCAGCTTCGTGTCTCCATTCACATGAACTTGAGCCGGCACTATGTGGCGAGTCCCCCTGTACTTGCACCGAGCCTCAGTCAAATCCTTGGTGATACTGACAGAATCCTTCAGACCAAAGCCACTAAGAAGCTGGTCCAGTTCTGCCTTCTCTTCTGGGCTCGGACCCCGTTTGACTCCTGGCACGAGGCGCTCCTCAGTCTTGTCCGTCCTGATGGAAGCTGTTGAGTGTCCTGAATCACTGCTGATAGACAGGGTGTGATCACTGTGATCAGGACTGCCAGTCACACGAACACCCTGAGCACCAACAGGGATGCTGCTGTCTGAAGAACTCTTCTTTCTCACTTTTGCATACAGGCTGCCATCAATGGGACCTTGAGTATGCAGCACTGTGGAGAGATAAGTAACAAGGAAGGGGAGAAAATTTCAATGCATTATGTAAGGGTTTTTACTGCTGGTGTAATACATGACAGATGTACTGCTAATACCAAAAGTATTGTTTCTGCAAAACTGATTTGGCTTTACAATACATTATCAATCAACGGCATTACCTTCTTTCATTTTACATTTCAATTAATAAACATTTTCTTGATGGGAATAGAACATGCCATTCATAGCTCCAAGATCAAACACAGTTCCCTCTTTTATATTGTTTTGAATGTATGTTTAGGGCTCCACTAATTCCTAGTACAACTCTGAAGAATGACACTGTTATAGTGAGAGGCACGTACTATACATTCCATCCAAAGCAAGAATGGTAGAATCTGCTAGCAATACTTGCCTTGAATATATATAATACAATTGCCAGTTCATCCATTTCCACTTGGTGGCCTAACTGCATTATAAAGAATCATTTTTTCATTTTCTTGGTGGTGCACAGAAAAAACAGGCTTTCAATCAGAGCTGCCAATCTTGGAACGAACGTAAGACCCCTTCACAAAGGCACGCATGAGGAAATGTTAGGCTATGAGATTCCTACATGTGGATGATTTGGTATGCATTTCACATTCAGTTTTCATAAGCAAGGACGTAACACCTTATTCTTCCTCATCAACGATGGGAAGAACCTAACTCTGAGGTACCCACTTAACTAAAGGTTACGAATAAACCATTCATAATAAATATAGGCCAGAAATTTTCTTCTTGTTTAGAGCATCTTTTGAAAACACAATTTTGCAGGACAACGCATCTACTAAGTTTGGTCTATTTTTTCAAATGGTAACAATTCACATTTCTTAAAGACTGTTCCTTTTTATACTGCATTTATATGTCAGTACAAAGCTTCAACTTAAAGTCAATTTCGGATTCTGAGATGTCTCTTAAGTAAATTTAAAGGTATCTTTTTAGGTAAATGTAGAAGTTAAATGATTCTTTAACTTTCAGATGATCCCATTGCTGGCTAACACATTCAACTCATTACTACTCAAATCAGAGCAATACTTTGTAGTTGACACTAAAAAGAGATTGTAAAAAGTTTTGTGTTTTTCTGAATAGTTAGCGTTAACTGGTAAGTGTAAAGGAAGGGTGTAGGAATGTTTTATATAACTAAATCAGATGAAAGGAAAAAAAAATTACTAAAGGAATTTCTCCCTCCCCAAGCCTGTCATGTAGATGAGTGAAAATGTTTTTTTTCAGAGCTTTTAAAATATCCTTAAAAGTAAAGATCTCAGCTACACTGAAGAATGACATCTGTACTCATGGGAAGCCTGAGTGATAGGGAGATGCTACTGGGAATGACAAGAGTCTTTCTGTGACTTCTCATAGAGTTTGGCTCTGGGTGGCCCAACACAAAATTTGGTTAGAACAGAGGCAGCAAACTTAAGAGAATGAAAGGTCTCTTATAGCCAGGAAAGTAAAGCTTACACTCATAAGTCTGTGTATGTTCATGAATTTGTATATTGGCTGGAGGGCCGGGCCCAGAGAGTGGTGGTGAACGGGGCTGCATCCAGTTGGCGGCCAGTCACTAGTGGTGTCCCCCAGGGATCAGTGTTGGGCCCAGTTCTGTTTAATATCTTTATAGACGACTTAGACGAAGGGATTGAGTCTATAATCAGCAAATTCGCTGATGACACCAAGCTGGGAGGAAGTGTGGACCAACTCGAAGGCAGGAGGACTCTGCAGAGGGACCTGGACAGACTAGAGAGCTGGGCCAACTCCAACAGGATGAAGTTCAACAAGGCCAAGTGCCGGGTCCTGCACTTTGGCCACAACAACCCCATGCAGCGCTACAGGCTGGGGACAGAATGGCTGGAGAGCAGCCAGGCAGAAAGGGACCTGGGAGTCTGCATTGACAAGAAACTGAACATGAGCCAGCAGTGTGCCCAGGTGGCCAAGAAGGCCAATGGCATCCTGGCCTGTATCAGAAACAGCATCACCAGCAGGTCCAAGGAGGTGATTCTTCCCCTGTACTCGGCGCTGGTGAGGCCACACCTCGAGTACTGTGTCCAGTTCTGGGCCCCCCAGTTTAAGAAGGATGTAGAGGTCCTGGAACAGGTCCAAAGGAGGGCAACCAGGCTGGTGAAGGGACTCGAGCACAGGCCCTATGAGGAGAGGCTGAGGGAGCTGGGGCTGTTCAGCCTGAAGAAGAGGAGGCTCAGGGGAGACCTCATTGCCGTCTACAACTACCTGAAAGGAGGCTGTAGCGAGGTGGGAGCTGGACTCTTTTCACAGACGACCTTCAACAAGACAAGAGGACACAGTCTTAAGTTGTGCCAGGGGAGATTTAGGTTAGATGTTAGAAAGAATTTCTTCACGGAGAGGGTGATTAGGCTATGGAATGGACTGCCCGGTGAGGTGGTGGATTCTCCGTCCCTGGAGACATTTAAAAAAAGACTGGATGTGGCACTCAGTGCCATGGTCTAGCAACTGCTCCGGTGGGTCAAGGGTTGGACTAGATGATCTCTGAGGTCCCTTCCAACCCGGCTAATTCTATGATTCTATGATTCTATGATTCTATGTTACAACAGCCTTTCCTTTGGCCTTCAGACATGCAGCTTGCTGTGCTCAGCCCCATTCACAGTACTGCACATCATTGCTCTGTTTCTACCATGTAAAATTTCCCTTTTGCCTGGTCACTGCCTCTCCCTGTTCTACCAAATCTAACAGAAGCTACTTGTCTTCAATTTTTAGGTCTTCTCCAGGTTTCTAGATTTCTTTCTCTTTCATTAATTTTTGAGTCTGTGCTTATTCAGTGGGTTGGTTTTTTAGTGCTTTCTCACTTTCAGACAAGGATCTTCATGTTGTTTCTTGTTTTTCCATGAACCTCACCTGATTTCCAAACTTAGTTTGAACACAATTTGCTACATTAGAACACTTTTGGTACAGTAAGTTGCCTGAGAACCATAAATTTAAAATCTTCACCTGCCACCTAACTGAAAGTACAGCTATTGTGATACTTTGATATAGTCATCTTTTACCTCATAATAGGTTCAATCATGTGATACATTAAGGGCTTGTGATGGCCACAAAAGCATTAAGATAGATGACTGGCATATTATGTGATTAAAATGGTGCTTTTTCTTTGAGGTAACTGGCTTTATGTTGTTCATTTGGTAGGAGAAGCCAGAAGTTTGATCCAAGCGTGGAATCATAGGATGGTTTGGTCTGGAAGGGATATGAAAGATCCTATAGTTTCAACTCCTCTGCCATGAGCAGGGACATCTCCCAGTAGAACAGGCTGCTCCTGCTATTCAGTCNAACGATGGGAAGAACCTAACTCTGAGGTACCCACTTAACTAAAGGTTACGAATAAACCATTCATAATAAATATAGGCCAGAAATTTTCTTCTTGTTTAGAGCATCTTTTGAAAACACAATTTTGCAGGACAACGCATCTACTAAGTTTGGTTTATTTTTTCAAATGGTAACAATTCACATTTCTTAAAGACTGTTCCTTTTTATACTGCATTTATATGTCAGTACAAAGCTTCAACTTAAAGTCAATTTCAGATTCTGAGATGTCTCTTAAGTAAATTTAAAGGTATCTTTTTAGGTAAATGTAGAAGTTAAATGATTCTTTAACTTTCAGATGATCCCATTGCTGGCTAACACATTCAACTCATTACTACTCAAATCAGAGCAATACTTTGTAGTTGACACTAAAAAGAGATTGTAAAAAGTTTTGTGGTTTTCTGAATAGTTAGCGTTAACTGGTAAGTGTAAAGGAAGGGTGTAGGAATGTTTTATATAACTAAATCAGATGAAAGGAAAAAAAAATTACTAAAGGAATTTCTCCCTCCCCAAGCCTGTCATGTAGATGAGTGAAAATGTTTTTTTTCAGAGCTTTTAAAATATCCTTAAAAGTAAAGATCTCAGCTACACTGAAGAATGACATCTGTACTCATGGGAAGCCCGAGTGATGGAGAGATGCTACTGGGAATGACAAGAGTCTTTCTGTGACTTCTCATAGAGTTTGGCTCTGGGTGGCCCAACACAAAATTTGGCTAGAACAGAGGCAGCAAACTTAAGAGAATGAAAGGTCTCTTATAGCCAGGAAAGTACAGCTTACACTCCTAAGTCTGTGTATGTTCATGAATTTGTATATGGAAACACCCAATGTTTATGGGGAAACTAAGTAAATCTGATCTGACACTTCATCAGTAGTAACCATTTCTTTTGCTACAGTATGATCCCTACTCAAAATAAAATTGCTGAAATTCAAGATTCTGCTAAGATGACTAAAACCACTTCGTATAAGCAACCAACAAGTGCAAGGTGTCTGGGCTTCCCCATTACTACATGTGGCAATGAATCACACAGCACTGCCAGAACTGAACAACACGGCAGAAGGGATCATGTCAGCACACTTGCATCTCTGTGAAATATTTTGGCACCATAAAACTGGCAATTAGGTTTTGTGGCGTTCAGTGTCTTATCCTGTTACATCAAGACTGCCAGTATATGGAATGCAACTGGATTAACATGCCTGAACAGCTGTGGACATGATTGATGAGAGACTCTTATAAATGAAAGTCTTAGCAAAAAGACTATGTGTGCATTTTCACTTCCGTATCTACCACACAAAGAGCAACTTAGATAGAAATTCAGAGCTGAAATACCAACACAAACTAAATTCAGTGGCTTCCTTTCAAGCCTGTTTCCTGGCACTTATCTTCTTGAAATCCAAATACCCAAAGGAAGGCTTGTGAGTTAAAAAGACGTTTCTGTCTTCCCACTATTTGACTTGTCCCCACAGCTATCTCCCTGTTCCTTCACCACTTGTGAAAACACACACAAATGCAAGCCCATTTACCACAAATTCAGCAAGAGCTGGTCTGACCAAGGCCACTTGAACAAAAAGAAAGTTTGCAAATATACAAGTGTTCATACACTGTACCTTTGCTCATGTTGCAGCAGGAAACATGCTTATTTTTTTAAAACACCATAAATAAATATTTCTACCTTCAGGCAAACCTGGACAAGTCCAGAGCTGCATTCCTTCGAAGTTAAATCTTTTTATGTGTGCCTGTATTTTTCTTTCTTCCACTCTAACAAACATTCCATGCAAACTCTACCCATAAAATTCCTATAGAGTCCATACAGAAATATATGTGGTTCCCATATCCAGCTCCTGAACCACAGCAAATCTTCTTACTTCTTTATTAGGCATGATCAGGAACTTTCTGCAGCAATCAAATCATTGGCTCATATAAATCAACTAATATTCTCTAAGCAAAAGTCTGCATAGAGCAAAGCCAGAGTTAAGGCAAACACCTCAGCTTAAAAAGGCAAGAAATACTGCTACTCCTGCTGTTTGATCCACAGCTTCTGTTCCTGCTTCTGGAGGTAAATGGTCTTGCTATAGAAGCATGAGACCTGTATCAGTCAGAAAAAAAGCAAAAGAAAATATAAACATGAGGGATGAGCCTGAGGGGACAATCAGGTTCAATTTAACCTGAACTGAAGCCAAGGAGGAATGGAAATGTGCTGGCTGAAAAGCTAATTCAAGTCTACAAGCTATTTCATTACAGTGTTTCTTTACTCAGTCTGTTTCAATGCCCAAATGAAGCTGGGTGAATGTCAACTCCCATATCATTTATCGAAACACTTGTGACTTCTTGATTTTGATGTTGTCTTCTTAAATCAAACAGCCTTTCAAAAATGTTATTTTTCTGCACTGAACAATTAGGTCAGAGACTCTCATCCACATTTTCAAGAAATTCTGCACTAGTGGGAGTTCTCAGGCAAGAAAAGCTTGCTGAAAAAACTGCAGTGATAACACTTATTTTTATGTAGCAGCTGCTGCTCTCAAGCTCCCAGACCCCAGCAGGCATTGACTCCTTCTCCTCTGAAATGAATCAGCTCCAACTAGGGGAAGCAAACCTGTTAGTTCCTCCTTTAGTAACAGATGTATCCCTCCACTCAGCAGCCTGCAAACTTTTACTCTAGACATTATTACAAATGTATGCCTTCATTAAATCAAGACAGCCATGCCCCTAGGCAGCATTAATTTTCTACTTCAGGGACTGTCAAGACTTTAATGACTTCTTAGTTGAACAAAGGATAAAAGTGGCTCTTGCATCTGTTCACTGCTTATGAGTGAGTTAGAACTTAAGTTCAAACCTAATTAAGAAAGTACACACTTTCCTGTTCAAGTGTTGCTGTTCTTGCAAATCAGCAAATGGCTGCATATGAAACCAGTTAGGACGCTGATAAAAGACACAAACCCCAGACTATGCTGACAGTACTTTTCCAGAACCAGAGAATTGGCTCTCTTCTTTGGGAAACTTTGCTTGTAAGCTGGAAAACTCCAGCATCTGCCTCAAAGATTTAAAAAGAAACAAGAAGGTGTATTCAAAACTTTCAATGCAAACTGTTGTGTCTCACTTAAGATGCAAATTTAATTTTGCTCACACTGAATTTTGGTTCTCTGTGAGGAAAAAAATACTAACTGTATTCCTTGCTTCAGTTACAGGCTGCTTCTGTTCCTTCATAAACCTGCACTGCACAGGAATTCTGGCTATCTTGGACCATTTGCACCCAGCATGCTGGAATGGAGAGTAAGTTTCAACACTGATACCTGCACTAGTTATTACCAGAAGAAAACTGGGCAGCTCTGCATAAATTAAACTTATCCTATGGATAGTTTACCTGCTACAGACAAATTCAGACAAATCACCGTGGTGCTGAAATTTTATTGTTTAAGATAGCCTTAGCGGTGCTCCACACAATAATCACAACAATGCTTTGGGAACTCAAGCAAATGCTGTAAAAAAACAGGTCAAGCCTATACATGGATGTATTTAGAAAGATGTACTCGAACTGTATCACTCAACCAGTTTTACTGATACTTCCTTTGTTAACAATTTCAGGATTTCTGGGACAAAACTCCCTTTACAGTACTGAGTACTTGTGATTCTGTGCATGTTCCCACATCTGAGGACTACCAAGTTACTGGGTGTGCCAGGCTCTTCTCTTTCAGGTATGGAACATTTAAATTCTCTAAACTCTTCCAAGCCTTTATGCTGACTGTTGCAAGGGCAGATGGTCTGACCCAGACAAAAAGAGAAATGCCACGCAAACAAACTCTTCACAATGAACTAATCAAGTTCTAGAAATAAGATACAGATCAAATTGTGACTTTTTATCATTTAGACCTTTTCATTGCCCAACTGTGATGCTTTCTGCAATGTGGAGACTTAGAACTGCATTTAGTGCAACTCTCAAACTGTGATGTAAAAAGCAGGTTCCAGTTTGGTAAACCAGTACAAGGCTGCAAGATCAGTTCCTGGTTCATGAACATTCACCTGGTAATTCTTTAATGTATTTCATATCTCTAATTCTCTGAAAGTTTTTAGAGTATTATAATTTGAGGATAACAGAATGGACTGGAAAGAAAGGGATAAGGTATGGAGTACTCTTTTCCCTTTTTTGTTCCCCTGATTATCCAAGACATCCAAGCAAATGCTGATTTCATTATCCAGCATGCAGCCTTTAAACAAAATGGACAGTTGCAGGATAATCCCAACAGTAATGCATGCCAATTTGCTGAAAGAGTCCTTCTTCAAACACCTCAAATACATTTCAATACCTCTTCTTCAGCACCCATCACAGAACCAAGACTTCTCATCATAGAACCAAGCATCTCCATAACAAAACAAAACATTCTGCACAAGCTGTAAGCAGAAACTTATCAGGCTATTTGTTCTAATCAACATCATACGCTTGCCAATGGGGAGATGCACCAATAATAATATCATGCACCATGATATTATTAGTCTTCTCATGAATGGAGTGGTGTAGTGGCTAGCTGAAACCCTGAGGCAGGACCAGGAGAAAGTCATTGAAAAGGCGTATCAACAAAAAGGGTGAAGTGCATGATGTTAAAAGACTAGGAAAATGGGCAGTAATTCCAAATTCAGGAATAGTCACTCAGAAGAATGTGACTCCTTCAGAGACTTACCAGAAAAAGAACTGCTGTTATTTCATGAGGACCTAAAAACCCCAGCAAATGTGTTTCACAAGTCTTCCCAGAGGCTTACAATTTGGGATGAACCACATGTCCATTTATGCACAGGCATTCATTCAAAAGACAGCATGACCTCTTATGCTGTGTGCAAATGATGCCATGACTGATGATGCTCCCTGTAGAATCCCAAAAAGAATGTTTGTCTCAAAACAGCTCCCCTGACAAAATGGACACTGTGCTTGGGTGGAGGCCTCATTCAAAAGCCACCTGGGCTCTCTTCTCTGAAGGAGAGACCTTCATTTGGGTAACCACCCTGATAAACAGGGCCCTATTCTCACAAGAGCTCCTTTGGTGTCTGTCCTGATAAGCTGAACAGTGTCCCTGCAAGGGGAGCTCTGTTTGATGTCCTGACAGGCAGGACACTGTCCTTATTCCATAAGGGACAGGGGCAGGCAAGCTGTACCCTGCAGAGGCAGAGTGACATCTTCTGTGTGCCCTGTGTAAAGCTACTGAAGAGGGTGCAAGAGCAGAAATAAGGGTTATTGCTGTGTCATCCCATCTGGAGGGACCACCAAAAAGGTGGGGTGAGGTGGCATAGAAGAGGCACACTCCAAATGCTGGATGCGTGCCCACCATCCAAGGACCACAACTTCCTACAAAGGTCATCGCTGGATCCAAGGGGCGATGTCAAGGTGATGTCTTTCCTTTTGTTAAGTTTTACTACCCATTGCTTTGTTAAATTTTGCTAGTTGTAACCTGTGGTTTTGACAATTTCCTTAAGTTTTGCTAAATTGTAAAACATTGCTTTGAAAGTACCATCATTACTAATCCTGCCAGTTGTAATCTGACATGCTTTGTAATCTCACTCACTTCTAAGTAAAGCTGTGTTTTTATACAAACCTCCTGGGTAATATCTTACTCCTGGGTACCACACAGAGAATTCCCAAACTTAATCTTGCCAAATGGGCTGTTAAAAGAGATTAATTAGAGGAGGAAGAGGATTTGCCCCAGCTGCACCTAGGCTCCTCTCTGGAGTTTACAAAGCAAGAGGGTCCAGTCTGAATCTCTCTGGGTTGACCCCACTCTGGGGAACTCTACCTGTGCCCACTCTGTGGGACGTAGCGCCGTACCCACTCTGTGGGAGGTGATATTTGGTTTGGTCCCCACATCTGGGGAGCCCTGCTCACTTTGTGAGATATGACAGAGCTGCACCCACCTTGTGGGGTGTGACACCCCCTATTCACAGTTTCACAGGTTACTGAACTGAACACTCACATGTTGCATGATGGACGAGGTAGTTCACTGTATGCACGCTTGAGTGCAGGCAGAGAGGAGACAATTACTTCTCTTTCTGCCCTTAAGAAAGTGACACAATAAAGACCTTTTAAGCATCCTAGCTCTACCTCTGTCTCATTCATAAGAGGAGAGTTGAAAAAACAAGGACTTTGACATCCCTTCAGTACCTTCGCTCATGTTTTCACTTGCACTAATGTCGGGCATGCATGTGCACTGAAGTGTGCAGACACAGGTGGGACACTGAGTCCTTAACGTGAAAAATATATGCATTAAAGCACAGCATTCACTCAAGCAAAGCATCCACACTAAAGTCAGAATCTGAAGGCTGGAAGCTACTGGAGGCTTTCATCTCCACGTATCAGCAGAGTTAAGGAGAAAAATTTAAGAAATAAAAGGGCAGTTCAGAAACAGGTAGATTTATGAAGGAAAATACACACAAAAAAAGAGCACCCTTTGCTGTCTGTTTATCTAAAACTTTGATTTTTAGATCACAGTGCACCTCCTGCAATGTTCCAGATAACGCAGGTTACTGAAGGCTAAAAACTCACCACATCATTTTGTTGTTCTTAAAATACTGTGTTAGGTTTCCATATAGGAGCTTTATAACTAAAAAAAAAAATTAAATGTAGTAAATTTACAAATAACAAAGTACCTCATATCAACCAGTTGTGTCTCAGTTCAATTCAGTGCATTACCAATAATCTCTTTTGAACAGCTACTACATCTTTCTTTCCATCAGAGCCACTAAAGCTAAATAGGGATGGGTAGACAGCTACTTAACACAACAATGAAAAGGCATCAGGTTCAAGCAAATAAGCTCTCTTTCCTCTCCTTAGAAGCTCTGGCACAGTTTTGAAAGTTTTTGCCTTGGTCTCAAGTAACTGAATTACTCACCTTCTCCATCAGGGCTCATATTTTCATAGGAATCCCAGCGTATTAGTGGGTCTGAGCTATTGTAATCAACTATCACTCCATGGTCATTCTGAAGGTGTTCACATCCTAAAAAAAAAAACCACAACAGCTATTGGAGATTAAAATTATCACAACCACATTTGTAAAGATATACGTGAGCATATGTATGCGGCCTTTTGGAAGAGGTTGCCTCCCCAAAATATATGCTGAAATGAAAGAAGCAGCATAGGGGAAGACAAGTTAAATAAACCATCTAAAAAAAGCTTAATTTATGGTTCATTACAGAAGGTGTAAGAAGAGAATTTTATCTTGGGCTTCTTGTTTATGATGTAGCTCTAACAACATGGATCAGCTCCTGAACACAACTAAGACAGAGATGATTCACCTAGCCCTATAGGGAAGCACATTAAAACAAATAGCTTTTCAGAATTAAACCAGAAGTATCTATGAAGAGATGGTACTAATAGAATAAGGAATACAGGAATACTTTGTTACAGATTATCATTCTAGGACTAGAGCAATTTACCATCTCTTCCTATTCATGTTTAGTGATAACTGCCACTACATGTCCCTCTCCATTACCCCAAGGTGCCAACTAAGCTGTTTCATTCATTCTCCAACCTCCTGTAAGAACCTGCACTAAAATACACCCTGACAAATACACCTGGAAATTTCAGTAGTAACCCATATTTTTTGTGTCCTCAACAAGGCATTAAGATACTATTCAGCTTTTAAATGTATACCATGAGGAATTTAGATGTGGTCCAGTGACTCAAAACCAAAGAACACGCATTAAGCATTCATGGCCTTGGACTCAGCTTTGACACTGATACAAATCAAACTGGGCTTCTGCCTGTGCTCTTCTATCTGAATTAGAGAACAAAGATATCCTCAGTTATCAACTCATCGGCTGTGTCTAGAGAAGCAAGCCCTACTGTGAATTATCCTGAGTCAGCAGTGCTATGCATATGCTGTGACTTTGAAACCAAGAATAGTTAAAATTAGAAAGACAAGAATACTGTGGTTCTATACCTTAATATGCAGGCAGAAAAAAGCCAGCTGTAGAGAGTTGCGGTGATGATGTTTGTCACAAGGCAGATTTATGAAGTTCCTTACCTAAATATTAAAGTGCCTCATCTTCTTGGCAAATACATTGTTTCTTGAAAAACTGTATCACAGTCAGTTCTTTTCTAGAATACTGTCTCCACTTTCAAGTTCCACAATACAAGATACATAGGACTAAAAAGAAGCAAGTTCAGGGGAGGGCCACCAGGACTGAAGGACAAGATCTGTGAGGAAAGGCCAATGTACTACAGCTTCTTCAGTCCACAGATTAGATGTTCTGGCGGGGGATGGACCTCACAGCAGCACAAAAGTGGGAGCAAGGCAGGAGAACAGCAAGGAACAGACATATATTGAATTTGGAGGGGTTTAGATTAAATATAAGGGAAAAATCTACTGTGAAGACAGTCAGACACTGAACTGAACCTTGAGGTTAAGAGGTCTACATCTTTGAAGTTTTTCATAATTTAACAAAGCTCTGGGCAGCCTGGTGTGATCTAGCAGATGACCTGGCTTGATGACCCAGCTTCTAGCTTACTAGAGATACCCTGCAGTTATTCTATGATTCTATAATATTTTCAAATGTGTACAAGTAATTTTGCAGAAATTACAAGTAAGTATTTCAAAGTGGACTCTTCTACCCAGCCAGATAATGCCTTATATAACTACTGAACACAGATTTCTAGTTTCTTAGACTCCTACTGACCACCAACTTAGGAGCCTGCTAAAAACCACACCTATAATTTACCTTAAAAATTTTGATTATATTTCAGACACATCAGCTGGCCTATCTTCAAGCATTTATGATACATAAATGTTTAGAAGAAACTGAACAAATTTATAAAACTATTTTTCTTATGTGGCTTTCCAACAGGTTGAGATCTTAAAAAAACAAAACAAAACCAAAAAAAACCCCAAATCAAAATCAAGCACATCACTGAATGAGACTAAAAATGATTTAGTAGGATTTGGTTTTCATTCAGCCTCAGGC
This sequence comes from Florisuga fusca, assembly GCA_038090715.1. Lineage (NCBI taxonomy): Eukaryota > Metazoa > Chordata > Aves > Apodiformes > Trochilidae > Florisuga > Florisuga fusca. The sequence continues at coordinate 44,146,339 of JAAWXA010000002.1, read as the reverse complement.
ACCATAAAATAAGTAAGACAGATCCATTAACAGAATTAAACTGCAATATAATGCATAACCTTAAGTTCTTATTGTAGATTGTAATTATCTATGACCTTAGAAATATTACAAGAGAATTCTGGAGACATACAGGATATACCCTAAAAGCCAATTTCAGAGCAGAAGCATTTCTAACAAAACTATAACTGTATCACTTTATGCTAAATTGAACACAGTCCAAACTTCACCACTGCAAACATCCATGAAGTTATGAGATAGGCCTCTGCTGCCAAGCTACCTATACTATGCATGCTTTATGCAGATATACAGACGTTTTCTATTTGTTGTCAGAAACCATTCTGGTATAGTTTTTAAACTAAATCTGATCATTCCTATGCTGATGTAAATGCAGAGTCTTCATTACATTTTTCAAATTTAAACCAGTAACTATATTACATATTTCAACAGTAAAGCTGAATTTTAAATCTTCTACAAGATAAATAGAATAAAAGTGTGAAAAATATTTTTTAAAAATACATACATTTCAATGTGGTTTGTTTTCAAAATAAGCATATTTTTTCTTCTGTATACTCACCTTGAATTTTCTCTGGGCTTCCTGAAAAAACTAATTCCACTTTGCCGTAATCAGGGAAACGGTCATCTGAAAATGAAGGATAGTATTCCAGCAAGCTATCTCCCAAGAAAGCAGTTCCAAGGCACTCAGAAATCAGGATTCTCTATGGCTATTAATACGCATATCCTCATCACTCTTCCCTTCTCACTTGCTAGTAATTTGCTTGTAGAAGAAGAGCCACATGCTTCGATACATACACTCACCACAAAAGACCACGGAAGTGTCAGGTGGAGGTTTGTTTACTTCCAAGAGTAGTCAAAAGCAGAAGATTGGTACAATTCCCAAGCCACCCTCTAGACACACATGGCTGACTTTGGCTTTTAAAGGAAAACACAACCAGGAACAAACTAAAACTGTTCTCTACATTGTCTAAACTGCAATACTTGACAACAAAATTTTTGTGTAGCTGTACATTGCCGGAAAATATGTTTGGTTTTAGTTTGATAGTAAAGGTAGGGTGAGGGATTTAGAATCCTGCACATGAACATAAAAATAAAATTGAAGGAATAATTTAGAAAATACAAAGACTATCCCAACACATTCTAAAATGTATTTGAAAATCTTGCTTCCATTTTTCAATGGAAGGTCACAAAACCAGTATTAAACTTTGTGACTACTTTCATCAGCTTGAAAAGAGATTAGCTTAGCACATTTTATTTCCTGTAATGGTAACAGAGTCATCACTTTAAAGAAATGTCTTTTTACAAAAGTGAGAGGAGATTATGAGGACTAAGTAAGAGTACCTGAATTATTTTGACAAATTAACTCACTTGAAGAGCTTTTCTACTCATTATGAGCTTACCTGTGTTATATGCTATGAGTTATCTAACACAAAGAAGTCTCCATTTCCCTAAAAATAGGGATGGAAAAACACACAAGAATCCTTCTGAAAACAGGTCCTAAAGATTATAAATGCATGCACAGGCACACGCATGCACCCCTGCAAACTTACACATCCAACATACCACAGAAGGTAAGTACCTTTGTTGGCATCATCCAAATCCTCTTTGCCAAACACAAGGCCATGTCCTTGAATGGCTCCAGTGTGAAACTGAAGGCGAAAAACCACATCACGAGTAGCTGACCGGTACTTTTTGTGGTAGCACTTAAGCTAGAAACAGAGAGAAAACAGGTCAAGAAGTCATTTTTTACAAATATGAAAAAACTTGTTCGGTTTATGTGTATGCATACATAATGTGTGCAGGCATTAGTTGCTAAGCGAAGCAACTTACAGCAGACACCCCTGACACTGTAACAAGCATGTTATGCATTATTCAACCATTTCAAATTACACCAGCCCAAGGCAAGATAGTTCTGGATGTGTAAAATTAATAATTACTGGTTTTACCACTATCAGTCACCAATCACTAGATTACGACTTACATTCGTCAGTACAATATTGGAATGTGGACTTGCACCTGTACTTCACTGTACCAAATTAATGTAAAACTGAATTACAGCACACACACTTCAAAAAAAACAAAGAATATGAAGAGTTGTTAAAAACAAGCCTACAAGCTAATTACACTTCTTTTAGGACTTTTAAAAACTTAATTTAGTAATGATAGGATTTTGTTTTATGTTATGGTGGAAAAGTTGCAGTAGTTTTGACACCCAGGCTAGAACAACACAGAACTTGGTAAAACTAACCAAGTATGAATTTCAGCAGCTAATGCTGAACACAGTACTCTCTAATACCACCTTCCCTTAGACTAGAGCTATGGACATTTTACCCACTAATTCTTTGAGTCAAGTGTAATACAAAGTCACTCAGCATTCTTGTAGTAATACATACCAAATCTGGTAATCTTAGTCACAGTACTGAAATTTTTATTTTATGATCCTCATGGTATCTGGATTTTATGATAAAGCTATGTTACTGGAACGCATTAAAAAGACAATACAAATCACCCTTTTTTAATGGAGGTTGAGAAAAGTGTTCTAGATAGAGAACACTGAATAAACTTAATTAACACAAGACAGATGTAAGGGCTTAAGAGGGATGCTTCTTTAAAATGGGATTAAAACATAGTTATGAAATTCTCACTGCTATTTGAAAAATTTAACATAAACTGTTGCTTTCTGCCCTTCCATGTAGTAACCCCATAATGCCTTAAATTATAGAAGTTAATCAGCATTGACCATGGTACACAGGACAATGTCAAGCTGTACCAGAAAAAGTTCTTTTCCATGTATTGAAAAATAACATGACACTATGCAAACTACATCTTTATAAACCTTTATAAAGGCTGAGAGATTATCTACACAAATAAGCATATTTATACAGCAATACAGTCTAACTAAACTTCATGATGCTATGAAACAGGAATGCTAAGAGTAATTGTTTTGGCTCCTAAAATCCTTCTGGTTTCAGTTTTATAGGAATTTTGATTCTGACAAAAGTTAACTAACTAAATTAACTTAACATCTTTTTTTAGTATGTCTCCAACTACTGGCTCCATTTTTTTTTTTTTAATACAAGAACACAAAACAGGTCAGAGATTGTAAACAGTACCAGATTTGCATTCCATACAATTAACTTACCATAATATCTCCCTTCAAAAGCTGGGCAGGGTCTATAGCAATGCAGATTCTGCTTTGATTTTCTGGCCCTAAGGTACTTAACAGGAGAGAAAAGAAAAATCAAATTTATGGTTTAAAGAAAAAAATATTATTATGCAATTCTGCAATTATGAGATTAAAATCCAGATTCAAATATGTAGGTAAAATTCTTATGACTTACTATATTCCAGATGTATAAATTGGTTGCATAGCTTGATACAATTTCAGAAAAGGTCGCCAAGCTGAAAAGAAGTCAACAGAAAAGATTGGTTTTAAATTACTTTCTTTTATCTGAGTAATGCAACGAAAGCTTCATTCACATCCAGACTGAGCAAAGTGACATGCAAGTAGCACAATATTCACTGTTAAAATACCCTTTGTTGCAAAACTGGGTTGGACAGATCCATTCTCTGCAACCTCCAAGAAGTGTTTTACTATATTTTACTAAAAAGTCACTTTTTTGTATCTTTAGACTAATTCTGAATTGGGGAGAATGAGGTTTTAAAGAATTTCAGCAAGAAAAGAAAGAGGGAATACTTTGTTCCTTATTAAATATCTGTCTTCCTTCCTTCCTTTCTTCTCTCCTTCCTTCCTACTTTTTTCAGCAGGAAAACAATATTATTAAGGGAAGAAAAGAGAATGGCCAAAACAAAAAACAACACATACTGCAACACCCCCCCAAAAAAAAGCATTTTCAAAATTAAACAGAACATTTGATCTACAGCTTTGTTTCAACACTAGTAAGTCCCTTAAATGTCTTACTAAAATAAATAATGCCTTGTCTTTGTTGAAATAGTTATAACAAATAGTTGTAACAAATTCACGATGATGACATTTCCCAAGACAAGTGCTATTTAACTCTCAGATGATAAAAATACAATTATATTCAATCACTATGCTCTAGCTTAGCTTAGTATTTTCATTTTAAAGGCACTTACTACAGCCTTTAAAATAGAAAAGAGATTATATTTATGACTTTATTTATTTTCTAAACAAGGTAAAAATGGCTGTGAACCTGACCAGGTTCTCAGCTCTTTTGCAGGGACTGGAATCACAACTGTTCAGAAACTAGGCAGGCATCATAGCATCAACTCTTCATTTACCAAAGGACATTAATTTTATTTCACCTGGTGTAATTTTTACTCTTAGGATATTTCTCTTCTGATGGTTTTTTTTGTTTGTTTGTTTGTGGTTTTTTTTGTTTGTTTTTTTTGTTTGTTTGTTTTTTGTTTTTTGTTTTGTTTTTTTTTGTTTTTTGTTTTTTGTTTTATTGAGAATATTTGGACTGATATCAAGGAGTATCAGCTCTGCTTTGAGATTCATGCAGGCTTTCTGGAAAGCTACAAAGTGAAACAAGACTTTGAGTCTACACTTGAATAGGAAAATTTAGGTAATTTACCTCCACAAGCATCAAAGCTTGGGATGCCATGAAGCACAACATAGTGCAAGAAAAGAGGGGCTGCATTCATTTTCACAGATCCAGATAAAAGGCCACTTAAGAATTGTACATACCTAAAAAGAGAAGATTTAGCAGAATTAAACAAAACCAGTAATGCAACCATGTCAGTGAAATTAATTCTTTACACAGTAGTATTTCTAAGCCATGGGTAGTGAGCTGCATTGTGACATGACATGTAAGTCCAAAGAATAATTTTCACAAAACAAAATGAAAAGACTTCAACTGGCCACTTTACTAAATCTATGCCTGCTACATTGATATTGCCAATGTCTTCATTTTACCTATTAACATCACTACTCTACATAAGAAAGGAACTAGCAGAGGTAGTAAAGTCGATTATTTTGTTACAGATTCCTAGCTGACACTGAATGTCTCAACTGGCTTTTGTAACAGTATGAAATAGGTGCCACTCCATTTCCTGTTCTGGTGTGCTTCATTAAAACAAGAAGTGCTCTTGCAAGAAATCTATCATTAAGGCCAATGGAGGGAGAGAGATTTTAAATGTGAAGTTATCTCATTCAGCACCAAACTGGGGAAAACTACCATAGCAATGTGAAAAATACTGTATTTCCGCCAGTTAATACCTGGTTTAGTTACAAGCAAATTAGCAAGTACATGCAAAGGAACATCACTGCAATGCCTGTTAAAATAATCCCTCCTACTGCCAATAAATAATGAAGGGAAATCAGTATCCTTTAAGTTTTCTACTGGCTTTAAGTCCCTTTTTCTTCCACGCCCATAACATGATCTTCATTTAACTTCACTCTCAGGAATGTAAAAAGAAAAAGAAAGAAAATAACCTCATTTTCCCCCTTTACACACAAACCTCATTAACCAATCCCTTACTGCATGCTCCTGGGAACATCACAACTAGAGATATCCTGCCTAACAATGACAGATTTACTACCCCAGAACAGGGATTGCTGTGGTGGTTTAAAATAGTTTTCATTTTGTAGATAACAAGCAAAGCTCACTTTATTTTAAAATGTTAAGAAAAGGCAACTTCGCTGTTTAGATTTCCTCCTTCAGTCTTTCTGAAAATATTTGGTACAACAAAAGCACAAATTTACAAACTGCCACACCTATGTGACAAAAAAGTGTGGTAAAACATTTCATCAGTGACCTCTCAGTCTGACCATTATTTCTCTACCACTACATGGTTTTAAGTATTTAAAATAAAAAAAATTAAAAAAATTTTAAAAAAAGAATTTTCAAATACCTTTCTCAAGGCAGTGCATTTAAGAGGCTTACAGGCAGTTGGCTTATTTTTGAGAAGTGTGTTCAAAGATTTATCCTCAAAGTTTATGAGAAATTTTTAAACACGAAGGGTCTGAATCTGCACTTCACATTCAGGCAAAACTTCAACTGCTTATCTGAGACCAAGCATCCATTTTAACAACTGCCAGAATGGATTCAGAATGGGAGATCTGGTCTATAGTTTTTTGCCACTGCTAGATAGCCACTAGCAATGAGAAAAAGGTAATTGATACTTTCAGGACCAATGCACTTAATGGCCACAATTTATTTTTTCTGGACAAAACTTAAAGAAGGAAAAGTTTAAAAATACCAATAATGGCTGTGTTTTCAAATTTTACAATTTTGATGTTCATTTAAATTATACCTGCTTATATATCAATTGGATTTTAACAAGGACACTGCTAATAATTACCAGGAATGGTTCCAGAGGAAAGCACATTAAAGGAGTTATTTAGGTGACTAACTGTTAATAATGGGATGAAGAAACTATTACAAATTTCCTACATATACTACAGAGCTGGTTTTACTTTCTCTGCAATAGGATGAATAGCCACTACCAGCCCAGGCAACGGTAAGAAAAGCCAGGTTCAGGAGGAGAATGGTTATGACAAATTGTCTGGAGAACTTCCAATGTTCTCATGGGGAAGTGACACTCCCAAGTACCTGGGTGCCCATGTGTCTGCAACATGGTAAGGGCAGCTCAACTTAAGCACTGCTGAGCAAAAACTCTTTCACTCAGACAGGAGGTGAAGTGAGTTCCTCTGAGACTTCCTCCCCTCTGCCTCACAGAGGAATTATGCAAGTGTACTTTGAGAGAGCAGAAAATCTAGGTATCACCATTTACACATTACACCATCCGTATGGCTTGCATACAGAAAACCTAAGTTGGTAGCTAGTGAAGCTTCCCGTCAACAGAGTTGCAAAAATTTGTCCACAGTTCCCACAGGCTGCTGTGGGGGTCTCTGGATCTCATGGAAATATGCCTCCAGCATAAGGCTTCTGGGTAGGAAGATTAAGAACATGTCTTTCCTTTTGCTCCTGTGGTTCTGACGTCTCTATCCAGTAGGCATCAACCTGAAATCCTTACTACTAAAATGTAACACACATACATACAGGCATAGAATTGGAAGAAAAAAAAAAACAAAAACCCAAACAGATGCCAATAAACTAGTTATGAGTTTATTTCAGGTCTAATGCAATGCTGTGTTACTATTTTTCAAGTGAAAAAGAGCTGTGCGGGTCACCAAATGGTTTCAAGAAGTAACAAGAAAGTTTATTTAGAGATGAACAGAACCAAATGCCTTATGCTCATTGTTACTACTTATTTTTCTAATTTTATTACAAGTAAAGCCTTATCCTTTGAACAATGTATAAAAAACTTATTGTGTACACACTGATTAACCAAACAGTAATTACTAAATCAAATCCAGTTAGTATGTAGGTTTTTAAAAGGAGATTCAGCTATGTCACGATTACTTGTCTGACAGATATCAACTTCTTTAGATGCTGAATTTGTCATTACCTTGTGTCAAAAGTGATATAAGTAATGAACCCTAGAACTATTCACTTTCTAAACTGCTTATTCTGAGTCCTAGCTCAACTATGCTCATGCAGACAGAGTGAAAATGTAAGACATCTACATAGAATGAATAATGCATGTTTTGATAAACATTTCCTAGCACAGAAATGGGGCAGATGCATAAGCTGTAGATCCTCCAGATAAATGGTAGTAAGACCTTTACTGCACAATAAACAACACACATTTCATACACATAATTTATGCTACAGAAAAAATAAGTTTATTATTACCTTGGAACAATTAAAAATTGATTGTGCCATTGTTTTTTGTCAACAAACAGTGCAGTAAGAACATGTATAGATAACAGTGTGTTAAAAAAAGTCGATGTCAAGTTCTGAGAGCTGAAAAATCACTGGAAGATCTTGTGGAAATAGCCTTAACATAAAATTGTTATTGGTATGAATTAGAAATAAATTAAATACCTTCTTTGGGATGGCTGTATTAAAGCTGAAACTTTATCATCAAAGAATTTCTTCATAGCAAATCTGTCTAGAGCCTGATCAGCACTGTAAAAAGAGAGACATGAATACCATGTTATTGCAGTTCAGGAATATCTTGGAAATCCAGCAGGTTACTGCTTGAAATATGCTAAAATATTTGGAAAGGAAAAGAAGGGCAGGGCAGGGCAGAGGATTACATGATTCTGTGTTGATTCTGTTGTATTTGTAAAAGCAATGTGTCTCAACAGATGTAGTTGACAGTACTGATTAACATTAGGACATAAAAAGGCAGAAGGTTCAAAACAATTACTCTCTGGAATCAAATTTTAAATTCCACATGTAGTTCAACCTAAAGAAGTTCCAAGGAAAAAAAAATAGGCAAAGTATACATATGCATACCAAATTAAAAATGGAATTTATATGATTTTTCATAAGTTAATCAGAAATTACAAGCTGCCTTGATGGGATACTGGATCAGGCTTTCAAATCGTGCCTTCATTGACATTCTTTTCCCCTTTTCAAAAATGGGAATTATATTTCCCCTTTTCCAGTCAGCAAAACTTCACCGGACTGTCATGACTTCTCAAATATGATTGATAGTGGCATGGTTTCATCAGAACCTGCAGATGAATCTCATGGCCCATGGACTCATGCACCCTAAGGTACCTTGGATGTAATCAGAAACATATTGTTTGAACTGACTGCAAGATAAAGTCTAGATTATTTCTTAAACTTCATTCTGCACTTTGATAAATACCCAGGAATTACCTATTCAATATTGATTTAGGATTCTAACAACCGTTTTCCTCAAGTACTACAGGATTTGTTTCTCACTGATTAAAAGAGGCAACTTGATGGCTGTGGCAAATAGATGGGTTTAATAGAAAAAAGAGTCTCATTATATGAAAATGGCTTCTTGAACATTTTTTCATTCCTCTCAAAGGACCATTTTGAGATTTTTCCTGATGACACATTGAATGTCTCAGATTAAAAGGCACCTTAGGGCATCACCTAGTCCAACTTCCTGCTGAAAGCAGGCTCTTTCATGAAAGCAGGCTGCTTTAAGAAATTCTCCAAGATTCTTTGAGAAGAAAACCTGACAAACCTTACCTGACAAAGGAAGAGCTGAACAACAGTACTACAATTAAAAGACATCTTTTTGTAATGTTTCCTGAATTATAAAAACCACACGCCATGTATCATTCATAACTTACCTTGCAGATACATTGGTGAAGTGCATGTATGATGATATGACTACACCTATCCTTCCTTTTCCTCCCTGTATTAGGAAAAAGGGAATGATAAGTTATTTACTACATTATTTGGCATTATTTTATTTAAGACCCATACTAAACAAAACTTGAAGATGGGAGATTCAGAGAAGCCTTTTTATCATGCATCTCCTCTGCTTTTGGAAAGGTGGCAATGATGGGTAGCAGATTGTCTGTCTATGCAAACTGTCTGACAAGTGACATAAAAACCACTAAATGGGATTTCTATGTACATGCCTGTCAAGTCTAACTGATTCAGAGGAGATGATTTAAAAAAAATAATCTTCATCAGTAATAAAAACAACGTATCAACCGTTCTAATTACTTTTCCAATGATCATGCAAGACAAGTCCAGATAATGTTGAAATTTCTGATGTCAAATGCTGCAATGTACCTATTTTGAAAAGCATACCAGTTTCAGCAGGGGTTGGCATTTTTACTTCCCCAGCACCACAGAGTTATAATAGCTACTACTTATTTTGCTACAGATAGTCTTAAAATTTTTTCAAAATCTTATTTGTAACTTACATGACATACATGCAATACTATTTAGCAAGAAGTAATTCACACAGATTTCAAATATCTCTGTGTCTGGAAACTTTAAAGTCATTACTAAAGGTATTAATCAATAACACACATCACCAATTTTAATATAAAATACCTAGGTCCTTCTCTCAGATGCAATATTGCAACTAGTAAGAATTCAGTGGTGTTGCAAACAGTCATGGCATTCTGCATGCAAGCAATTCCAGACTAGGGACTATATAATCTGACTTCAAGAGAAGTTTTAGTCCTATCATTCCCCCATCTGTTTCCACTAATATCTGCCAGTAATACAGAGACATATTTGCCTCAAGTGTCAGCAGCAGAAATACCATCTCAGATCTGAATGATTTTTTTTCTGTATTTTTATTAAGGCTTCTCTTTATTTACCTTCATTGTGAGCAAGCAAGTAGGAGAAACACTGCACTTCTTTGCTGTAAGGCAGTGCAATGAAGCTGGCAGTCACAACCTGTCAGAAGTACCCAGAAGTACTTAATGCTCTCATTTACTACAACTATACAAAAAGGGAGATATGTGGTATGTTGCCAATTCTTATCCCATAACAGAACCAGCACATGAAGACCTTTTAAAGAGTTTGCTATTGAGCTGGAGAAACCTCAAGCTTCTGCTATGTTCACAGTAGTAATACTGACCTTTGAAGGAAGTTAACTAACACCATTGAATGCTATGCCCAGAGCAGAGGTTAGAAATCTAGTTATCATAAAAAGCAATATTTAACAAGCATGACAGGTCAGTGGATTTAAGCTTACTTAAATAAACTGAAGATCTGGCACACTGTTTCCAACATCAGAACCAGATAAAACTTAAATTTTTTTTTAAATTAGTAAGAATAAAGTACAAGGTTTTTGAAAATTAATACAAATCAACAGGAGATGTGGATACACAAAACTCTTACTCTGCAATGGATCACCACCACATGTTGAGGATCATTGTTCAGCCATGACTCCATAGCCTTGCAGATGGTGCACACTTTATTGAGCGGTGGAGCATGGAGATCAGGCCACCCCACATCCATAACCTGCAATTAAACAAGTTAAACATTCACAAATTAGTAAATATAACCAAACCTCTTCATAGAATTGTTTTGGTTGGAAAAGGCCTTTCAGATCATCAAGTCCAACCAATGTTAAGTTACCACTACCAGTTCCACCACTAAACCATGTCTCTGAGCACCACATCTGCGTATCTCTTAAATAACTCCAAGGATGGTGACTCCACCACTCCTCTGTGCAGTCTGTTCCAGTGCCTGACTACCCTTTTGATAACGAATTTTTCCTACTATCCAATTCAAACCTCCCCTAGCATAACCTAAGGCCATTCCCTCTTGCTGTATTGATTATTACTAGGGAGAAGAGATCCAACCCCCATCTTGCTACAGCCTCCTTGCAAGTAGTTGTACAGAGCAGTAAGGTCTCCCCTATCAGCTTCCTTTTCTTCAGACTAAACAACCCCAGTTCCCTCAGCTACTCATCATAAGGCTCCTATCTTAGACCTTTCACCAGCTTTGTTGCCCTTCTCTGGACATGCTCCAGCACCTCAATGTCATTCTTGCAGTGAAGGGCCCAAAACTGAACACAGCATTAGAGGTGCAGCCTCAGCAGTGCTGAGTTCATGGGGACAATCACTTCCCTAGTCCTGCTGGCCACACTATTCCTCATACACCTCAGGATGCTGTTAGTCTTCCTGGACAACTGGGCACACCACTGGCTCATTATCAGCTGGCTATGTCACACTGAAGAATTAATTAAGGCAGGCACAGATCATGCAGCATTTCTGTACAAAAGAAACACCTGGACCCTCGTATTACATGATAAAACGTAGCCTCAAATAAGTAGGATAGTGAAGAGTTTCCACATTTTTTCCAGCCCCAGATAAACATGTCATTTGAATGCCATGATGTAACTAATTTACACTCACAGGGGAATGGGATTTGCTTAGGCTTTTAAGATGCTAGTACTTTTATAAAAACAAACAGAAAACTCCCCGCAAAACCACCAATAACTCACAAATGACAATATTTCTTAATATCTTGATTTCTTAAAGAATTTTCTATTAGAAATTCAGGTATTTTATCACAGTAAAATATCTGGAAGGTAAAAATTAGAACCTATTTATCTTATTTGCTTAATATCAATTTAAATTTAATATTTAATAATTATTTAATTTATTTAAATTAATTTACTACAAATAAATACAACAATTGGTGAGGAGGAGCTAAATACAGATATCAGTAGCTCTCTTCCTTATCTATTGTGCAGAGAAGAAACTATGAAAAGAAAATACGAAAGCAAAATCTGTATCTGAACTGAGCTCACGAGCTTCAGCTCTCAGATTGCACATCACAGTATATAACCCCAGTAACCAGCAATTGCACAAAGAAAGTCTGCTTGAAGTAAAATCACTCAATACAAATTTTCCAGTAGTCAGAATGGGCTTCAGGTCCCATGTGCACAGTATAGCAGGAATGGATATGTAAAGCACAGATCTAACAGACATGAGAAAGAACTTGTGAAAAAATAAAAAGGGACACATGTGAGGCTTTTTATCATCTCTCAGAAGTTTTTCTCTTACTCCATACATCCCTGCATGCATAGCTTCAGGGCTTACCAGGCTACTTTATTTGTATTAAACACTAGGAAGATGGGTATGTTATGGAAAAACAGCAATACCTTTAGATTAAGCTTGGCAAGATCGTATCTCTTTTCAGAGAGGTTTAACACCTGTTCAGAAAGAAAGAAAAAAATATCAACCTTCAAGACTTCATAGTTTATGTAGTAAGTTGCTGTATTTGAAACACATTATAAGTACAAGAAACTACAGTTGGTAAGGCCTCAGGTTTGGTTATTGTTTTAATAAAATGGACATTTGAAGTCTGATAGCACTAGGAAATGTATTTTAGGTATTCAGTTGTAATACAAGGGAACTAAAGATGAAAACAAACGCACATTTTGAAAAAAGACAATTAAAATTCTGCTACATTTTATTTATTTCACATAATTTTATTTTAGTCAGAGGTATACTGAGAGACCTGGGAACCATGCAAAATAACTGCAAAGTGTAAGAATTAAGGATGAAAAGTCTGTGAGGGTGGCACAGTCTTAAATATTTGAATTTGAGTGCCTTGCAAGAAAATAACACTCTATCAAAACTTCACAGGGAAGAGATGGAATAGCCATTTAACTACAGCTTAGTTTATGAAATCTTCCAACTCTTCTGTTAACCCTTTTAACAGCAAGCTTTAATTTAATAATATTTATTAAACTCTTAATAAGAAACAGATAAAGAGACACTGCTAAAATAACAATAAAAATAAAGCAGTGTATACAAGTATATCTGACTCTTTCACTGGAAAGTGCTTTAAATCAGTATCAATTAATTTAAAAAAAACCCAGAAATATTAATATTCAACAACTGAAAAAATGCTACTGAAGCAATTTGCTACTACCAAAAGAATTTAAGAACCCTGTTCTGAAGTGTTCCATCCTGTTTGGCATTAACAAGCAGCATCAGCAAAGAAGCCAAGAACTGAAGGGGCTAAATAAACTACATAATTATGCTTCTAGAAGGTGGTGTCTGCTGCTGACTGATGTGGTAGTTAAATATGTTGATGTGCAACCCCCATCGTGGACACAGTGGAAGCAGGAAGACATTATACCATCTATAGGAAAAAGTACATTTTCTGAAGAAGAAATCCATCCAGAGAAAGAAGAAACCCCCAAATTAACAAGGTACTCAAGAAAACAGCTTCTATTTTCAGGTGCATAAGGTTCTAGAATCATGTATGATACTGACCATAAAGGGTATACACCAGTTTGACTGACCTCAGAAAACATAAAACATCTCTATATGAGGAGGAACATGGTCTTTATCTTTATTCCGACACATTTTTTGCATTTTAAACACATTACAGTTAACAAAGAGCTAAATGTCACCTAAAATTTCCTATGTGCCCTGTCTGTATTAATTTCAATTAGGAACATGCATCAATATTTGCAACTGAGAGTACAGTTATGTTGCCAGAAATGCCAACTGTAATTTAACAGGAGTGAAACCAGAAGTCCCTTATACAAATTACTGACAAAATTTTCTGTAATTTTCGATCTGCCTTAATATTTGTAGAACAATTTAGTGGAAAGGTGTATTTCTCAGTACAGAAGAGATGTTAAGAGATCAACTACATAAAATTTTCAACAGAAAAAAGTGCTTCTTGGTGAGAACTTTTTTTAAAAAATTAATCTGTCTTGTATTTATATGTATGATCAATTCAAAATCTCTGTGTATCAGGATATGGCCCTATTCATGAAGGGTATTAGTCACTGGTAGATCAGATGCCAAACTTAAAAATGCTGTTGTATCAAAGTCCCTGTCAAACTACAGAGATTAAACTGAGATACTCCAGAAGTCCTATCAGTGCAGAACACAGACCTCAAGCTACAGGAATCAACATTTCACATACAATAACAAAACAAGGAACATTAACTGCATCCCTTTTAGCCCCTTTTTTGCATATCCTAGCTCTACTTACCTGTGTTTTCGTACAAGAATGAGAAACATTAGCCTTTAATTATAAGAAACTCAAATTATTTTGCTCTAAATTTCAGGACATCATCTAAAGAATAAAAATTAATTAGGATAAAACAAGAGGGGGAAAAGAAACTTCTCTTCGTAATACACAGCAGAGAGAAAACATCACTCTCCTACTTCCCATATGATTTAATCCTGAACTGGGAAGTAACATGTACTATTAAGACAATACTAATTGTCTTACTCTGCTGTATGCTCAGCAACACCATACAACAAAAATACAAAGACCTTTTAGCTAAAGAAGAGACCTTTATAAAGGTACCAAAGGGTATTAGATTTGGTCTGCTCCCTAATCACATTTCCAGAAATACCACATCACCAGAAATTAAGTTAATTAATTAAATAATTTTAATTACCAGAAATACAGAATGCCAAAGAATAGAAACAAATACCATGTAGCCTGCAGTTTTGGAAGCAAAAGATTTACTGTGGTCATATGACACAAAGTACTAACTGGAGAACAATTACAATTGTTCTGCTCCATTAAAGAGAAAAGACCAGGAGAGCAGGCAAGCAAAACTCCTTCATCAGGTGGGGCCAAACTTGCTTGCTGAAACCAGTAGTAGCCCTGTGTCAAGAAAAGAGCAGGGCAGCCCAAAACATGGTGTAAGCTAAATTTAACAAATAGTTCTGACTCAGAAAGCAACAGCAACACATAAGCATTACTGTATCATTTACCTAGGCAAGACCAAGAAAATACACAGCACTTATATATATATATATGTCTAACCTAGTAACTAATACGTATATGCTAAGACTGCAGTGTAACCACTGAAATATTTTTAGAAATTATAGCAGTGGGTTTGGGGTTCGTTTCACTTTTGAGAAAAAGAACTGACCACGGATATAGAGAGTAGTACCTACCTACTGCCAGATTACATCAGCCTCTCTGTATGACTCTATGTGTATCTACTCTCTAACTGGGGAGCTTATTCACAGTAGTTTACTCATCAAATTGACCTTTCAGTCACTGTAGATACAAAAACGTAACTGCATTGCACTAAAACAGCAACAGACAGGAAGAAAAGTAACTCGCTCCTTTATCAGTTCTCTAAATCTACACATCAAGAGAGAACTGCTTTGACAGCCATAAGTAATACACAATGCAATAAAACCTGTTAGAGACACTGAAAAAAACTTTTTTTATTTATCTGTTTTAAACACAAAAAATCAGTTTTAGGAAATGAGAATAAAATCAGCTAATATACAGAGAAGCTTATATCGAATTTTTGTTGCTGTTGCTGTTAAAAGCTCAAAATACCTAACAACTGAGCATTACTTCTCTCCTACAAGTACAATGTATGGCAATAATTTCAGTCAAAATACCATGAGAAATATAGTACCAATGAAGTAAATCAAACAGTTGCAAACTGAGTTTTTCATCTGACACAGCAATTGTTTTTTGATTTCTGACAGATGTTTGCACAGTGTGTATTCTGAAAGTACTGATGTAAAACAGTATTCACTTGGAACCAAGGCTTTGAATCGTGTAATAACAGCTGTATTCCTTTAAAGAGGAATTCCTTTAAAGAGACAATTTTATCAGGGAATAAAAGTATGCTTCATTCTATCCTCTAAGTCTCCTTACTATGAAAGTCTGTATTTTCAAAT
Organism: Florisuga fusca; assembly: GCA_038090715.1. Classification (NCBI taxonomy): domain Eukaryota; kingdom Metazoa; phylum Chordata; class Aves; order Apodiformes; family Trochilidae; genus Florisuga; species Florisuga fusca. The sequence continues at coordinate 44,130,399 of JAAWXA010000002.1, read as the reverse complement.
AAACATTTGTTGCAGAAACAATCTATTAATGAAAATACACTGCATGAAAGTACTACTGTTTCTCAGCCACTTTAAGAACTGTCTTGTAACAAATGCATTATATAATACTTTATCTTTCTTCTTTCTTTCTTTCCTCTGACTAGTGCAGAGATTCTCAGTTCATTAATTTGCTTCTCATAGTTTGCACAGACGACAGAAGAAAAAGGTAAATAAAATATGGCCCTATTTTAAATTCACATTCATGGAACAATACATACTACAAGGAATACACCAGCCAGATGACAGTACAGGAGATTAAAAGTTTGTGTCACCACTTAAAAAAAACAAAACTCTTCACACTGAGCTAACAGATTAGCTTACAACTTAGTTTTCTATAGAAAACTAAACAGCAGGAAAAAAACCTCATCTAAATCATGTTAGTGAAAAAGAGCTAGACAGAACACAAAACCAGCAACCCTGCTTTTACATTTTTTAAATAATTTCACAATCTATAGTAGAGACAGTCAAGACATGATGGCCACAGACCATCAGATACCTACCTGAGGACCCAGACATGGCTGGTTACTAGGAAAAAAGACAGAATGCACTTAACATTGCAGGTTTCCATCTTTTAAAAGCCTACTTTGGCCAATTAAAACAATGTAATTGTTCTACAGCATTTGACTATGGGCTATCACAACAGCAAGTGCAGTGACACCAGTAGAAATATGCTTTTCATATCTGTCCTTGTCTAACAGCTTAAAATACTACTGAAAATCTTGTTCTTGTTTGCAAAGCTGTAATGGTGGACCAAAGATACTTTAAATGAGTGACTTTCAGTTTGTAATGGTATACGTGGAGCTACAAGTGGTCTTCTGGCAGGACAGAGAATGTATCACAAAGGACTGATCCTACACATACCAAGTAATTATCTCCATGTTTGGATTTCAGCATTCGGGTTACATCTTGTAGATTGTGGAGGTAAGTTTCCTCAGAACAGCTAGCAGGGAAGGATACAGCAATGATTCTCTCTGTGATGTAAGTGAGGTCAAGTTCATAGCCTTCCTCCATAATGTGATCAAAGTCTACACTTCTGTGAAGAAATAAAATGTGGCAGTTCAGAATAAAGCAGCAGAGAACAAACATAGCCTATCAATGAGAAGAAACTGAAATTTGGACTCATGCAGTCGAGCATCTTATGTCTCCAATATTTTTGTTAGTTACAATTTACCATATGCCTATAGAGCTCATATTATTCAGTTCACTACACACAGCACATTTCTGCACATCAAAACTATAGTGAAAAAATTTCTGCAACCATTAACATAGAAAAGCAGTAAAATGAATACAAGAAATTCTGACAAACACTAGTGCAACATATTTGGGACTTTAAATAGCAAACACATTGGTACTTATGTCTGCATAAATTGTATTTGTCCTTAATAGAACAATCAGAAAATTACAGTCATTAATTTAAAAGTAAGCTCAGCAAACATGCCCAGCTGTTTTCTCAGGGATTGTAAAAATGGTCCTTGAACAGCAGGACACACCTCACAGAAGACTGAACTCACAGAAATTACAACTACAAATAACAAAACTTAAACTCACCACAGCATTATATGACACTACCACATAAAACACAAAAGAAATACTTGCCGTGATCCTTTGTCACAACTGAAAGAGGAGTTCTTTGACACACTGCTGGAACTCTGGAATAAAGAAAGTAGAATGGTCAACCCCATACCTTCCTTGATGACACTTGCCAGTGTTCCTCCCTCTTCCAACTCACTACTGCCAGAGTAGGGACAGTTCTCTTTGCATAGAATCATATAAAACTTTGGGTTGGAAGGGGCCTTAAAGATCATTTAGTGCCAACCCCACTGCCATGGGCATGGACACCTCCCAGTAGGCCAGGTGCTCTTCTTGGTCACTGCACTAGGATTAGAGAAAACATCCAATAGACTTCTGAGAAAATGGAGCTTGAATTTCTGTATCAACCTGCAAAAGTACCTCCCAAGTGACTCTTACGACATTGAAAGATATCTACAGTTTATTTCACTAAGTAGTCCTGGGAGTCTGAATAGAAGACAGAAATGCAATAATTTTTCTTTACAAGAACTGTGTGTGTCTTCTGTAGTATTGTTTCTTCAGTAATAATAACTATGCATTAAAAAGTGTCAAAATGTTCTCCCCCATGAACCTTAGTAACAGAATTTCTGTCACTCAGTTTTAGCTGTCTCAGTATTAAACTCCGGTGCGCTGAGGCAATCTCACACACCAGTACAGGTTGGGAGGAGAAAGGACTGAGGACAGCCCTGAGGAGAAAGACTTTGGGGGTGGTGGCAGACCCTAAGCTTTACATAAGCCTTCAATATGCACTTGCCACCCAGAAAGCTGTGTCCTGGGCTGCATCAGAAGAATCCCCTATTACTCTGCTCCTGTGAGACCCCACCTGGAGTAGTGTGTCCAGTTCTGGAGTCTCCAATATAAGAAGGACACAGAGCTCCTGGAACATGCCCAGAGCAGAGCCACCGAAATGATCAGAGGGCTGGAGCACCTTCCCTATGAAAACAGTCTGAGCAAGTTGGTGTTGTTCAGCCTGGAGAAGAGAAGGCTCCAAGGTGACCTTATAGCAGCCTTCCAATATCTGAAGGGGGCCTACAAGAAATCTGGGGTAGGGGTTTTTGCATGGGTGTATAGCAAGAGGACAAGGGGAAATGGTTTCATAGCTGAAGCAGGGAGATTTAGGTCAGACATTAGGAAGAAATTCTTTCCTGTGAAGGTGGTGAGATGCTGGAACAGGTTGCTCAAGGACATTGTGTCTGCCCCATCCCTGGAAGTGTTTAGGCCAGGCTGGATGTGACCTTGAGCAACCTGATCTAGTGGAAAGTGTCCCTGCCCATGCACTAGGTGGAACTAGATGATCTCTCAGGTCACTAGAACAGCCATTCTATGATTCTATGATAGTCACCCAAGCCCTCTGTAAGTAATGGAGAGAAACAGAGACATCTAGAGGAGGCAATATCCCTTCCAGGATGCATCTTTAGAAAAAGACTTAACATTTACATGTATCTTCTTATACAGGCAATCTGAAGTTCAATTTACTATTACACATCAGGAACTCTGTAGGAGAAAGAGTATTCACTAGTCTTCCTGCCGGAATTTATACTAACTACACAAAAAAATGCACAGAAAAACTTGTTTAGATGAAGCTCGAGAGCAGGAAATATGGTAAACTATATCTAATTTGGTTACACATATGTTAAATACTCCCAAACCAAATGAATTCTGTTCAGAGGGAAAAGTTTTGCCTTAGAACTTTTGATACCATGACACTGTATATCGAAATCTGGCAACAGCTAGGGTGCATACAAGCATGCAACTGGCATGTTTCCTTCCAAAGTTTCTGGAAATGAGTTGTTCTTCTAAATTTTAAAGCAAATCTGACAGCATAGGGTGCAACTCACCTAAGTGGCTGTTCCCAGTTCCATTGTTCCCTGTGTTTATGGAGACAAGAAAATTAGAAAACTTCATGGTATTTTTCAGCTTCTTTTTACTTGATGCCTTCTTAGGATTTTCAAATGCAGTAGGTAATACAACATGGATGCCAAAACAAGTAAGTAAGTAATTAATGAAATTCAAGACAGAGCTTTTAGCATGTTTTGTTTGGGGTTTATAAATAGAAAGCAATTAGCAGAACATGACTATCCCTCCACTTCCTTGGTCTCTGTTGGTCAGACATATGTGTATGCCTCTATTCAGGACTACTTCCATCATTTTAAAATACATTTTATGACTATATCTCTCTGTAAACTGAATAATCAAGCCCTTAGCTGCTTCCTCTGGTAAGAAAGTAACTGACAAAATCCTTCTCTGTTGTACACTGTCTAGAACATAAACTAGCCTATAGCCTAGCAGCATGCTGTGTATAAGCAGATGAACAATAACATAAGGCAAGCACATCAAGCTGTTACAGCATTTCTCACAGCAGGCAATCTGTAAACATGAGCCATACATCTTACCACGCTTCTGAATGAAGGTTTAATAATAAATATTAAAAGCAATCTTGAAATTCTGTGACTACCTTTTACCAAAAATTCTGTGTGGTTTCAGGCTCATTTTACAGCTAAGAAGGGATTCTTCTTCATTTTGGACCAAGTGATACACACCTACCAGCAAAATACATGTTGCACCAAGCACAGAATTCAACAGCACAGTGTGTAATACCTATAAAAGCAAATAATCTCCACTGAAGTTAAAAATTCCCACTATTTTCTGCCTTGCTGCACACTGGAGGGATAATGGCAAAATATCTGCCTAATCTTTTAAGACAGCAAATGTTATCGGGTATAACAAGGTAGACAATTACACAGAAAATCTTTTAAAAACTAGATATGATTTTTAATTCCTGTCAATGAACAGCAGCAGAGAAAATGAAGTGGAATGAAAAATTATAGGGGTGCTCAACAACACCTAGCTGAAAATTTAGAAAGTTGCAACTTGGCTAGATCCAACTGAACCAGCACTTCACTTGTTGCTGGTAGGACAGACCACCCTGAGATTATTCTTCCTTGAACTTCTCCCCAGGATTCTTGTTCCCCTGCTTCCCAGGGACTGCCTAGCAATGCAGACAAGTATAACCAGTCATTTGAGAAGCAATTTTGAAAAAAGAAAACACCTCCCATTTACCTACTCATTCAGTTTAAGGACTGTTTATATCCCCAATAAACATATCAATTCTAAACACTAACACATAAAAGCTATCCCTATATAAAAACCAGCCTTTTGGTAAGAAAAAATTTAGCTGTGGGTGTTGTATGAAAGCCAATAGGGGGAAGCAATTGCCTTTTAAAAGACAACTGACTTCTCTCTAGCTACAGAATGACACTAACAAAGCAAATACTAACAAAGCAAAGACACTGCATCAGGCCATGCAACTCTTTCCTTTGATGTACTCTTTAACCATTACTGCTTCTTTAACCATTTTTTGCTCCTGTATGTAGTCCTGGGCACACTGCAAAGCTTGGTACCCACTATCCCAACCTTCTCAAAAATGCTGTCCTCAGATGAGACCATCCCAGAGTCAGTACAGCCTAGGCATAATATAGAAGCTAAGAAACAAGCCCACATGTACATCATGCTACATCAATTTCACCAGGTCACAATAGTCACTACAAGTTAAGTTTCCAGCACAGCCTGCTGCCAATGAAGGTGTGGGAACTGGGCAATACAACAATTAAAGAACAGCTTGGACACTACAGGCTTTTGAGATCAGACCTATTTATTTACTTTCCTCTGACACCAAAGAGGGTGTATCTGCTTATGAATTACTTGGTCTACCTCAAATACCAAGCCTGTGATGCCCCGGGCAGCAAGCTGCATCTCAGACCTTCACAATCTCTCTTTTCAGTCACCACAGGAGTTTCAGAGCAAATATAACACAGATGTAGTATGGGCCCTCACACACGGTGTGGTACCAAGGTGGCATTGAGACACCTTCTGCTGTAGTCCACAAACAGAAGGAATAACCCCTCTGCTGAGCCTGCACCCCCTAGCCTATGACAGAAGTCTTCCTCTCAAGAAAAAAAATTGTGATAACAAACTAAAAAATAATGCCCATTAAAAAAAAAATTAAAATCTTATCTGTAAAAAAACCCATGTCTCTCAGAAAGATGTTAATTTTCAACCTTTCCAAGAACTGAGTAAAGGAACCGAATTATAGCTAGTAGGCTTACACACTTCATAAGCAAAAACACTCTGTAGTAGAGCTTCAGAGACTAGAAGGATCATGGAAGGGGAAAAGGGTTAAGGGAGATCAGTTTTGTCTCATATAAATTAATTTGCATTTTGTCAGCATACTGTTTTACTATCTTTTATATGACAGTATTCTAGAAAAAAAATTCATAAAATAACTTCCCAAGCTGCCTGGCAGAAAGGGACTTAAGCATGTTGACTGACATCCAGCTGAATATAAGCCAGCACTGTGCCCAGGTGGCCAAGAAGGCCACCAGCACTCTGGCTTGTATCAGTATGTTCAGCAAGAGTAGGGAAGTGATTTTCCCCCTGTACTTGGCACTGGTGAGGCCACACCTCGAGTACTGTGTTCAGTTTTGGGCAACTCAATACAGGAGAAACACTGAGATGCTAGAGCATGTCCACAGAAGGGCAACAAAGCTGGATGAAGGGCCTGGAAAACAAACCTTCTGAGAAGCAGCTAAGAGAACTGGTGTTGAGTCTGAAGAACAGGAGAATGAGAGAAAAGCTTATAATTTCCTACAACTACCTAAAACAAGGTTGCAGTGAGGTGAGGTCTCTTCTCACAATTAACAAGTGACAGGATGAGGGGAAATGACTCCAAGTTGTGCCAGGGGAGGTTTAGGTTTCAATACCAGATGGTATAACAACTTACCCCTCTTGAGACTAGAGAAGCCAAACAGACTAAGGAAGCCAAATAAAAAAACCCAAAACACTCAATAGCCTTTCCCAAGGCCCTGCTCGTGGTATTGAATTATAATACAATAATGCAACATCAGGTTAAAAGTGCTCTCAGTAGAACATAAGAACTACTGGTTTCAAGAACTGCTCATTTTGTTGTGTTTTTTTTTAAACAGCTGAAACAGTGGTACATTAAATATATGCACCCTTGAGGAACAGCACTACTGAAAACTCTTGGCTCCAGGACCTAATATGCATTCACTGAACTCATCTCTTTCTCTCTTGGTCTTCTTCTTGAATGGGAGCATTAGCAAATGCAAGGATCAGTTAGAAGAAACTACAACTATCTGAAATGCAAATCAACAAGTAATCAGTGACTTGAAGCTGTCAGGACACATTTTGAAAGAATGATATGGATTTGCTTGGGATATAAATATATTATGTGTGTCTATTTTTAATGTTGGTATAAACATCAGAAAACTTGATTAGCTAATCTGTCATAAAATTATACACATTTTACACAGATTCAAGTTAGCTTACAAAGGTTTTTTTCTATATGATTGTTCAACATTTAAACAGCCACAAATAAGAATATGAATACAGACTGACCAGCAGAGGAACAGAATGCATTTTAACCAAATTTGTGATGGTATTTTCATTCCTTAAGTCATGGACAGAAATAAGAAGGAATTCTCTAACCTACTCTAAAGCACAGCATAACAGCTCTATATTCTCTGGGGTACTGCAGGACAGGACAATGAACTACACAGATTGTTAGCCTGCTCCACCATGACAATTTCTACTGACACAGTAGTTGTTTTTAGGGATTAAATTGAAACATATTTGTGTGTCATGGATGAGAAAAAATTTCCATAATCTTTTGGCCTCTGGCTTTAGAATGGTTCCTAACGTGGAAAACAGATTAATGCCTTGTGAATGCAAATGTCTCTGTTACTTTGTATCTATTCCTGCAATAAATATACAAAAATGAATTTAAAAAATATTTATTGGAGTTGACTGTTGTCAAGGTTTAATGCTGGGCAATTAAAGAAATTACAGATGCTCTCTATTAACCCCTCTCCCTTCGCCTATAGTGAAAGACAGTAAGGAAGAGACACTTCTGGTTTGGAAACTAAAGAACTTAAATACAACAATAATTAAGAAAAATAATGGAATATATAAAAATATATACAAAACCAGTATCATGCTTCCTTCTGACAATGCTCATGTCACCACCCATGCTGCAGGCCAGGCCCTTGGAAAATCCCAGACCAAATGTGGGAATTGGTGAAGGTGTTATGAGCACGGCAACTCTGTGAAGACCTTGGAGCAAAATCAATGATTCTTTGATCCCTAACAAGCTGTGGGAGCAGAATTGAGCTACGCTTAATAAGGAGAGCAGATGTACTTTATGCTGATAAGAGCAATAACTGTGTCTACACAGAAGGAGTTGGAAAATTACAAGAAAGCTGTTGAGGAATACAAGAGAACATTCAGAAGGGGGGCCTGGGGTGACAAGGCTTGGCTATACAATAGCAATTGTGAGTTAATGAACTTTGATTCAGGTTCTCTCAGTGAATCTGGTTAATACACCTCAACCAGACACCTGGACTCAGCAGCAGACAGGAACAAGATTCAGGGACACACAAACAAAATACATATATTTGTGCTTATTTTTTTCCTTAAAGTGATTTGGGCAGAAAACCACTGAAAAATGCTGATGAGGCAGAAGACTGACTTGGCAGAACAGGGGTCTGCTCCTACAAATCAGGCAAAAAGGGAAGGTGTATGCCCAGTGGAAGCTGGGTCAGGTGATGGGGGAAGAGTACAGAGATGCTGCTAACTACTGCAGGGAGAATATTCGAGCAGCCAAAGCTCAACTGTAGCTGAAGCTGGTCAGAACTGTGGGGAACAATAAAAAGGGTTTTTCAAATACATTAATGGCAAGAAGCAGTGTAAGGTGACTGTCCTTCCCTTTACAGGGTAAGGAGGGTCACCTCACCAACAGGGATATAGACACAGCAGAGGTTTCTAATGCATTCTTTGCCTCTGTTTTCAACACTGATGATGGGTCACGGGGGCCCCAATGCCCAGAAGTAGAGGACCATGACTGCAACAAGGATCAACCCTTAGCTGACCCTGAACTTGTTACAAGATCTGCTGATACAGATAGACCCCTACAAATCCTCGGAGCATGATGGGATTCATCCAAGAGTCCTCCAAGAGCTGGCTGATGGTATTGCTAGGCCTCTTTTGATCATTTTTGAGAGGCCCTGGGAATCTGGAGAGATCTCAGTCGACTGGAAGCTGAACAGTGTTTATTCAAGAAGGGCAAGAAGGAGGATCCTGGAAACCACAGGCCAGTCAGTCTAACTTCAGTGCCTGGTAAAATTATGCAAAAGATTATTCTGGGAGGCATTGAAAAACACCTAGAGGACAATGATGTCATCAGTCACAGCCAGCATGGCTCCATGAGGGGAAAGTCCTGCTTGTCAAACTTAATTTCCTTTTATGACACGGTAACCCACCAAGCTGACCAAAGGAAGCCAGTGGGTCCAGTATTTCTGGACTTCAGCAAGGCTTTTGATACTTCTGTCTGTCTGTCACAGTAACCTCCAGGACAAAATGTTCAGCATATCCAGCGGGACAACCATGCTATATGATAGCTGAGCAGGCTCATTGTTTCTCTTTACCTTTTCCCTGTTTGATTTACAAATACAAAACTCAGAGTTTATTTCATTCGTCCTGGATAAACTCAGGGGAGAAAATTTCACACACTATAGACATGAAAGTGAATGCTTTGGAAACAGTGAGATGTAATAAAAGTAAGCAGTCACAAAGAGAAAAATACATCAGTAAAGGAAAAAGGAATAAATAAAGTTAATTACTTACAGTTGTGGTTACATGATTTTTAAATGCCTCAGAGCGGTTAGGCTGCAAAATTAATACATTAATATTAATAACCAATCATTCATATAAATAGGGAAAACAAATACATTTTATCTTGTCATCTTGCCAGCTAGCCTTACTGAGGGTGCTTACTCCAAGCTACAATATACATGGAGACATGTACTTTCTCCTTGTACATCCAGGACAGGACTGGTAGTTGTGGTACCAGGAGGTGGTACCAGGACGTGAGTCACTGCACCTCAGTGCCAATGACTTCTGAAGCAGCTCTAACTCCTTCACAGGCAGCCAATATCTCCCTTTCTATGGAAGTGTAACTGCCCTCTGAACCTCTGTAACCCCGACTCCAGAATCCCAGGGGATGCACTGGAGTCTCTGTTACTGTTTTCTGGCAGAGGCTCCAGGTAAGACCATTATCCCCTGCTGCAATGTAGAGCACATTCTTTATCTCTGGTCCTGTTCAGACAGGTCTCAGGGCCATGGCACGCACAGTTTCTCATTTTATCTGTTCAAATGCCTGTACTTGTTCAGGGCCCCATACAAAAATGTGTCTTTTCCGAGTTACTTTATAGAGAGGCTTCACAGCGTCACTTATACACATCNCTGGACCCACTGGCTTCCTTTGGTCAGCTTGGTGGGTTACCGTGTCATAAAAGGAAACTAAGTGTGACAAGCAGGACTTTCCCCTCATGGAGCCATGCTGACTGTGACTGATGACATCATTGTCCTCTAGGTGTTTTTCAATGCCTCCCAGAATAAACTTTGATTCAGGTTCTCTCAGTGAATCTGGTTAATACACCTCAACCAGACTCCTGGACTCAGCAGCAGACAGGAACAAGATTCAGGGACACACAAACAAAATACATATATTTGTGCTTATTTTTTTCCTTAAAGTGATATGGGCAGAAAACCACTGAAAAATGCTGATGAGGCAGAAGACTGACTTGGCAGAACAGGGATCTGCTCCTACAGATCAGGCAAAAAGGGAAGGTGTATGCCCAGTGGAAGCTGGGTCAGGTGATGGGGGAAGAGTACAGAGATGCTGCTAACTACTGCAGGGAGAATATTCAAGCGGCCAAAGCTCAACTGGAGCTGAAGCTGGTCAGAACTGTGGGGAACAATAAAAAGGGTTTTTCAAATACATTAATGGCAAGAGGCAGTGTAAGGTGACTGTCCTTCCCTTAACAGGGTAAGGAGGGTCACCTCACCAACAGGGATATAGACACAGCAGAGGTATTTAATGCATTCTTTGCCTCTGTTTTCAACACCGATGATGGGTCAGGGCGGCCCCAATGCCCAGAAGTAGAGGACCATGACTGCAACAAGGATCAACCCTTAGCTGACCCTGAACTTGTTACAAGATCTGCTGATACAGATAGACCCCTACAAATCCTCAGAGCATGATGGGATTCATCCAAGAGTCCTCCAAGAGCTGGCTGATGGTATTGCTAGGCCTCTTTTGATTATTTTTGAGAGGCCCTGGGAATCTGGAGAGATCCCAGTCGACTGGAAGCTGAACAGTGTTTATTCAAGAAGGGCAAGAAGGAGGATCCTGGAAACCACAGGCCAGTCAGTCTAACTTCAGTGCCTGGTAAAATTAGGCAAAAGTTTATTCTGGGAGGCATTGAAAAACACCTAGAGGACAATGATGTCATCAGTCACAGTCAGCATGGCTCCATGAGGGGAAAGTCCTGCTTGTCACACTTAGTTTCCTTTTATGACACGGTAACCCACCAAGCTGACCAAAGGAAGCCAGTGGGTCCAGTATTTCTGGACTTCAGCAAGGCTTTTGATACTGTCTGTCACAGTAACCTCCAGGACAAAATGTTCAGCATATCCAGCAGGACAACCATGCTATATGATAGCTGAGCAGGCTCATTGTTTCTCTTTACCTTTTCCCTGTTTGATTTACAAATACAAAACTCAGAGTTTATTTCATTCGTCCTGGATAAACTCAGGGGAGAAAAACAAAAATCCATTCATGTTTCTAATCAAAAGCTAATTTCACACACTATAGACATGAAAGTGAATGCTTTGGAAACAGCGAGATGTAATAAAAGTAAGCAGTCACAAAGAGAAAAATACATCAGTAAAAGAAAAAGGAATAAATAAAGTTAATTACTTACAGTTGTGGTTACATGATTTTTAAATGCCTCAGAGCGGTTAGGCTGCAAAATTAATACATTAATATTAATAACCAATCATTCATATAAATAGGGAAAACAAATACATTTTATCTTGTCATCTTGCCAGCTAGCCTTACTGAGGGTGCTTACTCCAAGCTACAATATACATGGAGACATGTACTTTCTCCTTGTACATCCAGGACAGGACTGGTAGTTGTGGTACCAGGAGGTGGTACCAGGACGTGAGTCACTGCACCTCAGTGCCAATGACTTCTGAAGCAGCTCTAACTCCTTCACAGGCAGCCAATATCTCCCTTTCTGTGGAAGTGTAACTGCCCTCTGAACCTCTGTAACCCCAACTCCAGAATCCCAGGGGATGCACTGGAGTCTCTGTTACTGTTTTCTGGCAGAGGCTCCAGGTAAGACCATTATCCCCTGCTGCAATGTAGAGCACATTCTTTATCTCTGGTCCTGTTCAGACAGGTCTCAGGGCCATGGCACGCACAGTTTTTCATTTTATCTGTTCAAATGCCTGTACTTGTTCAGGGCCCCATACAAAAATGTGTCTTTTCCGAGTTACTTTATAGAGAGGCTTCACAGCGTCACTGTATTGTGGAATATGCATCCTCCAAAAATCTACAACACCCAAGAAGATCTGTGTCTCCTTTTTACTGGTAGGTGGAGACATGGCTTATTCACCACATCCGTAGGAATGTGGTGTCATCCATCTAGCCACTTAATTTCCAGGAACTGTATCTCTTTGGCAGGTCTTTTAACCTTACTTCTCTTAATGGCAAACCCAGTTTCCAACAAAAGGTCAATTATCTTTTTCCCTTTTTCAAAGACTTCATCTGCTGTGTCTCCCCATACAATGATATCATTGATGTACTGAAGATGCTCTGGGCATCATCCTTGTCCAGTTTGGAACAGTCCATGGCAGACAGTTGGTCTGTGCTTCCAGCCCTGGAGCTGTGAATTCCGGGTATACTGGATTCCCCTCCAGGTGAAAGCAGACTGTGTGGTCTGCACTCTGCTGCTACAGGAATGGAGAAAAATCCATTAACAATCTCAGCTGTAGCATACTACTTTGCTGCCATGGACTCCAGCTCGTAGTGGAGTTCCAACATGTCAGATACCCCAGCACTCAGTGCTGGTGTTACTTCATTCAAGCCATGACAGTCCAGAGTTAATCTCCATTCCCTATCAGACTTCTCCTCTGGCCATACTGGACTGTTTTGAAGGGTGAGTGAGTTTTGCTGGTGACTCCTTGGCTGTCTAGTTGGTGCATCAGGTGCTGTATGGAAATCAGAGAGTCTCTGTTGGTTTGGTATTGCTGGCAATGGACTACAATGGATGTTGTTGGCATCTTCTGTTCCTCCACCTTCATCAGGCCCACAATGAAAAGGTCATCTGAGAGGCCAGACAAGCTAGACAGCTTCTTAATACTGTCAGTCTCCACAGCTGCTATACCAAAGGCCCCTTTAAACCCTTCTGGATCTTTAAAGTACAAAGAAAATCTATACCCGAGATGCATGGAGCACCTGAGCCAGTCACAACTGCATGTTTTTCCCAGTTGTGCCCACCTCACCTCAGTTTCTGTTACTGATAGGACTTAAGAGCCTCCTGTAATTCCACAAACTGCAATGGATTCTTTCCCTACATGAGCTGATGGAATAAGGATGCACTGGGCACCAGTATCTACCAGGGCTCGACACCTTTTAGGTTCTGATGTGCCAGGCCATCAAATCCACACTGTCCAGTAAATTCAATTACCCTTTTCCTCCACCTGTCTGGAAGCAGGGGACCTCTAGTCTCTTGCATATCTTTGGCTGCCAACAGGTGCAGTTATATAATTTGTTGTTGCATCAATAGAAGGGTTTGTGTTTAGAAGGTACCTACTGGAATCATAACACTTTTCACCAGATACCGGCACAGCCATCTTCCAGAAAAAGTTTTCTGATCTGGGGATTCCACCTTGTACATCATATAGAAAGTTAGGGGTTGGAAGAGACCTTGAAAGATCATCAATTTCACACCCCCTGCCAGAGCAGCGTCACCTACAGGAGGTCACACAGGAACACATCCAGGTGGGCTCTGAATGTCTCCAGGGAAGGAGACTCCACAACCTCCCTGGGCAGCCTGTGCCAGTGCTCTGTCACCCTCACAGTAAAAAATTTTTCCTTATATTTATACAGAACAGCCTATGCTCTAGTTTATAACCATTGCCTGTTGTCCTATTCTTTAGTCACCCCTGAGGAAAGCTTAACTCCATCCTCCTGGCACTTGCCCCTATTTATAAACATTGAGGAGGTCACCTCTCATTCTCCTCCAAGATGAAGAGACCCAGCTCCCTCAGTCTTTCCTCATCAGAGAGATGTTCCCCTCCCTTAATAATCTTGGTCACTCTGTGCTGGACTCTTTCAAGGAGTTCCCGGTCATTCTAGAACTGAGGGGCCCAGAACTGGACACAATATTGCAGATGCAGCCTCAACAGGGCAGAGTAGAGGGGGAGAAGAACCTGTCTTGACGTACTGGGACCAAACCAAAAACAGTTTCAAGGCACCTTTTCTTTCTCTTCAGTTCTGGAAAGCTGTATGAACCAGAACAAGATAAACGATTCCATAAATGTTTCTCCAAAGCCCACAGATTTCTTAAAATGTAGAAATGGGCACTATGGGTCTGGATGGCAGAAGAGCAGGAACTGAACAGTTAAGTATTAAACCTCCACTGGATATTCCCATCCAAGCAAATGAGAGAACAGCACAGCCTTGTTGTGTTCTACTTCCCATAACGTGCAGGCACATTCACCAATCAGACATCTATATCCTGCAGCACTTCCTGGCAGAACTGCTCTGGTGAGACTGAGGAGTCAAGAAAGATCACAGCCAGGGGGAGGTCTGGTAGACTTTGTGCGTCCTTTACCTCCACCAAATCATGCTTGCTATGTGCATAAAAATGCTTGCTTTGTAAGCATGTCACAGGTCTTGTGTGCTGAAGTTTAAATGCAGAAAAAAGAGAAAAAAATAAGTCCCTGTAAATAATAGAGCTGGGTATTTTTAAAGTTTTTTTACGATTTCCAAGCTATTGCTTGAAAGAAAAAAGTAAAACGAAAACTCAGAAACAAATTAGCCACGAGTCACAGAAATATATTATAAATCAAACCCACTTGAAGCAATTTTCCAGAAAAGCTTTTACTGATGCAAGCTGGAAACCAAAATCATAGCTGACAGAGCAAAGTCATTGCATATATGTCTGTTCCCAATTCAACCTAGTCACTATAATGACACTCCAGGGTATTTGGAGGTCATACCTGAATAACCCAAGTTAACAATATTATATCTTCTAGTACTGAGGCCCCACTTAAAATGAAACTGGAGAATGCAATCCTTCATCTGCATGCTCAGGCATTCCCAATGGCGCAAACAGTAATTCAGCCTTGGATTTCTCAAAAAAAATCTCTTGCAGGCTCACATTAAAAACAGATGGCCTGTGATCCATGGGAACAACAGACTGTCTCATTTTTTTATTTTGGGGAACATGTGTTTCAAAACTAAACAAATGCAGTAAGGACTTTGTTGTATCTACTGACCTTCCTCAGCGAAAGCATCTGGCTTTCCAAACTTATGACCCTGGATTTCAGGCATGCAGACTTCGATCACTTCAGGGATCTGCTGACCAGCGTACCACGGAATGAAGTCCTGGAGGGGAAGGGCTGGTCAGTTGTCCTGGTGTGAGCCAGGACAGAGCTAATTTTCTGTCTTTTGATCTCAATTTTGCTTCAGCTAAGTTCCTTGTAAGTGGCTGCACTTGCTGAAATTAACAGCAAGTTTCTCAGTCAGTGTCTGCTTCTGGGAGTGATAATGCTCGGTGCTTAGAGTTGTGGTTAGAGACTGGTGTGCCGAACCAAGGACACTGCTCAGTTCTGAGGAACATCTTATGCTTTGGAAAGAGAAAAGGAGTAAAGAGATCACACCTGCAACCCTACCTCAGGGAGGACCAGACAAAATAAATCACCAAAATTGACTAGATAGAGTATTCCACCCCATACACATCATACTTGGTATAAATTTGAGGGATCACGAAGGTCAAGTCCTTGCCCTTCCTTGGGCCTTTCTCTTTGCCCTTCTTTCCCTGTCCCTGTTTGCTTCAGCATCCTGGGAGGATTCCGCCCATCCATTCCTCTTCCTGTGGTCCTGATCCGTGCCAGCCTGAATCTGTGTGTTCCTGCCTCCAGCTCCCAACTACTGCTGACTCCAGGAGTCCAGCCTGGACTTTCCCAGGGCTGCTCTGCAGCCTCAGTGGTGAAGCGAGCATTACTGGGGTAAAGGGGAGAGGAATATGGTATTGTTTTAGTGTATATTTGTATTCATTAACTAATTTTTCCTTTTTTTCATTACAGTTTCATTAAAGCTGTGTAGTTTAGTTTCCAGCCTCTAAGTCTCTCCCCCTACTCTACTAGAATAACTACTTTCTTTATTGGGAAGGGGGACTAATAGAAAGCATTTGTCATTTGCTTAATTGCCAATTAAATAGAGAGCACTAAACCGTGACAGTCAATATTCAAGGATTACCTTCTCTATGTCCAGGACCAAAGCATACGGACAGAGGAAGGCAGGAAAGAATGCTAGGAGACCTGCCTGGATGAGCAGGGAGGAAAGGACAGATAGAA
The DNA here is from genome assembly GCA_038090715.1 of Florisuga fusca. NCBI lineage: Eukaryota > Metazoa > Chordata > Aves > Apodiformes > Trochilidae > Florisuga > Florisuga fusca. The sequence goes on along the minus strand of JAAWXA010000002.1, from coordinate 44,114,283 downwards.
TGGGAGGCATATAAGGAAGCTGCCTGAGCAGTAAGAGACCTGGTTAGAAAAGGTAAAGCTCAGTTAGAATTAAATATAGACAGAGAGATTGAGGAGAACAGCAAAAATTTCCATAGGTATATTAATAGTAAAAAAAAGATTAGGGAAGGTGTGGGCCCCCTCCAAAAGGAAACGGAGAACTGGTGACAAGTGATAAAGGAGAAGGCCAAGGTTCTCAACAGCTTCTTTACCTCAGTATTCACTGACAAGGGCTCCAGCCACACTCCTGGAGTCAGAGGAGATAATGGCAGAGGCTGGAATAAAGAACTGCCCATTGCAAGTGAGGATCAGGTTCGTGACCATCTGAGGAACCTGAAAGTGTACAAGTCCATGGGACCTGACAGGAGACACCCATGGGTACTGAGGGAATTTGCGGATGAGGTTGCTAAACCACTGCCTATTATATTCCAAAAGTTATGGCAGTCCCTGCTGACTGGAAAAGGGGAAACATAACCCCCATTTTCAAAAAGGGAAAGAAGGAAGATCCAGGGAATTATAGGACAGTCAGTCTCACTTCCATGCCCGGTAAGGTCATGGAGCAGATCCTCCTGGATGCAGTGCTGAAGCAGAAGAATAATGAAGAGGTGACTGGGTATAATCAACACGGCTTCACCAACAAACAAATCATGCCTGACAAACTTGGTGGCCTTCTATGAAAAGGTCACAACATCAATAGAAAAGGGGAGAGCAACTGACATCATCTACCTGGACCTAAGCAAAGCCCTTGACACAGTCCTGCATGACATCCTGGTCTCCAAGCTGGTAAAACAGGGGTTCGATGGATGAACAACTCGGTGGATAAAGAACTGGCTTGATGTCCACACCCAAAGAGTGGCTGTCAGTGGGTCCATGTCTAAGTGGAGGCCAGTGACAAGTGGAGTCCCCCAGGGATCAGTGTTGGGACCGGTTCTGTTTAACATCTTCGTTGGTGACATGGGAAGTGTCATTGAGTGCACCCTCAGCAAGTTCACTGATGACACCAAACTGTGTGGTGCAGCTGACATGCTGGAGGGAAGGGATGCCATCCAGAGGGACCTTGACAGGCTGGAGAGGTGAGGCCATGCCAACAGCATGAAGTGCAACAAGATCAAGTGCAAAGTCTGGGTCGGGGCAGTCGAAAGCACTGATACAGGCTGGGCAGTGACTGGCTTGAGAGCAGCCCTGAAGGACGTGGGAGTGCTGGTGGATGAGAAGTTCAACATGAGCCATCAGTGTACACTTGCAGCCCAGAAAGACAATTGTATCCTGGACTGCATCAAGAGAAGCGTGGCCAGCAGGTTAAGGGAGGTGATTCTCCCTCTCTACTCCACTCTCGTGATAACCCACCTGGAGTACTGCATCCAGTTCTGGAGCCCCTATTATAAGAAAGATATGGACATGTTGGAATGTGTCCAGTGAAGGGCCACAAAGATGATCAGAGGGCTGGAACACCTCTGCATCTATGAAGACAGACTAAAGAGTTGGGTTTATTCAGTCTGGAGAAGAGAAGACTCCACGGAGACCTTATTGTAGCCTTCCAGTATCTTAAAGGGGCCTACAAGAAAGCTGGTGAGGGACACTTTAGGATCTTGGGTAGTGATAGGACTAGGGGGGATGGGTTAAAACTAGAGTTAGGTAGATTATGACTAGATGTTAGGAAAAAGTTCTTCACCATAAGACTGGTGAGATACTGGAACAGATTGCTTGGGGAGTTGGTCGAAGCCCCATACCTGTAAGTTTTTAAGGCCAGGCTGGATGAGGCTCTGAGCAACCTGATCTAGTGGGAGATGTCCCTGCTCATGGCAGAGGCTGGACCCAGATGATCTTTAACCCTGACAATTCTATGATTCTATGATCTGCAAAGGATCAGATTAACCAGGAACAATTGTAAAATGGAATAGGAGGGGTTTCTGATAAAGGTCTACAGATACAGGAAGGTGTATGTTGATTACCCTAAAGTTCATCCAAAAATGAGGTATGTAGTTAGGTTAAGGCCTTTGTGACTTCATCACTTGCTTCTTCTGCTTTTTGTTCAGTATTCTCACACTCCTTTAAAAAAAACCAAATAAAACACATACAAACCTCCCCCTCAAAAAAACAAATGTACACATAAAAAACATCCCTCTTCTCCTACAACTGGCTATTCTTTCCTCCTCTTCTTAGACAGGCCCAAGCACAACCTGACTCACTGTTCAAAATCAGGGTTTTTTTTTGTTAAGGAGGAGTCTGAATGTGAAACTGTTTTTTCTCTTCACAAGCAAAAAAGAGGCTATCTCCAATTCTATAAAAATTCCTAAACTTCCACCCAAGACTTAGCAAACCAGATTAAAAAGTTCAGTTTGAAGTGATGTTACAATAAAACATAAGAAGCTTGTTACACTTTCTCTTAATCTTTCTGCATTACAAGAGCTACTTACAAAATGTGATGTTTAAATGGCAGCACTACAAATAACCAGTTTAAAAAAACAAAACAAAAAAACAAAACAGCTGAGGGGAAAGAAAAGAGGAAAGGCTACAGAGGTTAAGCCAAAAATAACTCTGGTAAAGACCACTTCTTAACCACACCTTAAAACTGACAAGTCACGCTGTGATAAGGTCCATTCAATCAACAGAGTAAGTTTAAGATAAGAATCCATGTATGCTAGGATGTTCAGACTTTCACACCACATTTCAATATTGCAAGACATTTGACAGGATATGTGAGATGCCCCTGAGGAATTAACATTTCATTTCCTTTGTTCTTTTCAAAGATAGGCAAACAAGAAGGATGGAAAGCTTTCAGCGAATGAGACAACCTTACTGCTCTCTTGATGCACTTTAAACTGTCTTAGAAACTTCTGAGAATCTAAAAATTACCTCAAAGATATCTTTCCATTGGCTTTCCATTTATTTTTATCTTTTAAAAATAATAGATGCAGGGAGAAGTATTTGGAGCATTAAGGCTAGGGCCTGAACCTTCTCTTCTTTTTGCAGCACTAGAGAAGACTTGTTTTAGAATTATGTACTTGTTAGCAATTTTGTTTTTTATTGAAAATGTTGATTTTAAAAAAATAGGATTAACTGAGTGATCATAGGTCTTCCAAAATAAGATCCAGCAATTCCAGACAAGTGGCCACACATAAACTTGCCATCTTTGAGCTTTATAAAATTCTAGGAGAACTCTGACATATCCTAAGTCAGCTCTTAGATGGAAAAAGTGTCCATGGCATTTCCTTGACACCCATTTTTTTTTCCTTTTTTAAAATCTTTAGGTCACACTATACCTCTCTGTTATGAAAGCATAAATAAACAATTGCCTCTTGAGGAAATAAAATTAAATACACCAGAATAGGTCATCTTTGCTAAGTATTTGACTTAAATTTAAAAAGCTGGACTAACAACCTTCCCACTTCCCTGATCAGAAGAATATGCATTCAGTAGTACTACACAGAAACACAGACTGTGAGGGGTTGGAAGGGACCTCAAGATCATCTGGTCCAAATCCCCTGCCAGGGCAGATTCATCCGGGAGCAGGTTGCACAGGATGGCATCAAGGCAGGTTTGTAATGTCTCCAGAGAATCCACTGCCTCTCTGGGCAACTTATTCCAGTGCTCTGCGACCCTCAAAGTCAGTAAGTTCCTCCTTATGTTTAGATGGAACATCCTGTGCTCAAGTTTGTGCCCATTACCTCCTGTCCTATTCCTGAGCACCACTGAAAAAAGACTGGCCCCATCCTCCTGACACCTGTCCTCTAAGTATTTGTAAGCATGGATAAGATCCCGCTTCAGTATTCTCTAGACAAAAAAGACTCAAATCCCTCAGTCTCTCTTCATTGGAGAGCTATCCTAGTCCCCTAATCCCCTTTGTAGCCATTTGCTGTACCCTCTCTAGAAGTTCCCCATATTTCTTGAACCAGAGAGCCCAGAACCAGACAGAGTACTCCAGATGCGGCCTCACCAGGGCAGAGTAGAGGGAGAGGATAACTTCCCTCAGCCTGCTTGCTATGCTATTCTTGATGCATCCCAGGATTACACTGGCCCTCTTGACCACAAGAGCAAATTGCTGGTTCATTATGCCATTGCCTACGAGAACTCTCAGGTCTTTTTCCACAGAGTTGCCTTCTAGCAGGTCAGTTCCTAACCTATACTAATACATGGGGTTATCCCTCCCTAGGCGCAGGACCATATACTTGCTCTTGTTGAATTTCATAAGGTTTCTCTCTGTCCAGTCCTCCAGCCTGTCCAGGTCATATTGAATGGCAGCAAAGCCTTCTGACATACCAGCCACTCACCCCAGTTTCGTGTCATCAGCAAACTTGCCGAGGGTGCACTCTATCCCTTCACCCATGTCAATGGATATACTGAACACTACTGCACCCAGGACTGAGCCCTGGGGAACACCATTTGCAGATATCAGCGTAATGTTTCCCATGCAAACCAAGGCCTGTGACTGCAGGGTAATGTTTCTCATGCAAGCCAAGGCTGTGACTGTGAGGTGACCCTCAGCGGTCTGCAGAAGGTCCTATCAACTTCCCCATCCTGATCAGGTGGCCTGTAGTAAACATCCTTAATCCTTACCCACAAACTCTCAGCTCACTTTTCATCTGCCCTCAGGGAGCGCTTAATACATTTCAGTTGCTCTCCCACATCAAGACTAACTCTACCACCTCACCTTGCTGGCCTACCTTCCCTAAAAAGCACATAGCCATCCACAACAGAATTCCAGGCACGTGAGCTGACCCGCCGTGTCTCAGTAACTGCAATGAGACCATAGCCCCGTGACCACACACAACTGTCCAGTTCTTCCTGTTGATTCCCCATGCTGCGAGCACTGATGTGTAAGAATTTCAGAGAGGGAGCTGCATGTGCTGTGTCCACCCTTGAGGCACAGGAGGCCTTCTGGATCTCAAAAACACCAGCAATGCTGCCCCACAAGTGCCGAGCTACCGCACCTAGCTGCAGCTCTAGCAAGCCCTGTTACATCCCTGTCCCCCATCAAATCTAGTTTAAAGGTCTCTCAATAATCCATACTTGTTCTTCCTCTAGAATCCTTTTCCCCCTGCGAGTTAAGTTTTCCTATCTGTTGCTAGCAGACCTGGTGTCTGTATCAGAACACTCAACAGCATCTGGTTTATATTTCCACACCTGAAACTCCTAGCAGCTGCACAAGGTTAACATATAAAGGTCCTGTTGTCATTACAAATTTCAAGATGCGTGGCTCATGAGAAATGGGAAAAAGGGCCTATTTGAAAACAGATATCCAAGCTGAAAATAATCAATAAAACCAGCATTCCGAAGAAAAAGAGCATCTGTGAGTTGCATCAGGCTTCAACAGTCTTCCAACAAACATGCCACTAAGAGTTTAACTACAGTTTGTGATATAAGACACATTAAGAAGAGCAATACAAACCATTACACAGGCTAAATATAAGTAGCACAAATTTAGAGCAGGCATACACATTGTTTAGTTATATGAGAACAAAAAGGGTAGAACTTGGCTGGCATGAATGGGGATAAATCCATGGTTCAGCAGCACACTCCAGGGCAACAAGATTTCAGCTAATTTCAATAGACTAGTGCCCTTCTCATTATTTAAAGATCCCAACTGCTTATTCTTAATTTTCTTGATATTTTCCGCTTCACGTCAGACCCCTAATCTAAAAATGGCACCATATTTCACATCAAAAGTAAAATGCATTGCTCAGTCTCATTTTCAGTAATACAAAAGTATTGCACACTATGTAGTGAAAATATTTCACCTGCAGCTGTCCCTGCAATAAATTTAAATTGAATTCCATCCTGTCTTCTGCCTAAAGTAGTAAATTTTCTATTGAACTGTTCCATCGATACCAGAGGTGTTGACAAGGTCTGAAAGGCCTACTGCTCATATCATGACCACCTCTACCAGAGAGATAAGACAGGCAGGCAAATAATTTCTGAGAGGAACAGATCGTCCTCTTAGAGGGGTCTGCTGCCTCCCCAGGTTAAGCCTAGGGGCCTAGGTTAAGCACATCATTGGGAAACTTCCTAGTCTGGTGTACTCAGACTATTACCCACTACTGATCTTCCATCAGGGCAAAGACAAAGCCACAATACCCAGCGCAAGAGCAATCAAAAGAGATTTCATCAAGACCTGGGGAGAGCTGGTGAGGGAAGCTAGGGCACAGGTTATTTTCCCTCTCTCCTTCTATTTGCAGGCAGAAACACTGGAAGAAACATAAGATTTTTAAGAAGCATGTCAATTAAGACATGGCGCCATGGCTGACGTCACCACCACAATTCTGGGGTTTTGATAACTGGATGGCCTCCATGGCAGCAGGCTTGCTGGTATCAGATGGGATTCACTTTCTCAAAGGGGAAAAGAGGTCTTTGATCAGGAGCTTGTGGGGCTCATAGACAGAGCTTTAAATTAGATTTGAAGGGGGAGGGGAATAGTATCAGGTTTCCCTGTGACAAGTCGTGAGATAACACACAAAGGTTAGAGGGACAGGGTGCTGAGGAGGGCCCTCAGCCTATTAATGAGAGGTGTGCTAGATACACTGCAGCACACCTGAAATCTTGCAGAGACGAGCCATGGGCTCCTGAGGTATTAGGAGCCAACAGGAAAGCACTGGAGGAATACATCAAGGGAATTCTGGCCACTTCAGTCAGTAAGTTAGCTTTCATCAAGGTGCAACTTAAATGCATCTATGCAAGCACTCATAGCACGGGGAATAAACAAGAGGATTTAGACACGTTTGCATGTCTGCAAGGCAATGATCTTATTGCCATCACAGAGACATGGTGGGATAACTCCTATGATTCGAGTGTTGGAATGGAAGGATACCAAAATCTTTAGGAAGGACAGGCAGGGAAAATGATGTGTCACCCTCTATGACAATGACCAGCTGGAGTCATTGGAGCTATGTCTGGGGATGGATGAGGAGCCAACTGAGGGCTTAAGGTTCAGGATTAAAGGGAGGGTATAGGCAAGGGACATTACAGTGGGGGTCTGCTACAGGCCACTCAACTGGGAAGACAAGGTGGATGAGGCCCTCCATAGACAGGTAAGAGTAGCCTCACATTCCCAAGGCCTGGTCTTCATGGGAGACTTCAACCACTCAGATATCTCTTGGAGGGACAACACACCATAGCATAAGTAATCCAGGAGGTTCCAGGAACATCTTGATGATAACTTCTAAGTGATAGAGGAGCTATGCTGGTCCTTGTTCTGACCAACTGGGAAGCTATTGGGTGAATGTGAAGCCCAAGGGCAACTTTGGCTGAAGTGACCATGAGATGGTAGAGTTCAAGATCACTGGGGCAGCAAAGCAAGCTTGCTATCCTGGACTTCAGTGGAGTAGACTTCAGCTTCTTCAAAGACCTGATTGGCAGATTACTGTAAGATAAAGCCCTGGAGGGAAAAGGAGCCCAAGAAAGATGGTTAATACTCTTTAGTGTGAAGGTGGTAAGAAACTGGAACTGGCTGCCCAGAGAAAATGTGGATGCCTCATCACTGGAAGTGTTTAAGGCCAATGAGCAACCTGGTCTAGTGCAAGGTTTTGGCAGCATAGTCAGCACTAGATGATCTTTAAGGTCCTTTCCAATACAAACCATCCTGTGATTCTATGAATATACCTCTGGCTACATCCCTGCTAGTAAAATAAAACAGGTTAGGCAACTTTTGGCATCCATACTGTTCAACTGTCCAGCAGGTCACAGAGTCAGCTGGGCCCAAATCACCATCACTGGCCCATGTTCACAATGCACACAAACCAAGTTCAACCAGAATTGTAAATGGCAACATCTGAGAACATATTCCAGAAGCTGCTGTACGTGTACAATTGCTGCTAAATTACAACAACAGATTTTCCATGTCCGAATCAATATTCAGGTTGTGTGCACAACACAAAAGAAATAGCAACCACAGTTCCCAGTATACATCTAATAGCGTGAACTGCAGACAAAAGATTTCTATTTATATTTATAAATAATTTTATTTATAAATACTTTTCTATTTATAATTTTAGCAGTAACACAGTACAGGATCCTCTGACTCTGATGTAGGTTTATTCATAAAATTACTGGGCCCAAATTAGAAGACCTCCCATGAGTTGATATTGACATTATTCATAATAGCATCAATCACTGATTTAGATTCCCAGCATTTGTTTTAAAGAATAATAATTAATTAAGAAAAGCCTAAACCAACACTTCTATAAGCACCCTTTTACTTCTGTGATTCATATTAGGTATGTTTACCTGTATTTTTCCAGTAGGGAAATCAAGGCACAAAACCTTGCAAAATTACTCAGCAAATTGACCCAGCAAGGCAGAATCAAGATGTTAGATTCCTAATTGCCAGTGGCTGTATTACCTACAATAAAGAGATTTCTTGGCCGGTACTTGAACATCAGCTGTTGGCAGATCAGTCCTAGTAATGACACGAGCAGGTGGCAGGGCTGGTTAGATAAATAACTGTTACATCCTATTCTCCCGGCATCATTCATGTTACCCTTGGAGCTAAAATAATAAAATTCAGTCACTCAAGCCAGAAAAGGCTTATCATTTTTCTGTACTAAACAAGCATGGGCTAACTTCCTCTCTTCCACAATGAACAAAAACATTATGTTTTAAAAAATGTCTTTTTTTTATTAAAAACACAAAAAACAGACAATTGCACATGGTTGCTGCACCAAGGGCAGGTTAACCAGTCAAATTTAAGAAGAATCATGAACAGCAGAAAACTCTTCACCCATGTCACCGTTTAATGCTGTGCTGTGAACTTAACAAATGACAGATGTTCTCTGTTAATCCCCCTCCCTTCTCCAGGAGAATAAGGGAAAGACTTAAAGACTGGAAATTAGACAACACACCTTTAAATGAAACAGTAATGATGAAAAGGGAAATTATTAAATATATACAAATATATATACAAAAGAGGTATCATGTTCCCCTCCCCTTTCCCCCCAATAATGTCCATGTCACCACCAAGGTTGCAAGGCACACCCTGGAAAAGTCCCAGGCTGGGTTCCTGAAGTAGGCAGCAGACAGAGCTGGAGGCAGGAACACCCAGATTTGGGCGGACATACATGGGGATCAAAGGCAGACAGACAAACAGACAGAATCCTCCCACTGACTCTCGTGCTCCCTCAAATTTATACAGAGTACAACACACATGGGATGGAATACTCTGGTCAATTTTGGTCACTTGTCTGCTCCACTCCTCCCTAAAGGAGAGTTGCAGGTGTGAACCCTTTACTCCCTCTCTCTTTCTAGAGCATGGTTTTCAGAACCCAGCAGTAGCCTTGGTTCTGTGCCATCCTCTAGCCATAACTATAAACATCAAGTAATTATAAACACCAGTCCAAGAAGCATACACTGAGAAACATGCCATTAATTTCAGCAAGTGCAGCTAGCTAGAAGAGACTTAGCTGAAAGGAAAATTACAACAAAAAAAATTAGCTCTATCCTGGCCCAAACCAGGACAACCCAGCTAATCCTTAGCCTTGCAAAATGCTCAATGAAACAACCACATTCCTGCGTGGCACAGGATACATAAACAAGCTTCAGAAACACACCCCTGATTCTCCCTCAAAAAGGAAAGGCAATAGCACAGTGCTAAAATACCAGAGACATTGCAGGAGACTACAGAAACAACCTAATCTATAACCGAATGGGTATCAGTAGTGCCAAAAATACTTACCAGTTTGTAGTTGCTATAAAAAACAGGGTGTCACCACCTGGAATAAAAAACAGTAATAATTAAGAAAAACAAGATACTTCCTTTGGAGATGACCCAATTCTGTTGGTTAAGCTGCCTCAAATACTGTGAAATGCAGACTGTGTCAAAGGAGCAACAGCCTGAGTATCCACAGCTGCTTCTTGGCAACATTACTTTCTGTCAGCTCCCTGAAGAGTTACCATTAGCTCAATAATAATTCAGTGCCCTGCTCACATGCTGTAATCAGTGACACAGGTTGAAGAATAATGCTTTCCCTAAGGTCACAGATGCAGGAGAATATGGAGGGCTTCTTCATCCCCTCCATCCACCGCAGCATTCTTCTAATATTGTCTCAGTTTTAGGGAATAAATAAGTATGCTGCTTTTCTAGTAATACAGAACTTCAGCAGTTCTCAATACCTTACCCTTGTGTCCTGGGTATTTTTTATGCAGTGTGGGTTGAGCAGAAGAGGGTGCAAATGATAGAATAATGTTATGAGACAAAGTTCTTTCTCATGTTTTGGGGTATAAAAGTAGCACTTGCATTTTGAGAAACTGAGCTCGTTTTGTGGAATACCATCCTCCTCCCTCTCTGCACAATATCTCAACTCTTTTATGTATCAATATGAAGCAAATCTCTCAGCTCTGTGTGTGGACTGGCTTTTTGCACATCAGGTAATGCACCCCGCTTTCGGGAAAACAAATGGAGCTTCAGTAACAGTCATCATGCACGCTCACTTTAACAAGCACTCCAGGGAAAAGTGTTTTGTTTAATGTCTTCACCTTCACAATTACAGCTCTCCAGGACAGAGTCACCTCTCAGCCATCAAAGCAGAGCCAGAAGCTCTGTCACAACACCTGGACTGCAAAGCTGGAGTTTTCTCTCAGGAACTGCTGGTGAGCTGGTAGAACAGCTCTCAAGTCATGGCATACAAAGTGGTTTATTGAGCAGAAGGAGCCCAATGTGTTATTTATAATCCTTAAAATCATAAAAAGAAGATACAGTTCATGCAACAGAGAAAGCTGCAGAAGCAAAAAGAACACCAGTCCTCTATGTAGCACGGACAATACTTCACCAGTTGAACTCCCAGGAATAGCTTTTAACCACTAGCATGGAAGGGATGGTACTTGCTTCTATAACTGCTTGTATGTATCTCTGATCCTCAGAGCTTCTTAAATCAAAAGTACTTATTGAAGAAAGTAGCATACTGATTTTCAGCTCCCAGCCTCCTCATCACCTCCACACTATCCCTAATGGAAACAGGACAGGTATGAACACTCAAGGTCTGTCTGCTGCACCATCTGAATTCTCAAGTGGGCTCACAAGTCCAAGATCTTAATCAGCTACATTTCTGCAGCACATTTCAGAACTGCCACTCATGGCAGTTCTGTTGGTCTATTCAGTTCTACTGGTCTATTCAACCAAACACCCACACTAAACACATGCAAGATGTTCAGATGTTAACTAAGCTGATTCCTGTTCCTGAAAGTAAGGACATCTCCTGCCTCTGTGACCTCTTGCCTGATGCAGCATGGAAAACTCATATGCCAGTTTCAACTACAACCATTAATTCTCTTTCCAGGCCAAAGTGGCAAACCACCAAGCAGAGCAGGAAGAACTGAAGCCATGTGCAATGTGAACCACCACCACAAGCAGCAAACACTGCATCTATGGAGGAAAGACTGCACTTTTCTCTCACTACCCACAGCTTTTGCTTGTGTTATTATTAGAAATGGAAAATAGATAAAAACTAAAGTTTCAACAATCACTTTTCTCTCACTACCCATAGTAGGAAGAGATAATTAAACAGAAATCTCAAAGGAGTTTGCAAGCTGGCACAGTGGAAAAGCAGAGAGGAACTAGTATTACATGATCACATAATTAAAACTGAGCACCACCAGGGAATAAAATTGTCATTATTAGAGCACAGAAATATATCTCTTCTCTCTGTCTTCCCAGAACTGTTAGAAACCTCAAGGAATTGAGCATCTGCTTTTCCTTCAACTAACCAAAACACAATGCTGCTATTATCTCCTCAAAAATTGCAGCTGTCTCAAAGCCTAAAAAAAAGACACCTCTTCAGTGCTCAGCACATACATACACACACACACATGTAGGCACCTTAAGTCCACCGAAAATAACTGCTGAAATATTTGAAAGAAAAACTATCTGTTCTTCCATACACAGTTAATATGGAAAACTTTCCCGGTGTGATACTTCCTAAGTAAGGCCTTAATTTGAAGAGTCTCATATGGACAGGAAAAAAATTAAAATTATAACTTTAATTCAGAATTCTGATTCCAGTGAGTCTTCCCGTAGTTTTTGTTCACATGACTGTAAACCCAGTCACATCAGTTAATGAATAACCAATTTGAGATAAAGGTTAAACAAGAAAAAATGTCAACAAATGGCAGGAGAGCTGGCACTAAGGAAATCAAATCTGTCCCCACTTGCTGTTACAGAGATAGAACAGGACTAAAACAGTAAATATTTTTATTCTAGCCAAATATCAAGCAACACTAAAAGGGATGCATGCACAGTAATAAAACACTATAAACAATGTATTTGAAAAAAAAATCCTTCAGTCTTCAGTCTTACTAAATGTCTCCAAACTAAGGATTGCCACAAAAAAATGTGTAAATAACAGAGGTTCATTCAAACAGCTGTCTCCTGGAAAAAAACAACACAGGTTTTCATTTCAGTCCTTGATCAAAAATCTGAGAGGATTAAGGAGATTCCATCTTGAAATAAATTTAACATACACACACACACACACAAAAAAATTATCCAACAATACCCCAAAAGAACCCACTTTCGTTTGAAAGTCAAAGTCACTATACCATGAGGTTCACTGCTAGTCACAATATTTTTAATCTACACTTTCAACAATGCCATCTTAACTAATGTATGAAAGGTGGAGGTTTGTTATGATCTCAGCAAAGCAAATATTTTCCAGATTGAACAATTATTTTCAAGCCTCAAAAAGCTTTACTTCAAAGTCCATAAAAAATAACAACGTAATAATGACTGACAAACCCTGGGCTTTGAAGTGAAAAGTCTCTACTTTTCTGTTTGTGTAGCTTCTGACAAAACTACCTTTATTTTTCTGACAAAGTTTGACACATTACCTGTAGTGCTTAAAATGCAAATAAGTGTAAGTAGGAAACAAGGTTAAAAAGAGAAACCCTTAAACTGTCAGTACACCAAGGTAGCAGCCATGTCCTTAAAAATAATACATTTATATCTTGCGAATCTGGCTTCTTCAGCAATTTTGTATTACCACAGAACCATGATACACGCCTCACCAGAGAAGGACAGCACTTACCAAGACAGGTCACCTTCTACCTACTCAAGGCTTTTCAACTATAAAGTCTCTCTCCCTTATTCCCTCCTGCCCTCTGGGAAGGAAGTGGGAATAACAGAGAGCATCTGTCACTGCCTGGCCACTGTCCAGTCCGTGACAAGGAGGTAGAGCATGTTCTGTGGTATTCATTTAAGCACTGATGTGTGTTCCTTCTTTGTAATTAGTAAGAGTATAACTGATAAGTTTTTTTGAAGTAGCAGTGTCATTTTGTCTTTTGCTTTCATGACTATTTTTCCTTCAGTGAGGCTTTTTTTAGAGGACAGTTGGCAGCAATCTGTGATGGTTTTCTACTGTGATAGCAGACAGCAAGGCAGGAAAAGTCTTTCAGATGACTTTTCCTCATTCCATCGCAAAGTGGGTTTTACTTCAATTCTGTGAATCTAATTTCCTTTGAGCTGGGAAGGTGTGGACAAGAATGTTTGGCTCTATTTTATATTCTTGAAACGCTCTGATAGATGAGATGTGTAAGTAATGCACATTAGTTATGATGTGGTGTCATCAGAGTCTTCAATACTGTATTTCTGGTCTAAGTATAATGGATGCATAGAGGGCTAACAATACATAAGAGGCATCTAATCTGTGGTTATCTGTGGATTCTAGTTTTACACTGGGGAAGTCATTCTTTTAATACAGGTCAGTTTCCCCATGGAGTATAGTAGCATTTCTCTTCCTTTTACAGGTAGCATTAGGAGAAAAAAACCCAAACCAAACAAAAAAGCGTAAGTATGATTATAGCACACCTATTTCAAATGATAAGATAGTATAACATAGTGGTGTTTTCCACATGAGGTATCAGGTTTTTTGCCTATGACAGTGTCTTTTCCAACTGAGACCAAGAAGTCGGAGCGAGTGCAAGAACTTGAGACAGCAGGCATGAAGCAAATAGGATTGACATTCCTGTACGTGCAGGGAAGGAGGGAGGGGAAGACTTTCACATTTTTATTATGGAGCTTGTAAGATCAGTAAATTTGGTTGTTCCATTTCCATCACATGCTTTTGTGTTCCCTTTCTGCTCCTTTTATTTTAAATTTTAAATTTTGTATAAGATAAAGAGTAAGTTTGATTTGCATAATGTTTACACTTCTCATTCCAAAACTCTTGCAGAGTGCTGTTTTACCGTCTGTTATTTTTGGTTCTAGAGGTGGCTATATTTCAGTGATGGATGTTCTTCAGTGATTACTGTTGCATATAAAATTTTTCATGCCAGATTTTCCAGAAAATTAAATGATTTTGCGTTCTGCAGGGTAAAGACGCAGCTGAGAGATGTGGCATTAGTGCTGGTTGTAGTCATAAGTAGAAAAGCCTGTGACAATGGAAGGCTGGGCTTCTGCTGATACATACCATGTACAAGTTCATTTATTTGAAAAGGTTTATCTTCAACGTCCACAGATAAAACTAGCATGTTTCAAAGCCTTGAACACAGGTTTTACACAGGGCTTAAAGAAAATCCTAGGCAGATCACTCTGTCAATACCCATGCAAGTCTGTTTCCATGAAACAATATAAAATGGAGAATGAAGAAAAAATGTAAAAGGGACTTTATAGTTAGCGGCATATGTCTCCATGAATATTATAACTTGAAGTAAGCACCCTCAGCAGGGCTAGCTGGCAAGATGACAACGTAAAATCTATTTGTTTTCCCTATTTATTTGAAAGATACTTTGGTTATTAATATTAATGTATTAATTTTGCAGCCTAACCACTCTGAGACATTTAAAAATCATGTAACCACAACTGAAAGTAATTAACTTTTATTTATTCCTTTTTCCTTTCCTGATGTATTTTTCTCTTTGTGACTGCTTACTTTTATTACATCTCGCTGTTTCCAAAGCATTCACTTTCATGTCTATAATGTGTGAAATTAGCTTTTGATTAGAAACATTAGTGGGTTTTTGTTTTTCTCCCCTGAGTTCATCCAGGACGAATGAAATAAACTCTGAGTTTTGTACTTGTAAATCAAACAGGGAAAAGGTAAAGAGAAATTTTCTTCAATTGTAAAACTGCCCTCTGGGAGAAAAACCTTTTCCTAATATACTAGCCTGAACCTCTCCTGAGTCAGCTTCTTACCATTTCCCTGAGTCCTGTCTTCAGTAACTGGAGTGAAGAAATCAGTACCAGCCCCATCTCTTGCATGAGGAAGCCATACACTGCAATGAGGTCACCCCTCAGCCTCCTTTTCTCCCAGCTGAACAATCCAAGTGATCTCAGCTGCTCCTCATAACTCATCCCTTCCAGGCCCTTCACCATCCTTGTAGCTCTCCTTTGGATGCTCTCCAATAGCTTGATGTCTTTCCTGTACTCTGGTGCCCAAAACTGCACACAGTGCTCAAGGTGAGGCCGTACCAGTGCAGAGTCGAGTGGGACAGTCACCTCCCCTGACCGGGCTGGTGATGCTGTGCTTGATGCACCCCAGGACGTGATTGGCCTCCCTGGCTGCCAGGACACACTGGTGGCTCATGTTCAGTTTGCCATCAGTCAGGACCCCCAGGTCCCTCTCTGCTTCTCTGCTCTCCAGCCAGTCATTCCCCAGTCTGTATTTGCCACCAGGGTTCTCCCATCCTGGGTGCAGAATTTGTCACTTGCCCTTGTTAAGCTTCACATGCTTGGTGACTGCCCAGCTCTCTGCCATGTCGAGGTCTCTCTGCAAGGCCTGGCTGCCCTCGAGAGACTCGACTGCTCCTCCAAATTTTGTGTTGTTTGCCAGCTTGCTTAGAATTCCTTCCAGTCCTCTGTCCATTGATGAAGATGTTGAAGAGGCCTGGGCTGAGGATGGAGCCCTGTGGGACCCCACTGGTCACCAGTCGCCAGCCTGAGGTTACCCCATCCACTGTCACTCTTTGTGCTCAACCTGTGAGCCAGCTGCTCAGCTATCATAGAGCATGGATGTCCCGCTGGATATGCTGAACATTTTGTCCTGGAGGTTACTGTGACAGACAGTATCAAAAGCCTTGCTGAAGTCCAGAAATACTGGACCCACTGGCTTCCTTTGGTCAGTTTGGTGGGTTACCGTGTCATTAAAGGAAACTAAGTGTGACAAGCAGGACTTTCCCCTCATGGAGCCATGCTAACTGTGACTGATGACATCATTGTCCTCTAGGTGTTTTTCAGTGCCTCCCAGAATAATCTTTTGCCTAATTTTACCAGGCACTGAAGTTAGACTGACTGGCCTGTGGTTTCCAGGATCCTCCTTCTTGCCCTTCTTGAATGAACACCGTTCAGCTTCCAGTCAATTGGGATCTCTCCAGATTCCCAGGGCCTCTCAAAAATAATCAAAAGAGGCCTAGCAATACCATCAGCCAGCTCTTGGAGGACTCTTGGATGAATCCCATCATGCTCCGAGGATTTGTAGGGGTCTATCTGTATCAGTAGATCTTGTAACAAGTTCAGGGTCAGCTAAGGGTTGATCCTTGTTGCAGTCATGGTCCTCTACTTCTGGGCATTCGGGCCCCCGTGACCCATCATCAGTTTTGAAAACAGAGGCAAAGAATGCATTAAATACCTCTGCTGTGTCTATATCCCTGTTGGTGAGGTGACCCTCCTTACCCTGTTAAGGGAAGGACCATCACCTTACACTGCCTCTTGCCATTAATGTATTTGAAAAAAACCTTTTATTGTTCCCCACAGTTCTGGCCAGCTTCAGCTACAGTTGAGATTTGGCCGCTTGAATATTCTCCCTGCAGTAGTTAGCAGCATCTCTGTACTCTTCCCCCATCACCTGACCCAGCTTCCACTGGGCAAACACCTTCCCTTTTTGCCTGATCTGTAGGAGCAGATCCCTGTTCTGCCAAGTCGGTCTTCTGCCGACTTCTGCTTGACTTCTGACATTTTGGGATTGCCTCTTCCTGTGCCCTTAGGAAGTGATGCTTAAAGAGTGACCAGCACTCATGAACCCCAGCACCTGCAACAATATTTTCCCAGGGGACTGGACTCAGAAGTTCCCTGAGCAGCCTGAAGTCTGCTCTCCTCATGTCCAGTGTTGAAGTTTTGCTGTCAGTTTTCCTCTTGTCAGCAGAGATTTGTAACTCAGTTGCCTCGTGGTCACTGTGGCTGAGATGACTTCTGATCTCCACGTTACTCACAAGGAACCTGTTCCCTCTTACGACCTGTTCCATAAAGCTGTCATCCAGATGGCTTAGAAATCTTCTGGCCCATGTTGTGCTTGCTCTCTGTTGTTCCCAGTTGATTTCTGGCAAGATGAAGTCCCTCATAAAGACAAGGGCAGGAGACTCAGAAGCCTCCCTTAGTTCCTCAAAGAATGGGTCATCAGCATCCTCACCCTGGCCAGGAGGTCTACAGTATGTTTCCACAATGACATCCACATTATTTGTTTGTCCCTTGAGCCTTACCCAGAGACTCTCAACTGTGCCATTGCCAGCTCTGAGCTCCATACACCCCAGCCCTTCCATTAGGTACAAAGCCGCTCCGCTGCCTCTTCTGCCCTGCGCATCCCTCCTGGGTGCACATTTCATTACTGAAAGCACTTACAAGCATATTTTTACCAGAATGTCAGTGAAATAAGACAAAGAAAAAACGTTCTGAAGTCCTTTGCATTTGCCTTTTATCAGAGATGCCAAGTTTCTTTGATTTCTAAAGAAATCCTAGGAAATGCCTGTAGTTAGGAGGCAACTGTGGTGCAGGTATTTGACTGACTGCTATGAAGAAGGGCACTAAAAAGGGTTGGGTGGAAGGATGTGCAAGGTGCATATGTTCTTCACCCATTCATTGCTCAGTTCAAGAGGAGCTGTATTACAATAAAGGAGCATCTCTCTCACAGTGATGGTTTTGTGATGTCCATGGTGTTGCAGGCTTCTGGTGGTGCCACTCTGTGCAGACAGTGAAGAGTTGTAAGAGTTCTTGATGACCAATATAGGCAGGAGACCTCCTCAGAGGTCATGTTTCTGTTAGCAATACAGTGTGTCTACTTACAGTGGAAATCAATGTTTTTGTACAACTGAGGTCATCTCTATGGTTGGATGCATGCTGTTATCCACGCAGTTCCAGAAAAATTACAATTATTTCTTAAGTTGCTAGAACACATTTGATATTTAAACTAACTACAATATCTAGTGATAAGGTTGTTTCTCCCTTAACTCAATAATCAACTAAAAGTAGAGTAGAGCTAACTTCTTCTTTGTATGTGATTGAATTGGTTTTGACAGCTGCTTCCAGTGTAACAAAGGTGAAGGAAAATAATGAGATACATTGTGAGGAAAATAATTGCAGATAACTTTCTTGTTTTAGTGAGAATTTTTTTATCTTCACTGAGTTACATCTGAATACTTCAGAGGGGTTTTGGTTTGTACCAGTTGCCTGTTACACAAGCCAAGATCATATGTTTTTTGGTATTTCTGTACAAATAGTAGCTCAGGTACAGAGCTACTACACAGCCATTTTGAAGGAAGCCTTAATGGCAAGCAACACTTTTTCACGTGTCTTTTGTCCTATTATATTTTGCACTGGTTATTAATTGATTGTTAATAAGTTTCCTGGAGTTCTTGGTAGCTGCTATCTCTAAACCAGTAACACTCCTGGAGCAAAGTGCGACGTGGATGAGGGGCAGGAGGTCACTGAGAAATAGAAGAAAGCTCCCAACTGAAACACGGTGGTAGGAACACCTGTTCTTGTTTGGAAAGGAGAAGGTGTAAGGCTGCAAGGCTGAGGGATTCATAAGAAAGTGCTGTATCCAGACAGTGAGGCTAGATGCAGCCACTGCCTGAATGAGGCTTTTGCAGCTCTGGTTCTGTGACCCATAACTGCATGAAACCTTGGGTGGGTGTAGTAGGAACGGGAGGTGCATTCCCTGTCTTTGCCTTCTCTTCTAAATTTGTGCCATGTGAGTTCTCCTCTGGTTTATTAACTAAATTGGAGGAGACTGCTTTAACCTGCCTGACCCTTTTTTCTTCTCTCTTCCTCCCTCTATTGCATCTTGTTCCATGGCAACTGATCCAGGAAAGGAAAGCTCTCTTGCTTTTTCCTAGCAGTATCATGGGTAATGGAATACTTCTAGCATCAATCCTTACTAGCATAAAAAAACTGTGTAAACATCAATAAAAAGAGTTTGGCTTGAATTCTAAATAGAGTCAGAACCAAACTTTTTTAGCTTAATTATAACATTTGGGGCAGCTATGGAGCATGGATAAACACTTTTGTTGAGGGAGTCAGAAGGTTTTCTTACATTTAGAGGGCCTTCTCATGCCCCTATGGACTAGGATCTTACTTTATTCTTAATACTAACATATTAAAAACAAATAAATGAGGTTTCCTGTTTCAACTAAAGGCAGGCAGAAACGATTCTGTAACTTTCTATCCAAGAATTGCATGCACATAGTTTTCATGCTGAAATTGGGTGCTGAATTTGTGATGAAATTTTGATTCAGTTTTGATCATTTGCACCTGAACTAGGTTAGACAGGCTCAGGAGATCTATTTCTGAAGTCTTTCCCTCTGCCACTGCATGTTTTCTGTCCACCTGGGACATCACTGTGTCTTTTTAGAGCTAGAAAGTAGAACACCTATGAACAGGGACTCTGCTGCATTAGGTGCTACTGAGTCGTGCTGTACAGGATTTCTACAGACCCTCCAAATGTGGAAGGTGTGAATCAATGCAGAAACCTTTACACTCTGTTGTGTCTTTTGTCCTTAATGACATTGTCTGAGGCTTGTATTCAGTCAGGAAGCTGTTTCAAAGCTCTGGAGTCATGATGAAACTGCTACCATAGGTGCTGGAGCACATGTATTATTTTAGTCAGTCAAGGTGAGCTCCTTGCCTAATGCTTAACATGGAAACACTCACACAGGGACACAGGAAGTTTTCCCACAGGTTTGCAGTGGAACACAGCTGCTGACACGACCAACTCACCCAGGGAGATTTGCTTCTCCTCTGTGTGTGGAACAGTGTCACACAGCACTGGGTAGGGCTATGTGTTAGCCTCCTGAGGCTCAGTGTGAACTCCTGGTCTTGAGACACTGAGGCTTCAGAAATAGTTCAGTTTTGCAAATGTGAACATTTGTATCTCTAAAATTGTACGTGAAGGAAAACGTCAATTGTGCCTCATTCTCAGTTGAATGTGGACTTCATATGCATTCTGTATTCTTTCCTAAAGAGACCGTCGTAGCAAAAATTTGATAATATGCCTGTCCTGGTTAGTTTCTTGTAGCCCTGGTAGATTGAACTCCATATCCAAACTCCCCACAAACGATAAAATTGAGCTGGATTCCAAAGGCCTACAGTTATGTTCAGAGGAGCCTGGCCTGTCTTGGCTGAAGTGTCCTGTCACAAAGGACTACGGATTTAGGGGCACTGGGGAGCTTTCTTTCAATCCCCAGCAAAAAATTTCAATCAGCAACTGCTTAAATAGTTTAACAAAAAAGGAAGAGCAGGGTCAAGGGAAGAACTGCATTTTTTCAGCCTAGAAAAAAGAACTAGAAAAAAAATGGCCTTTGGGAAAAGTATCTGGTATAAGTTAAACGTCAGATTTTATAACTTCTATGATTTAAACATTTTTGGTGGGTTTATACATGTTAAAATTCTAAAAAAACCAAAAATCTATTATTTCTCTATAAAAAATAAAACTACAAAATTTGAAAGTAATGATTTACAAGCAGTGAAGTGGCATACTACAGTTCAAGAAACTACCCTGAGACAAAGCTACAGTAACAAAGGGGAAAAATCCAGAGAAAAGTCTTGGGGTATATAGACATGCTGTGGCTTCATAAACCTTTGGGAACACTAATTCCATATGTACATCTGATAAACAGTCACACCGAAACACTTCCAAGTTCACATCCATGCGCTGAGGCCATACAAGATAGTAATGCCTTAGATGAACTGAGATTTGTAGAGCAAAAAAAATTCTTTCAGAATTCATTCTTACGATGGTTTTCAGAGTGAAAATACAGTACAGGATTTCCAGGAGCACTTGGAAATACAGGAGCACTTTTCTGTGGTTTTCTGCCCATATCACTTTAAGGAAAAAAATAAGCACAAATATATATATATACACACATACATTTGGTTTTTTTTAAAAGTAAATTGAGATAGTAGTATAGTATGATATGCAAGCTAACACTTTGAAATGTTTGCTTTAGTTCTAAATAACCCTGCTGCTAAACCAAATATATTACAGTAGCTTAACCTATGCAAGGCCAGCAAGAGGTTTATGAAGGCTTCCCATGATCAGAGGCATCACTGTGGTCCAGCCAGTTAGCAACAACCCAGTGTTGTTCAATCAGGGCAGCATGCAACATTAGGCCTCCTTGCTAAGTACATGTGTGTGTCAGCAGGGTGACACTTCACTCTTCAGTACACACAGACAGAACACTAGAAAAGTCAACCATGTGTCTTCCTATTCATGCACATCAAGCTTCTGAGGCTCAGAGCAACAGGGCTGTCCTAGCTCAGCATTGCCAACACAACAGATTGACAGGAGCAGAGGAAGCCCAGAGAGCAGTACACAGGCAAAACACAGCTGTGCTGAGAGGCTGAGACTAAAATCACACGCTTCTAACACAAGCCCGTGCACACCAAGATCTCTGATGTTGCCCTGGAAGGGTGCAGCAGGCAGATTCAAAGAGGTTATGAAAGTTCATATTGAGGCAAGAGTCATGAGAGCTGAGGGACATCTTCAGAACGTAATGGTCACCATATGGCACAGCCCATTCAGAGCTCTTTCAGTCATGAGTAACCTCAGCTTTTCGTCTGAACAAAGTTGCCTGAAAGACTTGTTTACATATTTGTTGCTCTCTGTGTGAAATACTGTTTCCTGACATCTGTTCTGAATTTCTGGATGCTTAATTTCCATTAATTCTTCCCTGCCATGCATCTGCCTTCCCCTTCAGGGCTAAACTGCGAACAGCAATTTGTCAAAGTTCGATGTACCTCTTAAGGTTTTTTATCAAGACACCCACTATGTTCATTTCTTCATTTCTTTTTCTTTCCACAAACAATTCCAAAACAGGGGAGTTCGGCCTTTTGGTGCCTTTTTTGGTTGGTTTTTGGGGTAATTTTCTTCCACAGTTTATCCTATTTTCACACTGGTACCATTCACACTATCTAATAGATTTATGCCACACAATTTCAAACGTTAGAAACTTTCTGCAGCTGATATAATGGAACCAAATGAAACCGCCTAAACTTGTGCAAGCTACTCTCCACTTCTTTTATTTTGTTTTTGTAACTTCTTGTTGTTTTTTTTTTTCAAATACTACTATAATGCTTCTCTGCCTTTGTTATTTTGTCCTCACTGTCCTGTCAGAGGCAACCGGAAAACCCTCGCAAACTGATCAGGGTTTACCCTACGAGATGGCATATGACACCCTGAACAGTTCTAAAATGTGATCCTTCTTCATTTGTGCCTTCTGATCAAATTCAGAGTCTACTTTATTCTTGATCCTGCATAAACTTCATTTTCATGGAAGATGTATCTATCAAATTTTCATTTTTCTTTTGCAAGTGTATTAGTGGTACTGTCTTGACAAGTTCTTGAGAACCTGCATGGTAGTGTTATCAGTGTGAGGAGTGAGCTGCTGTTTTCACCTGAACACACCTATGACATCTGTTCTGTTGTGGGGCTTTATGGCTAGACTTGCATATCATAGTGCTTTTATGAAAACTCACTGCACTGAAAATGTATATGTTGCACTGTGGTATGGTAGTGGTATGATCTTCTAAGTGCAACATTCTTTGTTCTCATTCACTCCCTTTCCATGTGCCTGTCAGCTGACTAAATGATGTTAAACTAATGCAAACATTGTTACTTGCCATAAACAGGGTAGTCCTAACAAAAATGCAGGGAGTAATATTTGGAGCTATAACACATTCTAGGGAGAAGAGATACTGATGGATCAGATGGACTTCATGAAACTCTTCACATACACAGATCTGAATCAGTGCCTATGGTTATTGCTGTAAGCATCCTCAAGGTTCCTTGCATCATTCTTAGATGGTCTCAGTGTATTCTCAGTCCAGTTTAAAAAAGACCAGAATTATTCCTGCCTTAAACTGATAACCACATGAAAATACAGATATCATTTTAGGCAATTCAGATCTGAATCAGGATAAGTGATGTCTCAATATTATACACAACATTGTTGTGAGCATCATATCAGTAGTCAGAAAAGGACTCATGGAAAAACTCTAAATTTACTAATCTACATCTACTATCTGGATTACTGCATTACTGAAAATCGGAAAAAAAAGCCTCTTCTAAGAAATAATTCATTATTAAATGTGGTCTTGTACCCATCAGTTATTTTTCTGTTTTTGCTAATAGATGCTAGTAACATCTATTCAGTTATTAACAAAACATAAAATACACCAGTGTATTAATGATAGGTATATGCCACTTTATACTTTTGACACTCCATATGTCTTTTCAACACTCAGCACCCTAAGAACATAAACATTAATTGAAATATAGTTTCCTTTTATATATATATGGCAGATGTGTGAAATTATTTGTCTCCAAAACAAGTTTAAATAATTTCTTATCACAGTCTTCATCATCACTTACGTACCATCACTTCTGGAAACTCTAGATCTATGCATCACCCATCCAAGCAAATCTGCAGGCTACCAACATTATCAAGAAAACATTGCTAATAACTGGGTGAATACTATCTACAGTAGACACTGAAGATAAATTAATGGTATGTTTATACTTTTCATAATCCAGTGCCATAAGTTTGCCTTTAAATCTGTTGCTGTAAATTTTATTATTAGTAGTAGAAATAATAATAATAATGTAGGTACTGATGTACACACACACAGAGCTGTATACATGTGGGTGTGTACATATACACACATCATTCACTCAGATACTTTCTTTTTTCTGGTGGAACTGCACGGTTTGTATTATACCCAGTTGCCTTTCTGTTTTCAACTTTAAATATGTCCTGTGGGAGGAATGGAAACTCAACTTCTGGTGCAGTTGTTTTGACTACATAAGGACCTGGTTTTTACTAATGGCAAGAACAATATCCCAGAATAAAAACAGGTTTTCTGACAGCTAGGCCTCTGATTTAATGATCTTCTTATTCTTAATTAGTTGATATAGCTCTTGTAGTCTCAACTTCAAATACCCGTGTATCACGAGCAAGAAGGGAGGCAAGAAATCTACTTACCTTTTCTTCACATTTCCTGTGACAGGCATACTTGCAAACTAAAACAAAAAGAAATAAAATATATGAGTAAAAGAGTGGGTGGATTCTCCCCTCCACTTCTTTCTGTCAAGCCTTCTACTACAGATCTGATTAGACTCGATCCTGTCTATATATCAAGTATTCACATGCATTAAAACCATTTAAAAAAAAGCATAAAACAAAAAACTAAAAAGAAATGTATCTATTTTTTACCCATTCTTGAAAGATTAGTCAATTACAGCAATATTGTCAGAGCTGTGCATTCCAATAACTTATGATAATGGTTGTCTGGTTACACTTCACAGGTCGATTATCTTGACACCTACTTTTACAGGTCCACATGCACCAGAAGTGTTACCATCTAAACAGCACAGATAGTATGATCAAATGTTCCAAATGTAACCTGTGAAACTTAAGTCATACCAGCACTTCCAGAAACCTAAGAAAAGTGGGGTGATTTCAATCTCAGAAGTGACCATGACTGTTCAGACTTTAATTGCTGCTTGTGAAACACAGTTTACACAGTGTTGCATACACTACTTGCACTTGATTTCTTTTAAATTCTTTTCTTTTAGATTTCCAAGAGCAGGAAAGGATGGTTCTCCAGCAAGTGTAGACACAGAAAGCACCATTTAATTTAAGTAGGGGGCAGATGAGCAGTGATAAAACTATGATAGAACAGCATAACTAGAGGCTGGTTTTAATAGATTTTCAATTTATATGCACTTCCATCTTTACTCTGGTATTTGCTTTCTTTCAATGCAATGTCTATTCTTTGGATTACTGTGAGCTAAACTGTATTTTAAATTCAGGAAAAACTGATTTACCCAACTCCAAGATCAGGGAGCCATAGAATACTAGAAGTTTAGCTGAAAGATTAACCAGGGCCTAAACTTAGACCACTCAAGCTGAAAGCCATGCCTATTTCTTGATGCTTCTACCAAGAGAACCAAAACACTACAACCTGACCCAACAAGAAAGATACAAACACCAAAATGCCAGGTCAAATACTTGCCTGGGCCAATTCAGATTCAAGTGCATCAACTGTGGAATGTAAAAGCCCTCATGCCCCAGTCACTTCTCACAGAAAAAAAAAAGGCTAAGTGACCCATTTTCTTTTGCAATCATGTAGGAGCTTTGTTCACCTGTTTTTTTCCCAGGAAAAAGTTAGGAACACGTTCTTTGTCCACAGTGCTTCAGAGGATCAAGATTCTTCACACAAATAATACTACTCTAATTATCAGTATTGATAAATAACAACATAATACTTGCAAACACTATCAATTTTAATGCAAATGGAGGATGGCTTTTAAAGCAGCATTTGAAAGTGATGAAAAACTTTACTTTCTCATGTGCCAGCATGGGGGATACCTAAATTCATTACATGATTTCATGCACAAAAACTGTGCATTTAGCAGAATCTGTATTTTAAATCACCATTAACTTTGACCCTGTGAATAGTCACCAGGTGCTCTAAAAATTAACACATATCCTATCTGCATGGTGAAACAAAAAACAAAAAAAAACAACAAACAAAAAAAGAGAGAATCACAAAATAATAAAAACTAAAACAGTAAACCTGTCAGGAAGCCCTGATATTATAGATGAGATTCTCATCTCCTTTAATGATACTTAAGCCTAGATTTTGGGGGAGGGGAGGTGTTCAGGGGAGGGCAAGATGAAATAAATTTAATTTCATGACAACTTCCATGATTTTTCCACTGTCTCATGCAAAACCAAATCATGAATGTCACTGACAGGACAAAAAAATCTTTATTAAAGAAACAGATAACATTAAATTCAGTCACTGAGGTTTTTCAGTTTCCATGTACATGAAAATTCAGTTTGCTGTTCTTGTACAACACAACAGTACTGTCTTTGCTGGAAAGAAGCCACTGAAGTCAGTCTGCATTTAGCCTAGATCACAGCAAGGCTGAGTCTTGCAGCAGCATCCCATTCAAACTCACAAGCAGTACAGAAATATAAAGACTCCATACATAATTAAATGGAGAGATTATGCTACATTTGGGAGATTCAAAAGCAACACAGACTAAATCCTCAAGGAATAATCAGCCAAATACACATCAGGAAAAGCCCTCTGAAACAAAACATGTAGTGTTTCTAGTATTTAACTCAACATTCTAAAGATTGAGATCCGATTCAATCAAGACAGCTTCACACCTTTTCAGTATCCAGAAATGACCTAATCATACATAAAACCATTGCTTTCATGGATTAGACTGAGTTAAGTCATTACCTTCTCTTCCTGCCTAATAAAATTGATTGATAATAGAACTGAATAAGCACTGATCTGAAATGAGATCACTGACTGTCCAGATGCAGGGACCAAACAAAGCATTACTTTATGCTCAGAAGCAGAAAGGAGATTCTCTTCCCTCCAGGTTGATGGTCAAACTGCTTAGTGCAAATGTTGCTCCTGAAAGGTATACCAGCTACATCCCAGCAACAGAAATGGATGCCCAAATCTGACAAGATACAAACACCAACTCCTTGACAGGTCTGAATTTCACTAATAGACCAAGTCTCTGACCAGAAGAACAAAACTTTAAACGACTGAGCCCAATGGCTTATCCACAGTAATCCAAATGGACTATTCCTGGCATTTACCAGACACTCGAGTGTTCAAAGCATTTCACATAATCCATGCTTATTCCACTAAGGTAGAGAAAGTGTAGAAACTTTTCACCTGCTGGTAAGGTAATCATTTATGTATATAAAGATAAGCATGTAAGTGTTTGCAAAATTACAAAAACCTTATTAACGCATATACACCAATACATACCTGCATGTGTACACATATACACACTTCAAAAACTGCAAAAGTCTTGTTCGTAAACATAAAACAAATCGCAAAAACCAACTTAAAACAAAAACAACAACAAAATATAAAAGCTGTTAGTATAGAATATTACTTAGGAATTCACAGCTGACTGGAACAAAGTATACTTTGGTTATTAACCTTCAGCCAATTATCAATCTCTAGATGATAATTGCTACCAACAATTTTATCCCTAGTGTGGTAGAGTCATGAGAATAAACTTTGAAGTTGTTTGTAAAGTAGAGATAGAGTTAAGTCAGAGTAATTTCAAACTAACGTGTCCATCTATTTTCTCCTCCTTTGCTTCCCACACTCTCCATTCCTCCTCCGGAAGGGAACAGGAAAAAATAAATTAAAAAATATATACATATACACAGAAAGAAAAAACTATCAACAGCATTAGAAAGAAATGGAGGTACCATTAACTGGATATGAGGAAGGGCAGTGCTGTGGCAGCCACAACTTTCCAAGTATCTGAGCATAGAAGAGACAGTGTAGAGAACCACCACTAACTCTCCAGGCACACCCTTTTACAATGTAATTCATATAGCATTCTCCACTACAGCTGCTAACATAATGAACAATCAGAGCTCCCTTCTCCAACACTAGCAAATTAACCACTCACTCACAGAAAATAATCCATTTACTTGGTATTTCATTACTTAGAATTTGTCATGCCAAAGCTAATACTACCACCTCACAAAACTACCCTGCCTGGATAGTTGGACTCCCTCTACCAAGACTGGTTTTGTCTCAGTCTAAGCATTATACTTGCTAAGAGCTGAGTTACCTTAATCATTAGATTGACACAGGCATTGAATAACATTTCAATATGGCAGCTGTTTTTATGGAAATTCTTAAGCAGCTGTAGAGAGGTGCACATTCAGAAGCAACAGCTTCTTTTTCTAAGCTGTGAGAATATTGTTTTTTTCATTTTCAGCTCCTCTGCTGTTCATTAAAACTCTTCTCTGAGAAATGTTATGCTTCAACATGCTTAAGACTCCAGGCTTTATTCCAACTTAAAAATATTTTTAAAAAATGAGAGTAGAGAAGAGCTGAAGAGATGACAGTTTTTCTTCTCTATCAGGGCTTAAAGAGTATTTCAGTTTGAGCAAGAAATCAGTACCTGCTCTATGGCACTGAACCTCCCCTACTCTTTTCCCCCTCTTTATCCCGTGAAAGCTGGACTTACAGGAGCTTCTCTCACACCAAGCTGTATAAACTCCTCTAGAGACAAAGCTGTCAAGAAGGAGCTCTAAGTCACAAGGAACACCTCCACCTCTTTCCACAGTGTCCTTCTGTGCTTTATTTTTCTATCCCTGGATCTCTACCAGTTATTTACAGAGAGGGCAGCCATTCTTCTAAAAGAATAAAGAGGGAAATGCCAGTGACCTAGTACTGGGTCTTGCTGCACAATGCCAACAGACCAGTCTGTTCCCCCTCCCAGCCCCTTCCTGGTGTCAGTTTCCTTGCTGCCCTGTGACTGTGTGGTTTCACTCATCCTGGAAGTCTCTCCAGAGGTGTCTGGTCCTGAGCAGCAGAAGCAGACTGGGGAGACAGCAGAGAAAAGGGCAGTGAGATGGATGAAAGGGAGAGAAACCAGACAGAGGGTAAAAGGCCCCAGAGAAAAAAACAAACGAAGGACAGAGGGAGCAACAGAGGGAACAATCAGGAGGGTGGTGAGGGGGAAGAACAAGAGACAGCAAGAGGGGCAGGAAGATGGAAGAGAAACTGAAATAGCAGACAGGTAAGAAAACACTGATAAACCAGAGGGGTTCAGAAGGAGGACCGAGGGCAGACCATGGTGTCAGAAACAAAATAAGAACTTGGAGAGTGGCATAAATAAAGTCCATCTTGTAAGAAACAGTTCTTTTCAGTAGTCAAGGTGAGCTTCCTCATCAGTTTTTTACAGGTCAGGTGAGACGGGAAAAAGAGGATTTCTTTTTCCTAAGTAAAAAATCCTCAAAGAAGTAAACAAACATAGAGGGAACTGTGCTCCCTCTTCTCCCTTTGGATGACCTGAAGACCTCCTGTCTGTTTCATGAAGGGGAGCTGTTGTTGGCACTGGGATCTAAATGCTCAGTAAACACACTCCATCCCGTGCATCTCTCTTCCCTCTCACACCACGATCCAACAGAATATCTTGTTTTATCTCTGGAATATATGTGTCTTCAAGAAGGGCCTCCTTTTCTCTTTGAACATGAGGCCCTTGGCCACTGTACAGTACTAACAACTCACTGAAGAACCCAGTGAGAGTGCCATTCTGTAGTTAGCACTGCCATTACAATAACAACAGCAATATGAAAATTGAGTTTCTGGCTTAAAATTAAACAAATAAACAAACAAAAAAACCCTATGCAAAACACCAAAAGCCCCAAAACAAGTGGTGGCTCCCTATGTCTGGTCACACATTGCCACCTACTGGCACCCGCCCCTGTGCCCTCAACAGCTTTAAGGTGGTTTGGGCTATGAAGCAAAGAGATGCAGCAGCAGAAGGGCACAGCTTGGTATCTGAACCCAACATGCATGTCTCAGGTGTAGGCAGTGAATTCTCAAGTGATTCTCTAGAATCATAGAAGCAAACGCTTCTGCCAGCCTGGTATTTATGGCTTTGAAGCATCAATCAGCTCTCTCAGACATAGAAACAGGAGCACTGTGCTTATGCAGCTTTAGCATCCGCATGGTGACACCACTGAGAAGCTGCACCAGTGAGTAGGAAAGGCAGAAGGCACAAAAAAAGGTCCACCAAAACCCAGGGAAATTGTGCTTGCATAGATGGCAAAGCCCAGCACTGCAGCAGCAGTTCTGATCACCGCAGGCAGACTCTGCTCTTAGAGGGAAGGACAGAGAATGAAGTTTTGGGCCAGTCCAGACTACTGCTGTTCTCATATCTTGCCTGAAAGGGGCCTACACGAAAGCTGGGGTAGGGCTTTTCACAGGGGTGTGTAGTGAGAGGACAAGGGGAAATGGTTTAAAACCTTAAGAGGAGAGACTTCCGTTAGACATTAGGAAAAAATTCTTCCCTGTGAGGGTGGTGAGACACTGGCACAGGTTGTCCAAGGAAGCTGTGGCTGCCCCCTCCCTGGAAGTGTTCAAGGCCAGGTTGGATGGGGCCTTGAGCAACCTGATCTAGTGGGAGGTGTCCCTGCCCATGCAGAGGGGTTGGAACCAGATGATATTTAAGGTCCCTTCCAACCCAAACCATTCTGTAAATGTATGGAAAATTTCTAAGGGCAAAAATGCAGTATCATACCACAATCATGCAACACATACCTCTTCAGAGCAATGCAAAATACATTAACAACTGAACATACTGACAGGATACTGTTAAGGAAAACACATGCAACTTACAGTTTAAAAAATCTCAACAAGCAGCTTCTACCAAATGCTAGCATTCTTCAGGCAAATCCTGTACACAAAATAGCAGTCAACTCTTTTTAGGACTACAGCCCAAGTGTACTTCAATTGAAAAATGTGTCTGAAACATTTCAGAAGATCTCATCAATGTCACACTCAGCAAGGCTACTTCAATTCTTCAGCTGAACAGCTCAATGTCTGTATCCCATGCATTAGTGGCATCAAATACCAGACTTTACAAATTTGTGTTTAAGGATTCTGGCAACAACTGTCCCAAGACGGCTGGCAATGGAGGCCAAGCCATATTTAGTCAATTTTCTACACTTTGAAATAGTTCCTTAACAACAGCTCTGAGAATCCATTTCATTAAAAAGGGAAGAGAGAAAAAACCCCAAACCTAGCAGGAGATATTTCTTTACATGAAAATGACAAATTAACAATACTGGTAACTTCCAAAATGTTTACAAAATAAAAGTTCTGTTGCTTAAATTCAGGCATGTAAGACGGTCTCTGAAAACCAGCACCAATGTCTTTACAAAGGAAGAAAGTACCTCTGTAAACTAACCACAGAATTATGTACGGGTTTACCACTAAAAAGTGTTTCTCTTTGTGGTAAGAGCTACTCATCTATTCACATTTTTGCATCTAATGGACATAGAGTACGGCAATACATTCCACACAAACTGTATTACATTGTACATGCAGTGAACACTAAAACATTACTAGTTTATATATAAAACTTTGCACTTAACCACAGCTTTTATCAAGCGATTCTCTATAGTGGGTTTTTGTGTGTTTGCTTTTAAAAAAACTCTATGTATGGCAAGGGCAGTAACAAGAAATGCAGAAATCCTCTTTGGGCACAAACCTGAATATACATTAAGAGATGTCACTTAATACCTTATTAATCTCCCAATGAAAGATCACTTTCCCCAAAAGCACATAGTATAAGAGCTCTTGATACTCATTTTTAACTTGCTGGTGACAAACAGGTCTAGCTGCTTGAAAGATGTGGGGTTTTTTTCTCTGCCCAACTCTCCAGTCTGTCCAGGCCCCTCTGAATGGCAGCACAGCCTTCTGGGGTGTCAGCCACTCCTCCCGGCTTTGTGTCATCAGCAAACTTGCTGAGAAGACACTCTGCCATCAAGGTCACAGAAGACATACCATCAAGGTCATTGATAGGGATGATGAACAGGACTGGACCCAGCACTGATCCCTGGGAGACTCCACTAGTCACAGGTCTCCAGCTGCACCACTGATCACCACTCTTCAGGCTCTGTTGTGTATCCAGTTCTTACTCCATCTCACTGTCCATTCTTCCATTCCACATTTTCTGAGCTTGCTTATGCGGATGTTATCAGAGACTGTGTCAAAAGCCTTGCTAAGATCAAGGTAGACTGCATCCACTGGTCTGCCTGAATCCACCCATTCAGTCACAACATCACAGAAGGCTATCAGATCAGTCAAGCATGATTTGCCCTTGGTAAATCCATGCAGACTATTCCTGATAATCTTCTTCTCTTCCATGTGCTTTGAGAAGACCTCTGGAACAAGCTGCTCCATCATTTTTCCAGGGATGGAGGTGAGGCTGACTGCTCTGTAATTGCCTGGATCTTCCTTCTTGCCCTTTTGAAGACTGGAGTGACATGGGCTTTCCTCCAGTCCTCAGGCACCTCTCCTATTAGCCATGATCTTTCAAAAATGATGGAGAATGGTAGGGTGATAACATCAGCCAGCTCTCTCAACACTCTTGGGTGCCATGGACCATCAGGGCCCATGGACCTGTGTGTGGATTCAGTTTCCATAACTGATCTCTCTTCATTGACCAGTGTGAAGCCTTCCCTCCTCCAGGCTTTCTCTCTTATGCCCAGGGTCTGGAGTTCACAAGGGCTGGTCTTAGGAGTAAGGACTGAAGCAAAGAAGGAATTCACAGTATGCACAGTCCTTTATACAACAACTCTATATACTCTGCTGTGAGACTTAAGAGAAGCTAAGATTAAGCTGTCACTCTTCACTGTCACCATTTACAGCTTTTGTGGTTTTGAACTAGGGAAGATGCCAAGGAAAAAAAAAAGATGGACAGGTGGAAAAAATGACGGAGAGACAGATAGAAGGATGGACAAATAGAAAGGAACCATGGCAGGCCACTTTCATGAGGCCCAAAACTAAAATCCTAATGACAGTCAATTGTTCAGATAATAAAGGGGGAATAAAACAGATTAAAGACTTAGTTTTCACCCAAGGAAGAGGCTGTAATTATATCTGCTCATAACTCCTAGGATTATGAAACTCTCTTTTGTTTACCACACAGGGAAATATTTTTGGCCATGCTCTCTGCTCTGAAAGTTTATCCCAGACCTGAATCAATGTAAGATACTGATATTTAAAGATTTACATGGGTATCCCCAGCTATGATGAATTCTCCTCACCACTGAGCACTTTACGTTGGAGTAAGTAGTATTATGTCAAAAGTAGTACATCAACTAAACCAAACAATCTCACACATTTAAGTACATTCACAACAACCACTAGAGAACATATAAGTTTTGCAGAGCGCATGCTACACAATAAAAATATGGAATGGTCAAAAAAAAATTAAAAACACCGAAGGATTTTTACACAGACTGAAGTAAGGCATTTCTGGGGTTTCACTCACATTCAGGATTATTTCTACAGTGACAGACATAGCAGATATACATATTTACACACATATACAATAAATTATACACAAATAGCTAGTTATACTACTATTGCTAACATTTACTGTTACTACGTAATTTCAGAGGGACTGCAAATACAAGAGACTATTTGTTAAATATTCCACTTACACCCTATTAATTCAAGGCATTTCACAGAAAGACAAACAAGCAGCCCAAGCTAGAGAAGAGATATCTGACTTAGGATCATGCAGCCTGAGCTGGCAATATCCCTCCCAGTGGAGTCTGCTCCTGACTTGTGACTCAGGTGAGGACACATGGAAATGCTGGCCAGGTAATAATGTCTCTTTGAACCAAGCAAGCAAAGTTCATGTCAAGAGAAAAAAAAATCCTATTTTTGGTAGTATAAAATTGCCTTACTGCATGACTAAAAGGGGTCACAGAATAATTACAGAAAAAAGGGTACTTTTTTTTCACCTTATTTAACATATTTGGTGCTAGTCTGCTTAAGCAGACTAAGCCTTAATAGTTTCTCAGACAAAAGAAATCAGGGGTCTTCACTGTTTTCATAAGAAACTCTGCCTAGGTACCAGGGTTTCAAAGCTATGTGCTTTTCCAAAACAAAACTGAAAAGGAAGTTTCTGTCTAGAGGAATTATGTAGACTTCAAGAAAGAGATAAGAGAGAGATTCACAGTTTATTCAGTACATCAACAACCAATTGCAGAAAATATGGCTCAAAACATAAGGTATGCCTTACTTGTTCAGCACAATATCCATCTCACCCACTCAAGCACTGCATCACTGTGTCAAAGTGAGACCCTATTCAAGCACACCAGTCAGCCCTGCTCCATCCATACTACAGATGCCACAAGGTCCATCCCTGATCCCACCCTTTTAGTATCTGTTAATGGTCCCGTTTTCCACTAATTTTGTAAAACTCTGCTCTGGACACGCTGATACTGGCTGCCCCATGACATTGTGTCACCAAGTTCAAGAAGGTCACGCTCCCCCCTTGCTTAGAGTACCTTCTTTTGTTCATTTTGAAGTCAAGTCCCACCAGTTCTGACACTACTTAAGTTTCTGCACTGTGGGACTGCATGACTATTTCTGCCTAACTCAACCTACCCACCACCTTTATGTTTTTGGAAAGCCTTGATCACATTCCCTTTGAACTTCCTGTTCTTCAAAATGAAAAGTCCTGCTTTTTTCAGACTCTTCCCAGAAAGCAGCTGTTCCATCCTCTTGTTCATTTTGGCCGTACCACACACCAACACAACACATTGGCCATAAACTGAAATGAAAATTGTACTGGCTCACACACAAAGCTGTTGACCTTACCTCTCTCACTTACTGCTCTGAACAAAGAAGCTAAAAGCCCAACACACACAAAGCAGTGAAAATGCAACAGAGAAGCACTAGCACAAACCTAGTTTGCCACAGGATTTTGGAACTCAGAGGTCTGAAGCCTCTGTCAACCTACCAAATGACCTAACTGGAGGGAGCCATGACTGAACACAACAGCAACTTTACTGTTCTCTAACAAGGCACAGGACCTCATGTATTATTTTTCATGCCACATACATTTACATTTGTCAGTTTTAGAAAGCTAACCATGGAAAATGTCCTTCATCTAGAAAACCACAACTGTATGTGCTCTTCTTGAAGTTTTAAATTCTTGAGACAAAGCAGTGTCAGCTTTCTTTGAAATATGGTTTCCACATGATGCAGAGGTAATGTGAGAGAATAAAGTGTTTGGGAAAGACTCTTTGTAAAGATAAATCTCTCCTTCCACTTGAAAGTTTGAGGTAGCCAACCTCAAATTCCTCATATAAGAAATTTTCATATTTCCTGTTCTTTTTTCCAAAGAGTTTCAAGTCCCTTCCTGTATAATCTGGCTGAAATTTCAGAGAACAATAGGTCCAGGTCTGCCTAGAGATAAGTGGCACCTGCTGAAGAAAAACAGTGCTCAAGGAGGTCTGAATGCATGCCAACGAGTAGCCCTGACACTCTTGCCCATCAGGATGCAGGCAGAGCAGCACATCTGCTGGACAAAGACAAGAAGGCTGCCTTCCTCCAGACAAATCCTCGCTGTGGTCCTTCATCCAAATATATTTAGGAACTGGTAGCCTGTAGAGAGCAATGATTCATTCCCTTTCTTCCCAGCAGGAACAGAGAGCCTGTGTGTCCTCACTCACAATGTAAAATAGCAGCAGCTCTCACATTTTTCCATTTCTTCAGTTCTTTGCATTTTTGTTTCAACACATTCATTTCACCACTGTACATGAATCTGTATTGGTGGAAAAGCAATTAGGAGACAGATGGAAGGTCCATTAAGGCAAATGTTACTCCAGACACTGGAAAACTTGTCTTTTTCATTCTCATCTCATTGGCAAACCAATATTTCCTTCTTGTGTGGGGAAAAAACTTTACAAAGGAAATGCTGGAAAGCAGCAAAGAACTATGTGCATCATGAAAGCTCAGCAATGTCAAAACAACAACTTGTCAATTTGTCAATAGTTAATTTAATGCTAAATTTACTGTTTTAATGATTTAATGTTAGATTAACTGGCCTTGACATCTGAGGCTACTACACTGTTTTTATTACATGAAGACCAAAACTCCCACATATTCAGAGCTAGATATTTGAATATAGGAATTCACATCTTCAAACAACAGATGGGAAACGGGTTATTTCTAAATACAGCTGGCTTATCATCAGTTCAGAGGCAAAAATAATGTTGAAGGTAGTAACAAAAGTAAAAATTCAAAGACATCAGATGTCTACTCTTGAAATGCTGACAGTTGAGATTTTTTAAAATCCTCTTCACCTTGAATCCCTAATCATATCTCTTTCACTGCAGATAAATTCTTGCAAGTACACAAAAACATAAAGCATATTATCTCCCTAGGGAGCCAGTTTACAAAAGAAGCAAATGCACAGAGGACTGCAGCAACATACAACCTAACCCTCCTGCAACATCATGCATTCCCTAATATCACAACCTCAAGAAGCAGCAAATATGCTTTCCATGTCTGCAGGAAAATCTCATTGAAAAATCTCATGCATGATGTTGTAGGAGGGTTAGGCTGTACATTGCTGCAGTCCTTTGTTATTCAGTAGGATGGAAAAACAGCAACCTCAGATGAGTTTCCTCCTCTCCTCATACATATCCTTATTTAATTACATCATTTCAACCTGGGCTACCAGTGTGGCTCTCAGGACCTCCTGACACAAGCAGTAATAATGACTGTGTGAAGTGTAGCTGGTTAAACATGCAATCCCATACAGATTAACACCTCCACTAATGATAGTAACTCCTATATGAAACAGCAGTTTGTGTGTGTGTACAAATGGAACAAAGTGTTTAATTATCTCCACATTTTACAAAGTTATCTTACTTCATATAGTTAAAACTGTTCCAACCAGTAATCTGAAATAGTGTCTTCTACATAGCAACTTAAAATAGACACTTTTTCTTCACTTCATTAAACCTGAGAATCCAAAATTTTCAGCTTACGAAATTTTGTATTCAGTAATTTAAAAAGTAGGGGAGAACCAAATGTGCATTTTTTGGTTAGAACTTCATTTCTTTAATAACATCTACCTCCACTTTTTTGCTACTATTTTAATAAGGCTTTGCCATTTTTTTCCCCAACAAGTTATAATCAACCATTTTCAGGAAAGAGAACCAAACTAACATTACACAGACCAGTACAAAATCTTTCTAAAGGATAATGTAAGTGCCACCCCAAAAAGCAGAAACTTACTGAACAATCAGGTTCCAGGATGCAACTTCATGTCTTTCATCAGACAGCAGGCAACTTACGCTTAGCTCTTTATTTTTGTATTTTTCATAATGTGGTCTTCTCACATGAGTCTATGAGAAGACAAGCTGATGAGAAACACTCTACTTGCAACTCCAGATTTTGCATACCTTCTGTTTATGTTCCCCTGATGTTACAGGATTAGTTGCATTAACCACTGAACACATCTCTCCAAGTGTGAGAACAGTATACTAAATCAAAAAGTCTCGATCATATCCCCTTATTGCTATAACCACAGGCAATATTTTATATAGTCTGCACTCACCTAAGCCCTGACAAGCAAATCAGAGGAATCTTTGAGAGTGCAAAGGCTAATAGGTTTGTATTTTCCTGAAGATTATGAAACACACACACACAAAATGAAAAAAAGGAAAGAACAGCCAACCAATAGCGTCAAAACTCCTAGTTAAGACTATCAGTCACATTACAACATCACTTTTGTGACACATGACTACTTAAAAAATGGTAAGGAGGAATTCAAGGTTAGCCTGATGGCCATTACTCACTGCAACAAACAGAAAAAAAAAAAAGGCTTCTCTTCTGATCCTTGCACTGCTTCCAACTCCAGCAGACCTTCCCACTCTGGAACCTGAGTCAGTACTATGGAAAACAAGCTGTTCAGGCTCTGGCAGAAATGCTTAGCACAGATGAAGTCACATTTTTCCATACAGAACAAAAAAACCCCTTGCTGTGTCAGATTTAAGTGTTGCCTTTATTTGAGTGAGGAAATGACAGTAAATGTATTAAATTATATAATGTTCAATTCACAGATACAATCTGCTGTATGGCCTGCAGCTCTGAGAATAATTCAGCAGCAGGAATACCACATTACAGTAAAATAATGGATCTACAGTAAGCTAATCATTATAATCAAACCTGCTAAACCAGAAATTCTTTATAACTAAAACCAATGTCATTAAGTTGCCCTTATCTCCACCTTATTATTGCAACCATTTTCAAAGTCACTTCAGTTACAGTCTGGAGATACCCTAACTGTCCAAGTGGTCTCCACCCTTACGTTATTCCGATACAAACATTAATGTCTAGTAGGAATACAAGGAAACAGTCATCTGGACAAACTCCAGTCACTCCAGTCACTGATGAGCATTGGCTACTACTAGCTGGGAGTCCCCAGTGCTACCACCCAAGCCACGAAAAATCTCTTGCCACCGACGTGAGGCTTGGAACTTCAATTCCTCTCCTCTGCCATGTGAATGAACCAAGACGATGTAAAATGGCTTAAGCACAGGGATCACATTCAGCTACAAGATCTAAAGCTCTTGTGGAAACGAAAATCAAACACACTAGGCATTTATAAAGTTATTATACAGTGCCTGCTCTGTAGCTGATTAACTTCCTCGCTCACTCAAGGACAAATAGTTAACTTATTACATTGAGAAAAACAATTACATAAAACACAACTGTTACCTAACACAACTGACCTGCCCCCTTGTAGCTCAAAATAACCTTTCACTTTAAGCTTACAAACCAGGACCTCTCATTAGAGTGAGTACAGAAAAACTCACTAAAACATATGTTGAAATTAATTTTCATGATCCTTTTTCAGGACCCAAAGAATCTACCTGAAACCCTAAATTCTTACAACCAGGAAGTGCCACACTCCCTCGCTCTTCTTATCAGATACACTCTATTCTCAACTAGGAGAGTCCTTCAGTTTCCTTTCTTGTTTGTTACACGAAGGGTACTTTCTTATCAGCACACTGGAAGAATACTCTGTTCTGTTCCCTTCTCCCAGAACAGTGACACTTTCCTTTAAAACATTTCTAATTTTTATTCTTTTGTAGTTTAACATTTCCTTTCTTGCACTTTTAGAGGATTTCATTCATCACCATAACAGTTACTGCTCCCTCTATCTCACAGAAAAAAACCAAAACATTGCTAGAATAGACTCTTCAAATAAAGCAGATTTCTAGATTACAGCAATTTACTGAAGTAACATTCCCATGATGTACTCAGCAAAACCTGAAGAAATTTAATGGGAATGTACAACAAAACATAAGTAAGACCAGAGAACATATTTCAAAGGCTCATCCTGGTTCTGGCATCAAATTCTTCCAATATGTTCTTTGCTATTACAGAGTACATTATGTAGTGTACTCTGTAGTGTAGTATTGCTACTGAAATCAAGTAAAACTTCTGAAGTATATTCACTTC
Organism: Florisuga fusca; assembly: GCA_038090715.1. Taxonomy (NCBI): domain Eukaryota; kingdom Metazoa; phylum Chordata; class Aves; order Apodiformes; family Trochilidae; genus Florisuga; species Florisuga fusca. The sequence continues at coordinate 44,075,228 of JAAWXA010000002.1, read as the reverse complement.
CAGGACATATTTGTTTGCAGCTCTGTTGACAAAGTAGACCTGCAGGCTGGCATTTTTATAAATGTTGTGAAGCGAAAACACAATCACTGCCTTTTCAAGACTTTAGGTGTGTCTCTGGATGTCTAGTAATGAAGAAGTTTTTCAAAAGAAAGCTACAAAGTCTAGCCAGAAGTATTAGCAGGCATTCATTACTCAACAGATTTCATTAAAAATGCCAGGCCAGTCGGAAGTTTTACCCTTGCAGGATCTTTGACCTGGAAAAGTAGGCTTCTTAACAAAAGCAAGCAACTAAGTGCAATCAGCAGTACCACATAATGGGGCAAATACAACCTGCGAGTGTAGTCATCTATTCAAGATTGGTGTGATGGTGTTGCTATTATGTAACTTTCTTTATATAATGCAGTTCAGGGCAGGAAAACAAGCAAAATTTTCAGTATGTCTTTATTTGTTCAATGGGACTGTAATATATCCACTTAGCCCTTTCTGCTGCCTTTACAGCAAATGTACAATTTCCAAACCAGAATCCACTTCTCCACAAAAGCATAAAACCTTATTGAACAAACCAGTCCAAACATACACTTCTTTTGAGTAAGAGAGTACACAGGAGAAAAGGAACAAGGCAAAGAAAGGAGAATCAGCTCTTGTTAACATTCTTTCAGAAAAAATTTATAAACCCTTAATTTTGCCATTCAAACAAACATGATGCCTCCAGCCATAAAGAGCCTAGAGCCAGCATGCTCGTTTCATTTGTTAATTTTCATTACACACAAAGCTTCAAGGCAATAAAATTGTTCACAGACTGCAGCCCTCAGCAGTAGAGAAACCACAAGGATGTGGTAATCACAGATTACCTTCTTCTAGTTTAAAAGCATTACTTCAAAAAAAGCAGCATATAAAATGGGACAAATTTTTGAGAATTATCCACCAGCCAATTCTGCTGACGGACTCCCATCAGCCCGGTTTAAACAAAGGGTTGCTTTAATTAGTGAAATATTACTGACAGGGCAAATTCCAAAAATACTTCACTACAATTAGAAACCTGTTCCCACCAAAAATAATTTTAAAATAGAATTTAAGTCCTCCATGGCAACATGAGTGTGCTTTAAGTATAGCCATTTCTCCTCCATACACCAAACAACAGCTAAGTTGGAAACAAAAATGTTTCCCAAAACATCTGAAAAAGCTTCCCAATATTGTTACCAGACAATCAAGACAACATTTCGTTTCAGTCCTGTTGCAGATCCCACTGGGATTGAAGGCTGGGGGGGGGGAGGGAAGTAAGGTGGGAGATTCATAAAAGAAAGCAGAACTCCAAGCAACTGCTCAAATCAGTTCTCAGCTCAGGTTAAGTTCATAGCTTATTATTATACCGACTGCAGTTGTCACCTTCCTCTAGTTGTGATTAATTTTCTGTCTTTTTCACTTTCCAGAAACTGTTCAGTTATTCTTTCACCACCCTGAGCAACCTAACCAAATGCCCATGAGGCCAATCTGACCCCACTCAGTCCCTGATGGAGCCCCCAGCATATTCTGTTTATGCAGGACAGCAACATGAACTGTGGAAATCAAAATATATTACAGACAGAACAGCCAGTAAGATAGCAATACACTGAAGATCATTTAAACAAAGTAACACTTTGCAAGCAAATAAAGGGTGGAGCTTAGTACTTTCTCCTCAGAAAAAGTGATAAAACCCTTTAAAGGTAAGCTAAATTGAGCACTGGGATTTAATAACCTGAACTACTGTGCTCCATACACAATGAATTTCTACGCAAAACATGCACCTATACACAAGGTATTAATTGTGTAATATCCATACAACTACATACAGATGCTCTTTTTCTTCTTCCTGATTGTATGTACAGACAGGTGCCTTCAGATGAAGTGTCATAATGACATTTTGCAGAAAATTTAACATCTTTCTACTACTCTGTCCCTTTGAAGAATGGCTGCGTTTAGCTGTCTCCTCTCTGTGACTGAGGTTACAAGAGCATCCTCTGAAAAGGAGAGGACTGCCTATAGACTTCTTGATTTATGTGAGGTATTTTCCAAACATCAGACTCCCTGAACTGATATAAAGATTTGATTAATGTAACTCTGTGTTGCAGTGACACTTCTCCCAAGCAAGAAAGGTCATCCTGCAATGTCTTCTAAGCAAAAATTCCTAGCAGAACCAGACTACCTTGTACTTAGGCTTACACTTACAAGTTGTCTGACTCATGCCATTTTTATAGCAGCCATAATTTCCAAGCATTACATCCAACATGAGCTTGTGGCATTTATAATCTGAAGTTTATTAGTTACATCATGACCTATGCTATGCTTTCCTCTTCACTGTTGTCTGATCCAACTAAACCTAGAAGCAAGTATTTCTCCAGAGACAACATGCAATCATCCTCTAAGGACCCCCAAAGATCCTCATATAATAAGTCCACTATCTAACACAGTTCTCAAAAAAACTCATTTTTGTAGCTATCACACAGATTATTTCCCTTCACTCACTCAACTTGCCTTAGTCATCAGCTTCTTTCGTTCAGAAGACATTTGTTAAGAAATAAATTCAATTACTAGAACTCACTATATACTGTGCAAAATGGTGAGATTTTATTTTTTTACTTTTTTTTTTATCACCGCTGAAGATCATATGCAAGACCTCTCAAACATAAAAACAAAACAAAACATAACACGCTTTACTTGGTTAACCCAAATATAACCTCAAACACACAAACTCCTTCTAACAGAGGCCCAGCCACCAACAACGGACAGTCACCTTGAATTTAGTGCAATTAAATCACTCACAGAGTTTGTGGGTTTTTTTTTTTTAAAGGCCTCTGTGAGGTTGGTGAGAAGAGTCCTTGTACTCTTTCCTTAGGATCCCAGAGCAGCAGGAGTGAGCCACTATCTATAAAAGCAGAGAGGTATGGGAATATTGTTACATTTAATCAAAACTGAGGACAGACTGCTGCAATAATTCATCCTGGAACGTGCCCAGATACCTTGGTCTATCACATTTATGCACAAAAATCTGAGATCTTAAAATAATTAAAGTGAGAACTGCAACACTCCAAGCCAAAACAAGTCCCTAAAATTTTTTAATGTAGATGTATAAGCAATAGAAGGAAAAATACACTAAATAAATAAATAAATACTGTAAACTTACGCCAAGGCTCTGGCTGTTATGTGCTGCTACTGGCTATCTTTAGGAAGAAATAAAAGTTTTACTTGTGACATGATATACCCTCAAAGAGATGAAAAGTTCCAACCACCACACATGCACTCTCAAACTTTTCCAGAGCATCTTCTGCGGTGGGATAAGAGGTAGGAGATCCAAATCTCTGTGCTATCAGTGCTTACTTGCAAGATAAGCACACAGGCAGAATTCTGAGAAGATACAACGTGAAGAAAACTCTGGTATTTTTAAAAAGTTTGGTTGAAAATCACAGAACAATCTGGCTAACACCAAACCTTTGCCTACATTCAAGTCTACTTTCCTACTTGTGTTTAAGATGTCTGAAGTTGAAATGAACACTCAAAGCATCATCATATTGTCTTATTTAACTACTGTGGATTACCAGTGAAGAAAACCTGACAAACTCACTGAGGTTTCCACACAGCATTCGCGTCCCACCAGCAACCACACAATTACAAACTGATACACAGGGGAGGCTGAGAGCCCTTCTGAGGAATTTTACTTCCCTTATCCTGCAGAATATTTGGTGTTTTGGATGCAAACGCAGATGGATTAGCCATTTCTTCAAGAATCATAGCCTAAACAAGAGTTGCATAGCCCTGCTTCTCATTCACATTTTTTCTTGCATTCTATCTAGTCTGAAACTCCAGTTCAGCAGACAGAAAAATGTCTTCCTGCAGGCAAGAATGAACAACCTCTCCCCAGTCAGAGCCATGTGTGGGCTATGAGTAATTTTCCAAACATAAAAGGAAGGAAGGAATTTGCTATCCATATATTAACAAGCTAAAACAAGCCAACTTGCAGAAGAAAAGGATCAAAGTGTCTGTTTGAGTCACCTCAAAATTAAACCCCTCCAGGAATGTTTGACACCTCCCTCCCACATGCACATGCTATGTCCCCCCAGTCCCTCCCAGAGCAAAAAGCCAAACACAAAGAATGCATTTAGCTCTTTTAGACTAGTATGATCCTCCCCAGAATACAAACACCCTCCTTTTCTCTTTTAACACTATGCTCTTCTCCCTTCTCCCTCCCCCCTCCATCTCTGGACATGCACAGGTAGGTAGCTGAGAGACAATCTTATCCCCATTGTCTATCAAATATGATACTACACTTCACCAAAAAAGATTCACTATAGGCTCAGGTTGGAAACACCACACAGAGATATGACAGGCCCCTCCAAACACTCACACAGCAAAAAATAGTATTTATCATCCATAATACATACTCTTTGTAGAAATCTGCATTATAAACAGAAAAACTCAAAGTTAGAAGCTAAAATATTAGGCAAAGTACGTATACCCATTATGACAGGTAGTTTCTTCTAGTATTTCCTGGATATTGGCTAACATTTGAGCTGCCACTGTCAAGTGTATTTCACACAATACTATAGTTACATGTCAAAAGGTCATCTCTGAGGTTAAACTCTTCTACATCTTTCTCTTTAGCAAGCTGAAAACTATCCTTACTTGGTGAGAGCCTAAAAAGAAATGTTTGTTTTGCTTAACTATGAACAACAACACCAACAACAAAACCCTACATTATTCCCCCCAAAAAAAGACTAAAGAAGCTCAGTGTTAGCATAAATGGCCTAATTTCATTTCCACTGAAGTGTCAGAATTCCCATTTTTCATTAGAAGTGTTAGAAATGGGAAAGCTAGTAGGTGATGGGGTTGCTAAGAGATACAAGAGAAATATTAAAACAGCCAATTCCATCAGCCATCACCCACATCACATCCATCAGCTCCACTATACTGAAGAGGGTATAATTTGGGAAATTGCCACAGAGAATGATGTGGCTCACTAACAAACTTAACATCAGTTGCTTCAAAACAACATGAACTGTACCAGGCAGCAGTAACAGGAGGAAGAGACTGGGAACAGAATCCTTAGTTTCAAATACCACCTGCTGAGTCCATCCTTGGGCTTCGAAGTTCTCCTCATAACCCCTCTCAAGTTCGCCACCACCTCCTTTGCCAAAGATGCAAAATCAGATAAAAGGGATCTGAGACACAAACCATTTCAGCTACCATCCTGCCATCTAGATGCTACAAATGTCAAAAGCTCCCAGCCTCACCACAGACCTCTAGGGAAACATGGACAAATGGCTTAGTTTTTTTGTGTAGCTGTGTACCATCTCTAAAATGGAGATACCAACTTTTTTAATATTGGCATAGTCTGCAGACAAGTAGCTTTGAGGAAGAGTGTAGCAGTTCAGATACCACAGTAATGTAAGAGCCGGGAAGGAAGGTTTATACATTTGTGTATGAACATACTTGAAATGTCAGCAGTAATGCAGTTTCACTACACATATAAAAGAAATCCAGCAGTAAGGGAGGAGGTACTCATAGGACTGGTTTCTAAAACTATTACAGTTTTGGAAGCACTGTTGTGTATATGAACATCAGCATTAATAGAAAAAAAAGACTGGTTTTTTTCTTCAGTGAACTAGTATATTTCTCCTCCTCCAGAAAGTTTCAGTCATTTGATTAGGAAACTACCTTGTACACAATTATTCACAATTCATGAATAACCTTATTGCTATAACACGGGTAACTAATAGAATATAGCACACCTTAAAAAGAAATGTCCAAAGTGGTATCAACTGTTGCATTTGCCAGGAACTCCATAGTCAAAGAATTACGCAGCTTGAAAGTATCAACCCAGAAATGCTCTCTTTTCTTCTCTAAGCCTTTTCATACCACTTTTAAACAGGAGTATTTTCATCTCCCCTCTCCTTTCCTACTTATTGCATCTTTCTTTTTTTCTTTCTTTACTTTTGCCGAACACTGCTCAGCAGTAAGTATACCTAGGAAAATCGTCTGTGCCTCTAGGCAACATGCCTAAAACTGTGAAATCTTCAGTCTGTGTTCTTGTAACCCCAGTAATATGAATCCATGTTTTTCCAAGCATAAAATTTCATTAAGTAACAGACCCAGCTACATGCAAACACATCACTGTATCAACTGTATCACGCTGAAGTTGACTCCATTGTCAGGTAAGCACAACACTTTTCTTTCAGAAAGTGCAGAAGAACTTCAGTTCTGAACCCTGTAGACAGGGTTACTTGAACTGAAGCTCCCAGATCTACTACCATGTACAGCAAATTTCACAGCCATGATAAACTAAAAAAACTGGCATCCAGATTGGTGTCACTAAGGAACAAATTGAGGAAGCTCAGCACTCTTCTGCGAGATGTCAAAAGACAGTTAATGACTCATAGGAAATTGATTTTCTCTGCACACATGCTGTCTTTGCCTCACCATGTCAAGTAAAACAAAGTGAAAAATTCTGCCTGCTTCAACACTCCTACTCTATTTTGAAATGTTTTTCCCTTCTCAGCTCTACAGGTCTTCATTAGGGAACAACTACAAATAACTAAGGGCACCCACATGGGTAAGTCAAATCAGGTAAAGTGAAATATCCAAAAATATTAATGCAGACAATACTCCCCTCTACAAGCAAACTCCAAAAGAGGCATCCATTCCCTGGAAAGACTTAAAGGAGAAAGAAACTATGCCACAATGCTCAGGAATGACATCCATGATACTCAGAATAGTCTAAGACGAAAGCATATAAAAGTGACTGATGCCTCAGAAGTTCTATCAAGAAAGAGAAACTGCATTTTCTCTGTCAAGGGTCTGATGTCATCACGCCAGAACCATGAGGGCTGTCTGCCTAGTAAGAGCTTGCACACTGTTACTGGCAGAACTGACCAGCACCCCCAAGCAGCACACTTCTGGAGACTTCCCAGTAGCCAGAGGCCTTTCCTTCCTCTTTTCCAACAGCAGCAGCAGCACCCACAGCCCTGCTCTAAGCACAGGATGCACGGTTCCACCTGGGTAAGCCACAAGACACAGCACTGTGCAGATGACACCTTAGAACCTGAAGTTGCTTTGCAAGAGGTAGGAACAATTACTGCCTCCAAAAAGACAGAAAATGGATCCCAATCAGGCTAGGTCAAACTCTCTCAGTGAGTATCATTTTACACTCCAAGCTATGTTACTGATGAGAGCACCAGCAGGAGTCACTGATACATACAACAGTGAAGTCTGCTTTGATTGAATTTCAGTCCTGTGCTCTAACCAGTGGTCACCACATTACTTAAAAACAAAATGAAACCCAATCAAAAAATCTATTAAAGGAAGCAAAGTGATACCTTGTTTCATACCAACTCACCCTAACCATGTTTTCTATTAACCAGAATAATTATGGTTTCATAAAATCTCACACCGGCAGGGATCACAGTTTCACTAAAAGCACGCAGATAAGGCACTAACCAGCTCAGATGGGTGCTTATATGAAGTCTTTATTTATTAAACTAGGGATGACAACATTTCCCCCTTGTCAAATTAACACAAGCCATTATGAAAACAATTCTCAAAGATCCTTCTGATTATTTATTAGTTTCTTCTGCCAACACATTTTGTTACTTATTACTTTATTTTGATACTATTTTTTTTTTAACTAAACTATGAATTAACATTTCAGTCCTAGTTTTCCCCCAGAAGTACTGTTCTATACTTGTAGATTCATGATTTCACAGGTGAACACAGCTACTCTTCCTCTATTAGTTCAAAATTTTTCTTTCTTGGGAGTAGCACACTATCTCCTGCAGGCCATAAGCAAAGCTGGGGTGATACATGACCTAGTCTCTAGATTTAGAAAAGGTCAGAGTTTACCAAGAGGGTAAAAACAATGAAAAATAATTACAAATTAGGTATAGCCCACAAAACAGCACAAAAGCAAAAGATTAGATGGAAAACACAAACTTTTTAATCCTCAAAAGGCAAGAAAATTAAGTCTCCAGCCAGAATTAGAACTATTTCTTCCGCTCCAACTTCATCAGGTATCTTGAAACACATAACTCATTTAACATAGACAGAAAAATCTTAACACAAGATTCAAGCCTACACACTGAAGTATGCTTTTGTACAGTAGATAAAGGAGTGGCAAAATAGCTCCAAAATATTTAAGTAACCAATAAAAAAGAAGAAAGCCAATTAAAGGAATATTGTCATCCATAAAAATACTGCCGAATATCAAAAGCTCTCACAACAATGCAGAACAGCTGGACTCAAGCTGCAGCAAGGCCACTGCTGAGTATCTGCTGAAAGGGAATAACTGCAAGGTTACAAAAAGCACTAAAGATGAGACTTTCTGGAAAACAACTACAGAATTATTGTCAGACACTTCTTTATAGAGTCAAAACTTCAAAAGAAAGAGCCTGAGACTTGAAAATACTTAATTGTCATATTTTACTTAAAAATTGAAGATGCACCTCTAAAATACATGTATTGTTGATATTTGAAAAATATAATTTTGCTTCCAACAAACAAATCAAAGCACAAGAACAGCTAAGATAAAACAGTACTTTTCAGATGCTTGTAACAGTACAGCTCAAAAAACCTCACAGTACTTGGAGCAGACAGGAGAAAGTGGAGGGGAATTTTAAGAAACAGACTAACAGCAACCTAAGTGTTTTGACTGTGACCTATTAAACTAAAAGTTTATTGCTTAAAATCCAGTCTGCTATAACCCTAATCTATTTAAACTATCTCTGGAAATGCCAGGTTTCCTGGACGCTGCAGTAATAGGTCATAAATTGGACAACATTTCATCTTCCAAATCAAATCCATGTGAACTGAAAATAAAAATAGTTCTGAAGGCTGAGAGTTGTTGATAGCTGCAAGAGTAAGTGAATGCCTGCAAAAAAGATAGTACAGGTCAGGAAAGACTTATTTTTTACTAGTGAGATACCTTGTGTTATCAGGAGTTTTTCAAACACAAATTATATTGATAATAGTGTTTGCAATCCAAATGTAAAATTTTATTAACCATTGACATTGTGCTTTTTGTCAGCTTATGGATAATTTACCTCTTTTTTAACATTTTTATATATATATATACACACACACACACACACATATATATACACACATATATATAACGTTCAGCTGCCTGGATTTTGGTAATAACATGTTCCCTTTTGGTTGATGAAGGAGCTGTTATCTGCTTCTAGTTCATAAACACACAGACTGTTGCTATGGTCAGGAAATGAGAGCCTAGAACCTGACCAGGTATACAGTTAAATTTATTGCTGTTGATTTTAGTATACAGTCAATATTAAAAAAAAACTCTTATAAGGCTGTGGAGCACAGATCATGTCTCTCTCTTCACTAGCCCCCAAGGGCAGAAAACAAAGATGCTTGCAATGTGGTACAGCCCCTAACACTGCTGCAGCTAGGTGTTACAAAGCACCTCAGCTCCAGAAGAAGCCTCTAATGGAGGAATCCCTTAGCTTGTTGTTGGTATCAAACAGCCAGGAATACCTGGAGCTATGCCTGGCCAGAGCACCTCTGAGTCTCTCCTGGTACAGCAATTCCACTTCACACTATAGCACACACAGCATACAAAGAGGGGAGGGAGGAAGGCCACAGGACCTCTAAGCCAGTACCCCTGCTGTGATGGGGAAGGCTCAGATTCAAGCTGCTGCTCTCCTCTGCTTCAACATTGACGATGAGCTCCCCAAACACAATGCTGGCTGCCTCGTCCTGGTTCAGTGAACCCTGGATTATTTACTATAACAGTCTAGTCTCAAATCCAAAATCAACTTATCCCCTCTTACCCAGTGGGATGCCCTCAATGTGCCCCGTCCTCCCAACAAATAACTTTTCTGTCTGGCAGAAACAAGTCATCTCCACCAGGCACCACACACCCAGCTGCTGCCCTCAGAGCAGAGGACTGAGCTCTACAGACACTGCAGCTGCCAGAGGACAGGGAGAAGTGGCAGCCACTTCTGCAAGGACAAGAAGCAACAGCAACAAACTGATACTGAGCAGCAGGACAGAAGGGGGTACCACATGTGGCTGTCTGGGCCATCTTCACCCCCTCCAGAGAAAAGATGGCAAACCACAGTGGAGAGTCCCCTGGGCCACTTATGACTGCAATGACCTGATCAGAGATAGAGACACCAAATGACAGAAAAAACTCAAAATATATTAATTAGGAACACAAAAACATCCTCATTTGACAATCAGGAAGCCTTGCAAAGACCTAAAGTTTTTGTCTGAGATATTTTCATGCTGAAAAACAGCAGATACAATGTCCTTTGCTTTTTTTATCAATGAAAAGAATCATTGCAAGAGAAAATATTTCTGCAAATGTAAACAGTCCTCACCCAGCTACACATTAGTGGCTTCTTTTTTCACCTTATCCTTTCAAAATGAATTTTACTAGTACTAGCTGCAGAAAAATGGGAAGTTCAGAAAGACCTATGAAAGAAGGAAGCCAACTAATTTTACTTCAACTAAGAAGACAGCTGTAAATACAATGTACAAAACACAACTTTAATAGCTTTGATATTTCTAGGATGTTTGCTTCCCCAACCTAATTGTCTCCCCATCACTAAAATAATTTGCTGCTAAGCACCTATATGACCCTAAGGGATCATCAAAGAGAAGGTTCTTCAGCAACAGCTCATGTGTGTAGTTGAGACATAAGGACTCTTCTTAGGATATGATATCTTCTTATTACTTTCAGTTCTGTATTTGAGCCCTCTGTATGCAAGGTGCAGGAGCTAAGGTTAACTTGGCCTGGAAACATTCTTCTTTTCTAGGCCTCACTTCTTTGTGTCTGGTCTGTCTTAGCCTATCAATCCACCATAGTGCTATAAAGGTGAGACATTTCTGTAAACTACAGGAATTGCTTCACAGTGCTATTTCATTCAAACAATTTTAATTCTTCATTCTCACTGGGCTAAACAAGTATCTTGCTTAACATGTGGACAAATACTTCCACTGTGATCTTGTCAACTTTACTCAGTGACTCAGTGTCAGAATTAGGAATCAGACTACCCATGCAATATTTTAGATTGTACTTAAAGGGAAAAGAAGTGTGGCAAAGCTGTACTTACAGCAATACATAGCATTTTTAACATCACAAGAAGACAATGGCAAACAGTAATGTGCAAGCTGTTTCAGTAAATTTTTTCTCCACCCAAAAAAATAAAAGCTGTATTTCTGATTAATTAAGGGCAACTGATGGATAAGGCACATTCAGAACTTGTTACTGTGGGAGGAATTGTACATTCTGAACAAGGAGAATCAGTAAGGACCAGGAGATTCATACAGCATACAAATGAGTTAACAACTGCAACTGGAAGCCAGAAAAACATCACTACAAGTTCTCCCTAGGAATAAAATAAAACTCTAGGCCCCAAAATTAAAGATCCGACCAACTACTATAATTCATGTAGTAGGTTTAGTGACTTCAAGATTAATCTATCTGCACTGCCAATTTTTACCAAATTACACCTGTTCTGCAATCTTAGCACTGCCTGCTATTTTGGATACCACCTCTGGTTTTGTTTTCGTTAAACAGGATGTTTAGGGAACACACAAGTAATTATACTCATTATGTTTTGCTCACATAAGCCTTGCTGATCTCTCCAAAATACCACCTCAGTTTCTGTCATTTTTTGTCTTTTGGTCATTTCCAGAGAAGGCAAGTCAGACACAAAAGAGATAAAGAATTTCCCTACCAGCTTTGTCAGACACTGAAGAAACAGTTGTATTCTTTCAATCTTCCACACTACTATATGACAATTTAAGTGATATCACATCTTGTGTCAGTCATGAAGCTTATGGCCTAGAAGAAATCTAACTCTAAAGAATGGACTCACATACCACTCTGCGAGCTGCACTGCCAGAGAAAAAACCCACAACAGGGATTTCTCTCCGTGTTCCTGCTACGTTCTCTGCATGTCCAGGAAACAAGAGCTGGAAACTGTGATCCAGTGGACTGTGTCCAGCCTGGTCAGTGTTTATGCTCAAAACTGTTTACGACCTAAGCAGTTGTCAGAAGAGTCACCAAAATCCCGAACCTCCATAAGGTTCATTAATCTTAGAAACGCACCAATAAACACCTAGAAACTTGGGACTGTTCCGTAAGGCAACTGGCGGCTTTAGCCAGTGGTTGGAAAGAGAAGTTTGGCGTCGGGAGAGATTTGGGTGAGTACCAAAGACACGAACGACCCAGATGCGCTGTAGCGCTGTAGCTCCACGCTGCCGCTCGGACCCCAGCTCCGTACCGGGGCTTCCCCTTGCCTAACAAACCCGAAGTTTTCAGGAACTTCCAAAAAAAAAAAAAAAAAAAAAAAGCCTCGCTTTTTTCGCATGCCTCGACAGCCTCGAACTAGGCTGTCCGGCACGAGAGAGACCCATCCGGGCCGAAGAGACACGGCAGCGCCTTCCTGGCGCCTCGGCCGAACCCTGGATGCAGGCTACAAGCTACGCGCGCCCCGGACCGCCGCCGAACCGCCCTTCCCGCGGCACCGCTCCGCCACCTCTGCTCCCCTCCCAACACGAACCTTTAAAACGCTCTCCCGGCAGACAGCGCTCCCGATCTTTTTCACCTGCCCCACTCCCAACCCGGCCTGCACCGCCAGGGGCGAGCGAGCAGGCAGGAAGACCCCTCCGAGCTCCCAGAAGTTGACCCCACAAGCGCCGCCTCTCCTCCGCGCTGGCGGCCGAGGCACCGCAGCCCACCGAGGGGCCTCCCGCCCAGCCCCACCACGAACAAAGCCCGGGCGAGCCCCTTCTCCCGTGGTCCCCACGGCAGACGAAGTTTACCTCGCTTCCCCGGCAAGGCAGGGCGGCTCGGCCGGAGAACAGGAGCGGTGATCCCTCTGCCCCAGCGCCACACACACCGTTGTTTTTAATTGTTACGGTCCCTTCCGCCGGGGGGAAACCTCCAGCGTCTCGATGGAGGGTGAGGAGGAGGCGGGGAAAAGGTGCATCGCCCAGCTCCCCGCGCTAGGCCCCGCAGCGATCACCAAAGCCGCGGCAACACCGCCTCCCCGTCCTGCCGCCCGCCCTCCCGCCGCAACCCGGTGCGATCACCCCCGCCNAGCATGAAAATATCTCAGACAAAAACTTTAGGTCTTTGCAAGGCTTCCTGATTGTCAAATGAGGATGTTTTTGTGTTCCTAATTAATATATTTTGAGTTTTTTCTGTCATTTGGTGTCTCTATCTCTGATCAGGTCATTGCAGTCATAAGTGGCCCAGGGGACTCTCCACTCTGGTTTGCCATCTTTTCTCTGGAGGGGGTGAAGATGGCCCAGACAGCCCCCACGCCCCGCCCGGGACGCTTGTCGCCTGGGGGCAGGGGAGGCTCCGAGCGGAGCGGAGCAGGAGGGGAGGGCAGGGCCAGGACTCCGCGGAGCTTTGCAAGGCTGAGTTTTCCCTGGCTGCACCCCGGCGGGTTTGAGCTTCTCTGCCAAGCTGGGAGCCGCAGCTCTTGTGGGACGCGAGCAGTTCCCTCTCTCCGTCCGTGTCTGCCGGCAGAGGTGTGACCTGAGCAGCGCTGGGCAGACACATGTGCGAAGCGGACACAGTAAGGAGACCCAAACTAGTCGGTGCTGAGGGGCCTGCACCCACCCAGCAGCTGAGGTGCCAGGAAAACCTCAAAGTCACAGCTCAGACGCTGATTCCCAGCGTACCTGTGTTCATGCTAATACAGTTCTTTTCACTGCGCTGGTGTTTATGCTATTTACACGCCAAGAACTACCTCTCCCTTAAAGTAACTCAAGGGCAGCTCTGTGGCTGAAGCTCCTAAGGATCCACCGCCTCTGTAAGCTGCTGAAGCACAGCTGCTGCCACTCACAGAATGGGGCAGCTTTCATGACATAAAAAACAGCCTAAAAGGATGGCAGGAGGGAAACAGGTACAACTGTTGCTCAGCGTTTCAGAAAGCAGAGGTCTCTCTGCAGATGGAAGAAATCGGAGTTCATGTCCTTCTTATAGTGAAAAATGTCATCCTCAGAGTTACCCTGAAGTTTAAATGTAACAGGCAAAATCCGAGGCTCATTCCTTGCATTAAAAAAACAAAACAAAACAAAAACACTATAAAACAACTAAGAATAATGACGTGTTCGCTGGAGCAAAGTGGAATTTAATTAATGAATAGGAATGAGATCCCTAACCTGGATCACTCTGTCACGGCAGATAGCTGGGACCTCACCTGAGACTTTGATGAATATCACAAGAAACAAAGGTTAAGTATTTGAAAACCTCTCTTATGACTAAGGAATCTGTGTAAATGAGGTGACTACATTGACATCTCTTTGCAGCTTCATCCTGACACGAGTTCATGAAAGTTATTCCTAAACAGGAAAAGGTGCCATACTTCATTACTCTTAAAGGCAAGATTTATGGCCAGCCCATTCTACCACTAGGCATTGTCCCTGGCTGCTATACAGTGTTTAATATTAGAAAACACTTGGCACTGAGGAGGAAGGACCCCAAGAAACACAGATCCCCAGAGATCTCAGAGCTGGGCTCCAAAGTTAAACTCTGATCCTGTTCTTTGCAGTGCACCCTAGTATGGGTAGAGGCAGACAGGTGACCATATAGAGGGCAACAACATTCAAATACAGATGTTACTTACTCAAAGGCAACATAATAATGAACACTGAGCAAAGAGAAGAAAAACGAGGTCCCAGACACACTTAGTACTACCTGGACTTCAGCAAGGCCTTTGACACCGTCCCCCACAGCATTCTCCTGAAAAAGCTGTCAGCCCACAGCTTGGACAGGAGCACCCTGTGCTGGGTTAGGAACTGGCTGGAGGGCTGGGCCCAGGGAGTGGTGGTGAACGGTGCTGATCCAATTGGCGGCTGGTCACCAGTGGTGTCTCCCAGGGATCAATGTTGGGCCCAGTTCTGTTTAATATCTTTATTGATGATTTAGATGAGGGGATTGAGTCCATCATCAGCAAATTCACAGATGACACTAAGCTGGGGGGGAGTGTGGATCAGCTGGAAGGCAGGAGGGCTCTGCAGAGGGACCTGGACAGACCAGAGAGTTGGGCTGATTCCAACGGGATGAGGTTCAACAAGGCCAAGAGCCAGGTCCTGCACTTTGGCCACAACAACCCCATGGGGAGCTCCAGGCTGGGCACAGAGTGGCTGGAGAGCAGCCAGACAGAGAGGGACCTGGGAGTTTGGATTGACAGGAAGCTGAACATGAACCAGCAGTGTGCCCAGGTGGCCAAGAAGGCCAATGGCATCCTGGCCTGTATCAGGAACAGTGTGGCCAGCAGGTCCAGGGAAGTGATTCTGCCCCTGTACTCAGCGCTGGTGAGGCCACACCTCGAGTACTGTGTCCAGTTCTGGGCCCCTCAGTTCAGGAAGGAGATTGAGGTGCTGGAGCAGGTCCAAAGGAGGGCAACCAGGCTGGTGAAGGGACTCGAGCACAGATCCTATGAGGAGAGGCTGAGGGAGCTGGGGCTGTTCAGCCTGGAGAAGAGGAGGCTCAGGGAGACCTCATCACTCTCTACAACTACCTGAAAGGAGGGTGTAGCCAGGGGGGGGTTGGTCTCTTTTCCCAGGCAACTCTCAGCAGGACAGGAGGACACAGTCTTAAGTTGTGCTGGGGGAGGTTTAGGTTGGATATTAGAAAGAATTTCTTTACGGAGAGGGTGATCAGACATTGGAATGGGCTGCCCAGGGAAGTAGTGGATTCTCCATCCCTGGAGATATTTAAAAAGAGACTGGATGTGGCACTCAGTGCCATGGGCTGGTAATCGCAGTGGTAGTGGGTCAAGGGTTGGACTTGATGATCTCTGAGGTCCCTTCCAGCCCAGCCAATTCTTTGATTCGATGATTTGAACAAGACTATATTGTATTGCTAGAAAAGCTCCAGCATGTTTAGAAACCAGACACAATCAAAATCCTTTGTTCATCATCCCATCTTAAATCTCTTCTCTCCTTTTGTGCGAAGCAGAGAAAGAGAGCTTGTGTTACAAACCTTTTAGGCATGTGCAGAGACACAGTTTCTTTTAAACTTCCTGCTGGAATAATGCCATCTGCACGACCCCCCCCTGTATGGCTCATATTTAAATAATACAAATAAAATATATTTAGAGATTTATTTTATTTATACAAATATAACAATATATACAAATGCAAATTTAAATAATGTATCCCTAAATCAAGCTGAGAGACTTTGGGAATGAGATCAAGCTCTTAATCAGCAGTACTCAAGTGTACACAATCATCACCTTCAAAGTCTCACAAAATTTGGCTTTTTTCTTATAGCCTCATCACATGAATAATTTTCACCAACAAAACAAAAAAGAGGATTAAAATCAGCTTCTAGTTTTCAAGCTAAATTTCAAAACTCCACCCCAAAGGAAAGAAGGCAGAAATTATTGTATTTTTTTAAAAATTAAACTATCATGTGATTTAGCACTTTGACACGATTTGGAAATGCTTGTACTCCAGCAATGCTTCATATATATGCAGACAACAGCTTCCAGATACACATATTTTTACACGTAAATGACACTAGCCAAAATTATATTTATTTTTACATACCACCTGAAATATAACATGAAAATTCAATGTCAGTAAGTTCAGTTTTTAGAGCTACTGCCACAGTGTTAGCTTAGCATAACTACATGTTCTTTACATTTTATAACACATGGCTTGGACAAACAATATCATCTTACATGTTTACATCCTTAATGATCACCTCTATATTATGAATTCCTCCTCTCTCATTTTCCTTGGGAATGGGGAAGAATAGGAAGGAAGAGAGAAAAAGCTGTGTCTGTTTGGAAGAGCTTTCACTGTATTTAAACCTGCCTAGAGGTATAGTCAACAACCAAGTTAAATATTCATCTCAAATACACATCTGCTGAATCAAGGAATCTGCTGTGTGAAGGGAGTTGCTAGGATGACCTGTTAATCACAATAGTCTTGCTTTGTATCTTAATGTCATCACAAACACTTTTAAAAATTCCAGAGAAAGGAGTAGGAAGAGCAATGGTTGTGATTCATACCTTTTATGTGCTGGGGGTCACTTACTTGTCCCTCATTTTGCATGGTCCTTTATTCTTACTGGTTTCCACAGAAGCATCCAAATTAGAGTAATGAGTCAGGTAAAAGCTTTTGCTTACTCAGTCATCACTGAGCTGAAACTAACCATCCATAGTTGTCAGCAACCAAGAACTTGATGAGCTAGTTTCGCAAAAATCATGGCACAGAAAAATGATTTTCAGTCCTATCTACCTGTTGCTATTTTGCCAAAACAGTACTCTTTCATGTGCAAAAAATATATATACATTGATGATGTATGCTATCATAAGGCATACAGATACACATCACATTTGTGTCAAGTGGACTTGACAGATACCAAGTTTCTCTTGAGCAAAGCTCCTAAAACTTAGTACACCCTTTCAAAGCAGGCCACTTCATACAAATTTGTAATCTAACTTCAGTTTCAGAGATCACAAAATAATAGATCTTTTTTGTAACTACTTAAAACTAAGTGACATAAATAGCACCATAAAAATTTACAGCATTTTGTAAATGTAGTGCTAGTATATGTTGTACAAAACATCAGTTATACAGGGCAATACAGGCTGTTCTGCAGCCTTCACAGCTTTCCTTGAGACTTACCAATTTCAATGTTCTCACTGTAGTTTCTTATTAATGCTTTTTTGTTCTTTCAAGAAAAACAAAAGGAAGAACAGGTCTAGGAAACTGGTGACTAGCAAAAAATTTACTGGATAACGCTAAGCACCAGGCATTTTTTGTTATATCAAAATGCATTAAGTATTGGACAACATGAATACAGTGCTCACTGCATACAAATGAGCCTACTTCACTTCCTATCTTTACTTCCTACTGTTTTCAGCATGCCTATATTACCCTGTAGTGAGTGATGTCAGTGAGCCCTTACTTCTGCCTTGCAAGCTGATAACCTGGAAAAATGTAATAATTTACTAGGAAATTGCAGCAAATTAGAACAAAGAGAAAATGTAAACACTGTGCAACATTCTTGTCCTTGTCCATTCTTCATAAAGAATCACAGTACCAAACTAGAATCAGATTCATGATGGATTTTTCTGCAGCATGTTGCAGTTATTTGTATGGTTTAGAGACATGTTGTATGTTTCTTTTGGTTTTGTACCAATGGAGTGTTTCAGAAGGGTAATGTAGATTGTTTGATCAGTTAGCAGATTTAATATGAGCTTTATGACCACGAGATATCCTGTTCCCTAGAACATGATAAAAAATAGGTCATGTGGATTGATTCTTAGAACATCGTGTTAAATGTGGTCAGTTGATGTGGTAGCTTGAAAAATAAGTGAAATTTGAAGCTTAAGTGCCCAAAGGTGATGTGTGTGTATACTGTACACAGTACACAAATGAGACTATTATTCCTTGTTGCCACATAGCTTGACTATCACAGGCCTTTGGCTGTCCGTTTCTTTCCAGTACCTTTATATCCTTACCAGCATCTTTATATTTAAGCTAATGATCATATTTATCTATTGACCACAGATCCTGAAATTTAAATAAGTACATGACAGCAGCAGAGAGAAGCCACTCACCCACAGGTACAACTACAGCAAAGGCATTCCTGAGGGGGAGGAATGGGGATATTTTGATTTTAAGTTCAATTAGAGCAGCCAAGGAGAAAATACACACTTTTGCAGCACACATTCAAGCATTTACACCATCAACTGGCATTTAAACTACATTCAAATGACAACACTCATTTGTTTGACAAGACAAAAATGTTTTTACCCCACAAAGAACTGAGGGTTGTTGGAAAGCTCACTTTTCAGTAATTCCATAGTGTTTTGTATGTTTACCGATTTCAGGGCAACAAAACATATCTGAGAAGAAATTACTAAATTGTGTATTTTTAAATCTATCCTTCACTTCCACATGTACTTATTTCTAAAAGTTCTATTCCTCTCCCAGAGATATTAGTAACTTCTGAAGTGTCTCTATAAAACAGAAGCTCACTGGCTTCTGAGGCTACCAGTTTTTTTTACTTAGTCATGTATCAAATCTGCAGCAAGCACTATAAAAAGAAGTACCAATACTAAAACATTACACAGCAGTAACTATTCTTATTAATTGGTATTAATAGCATTATTCATATGATTAGATACTTTGTGACTCTGGTATAAAGTCATGTTTACAAGCAGATTGGGAAGATTTTTGAAACAGAAAAGCCCTCCTATCTACAGAACAAGCAAGGGTGCCTCAACACATCCATAGCTAAATACTGGTACCAGCAGACTTTCAGTTTTGGTAAAACTTGTTGGTAAAAGCTTGCCTTGTTTCCCAGTTGCACTCCTCACCACTTCTGAGGCACAGATGAAGGGATTCCCTTATGCTTCTGCCACACATTGCACTGGTATCAACACACTGTGTTCAGGTTTTGTTTCTAAATGAAACAGCCCAGCATTTTGTCTAGATTGCTCTCAATGTGATAGTTCAAAAGCAATCACCAAATACAGTCAAATCCTTCAGTACTGAAGAACGAAATATAATAAATAAAACCTTTTTCAAAAGTGTTGGAAAGTGCAAATATGTCAGCTTAACAGCAAGATTACAGGAAAGGAAAGGTAATGAGTAGGCTGAATGATTTCTTGTTAAACAACATCACTCGTGGTCACACAGGCTATCAAATGACAGCAGTTACACACANGTTTGGCAATCAGTGTAGAGACATACAAGGCAAGGTAGGTACAAGTGGACCATAAGGTACATCCCAGCTGACATACAGTTTTATTCTTCCAAATTTGCAGGGCACTGGAAACCTGTACATGCCTTCTTAAGTCATGTATTTGCTGCCTCCACCATCCTCTTGTAATTCAACCTTCAAGTTATAGAATCAATGAATGGCTAGGGCTGGGAGAGACCTTAAAGAGCATCTAGTTCCAACCCCCCTGCATATGCAGGGGCACCTTCCACTAAATCAGGTTGCTCAAGGCCCCATCCAGCCTGGCCTTGAACAGGGATGGGACAGCCAGAACTTCCCCAGGCAACATATTCCAGCATCTCACACCCTCAAAGGAAAGAATTTTTTCCTAATGTCCAGCCTAAATCTCCCCTCTTCAAATTTGAAACCATTTCCCCTTGTCCTCTCACTATACACCTATGTAAAAAGCTTTCTACCTACCCCAGCTTTCTTGTAGGCATATAAGTTATGAAACCATTAAGTCAAGCCCATGCATCTCCAGCACTTTTTGCTCTTACTCACTCCAAATGCCTCATCTGTCCATTCACCTTTACTCAGAGCCATTCTGCCCTGATCTGCCAGCTCCCTCCATCACTGACCAATTCATTCAGTTGATAGACTAGTTAGGCCAAGGACTGCCACGGGGCACAGAGCTCCCTCTAAAACCTGACTGTGTAAGAGCAGCCATTACTCACCAGTGAACAATTGCTCTTCTGGTTATCCTTTATTCGTGGCGATTTCCTCTTTGATGTGGCAGTCAGCATTTCCCTCTGCTATCAATTACACCTCCTGTGTTGCAGTCGTTTCAGCAGTTCATGAATTACTCTGGAGAATCTCCTGCTTATTCTAATTCTGTAAGTCTATTCCAAAGTAAGGTAAACCACATTGAGCAGGCCTGTGC
>JAAWXA010000002.1:44030869-44054063 GCA_038090715.1 Florisuga fusca | reverse complement strand
AATTTACTAGGAAATTGCAGCAAATTAGAACAAAGAGAAAATGTAAACACTGTGCAACATTCTTGTCCTTGTCCATTCTTCATAAAGAATCACAGTACCAAACTAGAATCAGATTCATGATGGATTTTTCTGCAGCATGTTGCAGTTATTTGTATGGTTTAGAGACATGTTGTATGTTTCTTTTGGTTTTGTACCAATGTAGTGTTTCAGAAGGGTAATGTAGATTGTTTGATCAGTTAGCAGATTTAATATGAGCTTTATGACCACGAGATATCCTGTTCCCTAGAACATGATAAAAAATAGGTCATGTGGATTGATTCTTAGAACATCGTGTTAAATGTGGTCAGTTGATGTGGTAGCTTGAAAAATAAGTGAAATTTGAAGCTTAAGTGCCCAAAGGTGATGTGTGTGTATACTGTACACAGTACACAAATGAGACTATTATTCCTTGTTGCCACATAGCTTGATTATCATTTTGGAGGTCACAGGCCTTTGGCTGTCCGTTTCTTTCCAGTACCTTTATATCCTTACCAGCATCTTTATATTTAAGCTAATGATCATATTTATCTATTGACCAGAGATCCTGAAATTTAAATAAGTACATGACAGCAGCAGAGAGAAGCCACTCACCCACAGGTACAACTACAGCAAAGGCATTCCTGAGGGGGAGGAATGGGGATATTTTGATTTTAAGTTCAATTAGAGCAGCCAAGAAGAAAATGCACAATTTTGCAGCACACATTCAAGCATTTACACCATCAACTGTCATTTAAACTACATTCAAATGACAACACTCATTTGTTTGACAAGACAAAAATGTTTTTACCCCACAAAGAACTGAGGGTTGTTGGAAAGCTCACTTTTCAGTAATTCCACAGTGTTTTGTATGTTTCTTGATTTCAGGGCAACAAAACAAATCTGAGAAGAAATTACTAACTTGTGTATTTTTAAATCTATCCTTCACTTCCACATGTACTTATTTCTAAAAGTTCTATTCGTCTCCCAGAGATATTAGTAACTTCTGAAGTGTCTCTATAAAACAGAAGCTCACTGGTTTCTGAGGCTACCAGGTTTTTTTACTTAGTCACGTATCAAATCTGCAGCAAGCACTATAAAAAGAAGTACCAATACTATAACATTACACAGCAGTAACTATTCTTATTAGTTGGTATTAATAGCATTATTCATATGATTAAATACTTTGGGACTCAGGTATAAAGTCAAGTTTACAAGCAGATTGGGAAGATTTTTGAAACAGAAAAGCCCTCCTATCTACAGAACAAGCAAAGGTGCCTCAACACATCCATAGCTAAATACTGGTACCAACACACTTTCAGTTTTGGTAAAACTTGTTGTGTAAGTATCCAGGACAGAATTTTACAACTCAGGCAGCTGACACATGCAAATTACCGTGCAATATCTCACTTGTTCAGTACTTTATCTTGGCATTCCCTTTTTTGCTGTACACTGTTCAAAACTCTAAGCAGTGTCTTTGAGCTACTGGCTTCGCTTCACGTAATGCTCCTTTCTGTCCAAAGCTGAGAGGTAAAAACCAAACAAATACACTGCTTAGTGCTTTAAGTATGCTGAACAGGCAATTTTGTCATTTCTGCTTTGTCAGAGATGTTTCTGATAGATACACCTTTTCGATCTGTTGCTCCAGGGAAGGAGCAGAATAATGAGCTCTAAGCAAAGGGAAGAGGTGTCTGGAAGATACTGCTTAGTGCTCTAAGCAGCATACAGCCATTAGGGAATGCCAGAACGGTATTTTCATCAAGTGCTTTATATTTGGAAGGTGTGTTAGGTAGACAGACCTCTTCTACCTGCCATTTCAGGACCAGGCTTCAGGAAGCATTGGGGAGGATCTGGGAGGTTAAAAAAACAAAACAAAACAAAACAAAACTGCCTAGTGCTTTTAAGAGTGCTCTAGGAACAAAGGAATACAGGGACATCAACCCCATCAGCTGCTTGCTTTGTGGGTTTTTTGCTAGATGCACCTTTTGTACCTGCTGCTTCAGGGAACACACCCTAGGAAGGAGCTTTGGAGCTAAAGGGAGCTGGTAGCTGCAGGCACTGCTTAGGGCTTTGAATATCGCACAGCAAAAAAGGGAATGCCAGAACAGGATTCACACCCCCTGCTTTGTATTTGGAAAGTGTGTTAGCTAGATATCCCTTTTCTACATGCTGCTTTAGGGGCCATGCATTAGGGAGGATTTGAGATGGAGCTGAGAGGTAAAAAAACAACAACAAACAAATCACAGTGCCAGAACCCTGGCTTCCAGGTGACTGCCATTTTCCCCTTACGCAGGGGTGGGATATCCAGACTCGGATAGCAGCCAAGGGGCCGGACGTTTGAAGTTTTAGGTAAGCTCTAAGTTCCAGTGTTTGTTTGGTTTTGGAACGGGTGGCAGTAGAGAGCGAGGGCTATCCAAAGCTTTCAGCAATGGCACCTTTTTGTTGGGAGTTCTCACCATCAGCCTCCCTTGGCCTCCCTTTGAAAAGCTCATCCACCCGAGCTGGTGAGTCTAGGGGGGTTCTGGTGGTCCCAGGGCAAACCTCACTGTTGGGGGCACATGTCAGAGCTCCCCTCCAAGCCAATGGTATGAAGGTGGGGGCACAATGAACAGAGTTTTCCCCTCGGAATGGGGTGAGATGTGGTTTTGAAGGGGCTATGGGAGGGGGGAGGGGGTCCAATAGGTGGGTGGGTATGAAACAAAGCTACTCACTTCAGCAGCAGTTTATCACTGTTAAGTCAGTATTCTTCATCAGTAGTGCTGGGGACTCACAGGGCATTCCTCTTTCATACGTGATCCGTAAGACAGAAGCCTCAAGCGACTTTTATTACACAAAATTAATTGTATATTCATGGTTTTTCCAAGAACTAACACGAGTCTGCCTAGTCTAAACAGGAACACGCCATAGTAGTTAAAACTATTGTGCGGTCTCTGTCGACATCTAGTGGTTATTCCCAGAATCACAGTCCCTACACCAGTCTTCCTCTTTATCAGTTGTCCTCTTGGTGAACTTAGGTCGCTGTGTTCCTCGTTTTTGACGATTTGGCAGCTTAGACCGTTCAGAACCAGTCTCTTCTGTTCCTGTGGTTACATCTCCCTCTCTCTCGCATGCCTCGCTCCCTTGTACAATACCACCACTCAGATAATTTTGTTTTCTTGTCTAGTCAGTGCCACAGCTCAAAGCACAATCTGAAGGTCAATCATATCTGCTGTATCTATCAGAAGGGCACTCCAGGAAAAGCAACCGTTTCAGTAAAAGACAATAAAGATGTCTAGCAGAGGGGTCTTGTGTGAGGGTCCATGGATTAGTCTGGTTCACACATCACCAGCTTAGGGGATTTTTGTAAAAGACTGATTAACAGAACACATGTAACCATAAAGAAACACTGAGATGTTCACTCTGCTTTGACCCAGCCACAAAGGAGCAGTTCCTTCCTCATGAAGTACCACTTTCTACAAATATACCTTGAAAAGCACCTTGATGGCAGGAACTTGGTCAGACTGTGCCTGCCCAACCCCCTGCACATGAGCCTGAATTCAGGGTCTTTACCACCAAGACCCCTGCAGTGACAGTACTGGGGATGTGCAACACAGGGGGCCGAGCTGTGCAGAAGAGGTCTGAGAACTAACTGACTGTGTAGAAGCTTTCCTGGAAGAGGAGGAGACATGGACTTTAAATGATGGACGTTACCCAACACACTTGAAGCTTTCTCACCACAGCCCTGCCAATGGGACACTGTTGGATTGTGTGGGTGGCATGCTATCTATCCCTCTCTTTCCTACTTTGTCTTCTTACTCTTTTCTCTCTCCCCTCTCTGCTAAGTTGTTGGTGCATGAACAAAGCACCTTTTTGGATGCCAAGTGACTTCTGACCTTGTTTGTGTCTTAATTTCATCTCGGAGTAGTCCAGTAGTAGAAGGGTGTACAGGAGACCAAACCAGACCATAACAGGCCTTTCATTCCCTCACCTCTTTTCTGCATCATTTGCACATTCTTTTACAAGATCTATATGATCTCTTTACCTTTCAGTAATTTTATTTCTCCTAAAATACTCTCCTGCTTCCACCTGGTGTCTTATTTTGTTTCATTTCCATTCTTGGTAGTTCCTACAGTTTGCTGACAACACCACAAAGCACATGGAATCAGTACACAGGTTAATAAAATTAATAAGCCTAGCAGTATTACTACTAAAAATAATTGCTTTAACCATGTGAAATTAGGGAGCCATTAAGTTAGAGAATCAAAAAATGTTTTGAGTGATAAACTTTCAACTTCCCTTACTTTGGTAGTCAGTTGTTTCAGTATTGTAATTTTTTTGATCGACCTGACACGTTACACGAAAGCAACATTGATCTTTACAAGTCAGGACAATCTAAATGAAGTATCAAAAGGATAAAATCTAGCACTATCCTATTTTGCAATTACCCTGCCAAGAGCTCTTTAAATTCCTGATTTAGTAAAGCTAATGTGAAGAATTAGAATTCAGGCCTTTAACTACTAGATGGTGGCAAATGGCTAATCACATGGTAATTATGCCCTGCTAATCCAAGCTCTCCTACCTAAGATAACATTGCTGCTCAAGTCTGGGATTCAGTGAGGAGGGTTACTTGATCTCAGCAGCCTGGCCCAGCTGAGACACTGTTATGCTCCTTTTCCTCTGTACCTTGCTGGCTTCATTAGGATAGGGTAGAAAAGCAGAATTTGCCCTCCCGATGGGACATGGTCCCCTGCTGCTGTTTCCTGGTAGGTAAGTATAGGCATCTAGTCAACAAAATATAAAGCACCCAGGTAGTAAGACTATGTGAGCATTCTTCTAAGTTATGTTATTGGTACAGTTACAGTCTAGATCAGTATTATGATCTAGTGAATAATACTAATCTACAAGCTTTAGGCAATTTACAAATCAAAAGCATCATTCTGAGAGTTATGCTTAACGGGGAAGAGAGAGTTTGAGAAGAGAGTGTGGCCACTACCTTCCCCATACACAGCAAATTTGCTGGGCCTGCAATAAAATGAAGTTTAGATAATAAGGTGTGGTTTTGTGCTACACCTACAGATGTAGAAATTCCCAGGAAATAAGTGCTGATTATATCTGATACAGAAAATCCTCCTGCTAGACAAAAGGCCAACTGGTTAACCATATTGGCAAATGATACCCAGATACTAGTTGAAGGATCAGGCTGGTGATGGAACTCTGATGCTGAAGCATACATTAAAAACAGATGGTTGCAATTGCATGTGCAAGTCTCCTACTGGCACCACTTGCCCTGTCAGGAGCCTCCTTTATTCTTGAATAATGAATCCAAGCTGGTTGTTCTTTGATCCTGATCACTGTGAAGGCTGTTAGCAGCACTTGATAAGGGGCAAGCCTTTTCTCCTCCAGCAGAAAACCTATAAAAGCTTTAACATACACATAATTACCAGGCCTAAAAGAATGAATTGGTTGATCTAAACCCCTCACACTCATACCTAGGACATGGTATGGTAGGACATGGTAAGACATTCTCTAACTGTTTTCCCAGAACATTCATATACTGATTGTGGTAGCCTTCACCTATTCGTCTCAAATCTTCTCTTGAGTATTCCAACTGATATGGGTCTCCCACTCAGTATTTCAAAGGGACTAACTTCTCTTTGGTCCTTGGTTTAACTCTGATTCTCAGGAGAGCTAAAGGTAAGGCCTGATACCAACACAGATTAGCCCCCTGACAAATTTTTGCAACAAGTTGTTTAATCAAATAATTCATTTTTTCTAGCTGGCTACTAGCTTGTGGTCAGTAAGGTGTGTGTAGTTACCAGCTGTAATGTGGATACATTGGAAACAGAAAAATTGCCTCTTGAATCAGCAAAACCCTGGCTCTGCGGTTTCTGTTTACACTATTTAAAACGTATCAAAATTATTTCTATCAGCAAAACCCCTTCCACACCAGCATCTCCTTTCCCCTGTTTATGGTCATTAAAATGTATCAAGGCAAATCTCATCAACAGATCCACCTCCTTTGTCAGGACTAAGAAGATAAAATGCTAATGACTCCTGATAAGCTGCCAGACCAGTAATGCAAATACAAGAATTCAAGAATTCCAGAAAACCTGAATACAAAGGGAAGACCTGCATTTATCATTTTGTAACCTCTGGCAATAACTGATGAGAAGAAGGAACTTTTTACTGTAAAAATTCAGAGGAAAAAAGCAAAAATCAGAAGCGAACAGACGCGAAAGCGTCAGACACCTGCGAGACAAGTGAGAAGGAGCAGTGACCCAGTGGCCAGGCAGCCTGAGGCAGAGGGTCAAAAGAACCTTTTGCTCTTTCTTTTCTTAATAGCCCTTTCCCTGGGGCGATTAATTTGTTTAAAAACCTATTTTCCCTGTGTTTCTCTCCCACTATTAACTCCTAAGACTCCTTTCAGCGTGGTGTCATTTTCCCTGAAATAAACCTGTGTAACTCGTTCAAACCACGGAGCTGGTTACTTTTTCAATCTGTAGGAGGTATATGTGCAGTGGCTAATATTTCCTCACAAACAAAAGATAAAATATTGTTATGGACCGTGACACCAGTAGATAGCCAACACCTTACTTGTTGAACTAAGGTAGCACAAAAATGTTGTCCCCAGTCAGAAGAGATCACTCCTGGAACTCCAAATTGAGGAATGATCTAATTCAGCAGAACCTTAGTTATTTCTCTAGCTTTATTGGTTCTGCAAGGGAATGCTTCTGGCCCACTAGAGAAGGTGTGTCTCTTGCTACTAACAAATACCCATATCCCCCTTTTCTTTGGAGTTTGGAGAAATCAATTTGCCATTGTTGTCCAGGTACATGACCCCTGCCAATATCTCCTAACTTTAATCTGTTAGTGGTATTTGGATTGTTGTTACTTGCTTTACTAGACATACATGTTGCAGCCTACTATTTGTCTGCTTAGTGCCTCATAAAAGGCATCTACTCCCCAGTCGATTTTCTCATGTTATCTTTAATTTCCAAAGGTATTTTGCAGGTACAACACATTGCCCACTGGTTAGGTATGTTCATTTACCAGCCACTCAGATCTTGGAACATGGCCTCGTCTCCTTTCCCACAGCTGTGTTCAGAATTTAGATCAACTCCCTCCAGCTTACCATCAGGGACAAGAGCCATTATTAGAGATGTGTTTCCAGCACCTTCTTTGACTGCTCAGCCACAGGGTTATTTTCAATTTCCAGTTCAGTGTTACCTTTCTGATGTCCTCTACAGTGCATGGTTACCTTTCACTGGCAACTTGATGGCTTCTGATAGATGCACAATCTTACTGCTGCCATCTGTATGCCAGGTGTCATCAGTGTCTTCCAATGGTTCTTCCTTTAGGTCTGGCTGACTGAGTACACAGTTTCAATAGTTTCAATACAGTCATGAGTTACAGGTTCCTTTGTGGCACCACTGAGAAAAGATGCTGGATTCACAATGTTAGTAGTGACGATTTCCACACCATCTTGTTCATCCAAGAAGAAGAACTCCAGACATTCTTTTACCATTTTTCGATCAGGTGTCCAGATCTGAGTTCTTGCTGGCTGCCTGAGATCTCAAATCCAAGACACACAACTTGTTTCTCTATCAGCTGGGCTTTCTGTTGAGAAACTCAATACCCACTTAGTCCCGGAAAGCTTAACAAACTTACAGTCCAGAATGGTGCATATCCCTAAAATAAGCTACAGGGGGGAACTGGCATGAGAGAAGGAAGGCACAGGGGTTGGTGCCGGTGACTGGAGTAGGACCACAGATCACAGCCTGTATATCTGGTGCTGGCTGACAGTGGTAGAGGTGTCTGTGTGTTTCCCAAACCAGGTATGCATGGGCTGTGCATTTGCCATCAGACTTTATGCTGGATGAGCCAGGGAGTATGATGGCCTGCGTCAGGGCTTGGTTATCAGGCAGGCAAACAGTCAGTGCTCATATCCAGAGAGACCTGTAAGTATGGGGTGCCCGTGGGACAACAGTGCTACATGTGCTGATGAGCAGTCATGGGTTAGCTCACTAGATAGTGACACAAGTCCATGGGCCCTGATGGGATGCATCCAAGAGTGTTGAGAGATCTGGCTGATGTTATCACCCTGCCACTCTCCATCATTTTTGAAAGATCATGGCTAACAGGAGAGGTGCCTGAGGACTGGAGGAAAGCCCATGTCACTCCAGTCTTCAAAAGGGCAAGAAGGAAGATCCAGGCAATTACAGAGCAGTCAGCCTCACCTCCATCTCTGGAAAAAATGATGGAGCAGCTTGTTCTGGAGGTCATCTCAAAGCACATGGAAGAGAAGAAGGTTATCAGGAGTAGTCAGCATGGATTTACCAAGGGGAAATCATGCTTGACTGATCTGATAGCTTTCTGTGATCTTGTGACTGAATGGGTAGATGCAGGGAGACCAGTGGATGCAGTCTACCTTGACCCTAGCAAGGCTTTTGACACAGTCTCACATAACATCCTCATGAGTAAGCTTGGGAAATGTGGGATAGAAGAATGGACAGTGAGATGGATTAAGAACTGGCTGCACAATAGAGCCCAAAGAGTGGTGATCAATGGCATGGAGTCCAGCTGGAGACCTGTGACTAGTGGAGTCCCCCAGGGATCAGTGCTGGGACCAGTCTTGTTCAACATCTTTATCAGTGGCCTTGATGATGGGACAGAGTGTCTTCTCAGCAAGTTTCTGATGACACAAAACTGGAAGGAGTGGCTGATTCACCTGAAGTCTGTGCTGCCATTCAGCAAGATTTGGACAGACTGGAGCTGGGCCAAGAGGAACCTAATGAGGTTCAACAAGAACAAGTGCAGAGTCCTGCTCCTGGGAAGGAATAACAAAAGTAAGAAAATGCACCAGTACAGGTTAGGAGGCAATGTGCTAGAGAGCAGACCCATGGAGGACCTTGGAGTCCTGCTGGACAAGTTAGCTGTGGGGCAGCAATGTGCCCTTCTGGCCAAGAAGGCCAACGGTATCCTGGGGTGCATTAAGAAGAGTGTCCAGCAGATCAAGGGAGGTTCTCCTCCCCCTCCACTCTGCCCCAGTGACACCTCACCTGGAGTATTGCATCCAGTTCTGGGCTCCTCAGTGCAAGAGGGACAGGGATTTACTTGAGAAACAATGGAGGGCTGTGAGGATGATTAAGGAACTGGAACACCTGCCTTAAGAAAAGCTGAGAGACCTGGGGCTTTTTAGTCTGGAAAGAAGACTGAGAGGGGATCTAATTGGCGTGTATAAATATAAGGGCTGGGCATCGAGAATGAGGGGACAACCTCTTCTCACTTGTGCCCTGTGATAAGACAAGGGGCAATGGATTCAAGATAGAGCACAGGAAGTTCCTCCTCAACCTGAGGAAGAATTTTTTTACTGTAAGGGTTACAGAGCCCACAAACAGGCTCCCAAGAGAGGTCGTGGAGTCTCCTTCTCTTGAGACCTAGAGTGCATTGCATGTGTGCCTGCACTACTGACCTTTTGTTTTTGCCAGACGAAGAGGAAGAAGGGGCAGTGTCTGTCTGTGCCTGTTTTACATGGGTCCTGAATGCAGGAACAGCTGAAGGCAGGGCTCATCTGTGGCAGTCTGTGACCAGCCAGGTCAGTGTCCTGTTGATGTCTGTACGTGTCTCTGGAACACAAGCTGCTGGTTGAACGTGCAAATGGGGAAGCAGCAGCTGCATACTGCAGCCCAGGGCATTCCTAGACCTCGAGGGAGGGCTCCAGCATCTGTGCAGGCATCCAGGGACAGAGCTGCTGGAAGTGGTGGCTACTCCTCATAATAGAAATGTGCATTAGGAGAACAGAATGTTTGAGAGCAGCTGGATACCATTATTTTGTAGTCCAGCCAGTGGCTTGTAACTCTTTGGTCTTGGTAGTTTAAGCCACAAAAAAAATTCTTTGGCAAAAAACAATTGGGGTTTGTCCTGTGGAACCAGCTAGGGCTGCTACTGAGAAACATTTCTCCTCATTATTGGTGTTAAAAATCAGCAAGAACAAGGCTAGTCCAGGACTGAGGAGGAGCCAGAAGCAGAGTGGCCAGGATGCAGGATAGGCAGTACCTCTACAGCTGGGGCACAGGTCTGCAGAATCTAACCCAGGCAAGCAGAATCACATAATGAGAGCAACAGCTGCCATCTGAGGCAAGTCCAGGAAATCCAGGCATCAGTTCAAGAATAGGGCTGGGCCCACACCCACTTATGACATGGCTTAGAGGGGTACAGGATACCACAGCTTCAGCTGAAATAGGATCTGAGGGCCCATGGACAGGGCATGGGCAGGGGTCCCTGGTGAGGCTGCTTAGGGCAATTAAGGCACAATACTGCCCTCAAGGCTCTGACAACTGGATTCACAGATGACAGCAGGTTTAAATCAATGTATTTATTTTCCATCTGATCAGCATGTATGCATGAACTGGATGGCAAGGCTGAGCTCTACCCTTGTGTTTTATTTAGATGGATAGGGTAAGAAAGCACTGAGGCTTGAAAGACTTCAACTCTTGGTCTAGATAGCCTCCCCTCCTCCAGAATATGAAATGGACATCTCACTGCATACTCCTGACCTGTGGCAACATCACTCCTACTTCAATTTATTTATTTTTGTTTGTTTCTTTTTTAAAAAAAACAACCCTAACAAAACAGCACATTTTCTTGCAATTACAACTTTTGATCTCTTTTTCAAAGTAGGAATCATAAAGCCTCCATAGGTAAGACCCATTATTACTAGTTCTTATGCTATACCAGAAAAAGCCATTTCCATCAGGTTATACAGAACACATTTTTCAAAGGAGAAAATTCAAGGTTTTCAAATCCTGCATGCTCTGCCAGTGTCATACTCTGACAGTTTTTCCCTTCTCCCCAGGAGAAAATCCAAAAATATCTACCACATACCTCTTACAATGCTAGTGCTTTATCCACGTATACAGCTCACTATCATCTTACACAGATTTTTTTGGCAATTGCAGATTCCTGTGAAAACTGATGGGATTTATAAGATGCTCTCTGATTAGTCTGACAGAAATAGTGGAAGAAGCAAAGAAGCATAACATATCACTCAGACCTCTCTTGACCATTTACATCTGCAAGAACAGAGAGGTTAATTGCTGTCTTAACCTCAATGCCCCTTGGAAAAAAAAACAAAAAACAAAACCAGCACTTCTGACCACAGAAGCTGCACTGTCCAATACTGAATACACTGCATACACAGAAGCACTGCTACATGTCAATTCTACCTTTATGTTTGTTGACAACAGCTCAAAGCATCCAAAAAGCACACACAAACTTCAGTGTTGCTTCTCATAATCCTCAGATACGCCAGCTCCCCAGCACTGTCTTTCATATCATGTAACTCTTCACAAAAATTAGTTTCTGGATAAGGAGAAATTTTGAGTAATTTCATAAATATGGAAAGAATGTCCATCTGATAGCTGCATTTAACACCATGAGAGTACTCCAGCAATTCATGGAAGTTTTCAGACTTCATGGAAAAGACCTCAGGTTGGAAAATGACCGAGATTCCAAAAGCATTCAGGTAAGTGCTGGAATAAAATACTGAAGCGAAACATCCTCATGGAGCAAGACGAAGTGGACAATTCTGTTACTTACAATATCTGTAACGGGAAAAAAAGCCAAAACACAAATCCAGTTTAAAGCAGGAAAAATAATTTTAAATAGCATTTTCTGCAAAAAGCCACCATAACAACACAATGCTTCTACCACATAAGAGTCATAGAACCATTTTGGTTGGAAAAGACTTTTAAGACAATAGAGTCCAGCCATTAACCTAACTCTGCCAGTTTGGTGCAAAAGTAACACACCTACCTGTCTTTTAAATACCTCCAGGGATGGCGAGTCAACCACCCCCCTTGGCAGCCTGTTCCAGCACTTGATAACCCTTTCAGTGAAGACGTTTCTTCTAATATCCAAACTTAACCTTCCCTGGTGCAACTTGAGGCTATTTCCTTTTACCTTGCTGCTTTTTCCTAGGAAGATGAACACCCACCTTGCTACAACCTCCTTTCAGGTAGTTGTCAAGAGCAGTAGGTATCCCCTCTGCTGCCTTTTCTCCAGACTTAAAAACACCAATTCCTCTAGCCACTTCTTGTAAGACTTCTTCTCCAGGCCCTTCACCAGCTTTGTTGCCTTTCTCTGGACTTGTTCCAGAGCCTCAATGTCTTTATGGTAGTGAGGGGCCCAAAACTGAACACAGTATTTGAAGTGTGATCTCACCAGTGCCAAGTACAGGGGGTACAATAAATTCTCTCATCTTTTTAGTCACACTATTTCTGATACAATCCAGGATGCTCTTGGCCATCTGGGCACACTGCTGGCTCATATTCAGCTGTCTGTTGACCAACAACCCCAGCTCTTCCATTGCTGTGCAGCTTTCCAGCCACTCTTCACAGAATCACAGAATTACCTTGGTTGGAAAAGACCTTCAAGATCATGGAGTCCAACTGTTAACCTAACACTGACAAGTCCTTAACTAAGCCTAAGCACTATGTCTGTACATCTCTTAAATATGTTCAGGGATGGACTCCACCCTGGGCAGTCTGTTCCAATGCTTGATTACCCTTTCAGTGAAGAAATTCTTCCTAACATCCAACCTAAACCTCCCATGGTACAACTTGAGGCCATCACCTCCTGTCCTATTGCTTGCAATATCATTGAACAGATTGATCCCCACCTCTCTGCAACCTCCTTTAAGGTAGCTGTAGAAAGTGGTAAGCCTCCTTTTTCTCTAGCTTAAACAACCCCAGCTCCCTCAGAAACTTCAACCCCTTCATCAGCTCCGTTGCCCTTCTTTGGACATGCCCTAGTAGCAAAGGCTGCTGCGTTATGTGGAGTTGTTGTGAACAGAGTGTAGTGACTTGGTATCACCTGCAAAATTACCGAGGTGCACTCAATCCCACCATCCAAAGATATGAAACAGATCTGGCCCCAACACTGAGCCCTGAGGAACACCACCACTAAATTTAAATTTCTTTCACTGCAACTCTTTTGGCTGGGCCATATGGTAAGTCTTCTACCCAAGGCAGCCATGAGTAGACAGTATTTCTAGGAAAATGCTGTGGGAAACATTGTTGAAGGCTTTATTGAAGTCCAGGTAAACAACATCCACAGCCTTTCCTTCGTGCAGTAGACAGGTCACCTTGTCAGAGGAGATCAGGCTGGCCAAGCAGGACCTGCCTTTCCTGAACCCATGCTGGCTGGGCCTGATCCCCTGGTTGTCCAGCACATGCTGTGTTAACACACTCAAGATTAACTGATCCATAATCTTTCCTGGTACCGAGGTCAGGATGACAGAACTGTAGTTCCCTGGATGCTCCTTCCAGCCCTTCTTGTAGATGGGAGTCACTTTGGCAAGCCTACAGTTGTCTGAGACATTTACCCTGCTGGTAAATGCAGTGTGCACTTCTGCCAGCTCATTCGGCACCCCTGGGTGGATCCTATCCAGCCCTACAGATCTGTGTATGTCTAACTGATGCAGCATCTGACAGAAGGCCTCTAATATTTAATTCTTTGAGGGTCTTTGAAGCGTTACTGCAGAGTCAATCAAAGCTGATGCCAAAAAAGGAAACATGTAATTTATAGGCATATAATGCTGAATCCATGCCTTAAATCTTCCTTGGGAAATTCTTAGCATCTGCACCAAAACATAACATCAAACAGATGTTCTCAGAAAAAGCATGCAGAGTTATCAAAATAGGATACAGAACACTGCATAGACTTCTGCTATAAAGAACATACGCTGCTTTCATAAAAATTATTTTGTTATTGGAATCAATTTGGTGCTGCAAGAAACTGAGAGAAAAAAAAAAAAAGCAAAGTAAACATATCAGTAAATCCCAGTTTCTTTGCTAGAAACTATGAGCTTTGTTTTAAGTTTTGCAAAAAGACCTTACCTCAGAATAATAATATAAAATAATAACTTCAAAACAAAGACATCAAGAATATACCCAGGATTAGTCAGTCTTGGTATTCAGCTTGATACTTCAAAAACAGCCTGGCTTATTTTTTTTTACTGTTTGGTTTCTTCCCCAAACACCTAAGGCCTGAAGCTTACTGCCTGAACATAGAAATATTCTAAGTCCTCAGGTTCAGTAAAAACAGCCAGGTTTCAAGCAGACAAAAAAGAAGACATGCTGTTCTGCTGAGACTGTAAGTATGGCAAAAATTCCTGCTCAACTGGAGTGTGCAAGCAGAGCTGTAAGACTTACTGCACAATGCTTCTGTAGGATTGACCTGTTGTCCAGCAAGTAGCTGCAGCAGTTTCTTGATATCTATGCGTGCCTCAGCCATGCTCTCCAGATCTCTGCCTTGACCAGAACTTTGACATCCATCCTCTGATGCTAAAAACATAAGAGCACAACATTCTGTCAAAACATTTTAAGAAGTTTCCACACCTGTATCACATTATTATAAGATGTGCTAATCACTGAACAGTTTTCAGAAATGGCAGTGGAAGGAAGGTAAAGCCCAGTTTTCCTACAAAGTTCTCAAGGATACTGGAAGAGACTTCCCCACACACATATGAAAGACCCATCAGCTACTTTTCTTTTTCAATTTTCATTTGAAGACTTGTACTTGAAGAAGTACTTGATGTTATTTTGTAAGGACTAACAAAAGGTAAGTACTGTTATCAGCACCACACTTAAGTGATAAGCTCAGACAGACACAAGAGTCAACAAACATAGACACTTACCCCAAGGAGGATTTCCCAAGTCTTTAAAATGTGTTGTTACAGATACTAAGTCAGTTTCTATTTTCAAGTTCATTTCTCCACGGAAGTTTGCTTCAATCACCTTCAATACAATCAATCTCAATTTTAGGCAAGTCTCTTTCACACTGCAGAATTACAGAAGAATAAAGTGCACCTTTGTTTCGAATGTTAGCTTCCAGAAGCACTTCACTACCTTCACAGCCCAACTGTATTTTTAACATCAATTGAACATATTAATATTCAGCTATAAAACACATTTCTCATAATTCCTGTGTGAATTATCCTTGACCAACCTCTGGATACTTTTAGAACACATACTGCCTTTGGGAAGTTCACGTGCTGAGGAAAAAGGCTTTAGAAAGAAGAGACTGAAGCTGGAGAAAAGCAAAGCTTTTCCATCCAGCTTTTCAACAAATGAAAAGGCACCTACACAGTCTGTATGACACACAGAAAATGGGATGCACCAACAGCTGATCTGCAGTTGCAGCACTGCTTTCCAAGACTTAAAAAGAGACAACAGCTGCACCACAGTAGTAATTCCAAGCAGGACTTTGAAGTGCTAGAGATCCTGAACAAGTACTGAAAGCTATCAAATTCCATCATGACAAAGTGCCAGCCCAGAAGGAAACTATTTTACACAAATCCCAAGCAGATCAGAGGATTCCTAACACACATTTAAGCATTTAATTTCTTTGATTAGAAGAATTCTCAGTAATTTTAAGACACCCATACCACTATCAGAATCTCCTACAGAAGGGGAGATGCCCAAAGATGAATGCTCCCAAATAATGGTCAAGTACTACCTGTGAGACCTTCTAAACCCTTTTTGCAGCACAGTTTTACTACCAGAATGCATCTAGCATAAATATTTAATTGTGACACTTGATGTTTTTGTTCTTATTATGGTTTGAGGGGGCCAGGCTGAATTTTTTGGTACCAATATGAGGACCTCAAGGGAGGGTCTTTAGGCCCCTGAGGGATCCAGGAGAGGGGGCAGGGAAGGCTCGATATTGCGTCCCATTTCCTGCCATACTCTATAATAAAGTCAAGAGGACCAGAAGCTTGACCTCTTTCCTGTTCTCTTATTTCCTGCTGTTACACTGCACTCAGAGGTCTTAGAGCTCCTGCTTTTCCATCAACTTGCCATATATTCAGTAGAATCCACATTCATGGATCCCTCTCCCAAGTCAGCCCTTCTGGAGAGGACTCTTAGATATTAAGGTCAAGTTTTTTGTGTGTACATATATATACACATACACACATACATTTTGTATGTACTTATATATATTTGTTCCTCACGCCAAGTGTTACTGCCCTTCCCCTGTTCCAGTAAACCTGTTCCAGTTTTAATTTCCAACCTTAAATTCTCTCTTCCTTACTCCCCTTTTATCTTTCCTTTGGGGGGACAGTAACAGAGAGCAGTTCTGTCTTGCAGTTTTTGGCTCACCCTGACCACTAAAGGAAGCATAATATGGAATTAATAACAGGGAAGCATGTAGAGGATGCATGTAGTCTGCCTCCTCCCTTAGAGCTATCACGGCTATTTCACAGAGATTTATTGATTATCCTTCTTTGGAGCAGGAGGTAAGTAACTCAGAAAGGTG
Source organism: Florisuga fusca (assembly GCA_038090715.1). Taxonomy (NCBI): domain Eukaryota; kingdom Metazoa; phylum Chordata; class Aves; order Apodiformes; family Trochilidae; genus Florisuga; species Florisuga fusca. Next base: position 44,037,749 of record JAAWXA010000002.1, on the reverse strand, counting down.
TGCATGCCCACTGTTGGTATGCCACCTTTTCTTAGTGTTGCTGAACACCGAAGTTGAGTACCATCATACAGCTAAACCTGTGTGAAATCCTCAGCTCTGGAAATAAGGCAGCTCTCTGGAAACAAAGTGATTACATGCTGTGCCTAGCTGTGTGCAAGCACCTCTGCCGAGAACATGAGGAAGGGAAGAAAAAACTAAAAATAAATGCTCCAAGAGACTGACAAAGGAGAAGAGTCTGCAGCTGCTTACCCTTGTATTTGTAAAATGACTGCTATTTGCCAAGTTACCAGAAACCCGAAGTAATCCCTCAGCTCTTCCCTCTTCCAAGCCTTAGAAGGCTAAAACTGTCTCAAGCTCAGGACTCACAGTTTACAGAAAACTTCCCATTTATCAAAACTAGTATGAACAGGTCCCAAACCAAACATTTTCAAAGCACTATGTTTACTAACTTCTGTGTCAGTCAATTCTGATACTGTGTCCTGGTTCGGGCCAGGATAAAGGTAATTTTCTGTCTTGTACTTTTGCTTTCAGCTAAGTCTCTTGTAAGTAGCGGCACTTGCTGAAATTAACAGCAAGTTTCTCAGTCAGTGTCTGCTTCTGGGGCTGATAACACTGGATGTTTATAGTTACTGCTAGAGACTGGTATGCAGAGCCAAGGACACTGCTCAACTCTGAGGAACATTTTGCCCTCCAGAAGGAGAGAAGGAGTAAAAAGGTCACACCTGAAGCCCTCCTTTGGGGAGGAACGGACAAGATAGATGGCCAAAATTGACCAAACAGAGTATTCCATCCCATACAGGTCATATTCAGTATAAATTTGAGGGATCACGAGGGTCATACCCCTTCATAGAATCATAGAATCCTAGGGGTTGGAAGGGACCTCGAAAGATCATCTAGTCCAACCCCCCCTGCCAGAGCAGGGCCACCTAGAGTACATCACACAGGAACGTGTCCAGGCGGGTTTTGAATGTCTCCAGTGAAGGAGACTCCACAACCCCCTGGGCAGCCTGTGCCAGGGCTCTGTCACCCTTACAGTAAAAAAATTTTTTTCGGATGTTCAACTTGAACCTCCTATGCTCCAATTTACACCCATTACCCCTTGTCCTATCACTGGTCACTTCCTGCTTCCCCTTCTTCTCCTGTCCCTGTTTGCTTCGGCATCCTGGGAGGATTCCATCCGTCCCTCTGCCTGTGGTCCTGATCCGTGCCAGCCTGAATCTGTGTGCTCCTGCCTCCAGCTCCCGACTGCTCCTGACCCCAGGAGTCCAGCCTGGACTTTCCCAGGGCTGCCCTGCAGCCTCCGTGGTGACGTGAGAGTTATTGGGGGAAAGGGGAGAGGAACATGGTATCAATTTTCCTGTATATTTGTATATATTCAGTAATTTTTCCTATTGATCATTACTGTTTCATCAAAGTTGTGTAGTTTAGTTTCCAACCCATAAGTCTCCCTCTGTTATTCTTTCTCCTTTCTTTATCAGGGAGGGGATTAATAGAGAGCATCTGTCATTTGGTTTAATTGCCAGGCCAGTGTTAAATTATGACAGACTGTAAGCAATAAAAATTAAAAAAGAAAAAAAAAGAAGAAGAAAAAAAAAAAAAAAGACCAAAACAAACCCTTTTTCTGGCCAGCTGTAGAAGGCTTCCTTCAAAAGAAGCCTGAGCAGCAGTCCAGAAACCCAGGAAAACCCACCATGTCAAGCACTGAAGAAAAGGCTGACAACAAGAAGCAACTAATAGGATTTCCTTTAAATACTACCTCAGTTTACCTAAAGTTCTAGTTTACCTAGACACAAAACAGAAGACTCACTTAATAGGCACTTCTTTAATGAAATCACCAGGAAAGTCTCCAGCTAGCTTCCTGAAGAAGTGTAATTTTTTACCAGCTACAAAGACTGGCCTGTAGCAACACAATCCTCTTCTTTCAAATATTCAGTACAAAGTACTTTCCAGGAGGCCCAGAACAAGTCCTTCAGAGTAAATCTTAAACTAAATCCCATCATTCTCTTCACCCCTTCAGGTGCCATTAGTTCAAATAAGATGTAACACAGGGGCACCAGTTTGGGCAACAGGGAAACAAGCTATGTCCAAGATAAAAAGAGGTTTGTATGACACATGCCTGAAGTGTCTTAACTTACAAGGGAATTGCTGAGGTTCTTCATTTTCTCCACCACAGTCTTCATTGTTTTCAGCACTGGTAGGTAAATACTGACCTAGGTAAACAGGACAGAAGAATCACATTCACACAAATATTCATGTGTGACTGGGATGTGATGCATTTATTTCTCCCTTCAATTCAATCTTATTTTGGATTCAGTTGTGTATTAAGGATAACATTTAACTAAAATCAGCATACAACTCGGAAACAGAGGAGCTCTTTACTACTACACCAACAGGCCATTGCTCTAGCAATTGCTTCAGACACATTACCCCATATATACTTCATATAACCCCTGTGTTAAAAATAATAGTAGAGATAGCTTTTTGGAGATCAAATTCTCAAGTGAACCCACATCTGTAGTACCAAGCAGTTACTAGTGCAATAGCCAAAAAGGAAAGTACATTGTTGCCACAGTACTGTAGTAATTTCTGAAACTGCATCAGTGTAAATCTGAAATAACAGAATAAAATACATTAGTTTCTACTGTGTCATAACTCTTCAGAATTTAAATCCTCTTAGCTATAGAGATGATAGACATCCATAACCTCAAAAAGGGGCACCTTTGCACAAAGACCTCTTCTTGCAACCCTAACAGAAGTCAAAAAGGATATAGAGAAAACATTTCAAAATCAGGAGGAAACAGATAAGTAAGATAAGCCAGTAAGCCATCACCTTCATCAAGAACAGATTATTTTGGCCACTTGGTACCTAAATAGCTGAAACAGTCTAAATCTGCATGAATTGGAGGTGCTCCTGCTTAAAGCCAGGCAACTCCTTTGCTCCTATCTCCACCCTGAGTATCACAGCAACAACTGGTAACCTGCTCTATTTTTACATATTCTGGACTCTCTTGTCAAGATGGAAGCCATGTCCCATCCCTATCCAGACCTCTAGGCTCCGGCCTTCCCTCTTCCTTTTCACCTCCTCTCTAAAACCAACTAGTAGTATATTCCACAGCAATAGCACTCTCCTTGAAATGAGAAATTCCCCTTTCCATAGAGAAAACAAAAATGGATGCTTACATCGAAGTCTGGCACACTGGGCTCTCTGAAGTCATTCCACAGTCTTCTGGGAATAACCCCCACAGGAATGTCGTGTGTCACAATCCTACTGCTGCTTGACAAGGATGGCTTGAGGGAAAGAGAGGATGCTCTTGCAGTGAAAAACAAGACTTGACTTCTGAACACAAATTTTTCAGACCCATTCTGGGAAATACTGTAACTGAGTACCCCACACATCCATTTTTTTATAGGTTCTTATTCATCCTATCCACTTTAAGTGGACCTCCCTTTTGAGTAAGAAAGAGATTGTGAATTATCAGTCATTAGTGACTATACGTTATCCTTAGAGCTGAAGGGGTGAATCAGTGCAGAGATGTTAACAAAAAAGTTCAAAGACAGCAGTTTGAAAGGGACAACCAAAAGCTCAACAAAGAACCATACAATACACTGAAACCTCCTTTGGCTTCGATGAGAAAGCAATAATCCCCATGTGATTTAAAAAGCAAAGGAATGTAAAAAAGTAAATGGAAAAAGGTGTTCCAAACACACAGCCTCCATCATTTCCTTTCTTTTTTGGAAAATACAAGGCTGGTTCTGTGTGCTAACAACCATGATGGCAGAAAAGACTAGTGAAATGGAAAATGGCATGATTTTTCTTTATTTAGTTTTATAGAATTAACACAAAAGACTACAAAAACCTCGATTTGATCTTAGGAAAAGCACTTATTTTTTTAAGAGCTTTTTCTTAATAATGAAGATAAAAGCATGGCTGCACTTACTAGCTCCACAGCAACTCTCAGACAAGGACAGTGTTTGTTAGTCAACTTGATCTTCACTGCCTTAGCACTCTGGGCAGTTTTTAATGCTCTTGACAGGTTCTCAGGCACCAACTCTAAATAGATCTCATTGTGCTCCGCAGCCACTCCTTCCATCTGAAATTCATCGAAGAAATTCCCCTACAGTTTTTGAAAGTTGGTAAATAAAATAAAGCAGATGGGGAAAAAAAAAAAAAAAGGGTAAGTTTTACCTCTGAGACCTTAAGCTTAGAAATGCATGTATACAATGCAAAGCTTTCCACTGCCTGTTATCACCTGCAAGAGCCAAGACAGCCCACACAAGCATTAAGGCCCCCTGCTTCAGACTAAGCCTATTAATTTCAGATCCCTCCCTAACATCTGTCAGTCCTCAAAACAAGGAGTACAGCGGGTGAGTTACACTCTTCTGTTTCCACTTTTGGGCAGGACCTTGTGGGACAACCAAGGTTAAAGGGGATGCTTGCTAGAAACACTAGTTCTGTGCAACTAAAGGACAGTCCTGCAAAAGAGTGTCTTCAGTGAGTGGAGGGGCATTGAGAGAAGTGGCACACCCCAGGTGACAAATACAAGTGTACAATAAATGCCTTCTACACCCGACCCAAACACATGCTCTGCTTCTAAACGACATGTGGTTACTGAATTTCCCGGGGCTTACCTGGCACAGTTCACACCACATACTGATGCCTCCATTTGCCACTTTGTCGGAGAGGATGAAATACAGCCTGCTGGCAGTAAGGCGCAGGGTGCAGGTCTTGGCTAATTTGGCGATTGTGTTAATTACACCTGGCGGAAGAAGGGAGGCGTTACACCGGTAACCACTTCACCTCTTCCCAGGGGGACGGAGGAGAAAAGCTCAGACTCTGAAAAACACAGCGCCTGCAGCTGCGAAAATTCTCAAAACACTTCGGGGCGAAGGGAAGCGCCTCCCGCTGCCTCCCGCCGGGAAAGGCTTCTGGGCCCCGTAACTTCTCCGCCAGAGACCTCCCTCTTCCCCCTCCCCGGGAAAGGAGCCCCTGGCCGCCAAGCAGGCATCTTCTGGCCCGCTCCAGCCCTCTCTCCCCGCACTGCCACACTCACGGCTGAAGTGGTTGAGGGAGGCGAGATCCACGATCTTAGCCCGAAATCGCATGGCGGCACCCGGCCCGCCACCCGCTGCGAGGGCACTGCCTTCCGCTNATGCATCTAGCATAAATATTTAATTGTGACACTTGATGTTTTTGTTCTTATTATGGTTTGAGGGGGCCAGGCTGAATTTTTTGGTACCAATATGAGGACCTCAAGGGAGGGTCTTTAGGCCCCTGAGGGATCCAGGAGAGGGGGCAGGGAAGGCTCGATATTGCGTCCCATTTCCTGCCATACTCTATAATAAAGTCAAGAGGACCAGAAGCTTGACCTCTTTCCTGTTCTCTTATTTCCTGCTGTTACACTGCACTCAGAGGTCTTAGAGCTCCTGCTTTTCCATCAACTTGCCACATATTCAGTAGAATCCACATTCATGGATCCCTCTCCCAAGTCAGCCCTTCTGGAGAGGACTCTTAGATATTAAGGTCAAGTTTTTTGTGTGTACATATATATACACATACACACATACATTTTGTATGTGCTTATATGTATTTGTTCCTCATGCCACATGTTACTGCCCTTCCCCTGTTCCAGTTTTAATTTCCAGCCTTAAATTCTTTCTTCCTTACTCCCCTTTTATCTTCCCTTTGGGGGGACAGTAACAGAGAGCAGTTCTATCTTGCAGTTTTTGGCTCACCCTGATCACTAAGGGAAGCATAATAGGGAATTAATAACAGGGATGCATGTAGTCTGCCTCCTCCCTTAGAGCTATCACAGCTATTTCACAGAGATTTATTGATTAATTACCTCTTTGGAGCAGGAGGTAAGTAACTCAGAAAGGTGTGCATGCCCACTGTTGGTATGCCACCTCTTCTTAGTGTTGCTGAACACCGAAGTTGAGTACCATCATACAGCTAAACCTGTGTGAAATCCTCAGCTCTGGAAATAAGGCAGCTCTCTGGAAACAAAGTGGTTACATGCTGTGCCTAGCTGTGTGCAAGCACCTCCGCTGAGAACATGAGGAAAGGAAGAAAAAAGAAAAAATAAATGCCCCAAAAGACTGACAAAGGAGAAGAGTCTGCAGCTGCTTACCCTTGTATTTGTAAAATGACTGCCATTTGCCAAGTTACCAGAAACCTGAAGTAATCTCTCAGCTCTTCCCTCTTCCAAGCCTTAGAAAGCTACAACTGTCTCAAGTTCAGGACTCACAGTTTACAGAAAACTTCCCATTTATCAAAACTAGTATGAACAGATCCCAAAACAAACATTTCACTATGCTTACTAACTTTTGTGTCAGTCAATTCTGATACTGTGTCCTGGTTTGGGCCAGGATAAAGGTGATTTTCTGTCTTGAACTTTTGCTTTCAGCTAAGTCTCTTGTAAGTAGCTGCACTTGCTGAAATTAACAGCAAGTTTCTCAGACAGTGTCTGCTTCTGGGACTGATAACACTGGATGTTTATAGTTACTGCCAGAGACTGGTGTGCAGAGCCAAGGACACTGCTCAGCTCTGAGGAACATTTTGCCCTCCAGAAGGAGAGAAGGAGTAAAAAGGTCACACCTGCAGCCCTCCTTTGGGGAGGAACGGACAAGATAGATGGCCAAAATTGACCAAACAGAGTATTCCATCCCATACAGGTCATATTCAGTATAAATTTGAGGGATCACGAGGGTCAATTTTGGCCATCTATCTAATCATAGAATCCTAGGGGTTGGAAGGGACCTCGAAAGATCATCTAGTCCAACCCCCCCTGCCAGAGCAGGGCCACCTAGAGTACATCACACAGGAACGTGTCCAGGCGGGTTTTGAATGTCTCCAGTGAAGGAGACTCCACAACCCCCCTGG
>JAAWXA010000002.1:43946692-44029861 GCA_038090715.1 Florisuga fusca | reverse complement strand
GGACGCAGGCCCACGGGGAGAGCAGCGGCTGCAGCCGCACCCCGGCTGAGCGGAGGCCACAGCCGCGGAGGAGGCGGAGACAGACCCGACCCTGCGAGGAAGGGAACTCCCGCGCTGCCTCGCCCCGGCGGGCTCAGGGCGACTTCCGTCGGCCGCGCTGGAGGTGGGCGGAGCTGGGGGGGTAGAGTTGAGCTCGGGGTGGTGCCTCTCGGCGGCTTGGAGTATTTGTGTAAAATCCGGATGGCTGTGTGTCTCCCTGTCCTGCTGTTTCGAGAAATTCAACTCTTAGGGGTCTTTGGCAGCAGAAACCATCAGCCCAGGCTGGCCGGGCCCAGACTGTGCCCCTAGGCAGGATGCTGTGCCCAGCGTGGAGCGATGGCGAGGGAGGAAAGCAACAGTTACCTCAGAGAGAACAGAGCTCTCTGAGGGGTCCTCCCTGTTCCCCAGCGTTAGCCAGGCAACTCCAGAAGGAGTAGGACATATCCAGAAGGACCTGGACAAACTGGAGAGGTGGGCCCAGATGAACCTCGTGAGGTTCAACGAGACCAAGTGTAGGGTCCTACACCTGGGTCGGAACTATCTGCATTATCAGTACAGGCTTGAGGATGAGGTTTTAGGAAGCAGCCCTGCAGGAAGGGACTTGGGGGTGGGTTGCTGGTGGAAGAAAAGATGGACATAAGCCAACAGTTGCCAGTTGCATCCTGGACTGCGTCAAAAGAAGTGTGGCCTGCATATTGAGAGGTGATTCTGCCACTTTGCTCTGGTAAGACCTCACCTGGTGTATTGTATATGGTTCTTGACCCCTCAGTGCAGGAAGGACATGGATCTGATGGAGTGGGTCCAGAGGAAGGCTACAGAAATAATCAGGGAGCTGGAATACCTCTGCTACGGAGACAGACTGAGGGAGCTGGGGTTGTTCGAACTGGTGAAAAGAAGGCTCTGGGGAGACCTAATGGTGACTTTCCAGTACTTGAAGGGGGCCTACAGGAAGGCTAGAGGTGGACTGTGTATAAGGCTTGTAGTAGTAATAGGATGAGGGGCAATGGTTTTAAATTAGAGAAAAGTAGATTGGATGTTAGGAAAAAATTCTTCACCATGAGGGCGGTGGAAAAATGGAGCAGATTGCCCAGGGAGGTGGTTGAGGCCTCATCCCTGGAGACAATAAAGGTGAGGTTTGATGAGGCTCTGAGCAACCTGAACTAGATGAGGGTGTCCCTGCTTACTGCAGGGGGGTTGGACTAGGTGACCTTTATAGGTGCCTTCCAACCCACATTATTCTATGATTCCATGAACTCAGAAAGGACTGAGCAGCTGAATGTGTTCTGAGAAAGGTCTTTCTTCAGACTGGGCACCTCATGCCCAAGGCTATTTCAGCTTGGTGCATGGTATGCAGTTCAAGGAAGCACTGAGGGATAACCTTGCTTTATTTTTCTGTGTTTGTGAGTGGCTTGCCAGTGACCTTGGAGATTTCTTTTGCCTCTATGGTGTATTTAGTCCTTCAAAATGTCAGCATTTGCGAGAACAGTTTTCTATTTTGGTGCTCTTAGGTTCTTCAGGATTTTCTGATGTGCTTTTAACACTAAATTGCCTTTCTTCCATTTGATTTTGAAATACTCTTCAGATGCTGCTCACAGTACCTTGATAAAGTCTTTCAATACAGTCAATTATGAAAAATATCAAAGAACAAAGAAACAACTTTGGGTCTGCATACTGACAGAGCAATAGTTTTTGGAGAGGTTATTCTTTGGTTGCGTTGCTCCCAGGTCCTGCACTTTGCAGAAATCAGATGCAGCTTTTCCTTGAGAAACCACCTCAGTGAAGCAGAGTTTGGCAGAATCAATTCTGTATCACTCCAGTGTTAACTTTAATTAGTAAATTCCTGGGTGAGGATATGGCTACACTGAAAAATGAGGGATCCTCTGATAGGTGTAGCAGGAGAAGGGGAGATAAAACGGGAAAGTAGCAACTGCAAAGGTGGAAAAAATTGTTTGCAGAGGATGATCTGAAAATTCTTACTAAGTTAGGGGTGAATAAGAAGGAACTAAATGGTCATGACACTGAAGTTGTAGTTGCCCAGATTGCAAGAATTCTTAGGAAGAACTATAACAGCACTGATTTTAGTCTTCATCTTGAGAGAGAAGTGGTAGGTCATCTACTATGTTAACACCTTCTTGCATTCAGTCCCATTTCCCAACTTGATTTCTTTCCAGATTCAAGTTCCAATTTAAGCCAAGTTGAGGTCTTCCAAACTAACTGTTCCTTTCTCTGCCTGGCAATTATTTCTACTCTATGCTCCACTATGATATCTGCTAGTGGCATATTCCAAGATTTCATACATCAGCCCCGCCACAGAGCCAGTGAAAACAACTCCACGGCCTTTGCTGGTGTTTGTTATGTTAAAGAACACATAGAACTTTGGAAATAGTTCCCAAGTTCTCTGCATATACTACTGTTTTTTTATAAACATTCTACAAAACCTGCTGCTCTTTATTTTCAGAACCCAGCTCAGAGTACACCAGCGCTCAAAGCTGTTGATATCAGGGCAACTTCTCAACCGGGCACACTGAGATAGAATTAAATGGCCTAGACTTTTCTAGACTACTACAAGTACTTGTGTTTTTTCCCCAACCTTTTCAGATTAATTAATTTTTAATAGAAATGTGTCATAAATACCTGTGAAACTGTTATGGTTTAGGCTTGCCTGCCTGCCTACTACCATGTCAGTGCCAGCTACTCCCTCTCTTCCACCAGATTGATGTCAACAGAGCACTTCTGGGACAGTGAGCATTTCCTCTCTGGAATACTTAAGAAAGGAAGAATATGTAGGCTGTTTGCCTAACTCTATCTAGCTATCAAGCTTAGAAATATTTTTAAAGGAGATGCACTAAAGTACAAATGGCTTCACAAAAGGAGAATAGAATGAGATGTGTTTCCAACTCTGTTACCAGTCAAAAGTATAGAAGTTACTAACATTGCAAAACCTTTTTTTTTTTCGATTTGCCTGCTTAGTTATGCTGTAGATCTTCATTGTATTTGAAATGGAACTTCCTTAGAATTCCTAGAGCTTCCAAGAAATTAATCTGCTGAATCGTATTATCCATATTTGTGATGCATTTATAAATAGCTATTTGATCCTTAAGCACTGTGGTAGGACATAAATACTGTACATACCTAATTAAAAAGGGCTTGTGCAAAGTGTCCTGCATGACATCTTGGCGTTTAAATTGGAAAGATAGGGATTTGATGGGTGGACCACTTGCTGGATAAGGAATTAGCCGGATGGTCACAGTCAAAGAGTAGTGATAATGTCCAAATGAAGAGCAGTGACAAGTGGTGTTCCTAAGGGGTCAGTGCTGTGACTGGTGCTGTTTAATATCTTTGTCAGTGACATGGACAGCAGGATTGGGTGCACTCTCAGCAATCTGGTGACAACAAACTGTGTGCTCTTGTCGACTGCTGGAGGGAAGTGAGACCCTCCTGAGGAGCCCTGACAGGCTTGAAAAGTGGGCCCATGCAAATCTCTTGCAATTCATGAAGTAACTCAGAAGCTGTTGAGAGGACTAAGAAATACAACTTGGTCCTTAGGTGCCAAAAATTTTACAGGAAACATAAACTGTAAAGTGCTTGCTGCAACTGGAAGATACTGAGCTGACTGAAGAGAAGCCTAATAGCAAAGACACGCCTGCAAGGACACAGTGTGTAGGAGAAAGAATCAAGTGTGTATGTCATCCAATCCCCTTTTAAAGGTTTCATTATCCAAGTTCACAGATGGCTTCCACAGAGCTAAAGCCTTTTGCCCTATTTATGATCAAAAGAAAAAGGAAAAAAGACTGACACATCAAATCTCTGGTAGAGTCTAGGTCCCACTACAATAAGAATCTGCAATTAGCAAAGCTCACCCCTTCCTATGGTTATAATCAGGGAGTGTAAGGAGAAGTTTGCAAGAGATTTTTAAATCTACCTCTCCAGTCCTCAGTGCATATTGGAAAATGCTGGAGATGCAATGTGCCCTCTTTCCAGTTGCCAGAACTGCAGAGTTATGGGCAGTTCATTTAGTGAAATGACCTCATAGGTCCTCCTGCCCCCACGAGTAGTATTTAGATAAGCCAGAAACAACAGTTCATTCTGTGGTATTTAGAAAGACCAAGAAGAGCACAATGGTGTTTGCTTCTTTTATTACGAAAGAGATAAAAACACAGTGTAGTGAAGATATCATTAGAAACTTAAAATTTTTTTGAACCAACTTTCTATTTACATACACAAAATTCCCCAAGTGGAACAATATCAAATGTGAGACACATTATCAGAATATATCATATATACAAGTTCAGAGGTTTAATGTCTCTGTTACTCCATACATGACTGTTACACAAAAAGTCATTTCCTACCTGTCTAACACAAGTACTTTATTACACCAGTATTTAAAATTCAGCTTATGAGACTACTCATGCAAAATAAAGCAGAATATAGGCAATGTTCTGCTTTCTGAACAATTACTTTATAAATACAGTACAAAGTCATAGAGTCAGGTTTTCAGTCAGGCTCAACCTGTTGTGTCAAATAGGCCACGCTCCAAACTGACAGAAGTAAAATAATGGAAACTATTACTCATTGTTATGAGAAACAAGAAATATCTCAAGAGTCAAAGACATACTGTTTTTCAGGCCACTGACTAATTACAATAAGGTGGGTTTTTTTAAACTCTTCCCTCAAACAGAAACACCAATTAAAATACTTGAACTTGCTTTATGTGATCAGACATTCTGGTAAAAAAAAAGAAAAAAAAAAAAAGGCACCATTTCATATCATTTTTAACTGAAACCAACTACTGCTTATAGTAAGTGAAAAGTAAGGCACTTCTTATTTTTATCAGTCCACCTCCCCAAATTTTAGTTTAGCTCCATTTTACACAGAGAAGTGATTTCTGCTATGCCATTTGTGACAGCAAGAGGGATGTTGTTATGAACTGCTGCTCTCCAAGCATGGATGGCATCAACAGTACCTTCCGGATTGCTTGAACCCAAGTCACACAGTGAATATATGGCTGCCAGCTGCACACCCCAGGTAACACCTGCAAAAAATTAACACAAGTCAGCTTACAGAAATTCTGAAATGAAATAATGTTTCTGGGAAGCCTGAATCTAAAGCAACTGTTAGTTCAAGAACTAGAAGAGATCAACGTTTGCGATGCCAGAAAGTAGTAAGATGACAACCTGTACACAAATTCCATTATACCTCATTTTATATCAGCACCTTCCAGCTTTCTGAACTCAGCAGGTCTTCAGTATTCAAAGGGCATAAAGGATTCAAACATCTATTGATTTTGCTGTAGCTAAGGGTCATCAGACATCCATTTACTTGGAAAAACTTGAGATTGCAAAGAAGAGAAGCTACACACGTGCTTCAAAACAGCTTCTTAACATCAACCAATGCTTCACTGCAAAATGTACTTAACACCCAGAATAACTTAGCAATACTCTGCTGCACTAGGTGCCTTGCTTTGTCTCAGTCAGGAATTTGGGCAATAATCTTGCTAGTAGGAAGCTTCAGCATGAGCTGCTTATGTAAGAAATACCTATTACTGCTCAAGATCACCCTTTAAGTTCTGTGAAACAGCTGATAATACTGTTACACAAAGCAGTGTAATTCCAAGGTGGCTGAAACTATCTTAGAGCTGTTCTTGGTCTCAAGCAGAAGGTAGTACATATGCTTCATGTGTCTTAATTTGTGTGTGTTTTGATTACACTGGCAATGCTTCATATTGCAGATGCTACAATAAAGTTCCTTTAGATAAACATTACCTTCTTCTTCTGCATGCTGTACAAACAGTCCAATTACAGAACTAATATTCTTCACTGCAGCAAGATGTCCTTCCTTCAAACCTATTTGGCCCAATCGACCTGAAAGAAAAAAGGTTTACTATGTATCTGACATTTAGACAGTCAACTTCCTCATTTTAAGACTTAACAATTCTTTGATGAAGTATCAACAGAAAATGCAAATTTCAATTACAAGAATTAGTAATTCTGGTTACCATGTTGTCTTGGAAACAACCATTGTCCTACTCTTTTCGTGACTAATGATCCCAAGGCATTTTTCATCAGATTTATTCAACCGCCCACAGGCTCAAAATTTGCAAGTGTAAAACTCTCAAAGAATGCAATTTCTGTTTAACAAACAATATTATGTAGCCTGCATACTGAAAATATCTACTGAAACCCAAAATTTATCTATTTACCTTGAATATCATCTAGATCCCAAATAAATGAATCTAACTTCAAACTGCAGTAAAAAATATTATGTTACATATGTGCACGCTTCCAAAATATGCTTTCAGTCCTAGCCATTCTAGGATTATATAGAAAGCCTTATTTTAAACACTTTGCTATAAATCATATATATCTACAGATGATTTAATTTTTAAATGTGTTGTTTTTATGATTAAATCAGACTAATATCTCAAAACTTGAGCACATGCTTTCCACAGGCTGACAAACAGAAAATACCTGCATAGGACTGTAAAGGTTTGCATTTTAAGGTAAAAATTCTTTTTAAGGAATTTGAAAAAAAATCCAGATTAAAAAAAAAAGGCAAAAATACTTTAAAAAATACAATACAAAATACAAAAATTCACTTTCAAGGCAGGCTAACACTTTCAAAGGACATACTTACATAAAACAGAAGTTTAACCAAGAATTTAGATTACTTACCAATTAGCCTGAGTATCAATGCTATAACACTGTCAGGAATGGACTGAACAGTTGTATGGCTCTTTCTCTCCTTTACCCATTTATCCATAGAAGGCCAAAGCACTTTGCTGGAAAAAAAAAAATTTAAAAATCAGATATTGCATGAAGGGGTGGCACAATATCTATACAATAATGAATGCAAATGGTTCTTCTGTTTATCATGTATTTCTGTGGTCTTGGATCTTTAATTTATCTTCTAGGGAAATTTATAATATTCCAAACATCCACAAATCTAATATAAAGGTTTTAAATCCAACCAATCACAGCTAACTTTCTGAAGGGATCATTCCTGTTCATCTTCCATTAATTTCCCTGCAGCATTGTGCATCTCTACCTAAAGTCAAGAACTTCCTCCACAGCCTTTGTAGATGTGTATGAAATCATGTTACTGTCAAATGTCATGGTGAGGTGTCATGCAAGCTTCTTACAGGACTGAAAATTCAGTTTGCATGTTACAAGTAGGCTCCAATGCTTGTTTTTAAACCTAAAAGGACATGATGGCATTTATTTTTTTAACCTTTAAAATGATGTAATAGACATAGTTGCCTATTATCAGCACAGCTCCATACAGTCAACTCCATATAGCTTTAGGTGAAATGGCATACTTTTTACTGAAACTGATTTGTATTTATTAAAAAAGTATTTCATTAAAAATAACTTCTTTACTATTTGAAAGAACGGAACTTTATACAAGACTTGATGATGATTCTTAGTTATATGCATTCCTTAATGTCATAGTTAGAACACCACATTTCTGGAGTTTCTACTAGGTTCTGTAAGCTCTACATAGAATAAGGCCTATCAGAGCAGTGGAGGCATCAAAATGAAGTATTTCAAACCAAGTTAAGCATGGTAGCAGTCCATGCACTGCAGATAGGGTTAAAAAAATTTTAAACATTAAATCTAAGTTGTTTAATTATTTTAGAATTAAAATCAGACTTAAATCAGGATAGTACGCTAAAGAGTAGTTACATTTCACTTTCAGCACCAAATGGGTGCTATTTACACATCAGAAGTTCCATCCTCATTTTCTAGTGCTGGGGTGGGAAGGAGAATTCAACAATTAAGTTTGGAGGAAGAGAATCAACCATTTTGCTTTTTTTGTTTCAAGTAATCCATCTCCAATGCTTTCACCATTGTCCATGTATAGTTATTTGTGAAGCAATTCCTGGTTCAAACAGGGTTAATTTATTGGATCAGAACCATAAAATCCTACATTTCCTCATTGATGAGTCATTCTATCTTAAAATAAGGCATACAAACACAGCAGTTTAAGTCTCATCAGGTTAAAACACCCCTGTTTCTAAGCATCTGTGCAATGTTTTATTACGTCAAAACTAAGTCATAATGTCTCAAATTTGGAAAAAACTTGCACCAAACACCACCAAAAACAACCACAAAAGCCCCCCACATAGCAAACATTTGAAAGCAGTTTGCCACAATACCTTATAACATTGTCATGTGTCCAATCCCACTTCAGGTGAGAGCAGAGTAGATCAACAGCAAAGATGTACTGCCAAGCATCTTGACTCAGATCTTCTCCATATTGCTCACTCAGCTGAAATTCTACTTTTGGACATGATTGCATTTCTAAAAGCAGGTTTGAGACCATACTACCAGCATCTGAAGTGGAACTCTGGAATTTTAGAAGGTATGAAGAAGCTTAATTCATGAGAAGTTACCAACCCATAATCAGACTCGTATTTTATTCTGACTCTCCACAGCATCTTACACCACAAATTCAAGTTTGGATTCAACTTAACACAAACAAAAAGAATACACAGATTGTCATCAAAATACAGAGTATTTTTCTTGATTCTTTTTTCTAATAGGAGAGTTTGAAAAAACAAAACTAAAACCACACATGCTACAACCACTCTATTCTTCCTACTACAGTTGAGGATTTTTGTTTCTCTCAATGAAGCTTTAAGGTCAGAAGAGTGTTTTCCAATGTTTATTATTCAACAGGGGCTAATTTCTAAGAAACTACTTTCAATAGTTCAGGTAGTAATAACAGAAGACATGTCACATGAAAGAATTCTGCTAACAAAGTATCTAGGAAAGTAGAGCAAGCAAGGACATTAAAACAAACATCCTTTGGATATATAATGTATTAAGAAAAAAAGTCTAGGCAACACTGGGTGCTCAGCATATCTTCTCAGTACAAAAGGTCATATAACTGCCAAGTTCTGCAATAGTGCAAGTCACTTTGAACACATACTAAATACTCATTCCACATAAGAATGAGTATTCCTTTCCTTTCATAAGAATATGATCTCAGAATTGTATGGAAAATAGCCTGACCACAATAGGTTGACCAAAATCCACTTTAAATTTGTCCCTATATGTGCACCTAAGTAAAAAGCATCCTACAGCTGGAATGGTGCCATCTGCTATCATTAACAGTGAAATTCCTGAGGTCCCTCTCCCTAGCTGCAGCAACTCATATTTCACAGAGATTTATTAAAAAGTAGTGTCAGTGCAGAGAATTAATGTCCAAGAAGATTTACAGACATACACGTGCATCTCCACAGGCATGAGACTGAAAGCTGTAACCTAAGAGAATGGAGAATACAAACTCTTTGCTAAACAGAAATTGCAGCTGAACACAACTCTGAACAGCAGCACTTAATCCTGTATCACAACTGATTTATTAAAAAAGGAAACAAACACAAGCCTGTGCCCTCATAACTCACTCCACTGTAAACCTGCACTAAATCAGAATGTCTTTGGGGGCTGTAATTCCAGTGGGACCATATTAAAGTCAGGACTGGGTTCAGATCTAGATTAAAATTACATTTAAAAATCATCATGTTTTTTTCCAGTGGGTACAATTCTCAGGCTACCTTCATACCCTGCATCATAAGTAAGCTGGCTTGATTTGATTCAGCTAGCAAAGCAATCAATGCAAATAAAAGCTGGTACTGACAATGCAGACAGACATTACCTGTTCCCAGTTGAGGTAAGCACTCAAACAGGCCAGCATCTCATCGCTTGCACTCTGCCTGACAACTAATTGCATAGCTTTGTTAATTGCACCTTGGAAGACAAATATGTCAGACCACACATTACTGATAAATAAAATCAATTTTTCTGAGTCTGGAAAGTCTAAGGAAAAAAAAGAGAACAAAGGAAATTTTTAACATTTAAAATAAAATATATATATATATACACTAAAGTATGAAAAGCTAGTACACTCTTCAGCAAGGTAACTAGGAAACAAGGAATGGAAGTCATGCAACAGCTGCAGCCCAGGGAATGGAAGTCATACTAGCACCAGTGTTTAAGTAAGAAGAAAAGACCCAAGAAAAAAAAACCAAAATACGCCCCCTTAAGTCACTTCCCCCATTGTAATTTCACTCTTCTTTTTTTTTTTTAAGGTAAAAAAAAATCTTCACTGGACTTGGTTGAGTAATGACAGTGCAAAAGGACCCTTCAGGCTACCTCAGGCTACTTCCCCTTCAGGCTTCTTACTGCATTTTAGTTCACTAAGAAGAGTGGTCTTGGACCACTGAAACTGGATTCTTCTAGGATGAAATTAAACTGGAAGATGCACCCCAGAATCCTACCTAATACACTACAGTCACAAATGATAACTAGTTCTAGACAAAAGATCTTGCTTGCATTGGCATAAGCAAGAAATAGATACTACTTTCATGGATGAAATGAAATATGGCAACACATATGCCTGAAACAGTATTGTCACTATAAAAAGCTACAAAAACAATGAAAAATAAAAAGCCAACTGTGTCTTCCCTTCTTCACTTAAGTGTAAGTTTTACATTTTAAGAAGGATCTTAAGAACTGGAGAGCATATGAAAACACATCAAATAAAGAAGCTTTATTGCACTCACTAAGCATAAAGAACTTGGGGAGCTCCATCCAGTGTCCTGGATGGACCTTGTATACTCTGAAGCTACTCATCACATAAAAATGAACTATTTTTTGTCAGGACAAATCAGAATTATGTACATGCTGCAGCCTGAATTGCCTGCCCATGAATCTGGAAAGTTTAAAAAACTATCTATCTCAGTAATGAGTAAGAGTTAAAGAGGCATCAAAAGAAGAAAAGAAAAAAGCAAAAAGAAAGGGAGCAAGAAGCGGTAAAAAGAAAAGTAGCCAAAGAAAGGTAACATTTAATTTATAGTCATTTAGGGGAAAATACATGGAAGGACAATAGAAAGAAACAGCACAGACAACAGAAGAACACATGATACATGTCCAATGAGGTCACTCTGATGGTTTATAGGCAATTTGGCACTGGTGTTGCCATTAGTCTGATGGGAATTAATGTGCAAAAACTATATGAAAGAAAAAACACTAATGTGAATTAATTGTAATTAAAAAAATTCAGATGTGCTGACACCTGTTCACAATCAAGATTAAAAAAAAAATCCACAAAACAACCACAACATGAATACATGTAATTCACAATATAAAATAAAACACTGTTCAACAAAAGTCTGAATTTAGGTGCTGGTTTGCATCTTAGTGAGAGAAAGAAAGGAGAGCTTAAAGAAGAGACAGGACCAAGGCACTGCAACACAAAAGGCTTGTTAATTTAGAGCAAAAAAAAGATATCTGACAAGTAATAGTATCTGACATGGTGCAGTATTAAAACTATTAGCATGAAAAAAGTGAAATGAGTTATGATGGACTGGGTGAAGGGCACAAAATCAAATAAGAAAACAGGAATTCCAAAAAGAACTCATGCAAAACAAATGCAAACAAGAATACTCCCCCCCAATAACAAAGATAATTAAGATTAAAACAAAATCACAATTCCTAATAAGATATAAAAAAGAGAAGGATGTTATATGGAAGATAACCACTAACGGAAACAGTTAAAAAGATTCTGCTTCTCAGTGCTCCCTAATTTTATTTAAATTTATTTTAATTTGACCACACCATACCAGTCTGCTTTGAACTCTGGATAGCTTCGTATTTGCAGACTAAGTGAAGTCCTCACAGAACGAAGACACTTCATTTAGTACAGTGATGGTATATGTATTACGTTTATTACTAGGATAAAAAAGGTGGGAGAGGAAGGAACCAAAATGAAAAAACCTCTCAACCAAGTAAGACTTATGATAATGGGAATCAGTAGAACTTTAAGGACATGTTGTACAAATGCACTGGTTTTGATCAAGGTATTGTCTCACTCCTGACACTATTTTAAGGCAATACATGTATTTAAATTACACTTACTTCATGAATCCATGCTTACTCAGTTAAAATAAGAAAATACTAATAAGCAAAAACTCTACCTTCTTTAATTAGGCTATAGCAGAAGAGGCGAGCTCTTTCCAAATCTCCCAACTGTCGACAAATTCCTGTATAGACAGTCTTGAGTTTATTGAGAATAGCATGCAGCAAGGACTCTGCTAAATGCTGTAGGGCACAAAGAACATTGTTAAGACTATTATATACTTCAGAATATTTGATAACATTACAGTAGCATGACAAGTAAGAAGAACTCTTATTTGCAAGAATACTGCTTGCTTGCATATCAAAACACAGAGAAGTAAATCAGAAGCAACCAGGGAAAGAAAAAAGCAAGATACAACCTTCCAGAATAACATGGGGATGCTGTTTCTCACAGCATTCTCAGAGCCAAATTTTAGAAGTGTGGATTAGATGATTGGACCACAAGGTGGATTGGGAACTGGCTGAAGGACATAGCTCAGGGAGTTGTGGTACAGAGAGCAGAGTCCAGTAGGATGCTGAAAAGTATCTCTGAGGAAAAGGACCTGAGAGTCTGGTGATCAACAGGCTGACCATGAGCCAACAAGGTGCCCTTGTGGTCAAGGAGGCCAATGGCATCCTGGGGTGCATTAAGAAGAGTGTGGCCAGTGGGCTGAGGGAGGCTATCCTCCCCCTCTACTCTGCCCTGGTGAGGTCACATCTGGAATAATGCATCCAGATCTGGGCTGCCCAGTTCACAAATGACAAGGAGCTACTGGAAAGAGTCCAGCATAGAGCCACGAAGATGATAAGGGAACTGGAGCACCTACATACCAGGAAAGGCTGAGAGAGAGGAGTATGTTTAGCCTGGAGGAGACTGAGGGGATATCTCATCAAAACTTATAAATACCTAAAGGACAGGTGTCAAGAGGATGGGGCCAGACTCTTCTCAGTGGTGTCCAGTGACAGGACAGGGGACAATGGTGGCAAATGGGAACACATGAAGTTCCATCTACATGCAAGGGACAACTTCTTTACTGAGAGGGTGAGAGAGCACTGGCCCAAGGCTACCCAGAGACCTTGTGAAGTCTCTGTCTCTGGAGACATTCAAAACCTGTCTGGACCCACTTGAGTTCTCTCACGCAAACAATTCCATTATTAGAAAAAATGTCCTGAAGTTGTACCAGGGGAGGCTTGGACTAGATATGAAGAATAATTTCTTCACTGAGAGAGTTGTTAGGTGGTGGAATGAGTTGCCCAGGGAGGCAGTGGAATCACCACCCCTGGAAGTATTTAAAAAAATCTGTGTCGATGAGGCACTTCAGGACATGCTTTAGGGGTGATACAGATATTGCTATATGTATTTTATTTGGGGGGGTTGTGTTGACAGCTGGACTCAGTGATCTTAGAGGGCTTTCTGAACTGTGACAATTCTGGGATACTGTTTGATCTGCTCTAGGTGATCCTGCAGGGGGGTTGGAATAGATCATCTTCAGACATCTCTTCTAACCTGAACCATTCTGCGATTCCACGGTAACCATTCCTTAAATGGATGAATAGGACTACTCTTTATATATAAATTGCTTAGGTTTTTGATAGTTTTTAATCATCCTTAAACAAAGACAGGAATAATGACAATTAGAGGAGTACAAATAACCTTATTAGAGCAAATGAAGCACCCTGACTTGGCTGCTCCCAGAGCACAGGAGGACAAATATTGCAGTGTTCATGTGTGAGACTTGAGTCAACAGCACAGTCAATCCCTAGATCACCTTACACACTGCAGGGAATGAGAATGAGGTATATCTACAGCAACATGGCACTCCACACAAGATCCAACGAAGGAGAATGTTGGGAATGTGCAAGACCTAGTACAGTATGTAGGGGGGCTAAAAGTGGGGAGTAGAATGAGGAGCTTAGGAGCCAAGTTCTGGAGAGGCCACAGGTGTAGACTGGGTACCTGCAGACACCAGGGAGCCTGAGTGATGGTTTCATGAGAAACCAGAAAGTCTAAGCCAGCTACTTGAAAGACTGGGAGGCCAAGAATCAGATGTGGGTAAGGTCTGGACCAGCTACTGGAGGGATTTGTGTGCTTCTGTCATTGCATGCAACAAGTGGAGAGAACAGCAGTCCCCGACTGGATATACTGAGTGTCTGATGTATGTATTTTGCATTACAAAGCTTTCACTCTGATCAAAGAAAAGAAAAAGATTAGGTAGATATTGTGTGCATGTGTCTATTAGAAATATGCACTTGGCCTTGCTACTGGCTGGACCTGGAAACATAAAGCTGCCACAGCCTTGCTTCTATGAAATTACCAGAGCTGAAAACTCCTACAAAGACAACCTGAGAATTTTGTGGAGAACGACACAATTACAGTTCAAGAACTGAAACATGGCAAAACGCTGTCATGCATCAGTTCGTGAATTACTCTGCTGCAAACTACAAATTATCTATGAGAAAGATGGCACTTAAAGTGATTTTTTTTCACCACAGAAAAGCAAGTTCTGAGAAACAAACTAATGAAAATTTTTACCACTAAAATTCATTTGAACAACCTGACATAGAATAATTAAAGTAAACATGGAATGAAAGGGTAGGTCACTATTTTGTACACAATGCTGTTAATCTTATTTAATTAAAAAAAAAAAAGAAAGAAAGAAAGAAAAAAATTTAATTGAACCTCATGATTTTAGAGAAACTCTAAAATGAAGTGTTTTATGCATACACCAGGAAAGCAGTTGCATTTACAAATGCAGTTTTCCATTTTGGATACCAGTGACCAGTAATTTCTTGTCAAGTTGTATATTTTCTTAAGTTATACACGTTTATGTCTGATTACATTTCCAGACTACAGCTTAGCCCTGCACATTGCCTGAAAAACTGAGAATTCAAATACTACTTACTTACACTCTTTTCACCTGCACAGAAGTCATTATTAAAAGACAAAATTAAAAATTATGCTATTTACCTTGTTTTTTATACCAAATTCATAAACAACTTCTTTCTCTTCATCTCTCATTATTGGAATCTTTGAGATATTGTTGACATACACATGACCTTTAATAACTGGTAACAAGTCAAAACAGGCTTCAGCAATTTTCTTCAATGCCAAAGAAACTTTCTGGCAGTCAGGATCAGTAACCTTTCCTGGTAGTGACAATTCTAAACTGGAACTGTGTGCTGAATCACTGATTTCATAGCTTTTGTCATGGAAAGCCTCCTGCATTGAATTTTTAGTATTTCCTTTAGCAACAACATCGTCAGGCTCCAGCTTTGGTGGTTCACTATCCAGCCTCAGTCTCTTTGCACTTCTTGGCATGGACACTGGCAGTAGTGATCGTTTTTCAAGATGATTTGATGAGCCTGAAAATGACTGTTGATTTTGCACATCATTGTCTTGATCTTTGCTACTATCACAATTAAAATTGCTCCTAGTTTTAACAAAAGCAGTTGATGCAGATGCAATCGCCTTGAACCCACCTATTTGAGCCACAGGTCCCAGCAAACTTGGGCTGTCTGAATTTGCACATTGGTTAAGGTGAACGTTGCCTTTCAGAATGCTTAGTGTTCTTGCCCTTGCAGATAGCTCTGGATACATAGTATCCAGTATTTTCACAGAGTTCTCCTGGGGAACACCTGGAGCAGCACTCTGGGCTACAAAGAGAGGAAATCTTCCTGGGACAGGAAGCGCGTGCTTGGGAATGGAAGTACAAAATTTCAAAGGTGAAGAGTGAATTCTTCTACCCACTGCCACTTCTGAGGGTGAGGGAGAAGAAATGAAAAGTGCAGATTTCACTGTTGGAGTATCTGTTAATGGAGACACGAGAGGAGGGACAGGAGTTGCACGTAGTGGAGATATCAGGTCATCAAGAGGTGAAAGCAACAGAGATCGATCAGCAGAAGGCACGACTGGGGACATGGTACATGCAGGTTTTGGAGGAGTAGCAATCAAAGGTAGTAGCAAGGGGGGCAGAGGAGGACCCATCTCTTCCCTAATTTTATTTATCATCTCAGATGAGCATTTTGTTGGCACGGAAGTATCAGCATTTGCAAGAACCGGCTGAGTCAGTTTGAGAGTCTTTGTTTTTCTTTTCTCTTTAAACAAACTCTTTGATGGCTTGGCGTGCATCACTTGGGCAGCTGTCTTGGTCGAAACAGTCAAGATTTCAGATGGTTCTTGCTCTTTGCAGTTCAGGCTATTGCTCTTTTTGAGAGCAACATCCACACGTGACTCTGAGTCCAACATACATGAGTTCTCAAACGGTGCTTTTTGTGGCTCAGAAGGCTGCCTAACTGTCTGGCAACTGTGCTCTGCATCAGATTGGGCTGAATTTGGAAGACACTTGACAAAAATGTTTTTTCTACTCCTACCATCCAAGGTAACAGGAGTGCTGTTTTCTCCTATGTTGCAAGAAGTGGAAGTTTGATTATAATTATATCCTTCAGACACCGATACCCCCATATCAACATGGTGTAATAAATTTTGCTCCACATTTGACTGAAGTTTTTCAGAATAATTTTCCTCTAAGAAATCACCCAGTACTATCATTCCTGTATTTAATTTACTGTTTTTCACAGCCAGTTCGCAATTTTCTGACAATCTGGTTAACATCTGCGGTAGCCTTTCTGAAGCATTTGGCTTCACAAAGCTTTCTTTTTTTGTTCCAGCTTTTTCCAGGCTTTTCTCACTGTCATTAATGTATCCAGCACTGTCAGAATCTACCATGCATTCATTAGCACCATCTGTGTTTTCAGAGGTTAATAATATACCCTCTCTTTTCCAAGAGGCAAAGTCTTTAGGATAACCCTCTACACCCACATTTGACAATTCATTTGCAATATCTGGAGGGGTGTATGTTTCACAGTGTGTATCCATATCCACCACAGTGTCTGCTTTTAGCTGACTAGCTGTTCCTAAGGCTGGTCCTGAGTCCATTGTTGAATGAAGTTCACATACTTGGTCATTATCACCAACAACTGCACCAGTTTCCAGAGCGCACACCTCAGTTTTCCTGGCAGCTCCCAGTTCTTTTCTGAGCATGGGAACACGTTCAGAGCATTCCACATATCCACCTTTTTGTATGTAACAATCTTTCTCTTCAGATTCATTGTTCTTCTCTGCCGTATCAAAATAATTTTGAGACCTTTCTAAGGCATTTTTCCCAGATGCCTCAAAGCTATTAAATTCTTTGCTTTCTCTGCCAGCTGTTAGTAAATCACTTCTACAAAGATCTGTTCTAACCTCCCACATAGAAGTCCTACATGCTGACTCTTGACATTCAAACATTTGGAGAAAATTATTATTCTTGTAAGAGTTTGCATCCAGTGTATGTGACTTAACAGATGAAGGAGGTTCTTTATCCACTGACTGTTCCTTCTCATCTGGAATTTTCACTTCATTTTTGTACACATATTCATTCTCAGGACAGTCCAGTTCTTTGCATGTGTCTTTTTCACTAGGTAGAATCTCAGCACTCTCTTCCCACCTTCCTGAAGAACAGTTACATTCACTACCTGTAACACAATTTTTATCTCCTTTGTTTTCCCATGTATGGGAAAAATCAGCTTTTTCTGTTAATTTAGTTTCAACAAAACTGAAAACTTTCTGAAGACTGACATTTAGAGCAGGAGGCATTGTGGATTCCAAACTAATTCCCACTTGCACAGGATTATCAGTTTCTTCAGTATTTGTACAGCTCATCTCCAAGTCCCCTTTAGTAGAAAAGGCCAAGCCACTATTAAAATCAATTTCTGAAGTAGGTTGGCAGATCACCTCTGAAATATTATTTTTCTCCACAACATTCTCTTCCCAGTTAAATGCACTGGAACAGGTCACCAATTCCTTGTTTTGTTTATTTAATTCCACTTTTATTTCATCACACTTATCATTTTCAGTTACCAAGAACTGATTCAGAGGTTTTTCAAACTGTGCCTGAGAAATAAAATCACAGCCTACTAAGACAGAATCAGTGGTATCCACACTGTCTAACAGCTCACTCCTTTCCTCTCTAAAATCTTCTGGATTATCTTTGAATTCAGTCTCTTGAGATTCTAACATTCTAACGACCTGACTTTTGGACAACCCACATTCCAGTGGACTACACAGGTTTTCAGGTTGTTTTGTTTCACCTTTTATTTCTGTAAAATCTAACACAGAGGATTCGAACTTAGGTACGCTGCTTTCTACACCAATAATGCATGACACCTTTGGTAGTCCAAGGATATTTTCCAAGCCTGACTTCTCTTGTGATAAATTACTGTAATTTTCTTCCTGGTGTGGTTTGCCTTTTAAATATCCCCCCTCCTTGCTATCTACTGCTTTTCCTTTTTTTGCACCATAGAGTAGCTCTGATGTTTCAGCTATTTCTAGAACACCTTCTCTGTTAAATTTCACGGGTAGTTCAATTGTCTCAGGTTTGGTTATATTAATGTCTTCAGTTTTGAGCTGTTCATCATCCTTTGGAAAGGCTGGCAAAGCAATCCCCTCCACACCTACACTTTTGTCTACATCATCCATGGACAATGAATTTCTGAATCCTTCAATAGCAGATGCAGGTAAGTGATGTCTAGAGACTTTAACAGTCTCTGGTTTGCATTCTTTTATGGTTTGTCCATATTGTTTCTCCAGTATCTCTTCACTGTCACATTTTATTTCAGAGCACTGAGAGTGTGCAAAGGTCTCAACAGTTCCAGTTTCTGCCTTACTTTCTGTAATTATTCTCTCCCCATTATGCTGTATCATTAGGTCTTGAGGACACTGCACTTCATAGAAGGATTTGGAACTACTGAAATCAGGCAACATATTTTCAGAGAGCTCTCTCTCATTATTTGCCTCTGCACAATGTCCTTTCTTCTTTATTGCAGGCGTTATTTCCTCTCCAGTTATCATTTGTTTTATGTTTTCCCCTGCATCATCTGCCACATGAGTTACTTTGATTACATTTTTTGATTCATTTTCAATCACTTCATTCTGTACCAGTATTTCAGATTTCTCCTCGGAATCTTTGCTTTGAAGCACAATGCATTGCTCAGCTGGCAAATGAATAACATTTTGGAGAACAGGTGCTGCCCTGGGAGTTTCTCTCTCTTCTGATAATCCATCTCTTTCTGTTTTCATTAATTCACCATGCTTTTCAGCTGTACCTCCATAACCAACAGCACTGATTAAGATTACATTCTCCTCTGTTTGCTCTACTTCACTACATTTTTCTATCTGATTCTGAGGCTTGAAACTGGGTAACATAAAATCAGTTGAGGAACCTGCCTCTTCAGTGTGCATGTCCTCAGAATCTCCTTTCTGTTCTGTGATGGCCTCCAATTCATGTGCTGATGCTTCAGTTAGTTCTCTCTTTGCAGTTTCCATATTCTCAGAATTCTCCTCAAAATGATCTTTGTTAGTTTCCATGTTTGTAATTAAAGTGTCAGCTTCATCTTGCTTTGTTTTACCATCACTCTCCTCCTTGCTTGACACTTGTGGACTGATAAAAATATTGTTTTCATTCCATCTCAGGTTACATGAGTTTTCTGCATCAAGACCAAGCTCACATGACTTGCTCTGTCTATTACACTCCTTGCTGAGACTGAATACTTTACAGCTCTGGGACAGAAGTTGGTCATCTTCTAAAATAGCCTCCACTGCAGAAGCACAGCTATCAACTTCCTCATCACTGGAACACGTGAGTTCTCCAAAGACCAGATCCTTTAATAAAAAATACAAAGTTAATATTCCAAAGCCTGGTATGACTTTTAAGATCTGTTTCTCTAAACAAATTCATTGGTGGCTCTGACATGCAGTGGTTTGGAGAGATTAAGACTGACCAACAGCATAACACTCTTCTCCATCCTTCTCCTCTATGTTATTCATAGGAAATGGAAAGTACCTCTGTGAAAAGTCAGAGACTTCTTGCCCTACCTACTTGTATTTTAAGATGACTGGAAAATAACATTTGAGTAGGTTCCCCTTGGTATTCAATAATGCTATGAAAGCCATGCTTATACTTAACAGGAGCTGGGACTGTAAGTCTGCAACACTGGGAAAATAAATTATTACAGAAGTTTAGGCCTGGGTGACTTCGTTTTAAACACACTCTTGAAAATTATGTTTTGCCCCCTTCCACAGGCAAAAGCAGCAGCAATGCTAGAAGATGAAAAAGTATCCATATAGATCTAAACACTCAAACTGAGATCCTTTCAGTACCTAAGTAATATTTATACCCCCCCCTCATAAAGCCCAGTAATATAAAATCACTGTTTTTGCAGTAATTACTATGACCAAGCTAGTGGCAAGTCAAACACACCATGAAACTCACTTGTGCAGTTAGTGGTGAAAGCTGTACTGGGGAAAGCAGAGCAGGGAGTGGCCTGGCCCAATTGAGTATATCCATCACATTTCCACCAGGGCCCTTTAGCTCCTGATCAGAGAAGTCTGAACTGCTGTGTGCTACATCTGTTTGTATTATCACATCCACACTTTCATCTTCACTACTGTGCAGGCAATCTTCAGTATTACTGTTCCCAACACCATCAGTTCCAAAAGGCTCAGTACTTGCTTGAAGTTGCATGGTTGTTATGGAATTTTGCTTCCCAGCATTTTGCAGTGAAGAACACCAAGTTGGCTTTTTGCTTTCACACTTCCTGATCTTTTGGTGGATTTGTACACTTTCTAAGACACAAAAATATTCTTAAGAATTTTTCCTCTTCCCATTTTTTTTAATGGAGCTAATACATAATACATCATAGCAGTAAGAATGCACTACAATCAAGTGTTCCCATAAACTAGCAGTAGGAAGCACATAATATTACTTTCAGAAATATTTTCATCAAAGAGATCAGAGCTTGTTATTCACACACAGTTCTTTTTTCAGGGAAAAGGTATACAAATGTGCAACAAAGCCCCACCCCCCAATTATCTTGACAAATTTTTTAATCTGGAAAGGCCATACTAGGTAACACTGAGCATACAGTCCAATGATTTGGTGGTTTTTTCAGTTTCAACCCAGTAACCGATGCTCAGGAAAAGCAGAACAAGCATGAGGTGACATTCTTTACTCAGGCTGTAATTCTCAGCTTAAAGCAACCTGCAGCTTTGAGTCAGCAGCTGCAGAGAGGCAGAACAACAGCAGTTCTGTGCTGAAAGAGGGTAAAAAGCAAACCCAAAGCAACAGAAAGAAAGAACTATTTCTACAGCATCTAGCTCCTCCAATGGAGGAAAAAGAGAACTGCCTATAAGGGACTGTTATGGACAGTTGCTTCCTTTAGTAAAAGCACTGCAGCTTCCCTGATAAGATGTGAATAGTTCCCCTTGTGGTGGATGGGAAGGAGAGGACAGTAGAACCCTATACCCCTGAGACCACCCATATTCTAAACTCTTCAGTTTCTTGTGCTTAGTTCTTCTCCTTTGATTGACCCTTGATCAAGAAATCAAATTCAGATTTGCAGGGGACAACTGCCTAGCTGCATTTTGAAGCTGAAGCCACAAATTTGCTGCATTAAACTGGTAGGACTGAGGCTGATCAGCAGGCAGGAGTGAAGTGGATAAACTGGCTTATGAAACAGCCCCTGTACTTTGGCACCTCTTAAGCAGATTCCACTGGAACATAAACCAAACCTAAAGTCATTGTTATCTACACTGGTAGCAAATCTTGACACTTAACAGGGTGGGGATGCAGGATTACAACTTCAAAGCTCTTACAGTATCTCTAAAGCCTGCGTTACAGAAAACCAAAGGAGTAGAGAAAAGAAAAATGAAAGATTAATAAGCACACTCTGGAGAGACAACTACAGAAATATTAATGCAGTTTCAAGGCACCCATTACTCTTGAGGGCATAGGGGAAATAACACCTCTTATGTAAAGTTCAAGTTTGCTGTGAATGTGCATATGGATAACACTACTCAGAGTATTTTTTATTATCACACTGTACATCACATTAAAAATCAAAGCTATCAAACTGTAAATTTTGTTCCTCTGTATCAGTAATGTGAGTATTAATGCACTGTTATCTATTAGTATTCAGGAGGTATGAATGAAGAAAATAGTGTAAACAGCTTCTTAAATTTTACAATCCAAATAATTTACCATGTGTTTGCTTCAGAAAAAGAGAGTACTTGCATCACAATTCATCTTCTATACTGCAGAGTT
Source organism: Florisuga fusca (assembly GCA_038090715.1). Taxonomy (NCBI): domain Eukaryota; kingdom Metazoa; phylum Chordata; class Aves; order Apodiformes; family Trochilidae; genus Florisuga; species Florisuga fusca. The sequence goes on along the minus strand of JAAWXA010000002.1, from coordinate 44,007,786 downwards.
CATAATGATAACATGAAGACAGAAGTTTGAAAGCTGAGTTTTGACTATTCATAAATAGTCAGACCAGTTGAGAGTAAATATTTTGATTTCTCAATTGCCACAGCAGATAAAACAGCTTTTATTTAGAAAAGCATTCCAGTGTATTTGGTTGTTCAAATTAGTATCTGCAGTTATTTTCAAATACTCTAATCGCGCACACACTTGACCAGAGAAACACCATGGAAATTATTTAGGTCTGTCAAATAAAGAGTTATACAAACAGTACCCAACCTGATGATAATCCCAAGGAATAAATTAATCACTTGCACATTAATATATTACTGGAACCTACCTTCTGTAACTGCCATTCTTCTTTTTTCAGGCCATATCTTATCTTGAACAGAAGCTGAAAAAAAAGTACCAATATTTATTTTTTGTCAGAAAAACAAACAAAAAAACCCCTACAAAACAAGAAAACTACAGTGCCACGAGGTAAGTGCTTTATCTCTACTGAAAATCAAAACAAAAACCAATTGCCAGAATATTTGTAGGTCAGAAAATTTCAAGACTTTGCATGCCATCTCACCAAAGACGTGATCCTTTTCCTGATTCTGTCTTCTTCCTCTTGCAGTGTCAATGCACATCCAGAGTTCTTCTAATAAAAGCTTTATTTTTTCTGTTAAAATGAACATTTTTATAAATTGCAACCTCAGTTGCTCAGAGAGCTAAGAATTAATGTTTCTTTATTTTTTCTCAGAACACAGACGTGCCTACAAGAAAATACAAAATGCCCACAACCAAAATTAACCTAAGGGACATAGGGACATTTTAGCTTCAGAGAAACAGAAATGCTGGATGCCACTGATGGATTGCTGTACTGGCCATGGCCACAACGCAGACTGAAAGGAACAGCTGCAGAATGCTTTAGCTTTTCCTTTCTATAGTGAGGATGGCAAAAAGTTGTATCAGCCTCCAGAATAAAATGTAAAAGTAGATTTGAATGTAACATTAGCTTTCTAAAAGAATTCAGGTGAAAAAAAAACCAAACAGGGAGGAAATCTTTTAGGAAGAAAGTATTTCTATCACATGCTTCATGCTCACTTGGTAGTAACTAAGTTTTACCCGGGAGTAACTGCACAGTAAATGTGTCTGAACTAATGGTCAGGTCACAACTTCAGGAGACACTCTAGAGTCCTAACAGCACCATTGCTAGGTGGTGCCAAACAGTCACTGGAAGGGCAGATGGAGAGGGGAAAATAGACCAAAAATTCAACAAAATACATACGTACCTCACCTACTTACACCAAAACTATAATCAGATCTAACAATCAGGAAATAAAACTGTTGCTTTCATTCAATTTCCTTTAAGTCAAAGACAACAGCAAAATCCTGCTATTTCATTAAGAGACTTACTAAAAAAAATCAGCACATAAGAGGAAAACGTGCCATATTTACATGATAGCTATCACCAACACTAACATTTTCTCACTAGTGATAAAAGCCTTGCTGCTAGTTGAAGCTCAAATAAGAGCTTAGATCTCAATTTCCCTACTTTGCCATTAAGTAAAAATTAAAGGATTGAATTTGGTACCAATTTAGTACAATCCAACAGGTAGTAAAAATATGACAATACACACAAGAATGGACAAGGTGTACCTGCCTGGAAATTGCCTTCAGAATTTCTATACAATTCAAAAGCAATTAAGAGTATTCTAGAAGATGCAAAAATACAAAAAATAAATATACTTTAAGTTTGGCCTCGGTTCTTCAGTGAAAGCTTAGAAGGAGTTTCCTCCACTACACAGTTAAATTCAGATATTTTGTAACAGGCTTCTTAGATCATTAGGGGAAAAAAAAGTCAACAGGCTAAGAAACAACTTTACATCCTAGATTTCCACATGATTTACAGAGCTTTATGTTGGAGTGTATTCTGCTACAATTTCTGTCTTGTCTTTTGCTCTGTATGCTTTCTTTATTATTCAATAACCTTCAAAGACAATGGGATTGTTTATATTTTTCTCAGTGTATGCATTCTGTTTTATAATTGCACATGAATTGACTTCATACACAGGGGGTAGACAAGTCATTTTAATTACTGCAAAAGTTAAAATAGTCATCTATTGCATCAGTTCTTCATCAGTGTAAAATATTTATATCAACCACATCTGCTCTAACACCATTTCTGTCAGCAACCTCTGTTTCAAAAAATGCAACTCCAGAAAAGCTGCAATAAATTCATACTGGTTGACTCCACACAGGGAATGGTTTTGCAAAAGAGTCTTACCTTTGTCTATATCTGTGGTATGATCTTCACTTGAACTCTGGGTCTCCGCATGCTTAACTATTAAAAGGTGGAGAGAGGAGAAAAAGAAATGTTCAAATGGAACAATACCATTAAAAAATCTGGAGGCAATCAAAGTTAACACTTACCTTTTCTGCTCTTCTCGTTAAGTATGCCATTAAGTTTTCCCTATTAAAATAAAGAATAATAACTTTTCATGCCATACATAGTTTTTCGAGTACACCTACTCTTAATTATTATGAAATCTAAAACATTTCAAATTGATGCATCAGCTGGAAAAATTCTCCCTCTTAAGGTGAATTGTTGTTTAGTTACTCAGTATCACCAAATGTAATTTTACTATTTTAATATCTCTGTTATTCATAGCTTCCTCCCACCTCCCCAAATACTAAAGGAAGCTTTATCCAAAAGACCAGGAAAGACTGACTTGTGCCTTCTTTAGCTCCTTTTCAAGCCTCTTCTTTTCAGTTTTCAGTTGTCTTAAGTCCTGTGTATGCTTTGTTGCAGCCTCTTCAAGAAAGAAAGAGAACCAAAATTCAAGTTAGACGTTACAATATAAGAGATTCTAACTACAATATGAGATAAATAATTAAGTAGTATTGGTCACAAGTTTGTAAATCAAATCCCCAGGAAAAAAACCAAAACAAAACATAGGTAATGTGAAATACAAATTCATTGAAGTTATATTTTGGTTCATTAAGACAACTCATGCATACAAGTATGTCATCTTAGGAGATGTTCATTACTGTTCTGAACTACTGAAATACATTTACTACTTTTCTTACAAGAAAGAATGGAAAGTGGGTCATACGGTAATACTACTGTACTGTAGGACAATACACACCAAGAGAACAAAGCCTATAAAATTAAGAATGAGGTGCAAGGGGATTTTCTAACACTAAGATACAAGTCATTCAGTTTGCTGTACTTTAGACTGTGGTAAACACAACTCTAAGTGCACCATGAATGAAAATATTTGCCTTGCCAACAGTATGGGAAGGGAAGTGTCAGAATGTTTTATGCATATCCACCCTCTACTACAAAACAAGAAAATTACAGTGCCACGAGTTAAGTGCTTTATCTCTACTGAAAATCAAAACAAAAACCAATTGCCAGAATATTTTTAAGTCAGAAAACGTGTGCCAGGATCACTACATATTCAGGTATGATTATAAACATGACCAGAAGAATGCAGTCAAGATTATTACAATGCTGGAGCACATGCCCTCTGAAAACAGGCTCGTAGAGCTACACTTCACTAGCTTAAGAGTTAAAAGCCAAAATCAGAAAAACCTTAGAAGGGATACAACAGCAGCTTTTGTGAACCTATCAAGAGGGTATCAATAAGATGGAATGAGATTGTTCAGTGGTGCATGTTGGAAGGATGAGAAACATGAGGCACCATTTGAAACAAGACAGTTTCTGACTGGCTATAAGGAAAACCTTTTTCACCATGAAGGTTGCCTGGACAGATTGGGCATACCCCATCCTTTAAGGCTGTCATTTTCATGACAAAAATTTCCTCCAACTTCATTTACACCATGTGCCTAAGACACTCAACAGAAAACAATTCTGCAGGAGGGTTAATGTGATTGAGTGACTAAGTACTGCACATGGTACCACACAGCACTGATCCTTGCAGCCTCAGAATTAGAAAGTTGCAATTACTTCTTTGGAGAAAAAAGAAATCAAAAGATGGAGTAAGACAACAGCACAATAACACAACATAGAAAGTTACCTTCAAGTTTCTTCACTTTTGTTTCCAATTTCTTTCTCCTGTTAAAGAAAGGTATTAATACATCATTTTTTGTATAGAAATATTATATGGAAAGAAGAAAAAAAATTCTAGCCCAGAACCTGTGAAACCAATGTGTTCCTGAAGCTGAAAACTTAAATCAGTGGCATGTTGCTGACATTGTCACACTAACAGCTGTATCTGTTACAGAGATGGTTTGCTCACAGAAGAGTCAATCCACTAATCCAGGTACATAAATATTGCTTCAGCTACAAGTTGGAGTTACAAAACCAACACAAGAAAACTGACTTCTGGTTTTTTTGCATTTCTCTGATGTAATGCAGGCTTGTTAGTTTTTAATTTAATTTAATTGTTTTTAAACAATTAAGCCTTGCTTACAATCAAGACCTAAGCAATGAGGTCATCAGGTATCAGCATGCAGGATCACTTATGTCTCCTGGTTTTTTGTTCAGAATATCCAGGTGTTTACTAAAGCCAAACTCAACCCCTAAAATAATGCATCCTAAGCAATTTTTACTTCAGCATTTCAAGCCCTACCTTATATGCAAAACATACACAGAACTGGGGGAAAAACAAACAAAAAAAAAAGTAAACACTTCTGTTACTTCTTTCTGCTAAATCCCAATATCCCAGATACACTTTCTAAAACTCTTGTGATAAGTAGAGGACACTGTCCTGACAAAAACAAGCTACCAGTGCTCACTGATCACTTTCATGAAGAACACAGTTCATCCGTTCCCCATATTAAAGCTTTCTGGATGTGCAACCTCTAACAATCACCTCAGACATTAACTGGAGTATATTTGACAACCCAGGCAGGAACAGGATGATTGAGCACTTTTGGGCAAGTTCAGTAATCAAACCATTTATACTGTGAAGTACTTAACAGACAGATTCTCTTTGGCCTTCTCAGTCTGAATGCATTTGTATTTAACTCTCTCTCTACTTAGATGACTTTGACAGTCAAGCTATAAGCGAGAATTTCAGAAAAAGATCCTCATAAAACATCTTTGCAGGGAAGAAAAAACAAACAAAAACCAGGAGGATGGCCTTATAAAAACAGCACATAACAAAATTCTGTTCCTCTGTATATTATCTTCTGACTTCTGTACAGAAGTACTGCATCTACAATGTATGGGCACTGGAAGCAAGGACAGGTGACGTGGGAGGACTAGAGAGATGCCATTCACCACTGCAGGGAGAAGATTCATGTAGCCAAAGTTTTATTAAAGTTCAAGCTGAGCAGTACTCTGAAGGACAACAAAAAGAACTTTTAAAAATATTTTAACAGCAAAAGGAGGATCAGAGACAACATTTGTCCATTACTTGAGAAGGTCAGATACCAAACAGACAGGGACATAGACCAAGCAGAGATGTTCAATGGCTCCTTCACCTCCGTCTTTAGCACTGATGATTGGCCTAAGCACCTCCAGAGCCCCATGTTGGAAAGACCACAACCAGGGGGATAATCAGCTCCCAGACAACTCTGGACTTGTTCAAGACTTGCTGCTTCACCTGCATGCATGTGAGTCCATGGGGCCTGATAGGATTCATCCCAGGACAGTAAAAGAGATGTTATAACAGGACTTCTCTCCATTATTTTATAATGGGTTTGAGTCTAGAAGTTGGGAAATGTTCTGATATTCAAGAAAGCAAGAAGGAAGATCCTTGTTATCACGGGTGTCAGAGTCTCATTCCAGTGCCTGATAAAATTATGGAGAAGGGTATTCTGCATGTTACTTAAAAACATTTGAAAGACAATGCAGTCATTGGTTCATGGGTTCACAAATGAAAAGTCCTCCTTAATTAACTTCCTTTTATGACAAGATCACCCATCTAGTTGATTAGGGGAAGCCAACAGATATGGGCTTTTTTAGATTTTAGCAAAGCTTTTGATACTGTCTCTTACAGAATCCTTCTGGACAAAATGTCTAGCACACAGCTAGACAAGCCTACAATACTTTGGGTGAACAACTGGCTGAGAGGTCAGGCTCAAAGAGCTTTAATCAATGGAGTTACATTAGGCTGGCAGTCAGTCACCAACGGGGTTTTCCCAGGGCTCAATTTTAGAGCCAGTGCTTTTTATGTTTTTATAAATAAATGGGACACAGGAGTCAAATGTATATGTTAAGTCAGTTTGCAGATGATATTAAATTAGAAGGAGCTGTATATTCCCTTGAGAGTAAACAGATCTGGATAGACTGGAGTCATAGGCAACCACCAACCATAAAAACTTTAACATCACAAATTTGAGATTCTCCCCGTGGGACAGGGTAATCCTGGCTCTACATACAAATTGAGGGTCAAGAGGCTAGGGAGCAGCCCTGTGGAAAGAGATCTGAGATTGAGAGAATCGATGATTTTTCAAGGTCCTTTCCAACCCCTAATATTCTGTGACTCTGTGAGAAAACACCAAAAGTACAAGCTTGCAACACTCAGATTATATTAGTTGGTTTTCTTTTGCAAGCATAAGTAACCTTCCATACAACACTGAGAAGTCACAGTTCCCTGATACAGGCAATCTAGAGACTAGAAGTATAACAGGGTTAAAAAGCAATTAAATAAATTCATTAAAGAGTCCATTGAGAGCTGTAAGACACAAAAACACACCCATGCTCCAGGCAAGGAAATCTTTGAGTGACTGGTTACTGGAAAAACAAACTTTGGGAACTATCAAGGCACATCTTCACAGTATTTTGTATTATGACACCAAAAACGGCTTCTGCACTTTTGAAGCCAAATCTCTTCAGCTCATTTCTAAACATGCTGAAGACTCCAAGGCCTGCTGAGCTGTTTCTTTAGAAGCAATTATTTTAAGGACTGATATTAAGTGCAGACCACTTTGGCAGTATCATCTCTGTATTGGCCCAAGACCTATAAGCACAACAGGAACAGATGGAAGTAACAAAGACTAACAAGCACTTAAAACTGGAGAAGCTTCAGAGTCTTCTCCAATCTCACCCTGCTCTTAAATACCTTTGCTAAACAACCACCAAAAGCAACCTGAAGACAGGGTAACAGTTAAAATAACACTACCTTTGAAAGTGTTTGCTACAAAATTCAAGACCATTCTTCCATTAATTCCCTAACAACCCCTAGGCATAAAAATCTTAGCAAAATGGAAAGCATAACTAGGTAATGTACAAGACCAAGCTCTGGACAAGGCAAGAGGAAGAAAAAAAGGTTGTGAGAAAAAGAAGCATTACTCACACAGCATCACTGTTTGCTATTTCTTCTTTAATTTTAACATATTCCTGTTGACTCTCACAAAAAATCTTGAGAGAACTCTGTGGAGAAGGAAAGCATAGTTAAAATATGTTGAAGGCAAAAAATACAGATGGCAGACACTTCACCTATTCTAATGAAAACAGCAGACAGCCAGAAGAAGTGTACACAATGAGAAAACAAGCAAGCTGCAAAATCACATTATTCTTCCTCTTTAAAGGCCAAAGTTATACTAAACAAATAAATCTCTATCTATAGTGTGTCCCTCCAACATTGCTCTGGATAAGAATTAAAAGCTGAAATCAAGATCAGAACTATTATAAACCATACATAATCCTGCTTTTTCTGAAAATGTGCCATCAGAACATTAACTAATAATGCTTGCTGAGGGAAGAGGATTTTTAAAACAGTTCTAATGTGGAATTAAAAAACAGGTATAGTGACAAGACAAATGTTAATACGCTCCTTTGTACCAGCATGCAGGAACTACAAGAAAGAGGGTTGGGTAGTTTTTTAGAAATAATAGTTAAGATCTAGAAAATACACGTTTGGGTGATTTGAACAGTCAAAAGCTTTTCTTGTGTAAACTAAATCTCAGCTAAGGGATGGGAGAGAAATTTGGAATAAACTCAAGTAGCTAATAACATAAAAGCCTGTGTTCAAAATAGTAACAGAAGCAAATGCCTATTCTGCACAGACCTTTTTTTTGCAGTACAAGTTTTAGAGTTCAGTAATCTAATAAGATCAGAACAGAAAACCAAAGGAATTTTAATGTCTCTTCTTCCTTTCTAAATCAAGAAATAAACCTCAAATTATCTGATCAAAAGTCATAGGAACTACAAAAGCCTGAACTTTTTGCCTAGTAGAAACCTGCTGCCATTTAATTCATTCCATATAAAAGCAGAGATGCATTTTCCAGTGAGCTGGAAATAACAACTGGGCTCACTAAAGCTTGCTTCATTAAGATAAGCATTATCTTAATGCTTATATTATATATTACTGCTTAATGCTTAATGTATATATACATTTCCTTCAACAGAGAAAGTGTAAGTTATTTAAACCTTACAAGCACACCTTTTTCTCTTCCAACTCTGCTTTCAAGGAACCCAACTCCTCCTGGCACTTTTCCAAGGGCAGGATTTTCTGCAGCATCTGCTCCACTTGGCAACGAAGAGCAGAGATCTCTCTGAAACAGAAAGTGTAACTGAAAAGAAGCTGCCTAAGAACACATTCCCTTTATACTCCGTGTTCTGATTTTTTAGGCAAGTGTCTGAATGCTTTGCTTTCCCCTATGGAAAAATGCTTTGAGAGAAACCCAAAGGTTTTTATAAGTTTAAGTGTCTTTTCAACATTGTACACTTAAAAAAAATAAGTTCAGATTTAAAAACATTACACTGAGCCAAAAGCTGGATGCAAGCAGATGGCACGTGCCACGTCAGAGTACTGCCCAGTTGCCTATGCAAGTGCCAGAAATAGATGTCTCTACATAGGTAGTGCTGTGAAACAGTCCAGCTGCAGGATTCTTCAGCAGGCAGGATGGAGTTCATAAAGATTCTACACTGCCTCTTCCTTTAGAATCACATGGAACGAGCAAGGGCACACAGCCACAACACTAGAACAAAATACTTGATACAAACAGACCTGCTCCACATATGCTTACATTTAACCACCACCAAAAGATGACCCCCACGTCTCCACTGGTCTCTTCAGACTCTCATGTAACATAGAGCAGGAAAGAATTTTAGGCAGGTATTGTAGAATGAGGACACATTTCCCTCCTCATGGAGGCTACCTTGGCTAACTGTGGCCTCAGAAGCATTGTCAGAGAAAGGCTGATAATAAACATTCAGCCTAGACCCAGGGCTATTGCTGCTGTGTCAGACTCCTAAAATTGCCCAAGAAATGCAGAACTTAGCACCTTTATTAAACAGTTTAAGTCAAACTTACCGTTCAGCAAACTGAAGCTGTGATGTCTTGTTAAGGCAGAAATCAAAAGCATTTTGTCAAGTGTCCTTAAGGACATTTCGATCCGTTTGCCAAGAGACATCTGATAAAGACTTCCACTCACAAAACACAGAACCTTCAGAACTAAGTGTTTAACTGAACCATTTAAATATGTTTAAAGTGAACAAGCAGAGCCTCTTATGTCACAGGAAAAAAGCTTGGTCATTCTCAACAATGCAGATTTCAAGTAGCCCATATTAAACCATCCAGCAGATACAGCTCTATTTCCTTTACAAAGTCTATCCAGTCTATTATCTATTACAGACACCACCTTTAAACTTTAAATAAAAAGCCTCAAGCTGTTTTCTAATAAATGTTGATTTAATAATTCTGTCAGAACACTAGTAGAAAAGTAAAGGATATCAGTGCATTTCTGTTGATACTCCACCAGCAAACAACTATGAGGGGAGAAAAAAAAATAAGAGAGGTTACTAATTTTCTCAGCTGATCCTCATAATCATGTCTTAGGATACCTTTCCTTTTGCTTTATAGACAAATAGAGTGTAAAACTGGTTTGCTTTTTCTGATAATACTCAGAATATATGTTCTGATAATACTCGTTTCCTTAAGGTGTTCAAACCTCAGGTGGCTTTAAAACAGAAAAACAAACAACAGGCAGTTACAGTAATTTGTAGCCCCTAACTATTTGCAGCTTTAAAAAGGCAAAATGAAACAAAAAAACATTAAGTAAAAGCTGTAATATACACATAATCAAAAATATACATATAATCACAAATTCACATCCTAATTCCTGAACTGAAAGGATGTTTTCCTAGGAAAGAATATGTAAGTGTAAGAAAAATTGTTCAAAAGGCCCTAAAGAGCTCAATCTTTACACTATTCCCCTAGCAACCATAAAAAGTTATCACTTACTCTGACCTAACATACATGTTGGATCATGGGACAGCACCAAAGAAAGCCACTCTCTCATTTCCTCAACCCTTAAACTTTTTAAGAATGGAGAGAAGGACAACAAAGAGAAATAACACGACAGCTACTCCAACACAGGCAGGGCTGCATGACTTTCCCAGCAACAGTAAGGAGTAATCAAGTCAGTAAATAAAAAAAAAAAAATAAAAAATGAGGGACTGAGCTGCAAGTAGTTAAAGAGGAGGTCATACCCACAGGAAATAATTATGCAGTAGCAGAGAGAAGAGGGACACAAAATTTGAAGGTAGGAAAAAAACCCCATGGACACAAAGTAAAGGGGATTTGAAGGAAAGGGCCCTGGTTAAGACAGTGAGGGCCCTCAAATGCTTTCTGAAAAATGAGAACAAAGGATTGGAATTTAGATTTGGCTAAAGCCAGACTGACACATATACAGGAAAAGGTACATGAGAAATAAGCCATTACAATTCGGAGACATAGCAAGGACATCACCTCATGATATGGAGGTTTACAAAATCTATCCAGATACATTATTCCTTACAAACATACCTGGATGGCTACTGTGAATGGGTAGAAGCAATCACAGAAGAGAAAGCAAACTATGAGGAACATTTTAGATGTTTCTCAATATTCTTCTGAGTGATCTTAAGCCTCACTTTTCATATTCTGATACTTAAATCCAACAGCACTTCACACCTTAACGCTTGGAATATTGTGGTGCAAAGGTTCATATATCCACAACTGACTTTTGGTTCTCCTGATACATTCTTCACAACAGATAAAATGAAACAAAATCCTTCAGAGAGCTGCTAGTACTTGTAGTAATACATAAGCTACTATGTAATAATATGATAATAATTATACATAAGCTACTATAGCAACACAAAATAGCCTTGTTTGAATATCATTAAACACATATTTTAGGACAAAAATTAAGGAAGTCTTTAGCAGTCTAGATTTAGGACCTCTTCATTAGTAAGTTACTTTTGTTTTGAGAATTAAGTTTTGTGTATTACTCTACATTCCACAGAATGTTATTTGCTGCATTCCTTTAAAAAAAGATTAACAGCAATAAAAAGCAAGCAAAGACACACACACAAAAAAAACCCCAAAACACGTGTGCAATGTACTTACTCTCCATCAATCATTTTTTGCTTCAGTGCAATTAACGTGGCTACATATTCATTTATGTTCTGTAAGGAAGAGTCTCAAGTTGGTAAAGAAGTTTCACCCCAAATAACAGTACTATGCACTGTAAATCACCCCTAAACTGATTACTGATGTTCTACAGAAGACAATATTCTCTCATCTTTTTCCAGTTCTCTTAGAGAACAGATTTAATAACAAAAAATATATTAATAGACACATGGAGAATGCAGATTCCACAAGAAAGCATGCATACTTAAATGAAGCTTCACTACAAAAGCTGTTCTAACTTTGCTTTTACAGTAGATTACATACTAAAAGCCCCACAGTTTTTTTTCCCTCAAAATCAAATTAAGCTTTGGCAGAATATTACCAATAACCATCCCTAGCTCATTTGAACCTACAGATTTCTCAGAGTCTCAACCCATACTCATCCTCTGTCCGAAGACCTTCTCTACCCTCTGAATTCTCAGCAGAGGGCCTTCCCCCCATCTCAAGGTGAAAGGGACATCGCCCAAAACGTTTCACTGCGAAACTCCACACGAGACAGCAGGAGAAAGCAAGGGAATGAGGACACTCCTTCCACTGCACCGATGGAAACCTCGGCAGGAGACACCTGGAAACTCACGAGCAGCTCCCGCTAGGGACACCGCAGAGATACGAGCGACACTTCTGCACTTCTCCCGGCTAAACAAAGCTCGACACCGCACAGACACCGGTGTGGGGGACACCCAGCCCCCCCCACAGCTCCCCCAGCAGCAGGGCGCGGCCCCTCGCTCCCATCCTTACGCAAAAACCCGGCCCCAGCCGCTCGGGGGTGACAGGGACCTATCGCTACCTGCTGGAGAACACCGCAGTTGGCGCAGGCCATGGCTGCAGCCCCGGCCGGCGGCGGCTGCGTCTCTCCAGGCATCATGGTGACCGCGTCCCCCCTGTCCCTCCCCGCTCCCATCCGCACAGGCACCCACACGGCGCGGACAAATTGCGTCACAGAGAGGACACTGCCTCAGCAAGAGCCCGCCTCGCCTTCGCCTCCTCGAGGGTGACCCCGTAGCTGCCTGAACAGCGGACGCGGAAAAGGCCGTAGAAGGTGCTCTCTGCAGAGGCGCGGTGAGCACTCTGAAAAGGAATTACTGCCACCGCATCTCCCCGGGATTTCTGCGAGTATTGTTATTATTTTTACTTTACGCATGGCGCTTCTGAAAAGCGCTCCTGGAGCAGGCGCGGCCGCCGCCAGCTCCTCCGGCCTGAGGCGGATCCCGGATTGCTGCGGGGAGGCGGCTGCGACTGCGGCCCAGAGCGATGGCGGCCGCCGTGCGGCTGTGACGGGCCGGGCGGGGAGCGGCGCCATTCCCCGTGCCCTTCCGCTGCCGGTCACCGAAAGCAGCGCTGCAGTCATCACACTAATGAGCTGTTCGTGTTCCCCGGTATCATAGAATGATAGAATTGTCTGGGCTGGAAGGGACCTCAGAGATCACCAAGTCCAACCCTTGATCCACTACCGCTGCGGTTACCAGCCCATGGCACTGAGTGCCACATCCAGTCTCTTTTTAAATATCTCCAGGGACGGAGAATCCACTACTTCCCTGGGCAGCCCATTCCAATGTCTGATCACCCTCTCCGTAAAGAAATTCTTTCTAATATCTAACCTAAACCTCCCCCGGCACAACTTAAGACCGTGTCCTCTTGTCTTGCTGAGAGGTACCTGGGAAAAGAGACCAACCCCCCCCTGGCTACACCCTCCTTTGAGGGAGTTGTAGAGAGTGATGAGGTCTCCCCTGAGCCTCCTCCAGGCTGAACAGCCCCAGCTCCCTCAGCCTCTCCTCATAGGATCTGTGCTCGAGTCCCTTCACCAGCCTGGTTGCCCTCCTTTGGACCTGCTCCAGCACCTCCATCTCCTTCCTGAACTGAGGGGCCCAGAACTGGACACAGTACTCGAGGTGTGGCCTCACCAGCGCTGAGTACAGGGGCAGAATCCCTTCCCTGGACCTGCTGGTCACGCTGTTCCTGATACAGGCCAGGATGCCATTGGCCTTCTTGGCCACCTGGGCACACTGCTGGCTCATGTTCAGCTTCCTGTCAATCCAGACTCCCAGGTCCCTTTCTGCCTGGCTGTCCTCAGCCACTCTGTGCCCAGCCTGGAGCTCCCCATGGGGTTGTTGTGGCCAAAGTGCAGGACCCGGCACTTGGCCGTGTTGAACCTCATCCTGTTGGAATCAGCCCAACTCTCCAGTCTGTCCAGGTCCCTCTGCAGAGCCCTCCTGCCTTCCAGCTGATTGACACTTCCTCCCAGCTTAGTGTGATCTGCAAATTTGCTGATGATGGACTCAATCCCCTCATCTAAATCATCAATAAAGATATTAAACAGAACTGGGCCCAACACTGATTAAGACATTGAAACTTGTCAATCAGCTCCTCTATGCGTGCTCTAATCAAACAGAATATTTCAGGATTTTGCAATTTTTCTACTTCAAGAACACTGCAACAATTTGTAAAATACTCATTAGAGCAGGAGTAGAGTTTCAATAACAGTGTCACTGGAATCAGTCACTCTGACTGAGGTCTGTAAATTTCCTGTGCAAATAGCCCTTCTCAGGGAATGGAGCCAAGTGTTGGTTGTTTTATATTTGAGAGCTTGAGGTCACTGTTTGGTCAGGTAACAAGGGACTTTTTTAGGTGAGATAGTTAAGGGTAGGGTTCTGCAGAAAGAAACTGTGCTCTATCAGAAAGAAGTGAATGGATATTTTCAGAAAAGTTCATTGCTTTTTGTGACTGTTGGTGCTTAAATGAAAATGTCCTTAAACTTCTGTTTTAATATTGAAGATGCCATAATTTCCTACTTGTTTACAAATCTTCTGTAAAAGTTTTTACACTCTGAATACATGCAGAACTAGGCAAGTAAGCTTAAGCAAATCCATGCCATTTTATTTTTCATGTTGTTGCAATTCCTTTACAAGAAGGAAATATTTTAGAACTCTTTTAACACACCCTTATAAACTAGTTATTGAAAGCATTTTCATAAAAAAGTAAGGTATTTTAAAATTTAAAACAAAATAGTATGAAATAATGTAAATTACATGTTTTGTTTTGTCTTTCAATTGCACTTAACCTGATTATGCCAAGAAGAGGAGAGATGGTAGGGCTTGGAGTTCCAAAGTTCAGCTTCATTATATCTCTAAATCTAGAATTTAAGAAGTTCTGGCTTCAACTGTAGATTTACATAGGGCTAAAATGTGTGTGCCATGAGGCCTGAGTCACAGAGACTCTGATTTATTTTGTTGACATTAAAACAGAAAACTGGCCATGCTGATAGCTGTGACTCTCCTCATTTTTGAATGGGGTCATGTGAAAAGAATGAAATTATAGCCATGGGCTACTGTCTTTATTTAGCAGAATTAATATAACCAGCAGTGCATAAAGATGATTTCTTTACTGTTGCTCACAGAGACAACAGAAATGATCCTGTCTGTTTCTCATGAATGAAAAAAAGAATCAGATGCTGATGTTCCCAAAGAAATTATGCCCAAACAAGAATCTGGTGGTCATTCATAGCACAGAAGTGTCGTCGTCGCACCGCAAGTACCTGAAGGCAATGCTGATGATGGATGCAATTAGAGAGGTTCTGCAGAGGAAGTGAAGGTACCTAATTACCTTCACAGCTTCTCAACATGACAGCATCATGGTGTCTGTCAGTCTCAGCTTTATAGCAGAAAAGTTTATTAGCTATGGGAAGTGTGAAAGACACTCATACTACTCCAGCACTGTAGTTTTATTTCCACATGCTTCTCGGGGAGCTGTTGCACATAAAAAGACTTAAAGGACTGGATGACGTTTGAGATGTCACTGGATTTTGTGCTTGGAGCATCCTAATACACTTTATAGTTAGGACATACTTAAAGCAGATTTTCATCATCAGTTTATTACTTGGCGAAATTATTACTGACTGCCATTACTCATTAATAATAATACCTTTTTTTATATTAGTGAAGAATTCAGAGCATGAAGTTCTGTTTCCTTAAAAAACTGTGGAAGTGCTGAAAAAAGCAGTAGAGAAGTACTGGCATTTACATAAAATCAAGATGTGAACTAGCAGAATGAAGCAGCCAGAAATACCTGCTGCTAGCCAGAAATAGCAGTCAGGTTAGAACATCATGTTGTCAGCAAATCAGAACCAAAAGAATCAGCACGTTGGATTTGAAGCATCTCTGACTCGAAGGTGCTTGTCTGCTCAGAGACAGGTGCTTGCAGAGGGAGGCAGTCCTAAAGGACAGAGGAATACAGGAAGGCTGAGTATATTTGAAGAAGGAGATCTTAAAACTGCAGGAGCAGGCCATCCCTGTGTGCTGAAAGATGAGCCAGCAGGGAAGAGGATCGATCTGGCTGAGCAGAGCTTTTGCTGACACTTAGGAACAAAGTAATTAAAAAAGAGCTTATGGCCTTTGGAAAAATTGGCAGCCAACACGGGGGTTGAGCTGCTAAGAGAAAAATGGGTGACACTCTTGTGTAAGATTGACCTTCTGGGGGAGGAATGTCCCTGTGGCTTGGTTTGAGGCATCCACTTCCCCCAATTAAAGCCAGCTGTGGTCTGGGTAGAGTATGTGACTACCTGTGGTGAATGCCCATTTTATTTTTTGAGAAGCCACTTCTGCTTCAGGCTTTGACCTAAAGCAAGTCCACTTCAGGTGAATGCTTAGCACAGTACCAGAAAAAGACCCAAAAAACCAAGCTTCCATAAATTGTTGGCAAATCCTGAGATCCTTTGAACTGCCTGCACACCAGAAAGTGATGACTTCAAGTTTTTGAGAGTCCATATGCAAAATGTTGGGGCCTTAGGACTCTGCTGGTCAAAGGGTAATTTCTCGAGTTTGGCATAAAATTGTGTGCTACCACAGGAAAATCAAGACCTCCCAGACATGGCTTACATATGCCTCCCAAGTGGTGCAGAATATCAAAGATGGCACGTTCAGGTACTGCTGTGTGTGAATGTAGCAGGTCCTTCACGACATACTTTACAGTATGCTGGAAGTTGGCTGAAGCATTGCAAAGAGCAGGTGGCACCACAACATACCCTTCTTAGTGTCTGTATGTGGTGTGAAAAGCAGTCTTCCATTCATTCTGCTGCCAAGCCTCTTAGAGGTCTAACTTTGTTTCCTGCAGACATTCATTGAATTCCATGGCAAGAGGGAGAGGTTTAATGTGATGCCAATCAGTCCACTGCAATCTACACAGAATATTTTTTTAAAGAAAAAGAAAATAGGGGCACTAGTAGGGGTGTGGGAGAAGTGAATAAACCTACCTGCCAGACAGTCTTTGAGGTCCTCCCTACAAGCAGATATTTTAGGTGCTATGAGGCAAAGATGTATATGAAGGACACCCCCTTTCGTAGTGCCAGGTCAGTGTGGCAATCCTGACTAATGGGACAGTAGTAATGTTTTCTGTATCCTTCTTTGCATATGCATCCACAGGATCCCTGTATTAATGAGGGAAGACAGAGAGGTGGGGAACAGAGGCTGAGGTAGAGATAGTCTTGTCATCTGGTGAGTCAGAGCTGCAGTGATGTATGAGTACAGGCTGAGACTGTGCTGTGGTGTCTCATACTGTGTAAAGCCAAAAATATGAAAGTCCAGACAACACACATGGGGTGCTGAAATTGGGAAGACAGCCCAGACAAGACCCTAGGGCAGATGTTTCTCCCAGGATCCTGATATCCTTTTCCTGCAGGGACAGCAAATTGCTAGTTAATGAGACAGTTGTGTTTCTGCAATGCAGCAGACTGGAGGACATAAATTGCAGGGCTTCAGCAGCGGGTTGCAGAGGTGACATATGCAGGAGAGGATCATTCATTGCCCTGTGCTAGTCACAGCCAGTACCAGATACTTCTGAAATCAGGGTAAGCAACTTACCACACCCCAAAAATTCAGAGGAGCACATGGTACCCTAGCTTACATATATTTAAGAGATAACAGTAGCCACTTGGGAGGAAAAGGTGAAAAAGACACTGAGAAAAAGAGGAGACATGAAAGGAGAAATGGAGGAAACATAGAAGGAGCCATTGCTGGGGACACAGCTGGAGATAAACTCCTGAAAACAGGTGCTTTATATGTGTGCAGGTATAGCCTGGAAGGGGCTGAGCCCCATGGGCAAGCCAGAGCAGAGGAAGATGAGTAGGAAGATGAGGAGCATCTGAAAAGAAACCATTACACAGATTTATCCAATCTCTTGCACCCCCTATCGCCTCACCAAAGGAATGAATTTGAGAATTTTGTGATCTGTAGTGGGTATTAAGGACTCACTCTTCCCAGCCAGTTTTTCACAGCCAATGCATAAATTGGATTGTCCAGTCAGCAACCACCTGGCTTCCCTGCTTGTGCAGGCAATGACAGACACAGCTGCACATCGATTGTCTCCAGATTGAACATCAGTTCAAATCAGTGAATAAGGCTTTAAGTTTCTGGAAAACTGTCATTGCAATTCTTACATTTCAGACTCAATTCAGGGCTACCTTGAAAGCCAGGAAACAAAGACTGCAGAGCAGCTAGTATCTATTGCCATGCTTTTAAATATTAGCCAGGTGTGTCTATAAACCCCTGAACCCTCACCTGATACCCAGTGAAGAGTGTTTGACCAAACTGTGGGCAGGGATCACTCTGGGCACAGGGGATATTGCAGAACCCTGCAGGACTGTGACCTATCTGCTTTCTGGCCAGGATTAGGAGACTAACTTGAAGCTATGGGGAGCTATTTGGGCCTGGAGCTGTGAAGACCCACTTGTGCTAACTAGATAATGCACAGCCTAAGGGCCTGGCTCGGTGGTGCTCAGGTCAGCATTCAAGGAGGCTTAACCTCTCAGGCAGGAGTGGGGACTGCTCCACAGGAGAGTATCAGCCAGGACTGATGGTGAGGTGCTGAAGTCCTTACAGTACCCAAGCAGGGTTGGTGACAATAACAGGCTTCATCAACAGTCTATTGATCATCAAAGACAAGAATAAGAGGCCAGCCATGACAGGCAGGACATCTGCAGCTCTGAGTCAGCTAGCAGTTTAAGTCAGGGCAGCTGGGCCAAGCTGATGAGCAGATGTATCCCATACCTCTTATATCTGCTCATTATAAAAGGAGGAATTTGGAAAGATAGACAGTTTCTCTTCCTAGGGCTTTTCCCTTTTGGGTTTTGTTTGTTTGTGGTTGTTGTGTTGTTTTGTTTGTTGGTTTTTTTTTTTAAATTTTATTTTTTTATTTATTTTGTTCCTTCTGATAAGTAGGCCAAGTATGAGCTTGTGTACTTTCTGCTGGTATTTGTGTTAGCTTTGTTATTGCAGTACTTTGTTATTGCAGTAAATGCCTCCCTTTCAACCAATGGCTTAGTCTCTTTTTTTCTGATTCCCCTTCTTCGCTGAGGAGGGGACATCTGGTGATAGAGTTACACCACACAAAGCCAGGCCCAGATACAGCCTAAATGTAGACATTGATGAATGTTTCAGTAGGATTGTGAGGCAGATCATCTCTTTACAAAGCTGTTTTGACTCAACCCTATTATGGTATCCTTAAGCATATGCTTGCTAATTCTAATTCCTCTCACAGTTTCCATTAAATTGCCTGCTACAGATATCATGCCTGTGCTTTTCTGGATTTTTTTTTTATGGTAGTCTTCTAAAAGAAATTGTTATAGCTAACACATCCCAGTTTCCCGCTGCCAGAGCAGTTTTCTACCAGAGGTTGTACAAAGCAGTTTGTGGTTCACCTTGAATTCTTTTTGAATTGCTGGTTATGTACCAACTGGTCCTCATGATTTGTTACTATTTGTTTGCTTGTTTAAATGCTTCATCTCACTGATTCTTCTAAGACACAACCAGTGGTGAGTCCCCCAATAAAGCAGGAGAGCTGTCTTGGAGATCTCATCCAGTTTTGCTGGAGTGAGCACAGATGTAAAGAATTAATATAGATTTCCTGTTGTTTTCTTTGAATGCTCCTTTAAATTTCTTTTAATTTTCCTGGTGCTGCAGACTGGCAGGCTTCCAGAGCCTGAAGTGTTTGAAAAGGCATTTATTATTAGATTTTATGCGTTATGCAAGTTGTTCCTCAAACTCTTCTGGCCTGTCTTGTAGTGTGGTTTACTTTTCATCTGTCATGAGTTCAGATTCTATTTTCAATTTTAGCTTAAATTTAGCTGTTGGAAGGATGCTTCTAGAAAGCTGCCCCCAGTAACAGGCTCCCTTGTCCTGCTGCTTAGCCATGGCAGTTTCCTTTTTCCCTTAATATGCACTTGCCCTGAGCTTCCAGCATGGAATCCTTAGATTTTTCCATGTAATCTTCAAAGATATAGTTACTTTATCAGCTTTTGTTTCTAACAAGCTTCTTTTTTTTCAGTTTCCTTTTTTTTTAAAAACAAAAACAAAAAACCAAAATTGTTGGATTCTTTTTTTGCTTTAAGTGCTTTATGTAAGGAAGGAAAAAAGAAAAGAGACAACTGCTGCAATGGATTGTGCCTACAAAATCTTGTAATTTTTCCCTTTTCTTCTGGAGGGGTACACAGTATGTATTGTAACACTGCTTCTGACTGCAGACATTGTAACTCCAATGATATTTAGAAACACTTTGGTACAGCTTCTTTAAAAATAAGGAACTCCAGGAAATCTTTTGCACAAAAGGGTATGGTGTGTATGCAGGAGGCTCACACTGACCAGCTAGACTTTTGATAGGTTGGCTGTAGTCCATTTTGTTTTCCTCGCCAGAATCTCAGCATCATGGCAGACTTGCTCCCTTCATGTCAAGGCATCTCCTGAGCAGTCACTGACCCCACCTTGGGCTTGTCTGGTCTTTAAATATGGCTGTATCATGATGACAGCTTGTGAGTGAATGCTCCTAATTAGCAGATTTATCTTCCTCAGTCTGCTGGCAGTCACTGTTACGGCCAGGGATTCCCTTTCTTCTGCTTCCCTGCCTCATCTCAATTCCCCCTCGAAGACAAGGCTAATGACTGACATCCCGGCTGCCTACAGGAGATCTGTGACTGGTAAGGGCCCTTAGTGCATCTTCCCCCTTGTTCTTTCTCACCACCCTGGAGGTATGTCTACGTGGGCTCACTGCCAACTTTTGTAAGCAGATGTCAGTCCTTGAGAAGACACAGTGGGTGCCTGACTCTCTTTCTTTCTCATGCTGCTTTAAACTTCACTCTCTCCTTAGTCTGCCCTCTCTGATCCTTACCCACTGGCTTGATTTTTGGCTTGAACTACCCTGTCACTACAGGCTTACCTAGCAACCTGTCCTGTTGCCTGAAGTGTTGCTGAACCTACTGTGCTTGCTCAGGTATTGTGGAATTTGCTGACTCTTGGCTCCTACCTCTACTTTCCATATGGAGCAGCCTGTCCCTGCCACGGCCTGACAAGCATGACAAAGTAGAAATAAAAAAAATGTTTTAAGGGAGGGTAGATGCTATAGTGAGGGGAGTCTTGCCTCTATTACTGCACTGAAAAGGGTGAATTATGAGGAAAAGATAAGACTATTTTGGCCAAATGGAAGAGAATCACTTGCCAGTACAGAAATGTTGGGCAATTAAGTTAGGCTATCAGGACTGGATGAGATTGGCACAATGAAAATTTAAGACAAGAAAGGAATAAGGAGCAGAACTCTTGAGATAAAAAGAGGAAAGGAGGGACAAAGGAAGAACTGTATAGACCTAATCATTGTCATTTTTGCTGTAGCACATACAGGTGTCTAAAGTGCTTTCTATACCACAACTATTTTTCTGGTGGTGGCAAAAAAAGAAAAAGTTTACACTGAAGTGGTAGTGCTGTGACATTCATGTAGTTGTCACATAGTAGGTCTATTTGAATGTTATGGTCACATCCCTACAGTAGTGGCAGAAGTCTGTGTGAACCACAGTTATTACCAATAAGTTCTTGACACCAGCAGGAAATCATCTTTCTGAAACTGGAAATCATACAGTGGTAAAACACTGGTTCTGAAACTTGAAGTATGACAAAGCGTGCAGTTCCATGGAGTACTTGTAGCTGAAGCGTGAGACTTGTCTGCAGCACCATTGGCAGTATGGGGATTCCCGTGTCGGCCTCCCAGCAAAAGCCCAAGCTTCAGCACTCCGTTGGGACGACAAGCCTGTGGCTCTGCCACCTCCCTAAGGCAGTGCATGCAGGATGTAACCTGATGCATCTGTGATTTCTATTCTGTGCCTACAGAAGGCACCTCTCATGCACTAAGATGGTGCGACAACCTCTCCTCTACCCACCATCTTGCTCTTGTCCCGTTTAGCTGGGCTCTGAAACGCAGCCAGTACAGCAATTAATTTTATTTTTTTCCCCTTCAAGGTTCCCCATTAATACCTCCGCCTCGCCCCTCAGGCAACCACACCGCGGCAGTCGCGCCCCAACGTGTCGGGAGGTGCGGGGTTGCCGCCACCACCTGTTGCCGCCGCCTCGCCCCCAGCGCCTTTCGTGGGGCGCTCAAAATGGCTGGGATGGGGCTTGCCTTGCCGCGGGCTGCCTGGGGAGGCTGCCTGAGGAGGATCCTGCGAGCTTCTAGAAGGTGATAATAGACCCGAAACGCCAGGGAAAAACACAAAAGAGCCGTCTGGTTTCTGGAAAAGTTGCTGCTCTCTGCCCGCCCGTGAAACCCGTCAGAGGGCGATGCTGCCCCCACCGGGCGGCCTGACCTGCCTCAGCCCCCCACGGGGCTGCCGTCTCCCTGAGGTGGGGTCTCCCTGAGGTGTAGGAGCAGAGGGGCTGGGTGTGCAGGAGGTGACTGCCTAGAACAGGTGCCACCTGCCCTAAAGTGGTGTAAGCAAGGCATTACGAGTTGCTAAGGGACCCGACCTGGAACTGAACGCCACAAGTGCAAGAAAAGGTTTTTTTTCATGTTTGCTGGCTTGTTCAGATTAACTTCTTTTTTACTGTTTTACTGAGGAGGAGAGGGAATAGCATTTCAAGATCCATAGTCCAACCTCACATTTAACGATTTATCATGTATTGTGGGTACTTAACAATCAAAGAACCTGTATGTAAATGTGTCTTGGCCATGTGACTGGAAATAATACTGTTGCTCAGACTCATTCATGGTATTTTGTGTTTCCATAATATCTTGATTTCTTTGGCTTGACTAGTCTGGCTAGACTTCTCTGGTAATCACTGTCACTTGGGAGTCCCTTGGTGAGCTAACTAATTTAATTGTTTATATAGTCATTAGACTTATCTCAGGAAGAATCCTAGACTTCTATGGCTGGGGTAAAGAAGAAAATATGGTTTTTTACATTTGAAGTACCTTGATGTTAATTCAGATTATCATTACCTTATATCCTAAATATCATCCTGTGTTTTTTCTCTCTTCTTGGCAGCCTGGCTATCAGGACAGAGAAGTTATTTGAGTTTAGTGTTTTATGAGATGAAAATGGGTCCACAGCTGCCTTGTAAGAAGTGAAACAGCCTGGCACATGGGTCAGAAAGCAGAGACTTATAGTTACGTAGTAAAGAGAAGCTAGTGCAGGCAGGTGTCTGCTTGTCTGTTTAACTTCCATGCTGTCAAGCTGTGAATTAATTCTGGTCTTGAAACCTTTTGTACTATGTATATATATTGGAATAAAGGGTCTTAAATAGGTAAACTGAGCTACAGTTGCCTTTAATGAAAAGCAGTAGATGAATCTGCATGGTACACCATTTTTACATTTGGTTTGTAATACATATATACATACATTTTTTGCATAACATGAAGTTCTGGAGTTCATTCATTTTTATGGTAATGCATACTGAGTTACCAAGAGACATTTCATATGTAAGTTTTGAATTGCAGCTGTGCAATAATTAGGGTAGCAAATTGGCTTTTGCCCTTCATGGACAGAGGGAATGTATGATTTTGGGAGCTTAAATATGAAAGACATTTCTGCTCTCAGGGTAGATCAGGGGAAGCAGTGGAGGAGTAACAGTTTTTGGTCATGGCAGATGTGTGGCCCCACCAGGATATTTTTTCAACAGTGAACAGTTACTGAGAGAGAATAAGAGGCAAAAACAAAGCAATTGTAGAATGATTATTCACAGTGATATACCTTTCTAGTTCTCAAGGCCTGTGCACCTAGAAGGGACAGGTGATATTTGTGTTTGGTGGCCATTAATAGATTTTATGTTTTCTTCAGTCAGTTGGTGCAGTTGCCATTGAACATAGTTTGGGGGTTTTTGCCTGTGCTTCATTAAAGTGAAAATGCCAGGGAGTTTCTATAAAGCGTTGAGTAGACTACTTTAAGGGTGAACAGGGAAGTGAAAAGTTGTAAAACTCTTACTCTCCTTACCCAAAATCCTTACTTCTCTGAGAATGATAGCAGCCCCTAGGAGAGGGACTTGGGGGTGTTGGTTGGTGGAAAGCTCAACATGAGCCAGCAGTGTGTGCTTGCAGCCCAAAAAGCTAACCATATCCTGGGCTGCCTCAAAAGAAGCATGACCAGCAGGTCAAGGGAGGTGATTCTGCCTCTCTGCTCCACTTTCCTGAGACCCTGCCTGGAGTACCGTGTCCAGCTCTGAAGCCCCCGACACAAGAAGGACATGGAGCTGTTGGAATGAATCCAGAGGAGGGCCACAAAGATGATCAGAGGATTAGAGCATCTCTCCTACAAAAACAGGCTTGAAAGCGTTGGGGTTGTTCAACCTGGAGAAGAGAAGGCTCCAGGGAAATGTCATGTAGAAGCCTTCTGTTACCTGAAGGAGGCCTGCCAGAAAGCTGGGGAGGGATGTTTTACAAGGGCATGTAGCTGTTGGGCAAGGGATGATGGCTTTCAGCTGGAAGAGGGTAGATTCAGGTTATACATTAGGTAGGGGAGTTGGTACTGGGTAATCTTTAAGGTCCTTCCCATTCTGTAACGGTGAAACTACTGAAGGTGAAGTTTATTTCTTTCCTGACTTTTATATTTCTCTTATGTCATCTTGAAATGGGCTAGCTAAAACTTCAGGGGCTTCATTCAAAATGTATGTGCTCTGAGGTCGGACAAAAGCATGAAAAGAAGAGCATGGCACTGTGCACATGGGAGCTAACTAGCTGGGAAGGAGGTCTGCAGACAGGGTTCTTGGTGGCCTGTGAGCAGACCATGAGTCAGCAGTGCACCCTCTGCAAGGCAGGCCAGCAGTGTGCTTGGCTGCATTAGGAAGATCATTGCCAGTTTGTCAAGGGAAGTTCACCTTCCCCTCTGCTCAGCACTGGTGAGCTCACACCTGAAGTGCTGTGTCCAGTTCCAGGCTTCCCTGTACAAGGAAGATAATGACATACTGGAATGAGTCCAGCAAAGGGCCATGAAGGCAACTAAGGGATTGTAGCATTCCTCATGTGAGGTAATGAGAAGTCCCAGAGTGATCTCAGTGCTGTGTACAAATACCTAACGGAGGGGTAAAGAATATGGAGCCAGATTTTTCTTGGTGGTATTAAGTGAAAGGACAAGAGGCAACCCAGGAAGTTGTACCTGAACACAAGGAAAAGTATTTTTCACTGTGAAGATGTTCATACACTGCAACAGGCTGCTCAGAGAGGTTGTTCCAGGTATTCAAAACTCAACTGGACAGAGTTGTGGGCAACTTGGCAGTGTTTGAGTAGGGTATTTGGACTAGATGATACCAAAGAGGCCCTTTGCAGTCTCAACCATTCTGTGATTCAGTGGTAATGATTTTGCATGTATATCTTTCTCTAAAAATTTCTGACAATACTTATGGGAAGGGAGCTCAATCTTTTATTGAGCTATTATAGCTGTAATGAAGATTAAGTTCTGAGCAGCCAGATCTGTGAAAGTAGATTGTACTTCTTGACTCCTTCAGGCTGAAACAGTGTAACTTCTGTTTACCAACAAATTCAGCCTTTTGTAAATCTGTGTCATCTCTGGAAACAAGATGATGCTGTAAATGAATATATAAAATGATCAGAATAGATCAAGCTTGGCATTCTGTGAGGAAGAGGTTTAAAGCTTCTAATGTTAAAGGGGAAAACATCAGATTGTCATAAGATGCCATTCCCATTCAGTCAGATTTGTTTGTTTTGGGTTCTTTTGTGGCACTTAGGTACCATGAGACCTGCAGGGAGTGTCTTCCCTGTAACATGTGCTTTGTGCTCAGCTAACTGGACTGGAGATACGCACACAGATTATTGTGTTTACATTCTGTACTGTCATCTGTTCTTAGGTAAAATACTAAGTTACTTGAATTGCTCTAAAACTGAATACATCTGTCTTGAAATTGCCTTTGTCTTTTACGGGGAGCCAGTATTTAAGCAGAACATATAATTACAGAATTTCCTCAGTTCCCTTTCTCGGTTGGAACGGACTCACAGGGGTCATTGAGTTCAACTCCTGACTCCACACAAGGCAATCTGAAAGTTAAACCAGATATCTAAGAACATTATCCAAACAATTCTTACACACTGGAAGGCTTGGGCCCATGGCCACTAACCCAAGAATCTTGAGAAGCTTCTGGTGCTTGAGAACCCTTTAGTTGGAAACTTGCTACCCAGTCTGAACTTCCCATGGTGCAGCTTGGAGCCATTCCCTCCTGCTCTGTCAGGACCCACCTGGGAAAAGAGATCAGCACCACCTTTCCACTTACTCTCATGAGGAAGCTGTAGACAACAATGTCACCCCTTAGTCTCCTCCTCTTTGAGCTGAATCAAGCTAATGTCCTCAGCTGTGCCTCGTAAGTCATGTCCCTTGTTCCTTTCACCATCTTTGTCTTTCTCTGGATGCATTCTCATATTTTTATATCCTTGTATTCTGGAGCCCTAAACTGCACAGAGTACTCAAAGGGACGTGATTTTTTTTTTTTAATTTATTTGTCTCAAAATAAGAAGCGGTCAATTAAAAAGTACTTGTCCAGTAAGACTGGTGCTAATCAGTGGTGTTTATTTAGTTCCAGATTTGTATTGATCTGAAGCTTCAGGAGGAAAACCTGAGTTCTTTTCTAGGAGATGGAGCTGAATTAATTTAATAAAGAAGTACTGCCTCTGACTTCTAAGGGGCTACTCTGTGGACTCTTGTACCCATTATATTTTTTTTTTCTGCCTGGACTTAAATATAAGAAAGAAAATAAATATATCTATTCTTAATTATCATCTTCATGCAGTCTATGCCTAATTACAGTCCACTGTTTAATGACTCTTCAAAATCTGTTTTAGCTTGCTGATACAGTGCCAAGAAATTTCACTTAATTGTGATGTCTTTAAGAGGCAGCTTCTAATGTAATTATTCATGTCTTAATAAAAAAATACTTAAGTCCTTAAGTTTGGTTGTACTGGTCCCTAAAATAAGCTCCATTTTTGAAGCAGAGCTTGTACTTCTTCAGATTAGGCATGTACTTACTAGTTTGCTTTGTTTTTTAAGAAGTGTCCCTACAAATTTATTTTTCTAGAGGATATTTCACACAGACTACCTGACTTTGCTGGGGCATTCTCATTCTGTCCACAGTTAATTCACCCAGTGGTGAAACGTGTAGTGTTATGGCAGAACAGACACCAACCATGTCAGTTTCATGTGCTTGGTTTTAATTCACAGTCAAGCTCTTAGAAGTATTAAAATCTGCAATGTAGAAATTGTTTCTAAAGGTACTGGGATTTGCTTTATTTCATAGAAATACAGTCTGGACTCTTACTTTGGGAGTCCCCTTTTTCTTGGGATCTTTGGGTATGTAAACTTCTCAGAAGAAATCTGGTGTCAGCTACTAGTTACTACACTTCTACATGTATTTTGCTGTCTTGGCTTGCCAGACAGAAAGTGGTTTTAGCAGAACTTGCAACTTCTCTGGAAATTCTTCTCTAATGTGAAATTTGACAGAAAGAATAGGAATCCTATGCATGGGTGATAGAAGAAGTCCTGATGAATTTTTCATATTTTGGAGGTGCTTTTGAGTATCTGAATCCTACTTTCCCATCTGTTATAGATTATTTGGAAAGTGCTTTAAAGAATAACACTGCCAAAGCTACATTTCAGGTCCTCATTATATATCTGTGAGGCCATGCCCAAAGGTCAACTTGACTGTATTTTTGAAAACCTGCATTTTAAAGCTACATGCATCATGTTTTTAATGTCAGTATCAGGTGGTATGTTTTACTGATCTACAAAACAGAATTACTCAAGCTAATTTACTGCAATCATTTGGAGCCCTCTGCAGCTACTTGTTTATAATTCATGCATACATTTTACGTACCATATGTCATAACCAAAAAAACAATGATTTTTAATAACAGAATATACATTTTAGAGACAAGCTGTGTGTATTTTTAAAAAACATGTTTTTTATTAAACACTAATAAGCCACTTGCTTTGCTTTGTTGTAGCTATCCATACAACTTTTAATTTTAGGGCATATAAGAGAAATTTTAA
Organism: Florisuga fusca; assembly: GCA_038090715.1. Classification (NCBI taxonomy): domain Eukaryota; kingdom Metazoa; phylum Chordata; class Aves; order Apodiformes; family Trochilidae; genus Florisuga; species Florisuga fusca. The sequence continues at coordinate 43,980,144 of JAAWXA010000002.1, read as the reverse complement.
ACCAAATGCGTTATTTAAAATAAGATTCATGTGTAATAAGATTGCATCCTGTCTTCAAATCCAAATATATGAAACTATTTAAAGTGATTTATACTGATTGACTTTCCATTATAGTGTAATTTTTTTTCTTTATTAGTGATAGAAAAGAAACAGGGAAAACAGCAGAGAAACTAGAAGTAAGTGTAGTTGTAGAAAGTAGAAAGAACAACTTTATATTTTGAGTTCTTTACATGGAATACATAAGAAAAGATTAGAAAAATAGAACACTTCCAGGGAAGCTGCTTGAAGTCTCTATTCTTGCAGATGTATAAGCCTGATATTTTGTACCTACTAGGCTCTGCAGTCCTAACCATAGAATAGTTCACCCCGCCAGAGCCCTGGCCTAGTGAACCGTGAATGCAAACAATAATCACCCAATCAGCCCTGAACTTTTGTGGGATTTGCTGCTCCAGCTGGATCCTTGTAAGTTGATGGAGCCTGATGGCATGACTTAAAGAGCTGGGGGAGGCCATGGTGAAACCTCTCTGAATGATTTTTCGATACTCTTGGGAATCTGGAGAGGTACCAGTTGACTGGAAGTTGGCAAATGTTGTCCCAGTCTTCAAGAAGGGCAGCAGGGATGACCCTGGTAACTACAGCCCTGTTAAGTCTCACCTCAGTGCCTGGTAAGATTATGGAGAAGATTATTCTGAGAGATACTGAAGAACACCTGAAAACCAACACAGTCATTGGTCCCAGCCAACATGGGTTCATTAGAGGAAGGTTCTGCTGAACTAACTCGATTTCTTTCTATGACAAGGTAACCCACCTAGTTGGCCAACAGAAGCCAGTTGATGTAATCTCTCTGGGTTTCAGAAAGGCCTTTGATACCTTCTCTCACAGTATCCTTCTAAATAAAATGTCCAGCATCCAGCTGGACAAGCATGTAATGTGATGGGTGACCAGTTGGCTCATAGGTCAAGCTCAGTGGGGTCCCATCAGTCTGGCAACTGGTCACTAATGGGGTTCCACAGGGATCCATTTTAGGGCCAGTTCTTTTTAATATATTCATAAATGACTTAGATGCAGGACTTGAAGTTTGCAGATGACACCAAATTAGGGGGAGTGGTTGATACTCCCAAGGGCAGAGAGTCCTAGACAGATTGGAGTGTTGGACAATTGCCAACCATATGACATTTAACAAGAAGTGCTGGATCTTACACCTGGGCCGTGGTAAGCCTGGATATTCATACAGCCTGGGGAGTTAGAGGCTGGAGAGCAGCCCTGGGGTAAGGCATCAGGGGGTTCTGGTCAATGGGAAGTTGAACGTGAGCCAAGAGTGTGCCCTGGCAGCCAGGAGGGACAACAGAGTCCTGGGGGGCATCAAGCACGGTGCTGCCAGCGGGGTGAGGGGGGTGATTTGGCCCCATCTGGAGTCCTGCGTGCAGTTTGAGGCACCACAGGACAGAAAGGACAGAGAGCTACTACAGAGTGTCCAGAGGAGGGCTGTGAGGAAGGGTTTAGAGGGAAAACCATATGAGGAGCAGCTAAAGGCACTTGTTCTGTTCAGCCTGGAGAAGAGGAGGCTGAGGGGAGACCTCATCACATCTTACTGCTTCCTCACTAGGGGAGGAGCAGGAGCAGGCACTGACCTCTTCTTCTGTCTGGTGACCAACGATAGGACCCAAGGGGATGGTAGGAGGAGGTGCTGGGGAAAGTTTATGTTAGATATAAGGAAAAAGTTTTTCACCCAGAGGGTGGTTGAGCATTGGAACAGGATCCCTGGAGAAACAGTTATGGCACCAAAACTGTCTGAGTTCAAGAAGCATTTGGATGATGCTCTCAGACACATGGTGTGATTCTTGGGGTGCCCTACAAAGGGACAGGAGTTGGACTTGATGATCCTGTTATGTCCCTTCCAACTCAGACGATTTTATGGTTCAGCTAGATGGGACTTAGAGTGATCATCTAGTCCAGCTGCCAGCCACTTTGAGGATGAACAGAAGTTGAAGTATATTATTGAGGGTGGTGTCCACATTCCTCTTAGACACTGACAGGCTTGGAGCACCCTCTTGGAAATTTGTTCCAGGGTTTTACTACCCTCTCAGAGACAAATGTGTCCATTTGCCTTTTTTATCTAGTGTAATAACAGAAGATAATATTACATAGCACAGGATAATATACTAAACTATATTAGATTAGTAACATAATATATATTGTTATCTTTTTAGTATAATAGTGTATAAATAATACGTAATACATAATTATATATATTGCCTATAAAGATAAAAAAACCAAAGTCATTTCAAATTAATAGCTCTTAAAAAAAAGGGTTTTTTTAATGTTTACATGGGATACAAAATGAACAAGTTTTTTTGTATAAACTGCACCTACCCTGCTGTCAGAGGTAACCTTCTTAACCTGTAAAATGGACACTACCTCCGATAAATTTTAGAAGCTGCTTCTCTTTTTTTACATTCCTGTGTGAAATGTGACCAGTCTGCCACGACCCATTACACTGTCTCTGGTACTCCTTTGAAAATTCCCATTGTAGGTATGGCCTGCTGATGTCATACAAAATTGAGCAACACAGGATTTTTATATGCATGTCTTTCTTTTATCTAAAGACACAGAAATGACAGAAGATGTCTCACAAAGAAGTATGATTCATGTTAATAAGAAGAATAATTCTGCAAAGCTGCCCTGCGTGGTCCCTCTAACATTTAGTATGTCTATATATGGAACAATGTAATCAGAACTCATGCAAGCATTTACTATTGCTACTTTTCAGTTGATGGATTAAATTTATATTTGAAGTTCTCTAATATTAAAATCTGAGATGTCCCCTTTTTCTTCAGACTCTTCTGTGTATGTTAACGTGCTAGGAAAATTTCAGCATGTTAAACATTGATTATCACGTGCATGTCTTGTATACGTACAGTGTTGCTTCAATTATTTTCATCACCTTTTTATATTCTTACTGTAATTGGATCGTCATGGTCTTTCTCTAAAGATGACACAAGAAGTTAACCTCTTCAGCCCCCTGAGCTAGAAGATAAGGACAGAGAGCAGCACAATCCCCCCATAGTCCAGGAGGAAGCAGTTAACAACCTGCTGTGGCACCTGGACAATCTCAAGTCTATGGGGCTGGAGGGGTTCCACCCACGAGTATTGAGGGAGCTGGCAGAGGAGCTTGCCAAGCCTCTCTCCATCGTTTACCACAAGTCTTGGTTAACAGGGGAGGTCCCAAACGGCTGGAGGCTTGCCAGTGTGATACCCTTCTACAAGAAGGGCCAGAAGGAGGAACTGGGGGACTACAAGCCTGTCAGCCTGACTTCAGTGCCCAGAAAAATTATGGAGAGGTTCCTCTTGAGCACGCTTATGTGGCAGGTGCAGGACAGCCAGGGGGTCAGGCCCAGCCAGTGTGGGTTTATGAAAGGCAGGTCCTGCTTGGGCAACCAGATCTTGTCCTATGACCAGGTGACCCATCTTGTAGACAAGAGAAAAGCTGTGGACATTGTCTGCCTGGACTGTAGTAAAGCCTTTGACATCATCTCCCACAGCATTCTCTTAGAGAAGCTGGTGTCTCATGACATCAGGCAGGTGTACTCTTTGTTGGGTTAAAAGCTGGCTGGATGTCTGGGCCCAGAGAATTGTAGTCAGCAGTTAAATCCAGTTGGCAGCTGGTCACCAGTGGTGTCCCCAGGGCTTCGTTTTGTGGCCAGTCCTTGTTTACTGTCTTTATCAGTGATTTAGATGAGGCGACTGAGAGCTTCCTCAGCAAGTTTGCAGATGCCAATTTGGGAGGGAGTGTGGGTCTGCTTGAGAGCTGGAAGACTCTGCTGAGGCTGATAATAAGTTTAGCAAGGCCAAGTGCAGGGTCCCATGCAATGCTAGAGGCTTGGGGAAGAGTGGCTGGAAAGCTGCCAGGCAGAAAAAGACCTAGGGGTGTTAGTCAGCACTTGGCTGAATATGAGCCAGCAGTGTGCTCAGGTAGCCAAGAAGGCCAAGAGCATTCTGGCTTCTGTCAGGAATAGTGTGTCCAGCAGGAGAAGGGGAGTGATCATAGCCCTGTACTCAACACTGGTGGTGCTGCACCTCAAGTGCTGTGTTCAGTTACGGGCCCGACACCACACAGAGGACATTGAGTTGCAGGAGCAAATTCAGAGAAGGGCAACCAAGCTGGTGAGGGGACTGGAGAATAAGTCCTGTGATAATAGGCTGAAGGAATTGGGAGTCTTTGGTTTGGTGAAGAGGAGGCAGAGAGGAGACTTTCTGACTCTACACCTACCCGACTGGATGTTGTCGTGAGGTGGCTGTTGGTCTCTTCTCTCAAGTAAGTAACAGTAGGACCAGAAGAAATGGCCTGAAGTTGCACCAGGGGAGGTTTAGACTAGATAATAGGAAGAATTTCTTCACTGAGAGAGCAGTTAGGTGCTGGAACAGGCTGCCCAGGGAGGTGGTGGAGTCAGCATCCCTGGAAGTATTAAAAAACCATGTAGATGAGGCACTTCAGAACATGCTGTAGTGGGCATGGTAATACAGATATATTTTTAAAATTTTTTTCACTGGGGGGGGATGTTGATGGTTGGATGCAGTGGTCTTTTCCAAGTGTGATAATTCTATGATTCCACAAGGCATTGTATGATTCAACTAGTTTCTAGAAACTTCTTTGCAGTTGTTCTGTCAAGTGGGGGACTAGTTGAGCTTCTGGGCCTTTGCATGTATGGTAGTTTTTCTGAAAATAAATGTTTACTATTTGATACAATTTTTTTTTTCCCCACTTCCTAGGTGCATTGAATTTTAATCCTGATGCTGCTGATTCCATTCCAGGAGAAAGACAACCTACAGATACAAACTGGGTAAATAAAGATAGGAAAGACTCTATCAGTAAGCATAATAAAAGTAATTTACCATTTCCTAGTCTGTGTTCTGAAAGAGGTACGGATTATGAAAGCTTTTCCACAAAGCATCGTGGCATTTCTAATCCAGAAGGTCTGCATGGGAATTCTGAAGACTTTCATGAATATTTTGGTACCAATAAAAGTCTGAAGAATCGCAACTTGCAAAGCCAGAGGTGGCATAGATCAAGAAATGATAGCACATGTACTAGAAGTAAGATAAGGCAAAGTACTGCTGATGCTGCTTCAGGTCCAGGAATTTCAGATGCTGCAACAGGACCTGGGAGAAGAGCAATTCCTAGAGTATACAATGACTTTCTCTCCTCAGAGAGTGACAGGGAGGTACCTAATGCAGATAGCAGAGGAGCAAAGCCAAAGAAAACACATATGATGCATGCATCTGAAAGAAATTTCAGGGAGAAGGCAAAGCAAGTACATGAACATGAAAAGAGAGTGAGCTCTAAACAGAAAGCAGACCTGTTTGAAAACGTTCCATCTTTTGATTTGATTCAGTCTGACTCTTCAGAATCATCTGTTGGAAAAGCATTCTGTATTGCACCTGTTGGTAGTGGGGATGAGCAGAAAGGCTGCAATTATGTAAACAAAAGATATCCTCGTAAACCTGTGTGGAATAAGCCCCTGGTGGAAAAGGACTGTCAGAAAAGACATGATTCTCACCGTAATAAAAGTACAAAATTAGGTAAGAAGTATTCTCTTGCATGTACTCCAAAAAATAAAAATGAGAGGAAGAAAGAACTCTCCGTTCACAAAAATGATGAAAACTTGACCAGTGACACCAGACATCAGTTGTCTGATTCTGTCAGATGTAATGGAAGAAAGTTCCTGCTAAAGGGAGATCAGGCACCTGCACTTCATTTCAGCTGGACCCAGTACTGGAAAAAGCAAAGTGATGTACCAAAAAACAAAGAAACTCATACAGGTAAGCTTTCTAGACTATCCTGTACTCCTGCATAAAAGATACAATCTTGAATAATTCAGACTGCCTTCACATTTGACTAGCTGAAGAGGCTTATTACTTCACATTAGATCAGTGTAATTTTCAGAGAGTAGAGTTAAATGTAAATATGTGATTTCTGAGTGGGGGAGCTATTCTTTAAGTTTGCTAGGAAGAAGCAGGTTTTTGGTTTAAGTTGTTTTGGCTTTTTTACTACTAAACTGGAAATGATGTCCTGGTCAGGCACCATGTTAAAACATGTTCTGGATTAGGAGAGTGAAATTCTGAGTGTCCTAAACAGTGGGACTTGGGGGGAAGGTGAGACACGACAATCCTAAAACTGATTTTTGCAGAACTGAGTTTTCTCATATTTTGTGTAGAATTAAGAAAATGCCAGATAAACTTCATTCTGCTCCTAACTGGATTATTTGAGAGAGTTAATCTGGCAAAACTGAAGTTAAATGGGGACTTTGTTATGTTGCAACATCTAACTGTTTTCAGGCTGGTTTGTCTTTCATTGTGTAGTTCTTGATTTATTTTCCAAAGTACTTTCCATATGCTTTCATATGGCTAAAAGGGCCCTGTACTTCAATGATTGTTTCCCACTAATTCCATTCCTAAAGCAGTCAGTGTATGAGGGGCTTATTTCTGTAATCCAGATGCTTCATTGTTAATATTTGTTGTGTGGCCTTCCAGCAATACTTGAGGATGGGAGTTCAATTTACGTTGGGCTGAAACCTCTGTAGTCAAAAGCTCTAAGCTTTTTGGTTTAAACTTTATGTGAAGTTAGAATTTTCCTATAAAGAGATGAGTAAAATCTCAAACTGCCAAGTTTAAATGATTAACTGATTTGTAAGATCAGAATGATTGGTATTCATAAACAGGAATTATTTTTTTGCCACTTTTGTGGGAACCTTCTACTCCTTCTTCCTGCTCTGAAATTAAAGAAATGCATACCAAATATCAAACTGTAATCTTCCAGGAATAAACATATACCTTGCTTACAGCCACACAGGAAAAATAAGTTATATTGTAATTTAAATTGTAAATTACAAAATACTGTAAATTTCAAATGATGAAAGCTTGGGATTTCATTTGGATTTTGTTTCTCAGCTAGCTGATGCTTCATGCACAAGTAATATATTTTATTTGCAGGGTCACTGATTGAACAATTGACCACAGAAAAGTATGAGTGCATGGTGTGCTGTGAGGTGGTCCGAATAGTTGCCCCTGTGTGGAGCTGTCAGAATTGTTACCATGTGTTCCACCTGAATTGCATCAAGAAGTGGGCACGGTCACCAGCTTCACAAGCTGAAGGTTGGTATTCTCCTGCATGTGCTTTCTCAACATAAAAAATAGCAAAGTATGGATTTTTTTCAGGATTCCTTGGATGCTTTGTGTAATTCTTCTAACTGTTTTTATATAATTCTTTCTATTATTCTAGCTAAAACTAATTTCCAAGTCTGGACACATGAATATAAGATAATTCCATGAAATCAGTTCATCAAGTTGGAAAGTTCTCTGACTCTTTTTACACACCAAGAAATGTCTCATCTTCTTTTGTCTGCACTTTCTGAGCAGTCAGACTAACAGCAATTCTGTCTTCTGGATCAACTGTAATGGGTGTGGGTTACATGGGAAGAGCAGGTGTTGATCTCTCAGGGACAAGGCACAACACTCAGCAGATGAAAGCTTTGGCTTTGGTGAGAGCACAGTGTTACCATGGGGCAAGCCCCAGCCAGGCAGCGCTGATCAGATGGTGACCCTGCACAAGGGAACCCTGCTCAGGAGTGAAGCTCAAAGGGATGCACCACTGGGGTGGATAATAAAACTGGTGCTGATTAACACTGTGCATATGCAGTGTCCTCTTCTGCTGATTAGTGAACTTGCTGATGTAAGTCAGGTGCTGTTGTCTGAATTTCAAGATCCTCAGCCAGGCGTCAGGTCGGCATCCATTCAAAGATGGGTGCAGGGGCAAGCAGGCTGTCTGGGGTTACCATGGTAATGAGGTAAAACGTGCATGGGACTACATGTTTTGGTGAAAGGACTATCCTAGTCTCTTTTCTAGGGCACTCCTTCATATATATGTTTTGTTGGAGATGTCTTCCCTCAGAGACGACTTGGCCTTCTATTATTTTGACAGTCAAATGAAAAATGATTTTTTGGCCTAGGTGAAAGAATCTCCTGATTATCTGTGGGGGATTCATAGGGCATTGCTCTGTTCTTGCTCTGCTTACATTAGACTTGTGGTTGACATCCAAAGTTCAGTATTTTCTATAGTGTAGACTGGCAGTAGCACTCGGAACTAGAGAATGGGTTTTGTTTGAATGTTAGAGATGTCCTTGTCAGAAGAGAAGAGAAGTTCTGCTAGTCATCATGTTACCATCATGTGGAAAGATTTCCTGTAAGGAAGAACATAACTTTCTCTTTAACTACCATTTTTACTAAAATCTTGAATTATGTCTTGGAGGAATGTAACCTTTATATATTGTAAAGCTAAGGTCAATATCACAAAAATAACTGCCCTGCATGATCTATTACTTTGTTATATTTATAATAGGGAAATTGTTGTCTCTTGCCATCTTCCTTCTACTTGTTTTATGAACTGATGCTTCAATGACTTGTTCCCCTACATTGATAGAACAAAAATTTAAGCTATTTGCTCCTTCCTTTGCAGGAGAGATAGTTTTACTGGTATTTTCATTTGACTGGAAGGATTGGAGATATTTCAGTTAACTGCCTTCTTCTATTCTGCTTCCTCTGCTGCCCCTCCTGTCCACTTCCAGATGAGCTGGTGGTCTGTACCAATCCAGTATTGGCCTCAAAAATGGCTTCTGAGTTTCAGTGGTCAGAATATGAACCTGCTTGCATTTTTTTTTCTCTCTCTCTCTCTTTTTTTTTTTTTTTCTTTTCCTATAAGCTGTGCTTTTCAGAGGCTGAAGCCATCCTGAGGGCCTTGAATACTACACAGATGTCACTTATTTGTTACTGGGACAAAATCTTTTGATTATGTCTAGCTTAGGAGTAAAAGCAGTAATTTATTCTGATTCAGATTATCTCATTGGGGAAGTGCATTAGAAATTTCAGTAAGGGTAACATGAAACTGCCAGTGTTGATTCTAGTATATTCTAGTACAGCTGAAATGACTGAGATAATGTGTTTGAAGTTTTTCTAATGTATTTGGTGTTGTAGATAGGTTGAAAATTCCTGCTGTAGTGCTGCCTTTGGAAATAGAGCCTTTTAGCATTCATTCTTTAATCCAGCAGATATGTTTGGATCCTTTCTTATGTAATCATCGATGACTCATGTAGGCCTGCATGTGAAGAGCTCTTCCTACTCAAGTTTCTTTCAAACCTCTTAATCCTTTAGGATTCTGGAAACTGTGGAGATCATCTCTGTGCCTTTATGACAACAGCTATGCTATCGGAAGGGGCAGGGTTCTGGGCATGGTACCACAGACAAAGATTTTTTGACTAAAAATGCTACAAATAGGGGTGCTTGCAATGTGAAGGTGTATGGAAAATTTCTGGTAAATAATTACAAGTAATTATTTAATGCTTTTGTACCCAGTGGTCAAAGCTATAACCAAGATAAGTGTTGGGTAGTGCTCCTTCCTATCCCTTTAATCTGTCTTTAATCAGTCATAATTCTTTAATTAGAATTAGTCTGATTTCCCAGAATATGTCCAAATGGTGAACATTTGGTAATACCACCTTTTCCAGAGGGTACGTTACCCATTTTAATTACACAAATACAAGACAGAAGTGAAACAAGGACTACCAGGCACAAGTAAAACAACGAGACCATGTATACATGTACTGAATTTGGAAAGTGTCTTCACAATGTTGCTTTCTTTACAGTGAAATTCTTCCTTTACTGCTAACCAATGCCCTCCTGAAATGCAGAAGCAAGAAGGCTAGTGTTTAATAAAATACCAACTTGAAGATTAATGTTCTAGTCAATAGCTAGGTATTGTCACCTTTAAATTAATTAGAGTAGATTTTTCAGGTTTATGTAGTGCTAATTTATTTTGAACATAAAGCAGTACTAAATTGTCTTCTACAAAACATGTAAACTCCTAACATGAGAAGATAAGGAAAAGGAAAATACAGATGGTGCTTAAGGCTGTAGGTAATTATATTTTTCTCACCAATTTCCAATGCTTTACCTTTTTACCTTTTTTTTTTCCCTAACCTTTTTCACCTTTAAAAATGGTGGTAACTTCCCATATTCTAGTAGAATGTCTCGTAACATGGTGCAGGATAATAGAAAAAGTGTAATTTTAAAATTTGTTCTTCCCTCTATATGAAGTTGTAGCCTGGTCAAATGAAGTACCACTGTTGTGTTTATCTTGACATGATATAAAATGTGGTTTTATTGAACTGCTTTCTTACCACTCCTGAGTAAATGGAAAAACTTAGTTTGGTTGCACCTGTAGTAAGAAAAAAGTTGTGAACACTTACTCAAGGTTTACAAATTATCTCTTTTGTTTACTTCAAGTAATTTTTGTCTTTAATTTTTTTATCAACAGATGGCAATAGTGGTTGGAGATGTCCAGCTTGTCAGAATGCTTCTACGCAAATTCCTAAAATTTACACTTGTTTCTGTGGTGAGTTTCTGGCTTGCTTTTGCAAAGAAAAACAATTTTTTCATTTAGCTTTTGTTGTTTGGGGTTTTTTTAAATTGAATTCCTGTATTGCTGCATGAAGAACCACACATATGTTTTTTAAAGCTTAAAAACCCCTAAATACTAAATCATAAGCTATACATATTTTAATATCACCATGTAAAAGTAGTGGTTTTTAAATAACAGTGGTAGAACTGGACTGCTATCCTGCAAGCTTTGCTTCTGTAGGACTGAAATAAGCTGCATGTGTATGTCTGTCTTTGTGTCAAGTTAGACCAAAATAATATGCAATTCAAATACCCGACTGTCTAAATTTATAAACTGATTTAGCAATTCTGTAATTTCTGTTGGTTGGGGACATATACATGTTAAATAGGGAATAATATTAAAATTCTTCAGACCTTTATGTGTATACATGTTTAATAAAAGGGGTAAATTAAACTAGTACAGCATTCACTAAGCTGTAAGTATGTGACAAAAAGGGAGAAAGGAATCATTGCTTAATTGCATACATGCAAAGAAATTGTGTTTGTGATTCAGGCTTTTGAAATTTGTGTTGATCTTGCATAGCATTCACTTCTGTAAATCAGAGTGCCTGGAAAGTTTCACCACACTTTCTACAAAACAAAATATTCTGGAATTGAGGCAGTTGGTGAACTTGTCCTGAAAAAATCTAGACTTATGCTGTAGTAGGTAACAATTTTATCTAAAGTTATCTTAATCTAAATGTCAGTGAGACAATTAAGAACAATGCAGGTAGGGCAGAGTTTTTATATGACAATGTGTGAAATATTATGAGTCTAGAGATAATTCAGTTAGAATGAATGTTTTGATTCCAAATGAAAATTACACTTTTAAGACAGTGTAATCTGTTTTAAATAGGAAGACAGATCTGTTAAATAGGAAAGAAATACTGCCTAGGCTTAAAGGCTGTTACATAGTTTTGGGAGGTCACAGTATCACAGAACTGTTGCAGTTTGAAAAGACCTTCAAGATCAAGGCCATCCATAAGCTAACTACCAACCATTAACCTAACTACCAAGTCCAGTGCTTAAACTGTGTTCCCAACTACCACACTTTTTATACACCTCTAGGGGTGGTGATACATCCACCTCCCTGGGCATCCTGTTCCAGTGCTTAGTTACCCTTTCAGTGAAGAAATTTTTCCTAATATCCAATCTAAACCTCCCCTGTTGCAACCTGAGGCCATTTCTTCTTGTTCTGCTGCTTCTTACTTGGGAGATGAGACCAACCCCCACCTCACTACAACTTCCTTTCAGATAGTTGTAGATCTACAGTAGGAATCTTATGTTGTCCACAGGGTTACTATTAACAGAACATCATATTGGAACATAACACTTGGGTCTTCCACAGATAATTTTACAATAATGACGTGGCACTTGGGCATCACCATTTGCTTATGCAAAGCTATTTTCTATTAACTGCAAAGTTTACTATGTGTTATGTGTGATTAAGTATGGTGGTTTTCACCATTCCATGAAGAAACTAACTTCTTCTTCTTATGAATTGTCTGGTTTTCAGGATTTTCCTAGGTATTCCACTGTTTAGTTAAATCTTGGTTGAATAAATGCTATCTGTGGTGTTTATTTATATTTTCCTAACTTCCTATTTGTAGAATATACAAAGGTGTACTCAGAGACTTCAAATTATATAATTTTGTCACCAAAAAAATTAGTTTCTCGGTGCTCTTAATTGTTACAACTCAAGTTTGTAACACTGGCTCAATTGCTTCTTTATTAATTTAATTTGCTTCTTGCAGAAAACCAGGTGACATTTACATATGCTAACTGTGGCAATTAGCTTTAACCCTCATGATCATCTCATGCATCTCATCTGCTAACAGAATGTCAGATTAATGAAATACGGTTTCAGTGCTTACTTGTGATACAGAATACTTGAAGCTAATGTCCTGGTCTTATCACTTCTTGTTTTGGACTTCCCACTGCATTCGTCAAAATATCAACATTTGGTTTTAATGTAGAGTCTGCTTCTCTTTAGAGAGCTGACTTTAATGATTTGACAAATCAATTTGTTCTCCTGCTCTCCATCACCTTACCAGCTACGTCTTATTTTCTGGAAATTACGTTTTTTGGTTTTGTTTGTTTTTTTCTTCTGCACTGAGGCAGCAAGAATTTTTTACCTTTTAATTTTCTTATATACTATGCAGTGTGACCAGCTATAGGGGAATTTTAATTTTCATTATTTTATCAGTTTCAGTAGTATCAGCACTGAAAGTTGAGTAAAACATAAACCATCTTTTGTCATTTTGTTTATTAAAGAGGACTATTGCCAGTATTGAAAAGAAAATCTTTTCTTTCTGGAGTAATATTTTTCTCAAATTCAGGGCAATAAATATATTTTTGTGTTCAACATAGGTAAAGTACACAATCCTGAATGGAACAGAAATGAAATCCCACATAGCTGTGGGGAACTTTGTGGAAAGAAGAGACAATGTTTGGACTGTCCACATCTTTGTAATATGTAAGTAGATGCTATATAAATAATGTAAGTAGATGCAATTTATTAGCATTAAAATGATCTAGAGAAATTTTCTGAAGACTGTACTTGGATATTTTCTGACTGTAGGTTATGCTTAGAGGTGTATTTGGTTTATAGTTAAGCTGAAGCCTGGAAGAAATGGAGAGTATTTGTGTTTGTATGTCTAAAGTGAGTTCATATGACAGAATGAACAGGGGGTCAGCANTCTTATACACATCTTATCTCTAGACTCATAATATTTCACACATTGTCATATAAAAACTCTGCCCTACCTGCATTGTTCTTAATTGTCTCACTGACATTTAGATTAAGATAACTTTAGATAAAATTGTTACCTACTACAGCGTAAGTCTAGATTTTTTCAGGACAAGTTCACCAACTGCCTCAATTCCAGAATATTTTGTTTTGTAGAAAGTGTGGTGAAACTTTCCAGGCACTCTGATTTACAGAAGTGAATGCTATGCAAGATCAACACAAATTTCAAAAGCCTGAATCACAAACACAATTTCTTTGCATGTATGCAATTAAGCAATGATTCCTTTCTCCCTTTTTGTCACATACTTACAGCTTAGTGAATGCTGTACTAGTTTAATTTACCCCTTTTATTAAACATGTATACACATAAAGGTCTGAAGAATTTTAATTTTCATTATTTTATCAGTTTCAGTAGTATCAGCACTGAAAGTTGAGTAAAACATAAACCATCTTTTGTCATTTTGTTTATTAAAGAGGACTATTGCCAGTATTGAAAAGAAAATCTTTTCTTTCTGGAGTAATATTTTTCTCAAATTCAGGGCAATAAATATATTTTTGTCTTCAACATAGGTAAAGTACACAATCCTGAATGGAACAGAAATGAAATCCCACATAGCTGTGGGGAACTTTGTGGAAAGAAGAGACAATGTTTGGACTGTCCACATCTTTGTAATATGTAAGTAGATGCTATATAAATAATGTAAGTAGATGCAATTTATTAGCATTAAAATGATCTAGAGAAATTTTCTGAAGACTGTATTTGGATATTTTCTGACTGTAGGTTATGCTTAGAGGTGTATTTGGTTTATAGTTAAGCTGAAGCCTGGAAGAAATGGAGAGTATTTGTGTTTGTATGTCTAAAGTGAGTTCATATGACAGAATGAACAGGGGGTCAGCAACAATAGTTGTAGCAACATTTCTGTCTTTTTTGACAAACTGAACCAGTTGCCTGATGTGGTTTCAAGAACTTTCACTGAAGTGGAGAAACAATAGTAGAAGTAATTTTAAATGTATATCCAGTGGTCCACCAGAACTTTTAGGTGCTGCTTTCCCTCCAATAGTGTTTGTCTTAAAATCTGAGAGCAGTGTAACTTAGTTAAACTGCTTACTCGTATCCTTTTTCTTTGGCTTGTAAACTGTTGAGGACAAAAGGGCATTATATGTATTTATCTATTTGTTGAGGCCACCAGAATCCCTCATGTAGATTTTAAATAGTATATATAACTTGTTTGTTTGGATTTATTAGTATAATTCAGTGAAGACAGGCAAATATTATGTAGTTTCAAGTGCTGATGGCTAAACCAGGTTGTTTAAAGACCCATTTAAAGGCAAGCTTTTTCAATGTCTTGCAAGTCAGAATAATACATTATATGTTGTTCCTAGTGTATCTAGCTTCATTTTTAATGTATGGAAGCGAGTCAATAATGTCTGTTCATATTTTTGTTTTGAGACATTTTTAATAGTCAGAAGCAGTGTTTTCTACTCTTGGTACAAAACCAAAAAGCAGTTATTCCAACAAACAGATGGTCATCTCACACTTTCTCCAAGGTTTACTAAAACTCTGATCTGCAGTAGAACTTTTCTCCAAATTATTTCATGGAATCATAGAATGGCATAGGCTGGAAGGTACCTTAGAGCTTCTGCTCCAACCTCCCTGCCACGGGCAGGGACACTTCCCACTAGACTAGGTTGCTCAAAGCCTCATCCAGCCTGGCCTTGAACACCACTAAGGAGGGGGAATCCACAACGTCTCTGGGCAATCTGTTTCAGGGTCTTGCCACCCTTGTACTGAAGAACTTCTTCCTAAGATCTAGTCTAAACCTATTGTCCGTAAGTTTAAACCCATTTTCCCTTGTTCTGTCACTCTTGTGAAAAGTCCCTCTTCAGCCTTCCTGTAGGTTCCCTTCAGGTACTGGAAGGCAACTTAAGGTCTCTTCAGAGTCTTCTTCAGGGTGAACAGTCTCAGCTCCCACAGCCTGTCCTTGTAGCAGTGGTGCTTCAGCTCCTGCATCATCTTTGTAGCTCTCCTCCATACTCATTCCAACAGATCTTATGTCCTTCTTACGGTGGGGACACCAGAAATGGACCCAGGACTTGG
Source organism: Florisuga fusca (assembly GCA_038090715.1). NCBI lineage: Eukaryota > Metazoa > Chordata > Aves > Apodiformes > Trochilidae > Florisuga > Florisuga fusca. The sequence continues at coordinate 43,964,809 of JAAWXA010000002.1, read as the reverse complement.
GGTGGAATCTCACGAGTGCAGAGTAAAAAGGGAAGAATCACCTCTCTTCATCTGTTGGCTATGTTTCTCTTGGTGCATCCTAGGATACAGTTTGCCTTCTGAGCTGCATGAGCACTCTGCCAGCTCATTTTTAGCTTCTCATCAGTCAAGACCCCCAAGTCCTTCTCTTCAGGGCTACTCTCAACCCACTCTGTTCCCCTTTTGTAATTGTGCCTGGGGTTGGTCCGACCCAGATGCAGGACCTTGCACTTGGACTTGATGAACCTCACGCAGTTTGCACTGGCCCATTTCTCAAGCCTGCCAAGGTCCCTCAGGGATGGCATCCTTTCCCTCAAGTGAGTCCACCATGCCACACAGCTTGGTGTCATTAGCAAACATGCTGAGGGTGCATTCAATGCCTTCATCACTGACAAAGATGTTAAACAGCACTGGACCCAGAACAGACCCCTGAGCAACTCCACTTGTCACTGATCTCCAGGTGGACATGGAGCTGTTGATCACAACTCTTTGACTGCAACATTCTAGCCAGCTCCTTATCCATTGAGTGGTCCATCCATCAAACACGTCTCTCCATCTTAGAAACAAGGATGTCATGTGGGACAGTGTCAAATGCCTTGGACAAGTCCACGTAGATGATATCAGTTTCTCTTCCCATATCTACCAGACCTGTAACTCTGTCAGAGAAGGCCACGAAATTCATCAGGCACAATTTGCTCTTAGTGAAGTCATGTTGTCTTGTCACCCATCACCTTGTTGTTTTTCATGTGCCTTTTGTTCTCATTCATTTGTTCTGTTCTGCTTCTAACCTTTTTCAACATCTTATTGAATGAAAGAATAATTTTTTACTCTTCTTTCTCATATGTGAAAATATTATATTAGATTTATTTTTAGGCTGTTATTTCAATGCTATAGCTGTTTCCTCAATTCACCATCATACTTGCTGCTTTTATTGTGGTTTACAGGGTAAAACTGAAACACTCATCAGCTTGCAGACTGCATTTGGTGTAACTGATATCCTTACTCAGTGGAATCCTTATTCTCCATCTCGGAAGATGCATGTGTCTGTGGACGATTCTTTTGACTAGACAGAAATAAGTGGACTCTTAAACCACTTCGAGTTTCTGGTTTTTTTAAACTCCCTGACTATGATTTGCTACCTAAGAAAGTTTCCTACAGGGCTTTGAAGGATCAGCTATTCTTTCATTGCCCATTGCAAAAATTGAGGCCTTCTCAAGTCTGTATGGATTTTTTTTATACAGGGGGGACAAAAACTGAACACAAAATTAATTTGTATTCTCTGGGAGTCTGATCTGCATCAAGCTCTGTGTTATAGCAAAGTTAAAAGTGTTATTGTTCATCTCATTCTACATGTGTAAAACATGCCAAAATCATTGTAGTGGGGACCAAATTGAACACAGTATTCCAGGTGTGGCCTGACAAGTGCTGAGTAGAGTGGGATGATGACTTACTTACTTTTGCTGGTGATGCCCTTGTTGATACAGCCCAGCACCCTGATGGCTTTCTTTGCTGCTGCAGCACACTGTTCACTCATACTGAGCTTGTTGTCCACTGGGTCTCTCTCCAGAGAGCTACTCTCCAGCCAGATGAATCCCAGTCTGTGCTGTGCTCCTGGTTTATGTATTCCCACGTGCAGGACTGTACATTTGACCATGTTGAACTTCATAAGGTTCTTGTTAGATGATAAGGTTTGAACCAGGAAAGCCATTCTGTGAACTGAGATCCTAAAAGCCTTTTTATTTTCCCTTTTCTTCCCCCCTCACCCTCCATCTTCTGGGTATAATGCTTCATGTCACTATCAAGACCTGCCTTACAGTGTCTCAGGACCATGAATTCTGTGGGCTAAACTATTCATGCTGTTCTCAAGTCCGTGAGACTTGAGTTAATAGTAGGGATGTAGCTGTTGTTACTGGCAGTGTACTGAGTCTGGTGTGTTGTCTGAGTCTTGGTGCAGCATTCTTGACATTGCTGTTTCTCTGGTATTTTATTCCTGTCTACTCTGGGAAGTCCTTTGCAGTTGAAGTATGTGGGCCTATCATTTAAAGTCCAGCTTCATCCATTGTCTTCCAATTGAACACACCTCTGGATCTGTAGTCTATCAGCCTCTGACCAGAGCTCATCTGGATGAATCCTGTTATGAACTCTGTTCATTGGTGGGACTTGAATCCTTGAATAATCTTACTTGAATAATCTAACTGGTGGTACTAGAAATGCTGAGTTCAAAGACAAATCCACCAACTCAAAAGAGGAAATTAATTGAGAGCTTTTTGTCTCTAACATATTAAACGTCAATGAAGAAAAAAATTGTACTAAAGGTTTGGACATGCGATGTTTGTTTTGAGTGTTACCTGTGAGTTGATGCACGCCTGCTGGTAAAATGCAAAATGTATTAGTAGCACTGTTACTTTTGATTTGACAGCAGCAAGATTACTGGAGTTTTCCTTCAAGGTCAGTGACATTTGAGACTGATGGAACTGCAGTAATCTATTTTTTTCTCGTGTTACTAATGCATTTGTACTCTACAGGAGTGTAGGTGGCTTTTGTGTTAAGATAATGTGCTGCAGACTGAGTGATGATGGGTTCTTTCTCTGGGACTATAGTAAAGCTAGAGTTAACTGAACAATTTTGTTTGCTTTTTTGATTTATTTTTAAGCCTATGCCATCCAGGACCTTGCCCTTCGTGCCCAGCCTTTGTGACAAAAACATGTGAATGTGGACAAACAAGGTGAGAATGCTTCTATTATGCAAAAAATATTCATATAAGGATGATTTATTACTTTTTTCTTTTTTATAGGTTTTCAGGCTTTTACAATTATTTCTGAAAGTTTTAATGCAGTATTAAGTGATCTTAATTTTTCAAAGGAATGTACAGCTATTTATGTGGCAGTATTTGTAGTTGAAATCACTCTGTCTTCAGTAGAAAAATGTCTTGTGAATTTTATTTTACATAGTAAGATCACCTCTTTTTATTCCAGCCATTCCTTGCATTTGAAAGTTAAATAGATATCAACCAACTTAGTTTTATCTAGTTCCAAAGTTACTGTTTCAAATGTACATTTTACAGCTATTGTATGATGTCAGCTGAAATGGAAAAAGAGAGTAATTTATTGTTTTGCTCCATTTTTTAAACAGTTTAATCAAAACACAGCTCTTTCTTTTCCTAGACTCAGTATCAAGGCCTACATCCTTATCATCATTGTGTTCAGTAGAGTTAGGATTGTTTAAGTCTTCAGAAATACACCTGTAATAGAAATATCTAGTCTCCTGGCACAATGATTGTAACCATACATTAAGGTCATCTTAGCTTTTTTTTTCATTTTGTTGAAAGAAAACTCTGTAGACTCAGTACTGTGATATGTGTCCTTCCTTAGGGGGGTGGGAGAGGGGAAGCAGTGGTAAAATAGGAGAGTTGTACCCTAAAAACTTTTATTAATAAAGATATGCTCCCTCTCAAAGACTTCAACATTTTACTGAAAAAGTGTTTTCTTTTTTAATAAATGATCTGCAGATATTAAGGTAGCTGACAGACTATGATATTATTTCTCCACAGTCATTCAGTGCGCTGTGGCCAGTCAACAAAAATTCATTGTTCTAATGTATGTGGGAATACTTTAAACTGTGGTAAGCACAGCTGTACTCAAGTGTGCCATGCAGGAAAATGTTCCCCTTGCCAGTTAACAGTACAGCAAGGTAAGTATTGGAATGCCTTTTGTATATCCACTCTATACTATGAAAACAAGAGGGTGAAAAAAACCAACCAGTACAAACAGGGTAGTGCTTTAAATTTACTTAACAAAAACAGTTGCTACTTCTAGAGTATTTTAAAAACGGAAAATTCATCAGCATCACTTTGTATTTTAAATAAGAATATAAAAATTACTAGAAAGAATCCTGCCAAGATGATCAGACTGTTGGACCATGTGCCTTGTGAGGCCAGGCTGGTGCTACTGGACTTGCTTGAGAAGGCTGAGGGGTGGCCTCTCAGTAGAGGTAATGAAGGAGACAGAGGCAGGTGGTGCATCGTGGGAGGATAAGAGACAATGAGTGTTTAACTAGCTATGGGGAACAGCTATTTTCTTGGAAACTTGGAGATTTTCAGGAACAGATGAATAAAACACTAAGTAATGTGATCTGATATCACTGCTGACTGCTTTAAGTAAGGGCTTGGAGTACCTGATCCCCCGAGAAGGCTTCTCACTGGAATTGTCCTATAATCCTACATTATCTTTTACTATAGTTCTGAGAGTTGATTAAACAGTGCATGGAAAAGCAATGGAAAGAGGTACAGAACTGCATATTTCAACAAGCTACTCACGGTTTCTGTTAAATTTTTTTAACCTTAGTCTTGAATGGAAATTAAAATGTCTGAGTATGTGTGCAAGTATACAAATACATTTTTCTTAAACAGTTTATAAAGAAAATTGCAAGTTTATTTTCTCAGCTTTTAAGGTAGTAGTTAAATTATGTATGCTGCTTTAGTACATAGGCTTCTTGTGGAGATAGTACTTCCCCTTAGTTTTTATCTCCTTATCCAAACAAAGAAAATAGGAATTTCAGTTTCTGTAGAACTGAGAAACCTCTGTTGATGAATTGCATCTCAAAAAGAGGAGCTTCATTATTCTTCTAAAAACTGACTGTAACAATTTTTCACGTTTTACCTTTTCTATTTGCTGTACTTCTGGAGGTGTTTTGTCATTGATATTCTCTTGTGTTGTTTTCTCTGTAATACTGCTTTCTTTCAGTGTGTTACTGTGGAAGCAACATTAAAGAAGTATTGTGTGGGACACAAGAAGAATTCTTTGATGGATTTGGGAATTTCTCATGCCAGAATATATGTGGCAAGTAAGGTCACTATAATGTAGGCTTTTAAAATGAGAAAGGTCATTTTATTCACACTCAGTGATCATAATACTCCTAGATAATTCCCCTTTTTAATTTGGGTTTGTTTTTTTATTTCTTTGCTTTTGTTTTTTGTCTAGAAAATTAAACTGTGGGAGGCACAACTGTATGCAAGTGTGCCATCCTCAGCCTTGCCAGCTGTGTCCACGACTCCCACAAGTCGTGTATCGCTGTCCCTGTGGACAGACTCCTCTCAGCAAGTTACTGGAACTGGGATGCGTTGAACGTAAAGTATGCACAGACCCTATCCCATCATGTGGAAAAACATGTGGCAAACCTCTTTCTTGCGGTAGCTATGGTAATTAAAACTTTCTGCATCAGAGTATTCAAATTATCTCATTGTTTAAAGAAGAAAGAAAATATGGTCCTTAACCATTTCAGGAAATAAATATTTGAGTAGTGATTTGGGGTTTTAACTGAGCTGACTGTAAAATCCACTGCAGACTCTGCAGTCTGGCTGTTTGTCCATAACAATACCTTGAAAACAGGAAACAGATTTGTCTAGCAAGCACAAACACTAGCTTTTAAAACTTGGTTTACATGCACCTTTTGTGTACTAGTAGAGGACCAGAGATGTGAGCATTTCCAGAGAGCAGTACGTATTGATGTCTTTTAAAAGTGCAAATAAATCTTTGATTTTCATGATGAAAGAGCTTGAGCACCTCTTCTATAAAGATAGGATAAGGAAGTTGGGGTTAGAAGAGAAGAAATGAGGTGACCTTACAGCAGCTTTCCAGTACCTGAAGGGAGCCTGCAAGAAGGCTGGGGTAGGACTTTTAGCACAGATGTGTACTGAGAGGCCAGTGTTTTAAAACCAAGGGGCAATGGTTTAAAACTTGAAGAGGGGAGATTTAGGTGAGACTTCAGGAAAAAAATTATTTCCTGTGGGGGTGGTGAGACACTGAAACAGGTTGCCCAGAGAAGTTGTGGCTGCCCCCTCCCTGGAGGTGTCCAAGGCCAGGTTGGATGGGGTTTGAGCAACCTGATCTAGTGGGAGGTGTCCCTGCCCATGGCAGGGGTGTTGAAACAAGGTGATCTTTAATGTCCCTTCCATCCCTAGCCATTCTGTGTAGAGACTAGTAGGCTGAGATGTCTCCAGTACATACTGATTTCCTCCTGCTGCTGTAAGAGGGCAGGAAGTAAAAAGTAGCAATCAAAAGCTGTAGACAGCTCTGTGCAGAAGCGATTTGACACTTCAGTGAGTGCATTAGGTAACTAGAGCATTATTAACAACTTACTGTTGACTGATCCATTCTCTCAGACCAGAGACAGAAAGTAGAAAGGAAACGAGTAATACAGCTTTTAGTTGAATTCCTAGTAAGGAAATATGAAGGTATGCATAGTAAATGAGTCTTTTGGGTTGAAAAGGAAGAAAAAAAATAAGTAAAATAATTTTGCATTACACAAAGTATTTTTAAAGTTTTGTTTCCCCACAATCTAATGTAAAAGTATTTAACTTTTATGGATTTTAAATGTTAATAGTAGACTTGAAACTCTCTATGTTTAGCATTAAAAAGGTGAAGATAATAGCAACATTTTATGCACATTTAACTCCAAATAGTTTGTTTGGAAACCCAACTGGGCATAAGCTTAGTATTTTTGAACAGTGAGACTCTTAAAAGTGTGAAGTTCCAGGTCATAGATTTATTTTTTTTATTAATTGTTAATCTTTCTATTTTCATTTGGTTAGAGTTCATTCATACATGTGAAAGCCTTTGCCACGAAGGAGACTGTAGACCATGTTCTCACACATCAAATGTTTATTGTAGGTGTGGCTTTAAAAAGAAGGTGGGTATATAAAACTTGGCTATGGAAATAGTTAATCTTTGCTTTTTAGAGCTATGGGAAAAAAAGGAGCTGAAGTAGTTGAAAAGAAAGCTAAGAAGAGCTGCTGTGTCCCTTTAATTGCAAGATCCTCTATTGTGTGCTGACTAGATTATACTGTGAAGTGCTAACATCACTAATTACTGTGAGGGCAAGTTTTTAAAGTATTTTTGCAGAGTTTACCCAGAATTCTGTTTGGTTTAAATGGGTACAAAGTCCTGTATTACCCTGCACTATTTATATAGTACAAGGAATGTACTTTTACCAAGATTAATGGAAACAGAAGAAAGGCAGCCTAACATAAAAGTCTAAGTAAAAGTTTATAGTAATAGCTTGTAGATTTGTTGTAGAGTTTTTTTGTGACAAAATGAGGTTTTTGCTGGTCCCCATTCTTTGTACATTTATATAGTGACTCAGCAAATTCTCAGCATTTCTTATATAATAATCAGTATATTTTAAAACTGCTTTTTTGCTCATCGTAGCTTTCAAATCATTGGCTTGGAGTCTTGATGACTTTTCTGACTTGTTAAGTATCATCTGTAAGTAGAGATGACTTCTGAGTCTATCAGTCCATAAGTACATAGAAATGGCTGAGTCTTTGCTTGAGGTTGAAATAGTTTTCTGCATGTTTGATGAAGGTAGTTGTGGGTTAGAAGGCTTTAGATTGTTTTCCATTTTGGAGCTTGATACAAACTACTGGGTTTTGGCATTTACCTTTTCTGAAACCAGAAAGCTGCTTCTTGAAAAAAGCATGAATGAGCTACAGTGGTGATTTAAATAAGATGTGAGAACTGTGATGCTCAGAAATAACAACTCAGAATGTGATGTTGTGATGACTGAAGGTTTAAACGTGGTCGATCAAGAGTTCTATTTTCATACATAACCTTCTATTTTCATGTTGAGGTGGTTAATCCAGGTAAAAATTCTTTGATTAATGAGATTTGACTAAAGTCTTTTTTTGGTTTTAATCGTCAGACTTGCATTTTTGGGAAAATTGGTCAAAGCACAAATTTATATAGTCTGTCAATATTCTCTGGAGGAGTTATTTTGGTTTATTCTGTGCAATTTTCTTCAGGCAGGTTTCTTCAGGCAAACCCATTTCTGTCACAGCATTATCTGCTGAATGTAGTGGGAAATACAAAATTATGGGATTTTTTTAGTTGCTATTGAATCTGTAAGGTAAAAGTATTAAGTTAAAAGATTTGAGGATTTTTTTCCCCAGCTTTTGTTTCATTTTTGTATGCAGAAGTGCTGCACATGTGAAAACTGAGAGTGCTTCTTCTTTCTGTATCATGTGACTAGGTGTTTTCTAGATAATTAAGTTCCAGTTGTTTCATCTGTTTTAACCTAATGGCTTCCTGTTTCTTTCCTAGGAAGTCCCATGTGCTCTTCTTAGAAATAAAGGTACACTTTTATGTGTGAAATTGTTTTAAATATGATACACAGCTCCTTAATTTTGGGTTTGATTGATGAAGTTGGGAAACATCTGATCATTTCTACTTCTTTTATCCATCCTTCTGCCAAGTGCCAAGTTGGCAATTTCTTGAGAAACTGCTACATTTGGGAAGAGGTTTGAAATGAATCCTTTAATTTCTGTCCATATTTTATATAAGGAAATACTTCTTCAGCATTTGGTATGGAAGATTGCAGGCAAGCTGTCTATTTCAATTTAAACAGTTTTTCATGGCACCTACCATAGTCAGGTTGCCCTTCCTTGCCTGGCAAGCATCCTGATTATCTTTGAGTCAACTTGCTCAGCTCAGATGCAAAGTAATGCTTCTGCTTGGCTCTGGTCCCAGGTTCTTTGGGAAGTACAAGCTTTGAATCTGCTTTGCAGTTGTATGCTGCTGGTCTTTGCATTTGAGCTTGACAGAGTTCCCTTTTGACAGTTCTTGGTATCCTGAATGTAGCAGCTCAAAATTCACCTCAATTAAATGCTTAATAGACCCCTGTCATACTGAGGTACTTATTTACAAGATACATAAGACAGGAATGTCTGGTTTTCCACATTTGAGCTTTTGTCTGCAAAGACATTGCTCTTCAAAATTCAGAAGTAGTTACTTTTGTTACTGGTGAATGGTGATAAGGATGTTCTTTGTTTGGACTAGTTTTATGAGCATATCAGTAATACTTGTACTTAGCTGACTTTCACTGCCTTACCCATTTCAGCAGGCTTAAATTGGATGCAATTGGATGTAAAAGTCCAGTGTATCAGGATATCTTGTTTGTGCTGTTGTGCAGAATTTATGCTGTGAAGACTAACATGAAATAGATCAGTTTTGTGTTTTCTGTTCTCCAAAATTCTTTTAAACAAGTCTCAAGGAAGCCAAGTGTTTACATAGGGAATTAATGTGGAAAAGCATGAGTATAGAAGTTTGCTTGCTGACTTCTTGTTAGTCTCTTCTAGGCTATGGTCTGCAACAGCCCTAGCACAATATTGTGATAGAAGCTTTTCTTCTTGGCATAAGCAAAGACATAAAAGTTATGACTGGTTTGGGGATTTTTTTTTTTAATAGCTGCTATTACATTCATGTGTGACAAGCGATGCAACAAAAAAAGATCATGTGGACGACACAAGTGTAATGAAGTTTGCTGTGTGGTAAGTCTGCACATGGTTTTATAAGATTGTTCATTGTGGTCTATGTTTGATTTTGGTTGTAATGTTAAAAGACTTTCTTTTGTATCTCTGTTTTTCTGCATCTTTGGTTTCTATTTGCAGTATGGGTCACGGTCACAATGTTTGTGTGTGGGCATTTATTTTGCAGCATTTCTTTTAGGGGTATCCAGCCTAAAAGCAGTTAAATCAGTGTGAAGGTGGTTTTTTGTCAATGCGGTGATTTCAGGGGCGCTGGGGAGGGGAAGGATCTATCTTAATAAAGGGAGCATAAGGAAGATGTAGCTCTATCTGCAGTACAGGTCTTAGCACAATATGCTTTAAAAATCGTGCACATGCAGTGATGGAAAAACTGTATAGATCAGGATCATGAATTATATTTTGCACTACACAGTTTTGTCAATTAGTAGGTTATAATCTTGCACAGAAAAAGAAACCAATGGGTTTTATAGTTTAGTTCTTCTTTGCCTTCCTCTAGGACACTGAACACAAATGTTCTTTGGTTTGTGGTCGGAAGCTGAACTGTGGGCTGCACAGATGTGAAGAACCTTGTCATCGGGGCAGTTGTCAAACGTGCTGGCAAACAAGTGAGTTACATGCAAGAGCACATGATTTCTGAGATATTATAGAAATGTATTCACTTAACTGCTCAGAATTGGACAGAGAATGGGATCCAAAGATGCAGAAATAACAACCAGAACCTGAAGAACATGAAGTTGATTTTTATTGTGTTTTTTCATGAGAAAGAAAGTTAAATAATTTTAGACCGGTTTACTTAGTTTTGGATTTTAATAGTTAAAATTGAATTGCAGTGAAATACATTCAGTTACGTATTTTGATTCAGCAATCATTAAAAAAACCTTAAAAAATCATGCAAGGAAAAAAATACAGTTTAGAAAGGTAATTTCTAAGTTAAAGGAACTGGTGTTGAACAATTTAATAACTGTTAAAGATATTGAAATACGTAGCAGACTTTCCAAACTTGGTGTACCAGTGATTTTTCTCGGGGCAATACCATCTGAAGAAATAGAGATATCACTGGTGTTTTTCTTAGGCTTTCTGTTCATGTTCTGGATGGTAAAAATACTGAATTTCTAGAAATAGTTTGACAGCCAGCAGGTATTAATTTTATTAGGACTATTAAGAGATTTAAACTGATGAAATAGCTTTTGTCAGATATGTATTCTATTAAAATCTGTGTCAGTTGAATATGCAATTTTTTTACAACAGCTTTTTACCCCTTGATGTAGGGCAGCATATGTTGATTATTTTGTACCATTATAATAGGTGTGTAATACTAAATACTGTGATTTTGGCCTAAAGCAGATGGAATGATTCTCTGTTTCCTTCTGCTAGCATAACCTTTAGTTGATCTGAAACATCTTCATGTGTGATAAAAGTTTAATTTTTTTTCTCAATCTATATTTTAATACATGTTTCCCCATTCTTTATATAACTGTAGCTTAAAACAGAAATTACAAGCTATTTATTAAATGTATTTATTGAAAGTTAGGCAGAAACAACTCTTAATGAATTCTTCAGATTGAATCCATTCTTCCACTCAGTGTTCACTTAAGTAGTGGCAGAGTTTTCTGAAAATCCATCATCATTAGGTCTGACATCTGCAAATTCTAGGTTTGTTTTTGCATCTGTTGTAAGCTACAATGAAACTGAGGGGAGAATGTTTCTAGAATGGAAAATAAATCTTCACCTGAAGTGGCTTTCATCAAATCCTGTGTTTTGCCTAGTAGTTCTGCTGTCACTGTTGGAGAAGTCAGTTGTTTCTTTCAGAAATTGGGTACTGTTTTGGAACTGCTCCCTGGAATGTGGGAAGGAGGGAAGTGAGATTTTGAAAGTGTGAACCAGATCTCATGACATGGGCGAAAAGGAGAGAGCTTGGTGTTGTGCATTGTAAGGATACTGTTTACAGCTGGAAGAGTTTTCACTGCAGTAGTACATGTATCTCTCCTATATCATATGCTCAAAGACATATTCAAATAACTCCATGTTATAGAAACTAGTTTTTCATGGAAACATCCTGGAAAAGGGAAGGCACTAGAGCCTCTAAAGCTGTGACGAATATGATGTTTGTGCTCTCTTTAAAAAAAATAAATGTTTCTGTGTCCAAAAATTTCTCTCGGTGAGGCAAAATAATAATATGAACCAATAGAGGTCCTATTGGTAAATTCTGGTCTAGTTGAGTCAGAGTGCATGGATTTTTTCTGTACGGTTTGTTTTTCTTCACTGGATTTCATGTGTTTGATCTTCAAGACCATTGAACGTCTTCACATTGCTGCAATATTTTTGGGGATTGTTTTTCACTCACAGACCTAAGATTTGGATGCCTGTCTTCACCTGGGAAGACCTGACACTTGCCTCCCCTGTAAATTGCTCCACAGGTAGATGTGATGCAACATAGGCCCATCCCTGAGCACAGTAAAAGCAGCTAACTTACATCAAGGAGATGGATACTTACAATCATTTTGCTTAAACTTTCGTGTCCCTGAAACCTCCCATTCTGAATCTGTTCAGAGGTAAATCATCTAAGCAGTATCTTCCCTGGATACTGCTAGTTGAAATTTCAGAGGCATTGTGATTCTAAACCTGTACCTGATGGGAAGTGCTTCTCAGGACTAAGAAGTTGGTCCTCTGCTCTGATCCACCTGTCTGGCCACCACTTTGCAGTTGAGCTTCATCAGCCATAGTGTCATGTACCACAGCATGGTCAGCTACAAGCCACTTACTACTCGTTAGATTGGCTTTACTCTGCCTTGATCTCCAGTACTGTGTTTTCTGTGAATGGTGTGGAGACATCAGGATGCAGTGCTAGAGTACATCTACACCTTCAAGGTTATATGTGCTTCCCAGGTACTTTACTTTTCCAGAGTAATTTCCTCAATGCTGAGAGGTGAGGTCCCTTTCTGTGCTTGGATCTCTATACATGCACAGTCTAATTCAAGACAGCAATTAATTTACTGGGCAAAATAAATTATGTCAGCATTAGACAGCTTATTTATTTTTTTAAGTTGTCAGATGTTTTATTTCTGCTGTTTGGATCAGACCTCTCTGCACTCCATCTCCATTATCCTATGAAGTACTAGTTAGAGACATTTCACTATATTTAAGAATATTCACATACCACTTCTCGTCAGGAGCAAGCAGGCAGTGTAGCTCTGTAGCACTCGGGTCTTCCAGGGACCCTTGTGTCTGATCTTTCATCTTCCTGGACAAAGGAAAATTTGTGGCTTTGAATCCTGGAGGGTTAGAAATTGTTTCAAGACATGTAACAAAGTAAAACAAAAGCATTACTCCTTCCTATGCTTGCTTTCCACAGAAAATCCATGGATGTTCTGAAACTTCTCCAATTTTTCTGCTTCTGTCTTCTAACCCTTAGCCTTTGTTCTCAACAGTGTTGTTAGTTGCTGGAATTTATTGTAACTGACTCTGCTTAGATAAAATTTTTGATCCTAACTGCTGCACTCTAAGATAGGTGGGCAAATATGACCTTGCCTGAGATTAAATTTGCTGAACAGACCGTAAAAAACGACCAAATATGAGAAAGTTCTTAATATAACTAAAACCACAGTGAAAAGCTGACAGAATTTTCCAATAGTGTCTTGAGGTGTGGATGGATTTCACAGATGCTGAGACATGACTGAGCTTCACAGATTATTGAAGGAGAAGGGGTACTTGGAACCTTTTTTTGAATTGAAGTATTGCAAGGCCAACAAAATGTAGGTATTTGTGTGATGTTGAGATGACCTAGCTAATGATACTAGAAGTAGGAGATTTGGGTACAGATACAGCTAAACTGGAACAAGTGGGGGGCAATTGATTTTGGTGGATTATTTGTAGGAATCAAAGTGCATGCATGGAAAATGGAGAGACGTGGAGATAAAAGGCAACGTTTGCACAAAGGAAACTGATGATCAGTGCCTTTTTCTGACAGAACCCTTTGCACCTGATGACAACTCTCTATCCAGTCCTCATTACGAATAAGATCTATTATTTTACAGTGTAATCTTATTCTTTATTCTTTGTGTGAGCAAAGTGCCAGCAACTGGAGACTTGGTTCCAGATCATGGGAACCCATATGATAGCAACTGAAGACACCAGAAAGATGACTTAAACTGTATGCCAGCAGCTGGAGTATGGTATCACAAATTATAGGGCCCTCTTCATCTAGGTGTCAGCACCTGGAGAGACCAGGGAGTGTGTGTGTGATTCCCTTATTTTTATTCCCATGTGTGCCTGTGTATATCTTGGTAATTTGCTAATGAACTTGTTTCAAAGCTGTACGGAGTGGCTAGTAGGAGATGTGCCTCTACTGGAAAATTTCAGCAGTGACTGGCTGAGGGATCTGTCCAGGTATGGATGTTAGACAGAGCCTTTGCTAATATTTGAGATCCATGGATGTGGTGTACATAGGAATGTAGTGTGTATGTATGTGTCTTCACTAGTGAACTCTAATCTTGGTAAGTGAGAAAGGGACTTGGATATTTGTAATCCTATTTATGTAAATCTTCTTGACATTGTTCAGTTGGCTTTGTGTTAGTCTGTATTTCTGCTTATGTTATTGTTATGAATCCATTATGTTTCTTGTCTGTTTGGAATATGTGTTCAGTCTTCATAATGGCCGGACCTGCATATTGCTCCAGTGGCCATGATATCCATGGAAATGGGATAGTATGAATCTTTGGTGTTTTAGAGTTCTGCAGATTTTGCTTTCATAGGCTAGGAAAGAGGAATCCTTTAATTCCTAGAATCAGAGAACTTGCTGAATTCAGCAGCTCCAGTAACACATTTGTCTTATCTTCAGGTTGGAACTGTTTCGTATTTTTATTGCGACATTATTCTCTTACTCTCTTTTTCTCCCTTTTCCACTCTCTCTCTGTTTGTTTATGGATCAATCATACTTTGTTTTTCTTCTGAGATCTCATTCTTCATCACTGCCAATTTTAATATTTTCTCTTACTGTCCTGTTTTTCTAAGGATTTACTGGCTTCAATTGTAGTTTGTACTCCAGTCGATCTCCCTGCCAGTTTCTTTCTAGTCTGAAAAACAGCAGTGAACTGTGTTAATTTTTGTGCAGTGTTAAGTTTTAGTTGAGACGGTGTGTGTATCTCTATCCTTTATCACTGAGGTTTGAATCATGTGATAAGAGTTTAAAATTGGTTTCCTAAATTGGGGGAGGAGGGAAATCTATGAGGAAGTTTAACATGCCAAGTTTGTTTTGAAGTATTTAGACAGGTTCATAAGCTGCTTCTTAGGATCCATGTCATACTAAATGACATGAATACACAGAAGAAATTCTAGTAAGACCTCTGCAGGCTGGCAGTCTTTTGATAATTTTCTCTGGAATCTTCCCAGTACCATGTGCATGGCTTGGCACATGGACGAAAATCTAACCACAGAAAAAGTGAAGGTGAGGGGTAGTTCGGGGCACAAAATTTGGATGATGTGCTTGCTGGAAGGAAATACAAGGGATGTTGCCGTTTCTAAGTCAAGTATAGAACAGCAACAGCTTTCAACTTGACATGAGCATTTCTCTTGTTCCAGTTCAGAGTGTTGCTGTCATAGAACCACTCTCTAAAAGCAAGCATAATTTGTCATGAAGTGATCATAAATCCAGTTTTCTCAAAGGAGTCACAGAAGCTAGTAAATTCACTACAGTGGTGCTTAATAATGAAGAAAAGAAAGCTGGAGTAAACATTTGCATGTCATTAAAAGATTTTTCAATGTGGAGAAGTGCAAATACACATAGACATTAGGATATATTTGATTTGTTTTTTTCAGGTTTTGATGAGTTAACTTGTTACTGTGGTGAGTCTGTAATTTACCCTCCTGTACCCTGTGGCACTCAACCACCAGAGTGTAAAAAAACATGCACCAGGCCACATGACTGTGACCATCCAGGTAAATCAGACCATTCAGTTTTGCTTGTGTCTTTTGTCTTGTTTTTAATCAAAATATAGAAAAGTGTACACACATCTGTATGTGAATAGATGTACTTTTTTATTAGATACTTTTTCAGTAGCTGTGAATATTTCCAAAAATCTACACTAATAATCCAGCCAACTACAAAATTGCCATGACTGCTAGTAGTGGCACTTTTGACTTGTAAAAGCATCATTTTTCTGATTAATATTGATATTCACAACACATTCAATGTTGTATTCCAAAGATTAAGAGCTCTATTGAAGCAGTAGGATAATATAGTGAACAGTTAGCTTGTTCATTCCTTGCAATTAGATTGACAGCAAAAAATAAGCACAGATTAAACAGATATTCTTTCTGACAAATTCTGTCTTACCCTATAATCTTTACTTCTCAGAAGTAACAAAAATCTCTTTACAAAATATGCAAGAATATTCGCCCAAGAACCTGACATCATAATTTTTAGAGTACTTTAAAGAACAGATGGTCCTTGTATGAAGCATCATACTTCGTGTGTGTAGTTCTGAAATGTGAAATGTTAACAGTCTTTCTCCTTTAACGTGTTTGACTTAAGTATGCTAATAGAACTGTACTTGCTTTTATATTTCTGTGACTGCAGTGTACCATTCGTGTCATAGTGAGGAAAAATGTCCACCCTGTACCTATCTCACTCAGAAATGGTGTATGGGCAAGCATGAGGTAAGTCTGGATACTTAATGTTTTTGAATACTGCTAAATAATATTCTGTGACTAGGCTTAGATTTTTGTGGCCTCTTTGGAATGGGATGAGTTACTGGAGTTTGAGTGTAGTGTGATTAAATTAGAAGTGTATCTTTTATGCTGTAAACACTTTTACCAGTTTCTGTACAGGACTATGATATAAAGAAAAACTCTGTCCAGTTTTATTTAAAGTACTCTTGAGTTTTGCATTTATAATTTTTCTTTTTTAGTTGTCAGTTTTTTCCTTCCCTTTTGCAGCTGCGAAGTAATATTCCTTGTCATCTCACTGACATTTCCTGTGGACTTCGCTGCAATCAAATGTTAAAGTGCAGAATGCACAAATGTAAAAGAATCTGCCATAAAGGAGAATGTCTTATAGATGAAGAGTGTAAACAGCCATGTATTACTCCAAGGCTGTATTGTAATCATCCCTGTATGGCTCCGTGTCATCCTTCTTCACCCTGCCCAACAACATCCTGCACTGCAAAGGTTAGATACCTGTCACAGTTCATAATTATTAATATTTTATGTTTTGTTTGTGAGGAAATACTAACCACTGCGCATATGCGTCCTTCAAATTGCAAAAGTAACCAGCTTTATGGGTTGAGTGAATTACACCAGTTTATTCCAGGGAAAATAACACCATGCTGAAAAGAGTCTTAAAAAGGAATTAATAGTGGGAAAACAGGTTTTTAAACAAATTAATCACCTTTGGGAAAGGGCTATTAAGAAATGAAAGAGAGCAGTTAGCATTCTTTTCACCCTCAGAAGTATCACCTCCTCACCTCTGGGATCACTGTCTCTCGGAAGTCACTGGTGGGGGTGCTCTCTGCTGATCCTTGGTCCTGTTCCTGTTGTCGGTCGCTGCTTTTTGCTGCTCTTTGGGTTTCTGGTGTGTGGCTGATTCTTCCTGTTCGCTTCTGATTTTCCCCTTTTTCCTCTGAATTTTTATAGTAAAAAGTTCCTTCTTCTCATCAATTATTGCCAGAGGTTGCAAACTGGTACATGCAGGTCTTCCCTTTGTATTTGGGTTTCCCTGAATTCTTTACTGCTTGTAATTGACACCAATTTGCATTACCAGGCTGATGGCTTATCAGGAGTCATTCTGATTAGCATTTTATCTTTTTAGTTCTGACAAAGGAAAGAGGGCTGTTGATGAGTTCAGTTTATCTTTAGACAGAGCAAAGTATGCCAATTTTGCTGATTCAAGAGGCAATTGTTTTATTTTCAATGTATCCACATTACATTACAAAGAAAATTCACTGCAAATTCTCAGGCAGATTGTGTGGTTCAGTTATCAGCCAGTAACAGTTGTGACAGAAAATGACATATTTGTACACTGATAGCATGATTTTTTTCTGTAGACTTAAAATACTGTTTCTTAAAAAGAATTATTAGTCACTTTTAATTATCCATTGTTCCATTCAAATAGTAATTTTTAAACGGAATAAAGTTTTCCTCCCTCACGCACCATGGCTATAAAAAAGATAAGTTTAAAAAAGCTTGTGTTTTGTGTGATACAACAGGTTGATCTTCAATGTGAGTGCGGAAGAAGAAAGGAGAGTATGATTTGCTCAGAAGCATCTAATACATATCAAAGGTTTGGATTGTAATAGTTCTTTTAATTCCTTACTGGACTTACTGCTTTGCAATTTGATTATGTTTCAGGTGTGACTAAATATGTTGAATTCACAAGGTTTTTTCCCACTTTTTTGTACTTTCATGTACAGGTTTTTTTTGTTGTTTCCCTGGAGCTTTCATACCAGTTACATTATATTGGAGCACATTCCTATTTTCACAGTTGATAGTCAGTAATTGTGGTGTGTCATAGCTTGAATTTCCAATCTATGGAACTCTTTTCTAGCTACATAGATAGAGCAATTAGATAAACACTAATTGGGCAGTTCCAGATTCAGGCTTCTGAATTTAGGTGATTACATGTAGCCACCCATGGAGCTTGTTAGTGCAGATAATGGAAGTTAAAGAGTGATTTAAAGTCATTCTGAAATACATAAATTTAGAGGAAGAGATTTTGGCATCTAAATCTTGGTTCTTAGTATGCAAACTGAGTTCCTACACAGTTCCATTTAAGGCATATTGTATTG